>CM061064.1:39398486-40598486 GCA_030762895.1 Sophora flavescens
TGATTGCTCGACCCGTTAATCCACAACCCTAGCAATCCTTTTACTTTTTTTTATTTTTCACCTTTTTCTTTGATTTAGCTTCTTTTTCGTTTAAGTTAACCTTGTTTCCATGTTTAGTATTGGCTCTCTGAGACCTAGATACTCCTTTTCCCCTGGTTTCCTTGCCACTTGACGATAAGTTTGAGACTGTAGTAGATGGACCCAGCCCAGGCGCATTCCTCTTTTTTCTACGAAAGGATTGAATCAGTGGGTCACTAAGGTTCGACCCCTGAGGCCCAACACTTTGTTGCCCATCAACCGCTTGTGATTTGAACTCAAAAATAATGGGCCCTCTAATTACTTCTAAATCAACACCCACATTATCAGCCTCTTCTAAGTGGGCCGCTGCTACCACATTAATGACTTGTTAATAGCTTATGAACATTTATATATTACTTAGAGAGTAATAATTAAATGATACATTATTTGTTTAATGGATTATATTATTTTTATTTAACCTTCTAGTATAAAAATATTTGTTAAATATTAAATTTAAAATTTAAAAATGATTAAAAAATTTGCTAAAAGAAAAATAATAATCAGATAATAAATGGACTAATTGAATCATTTTCAAATTTTATATTTTTAAACTCAAGCTTTGTTTAAATTGAGTCTAACTTAAACAATGTTTTTTCTTTTTCACAAGCCAAAATTGCTTATACAAAAAGAAATAGCTAAAATTAATTTTTAGATACTCGGCTATACTTGACTCGTGTACGCTACCGTTGGAAGCATGAAAATATAATAGGTAACTTTCCTTGTACTTTGACTCTGTAATTGGGATTCGATGTGTTATCTTTCAAAGAATAACTTCCAATATAAGAGAAACTCACACCACTTACAGTAATAAAGGGTGAACTACAAGTAAAAACCTGTCAACCGACTTAATTATCATTTAAGACCAAATAACAATTGATTGTGGTTATTTTCAAATTTGACCTATATAATATAATGAGTAAATAGTGAAAATGGTCCCTGAAACTGTGAGATTGTGTCAATTTGGTCCCTCAAATTAACGAAATTTCAAAAAGGTCCCTGAAACTGTCAAACGTTGATCAAGTTAGTCCCTCTGTTAAGCAGGGTTACTTGACGCCGTTAATGGCGCTTACGTGGCACGTTAAGTGCCCATGTGGCATGACAGCTGTACCACAGTTTTGGGGACCAATCTGACACTAAATTTCAGGAACTAAAATGATTCAGGGACCAAATTGACACTCAATTTTTTTTTCTAAAAACCCATCGTTCATCTTCTTCTTCCTTCGTCTGTCTCTGGTTTGTCTCTCTACTCTCTCTCCTTCGTTGTCTGTTTCTGTCTCTCTCTCGCTCTCTCCAACTGCAACTACACAAAAGGGATGCCGATGGGTGGTGGTTCGTCGTTATAGTTTTAATATAATATTTAAAAAATAAAAAAACAGAATCCTAGTTTTGCTTCAGTTCCCCTGTTTCACGGTTTGCTTGCACCGCCTCCTTGCTTCCTTCTCTGCTACAGTGAAGGACGTGTTCTACCTAAGATACTGAGATGTTCTTTCTCAGCAACAATATCCTTTTCCTTAGCTTGTTCAAACAAGAACCTCGAGGCTGCTATATCCCTAACCTTTGCATAGCCATCAATCATGGTGGTGAAAGAAACCACATTCTTCCCAGGCATATCATCAAACACACCCCTAGCACATCTCAAGTCTCCCACCTTCACAATACCCCGCATCATCGCGTCCCACGCAACCACATTCCTCTGCGGCATCTCATCAAACAGCTTCTTCGCCTCCACGACATCTCCAACAGGCACATACCCAACAATCATAGCCGTCCAAGAAACCACATTTCTCTCAGACATTCCATCAAACACCTTGGCAGCATCACCAATCTCGCCACATTTCCCATACGTGTCGATCAAACTTGTCCCCACAAACACATCCCCTTCCACCCCACACCTAAACACCGACCCATGAACCGATTTTCCTTCCCGAACCATGCACATCGAAGAACAGGCCTTGATGACAGAAGGGTAGGTGAACCTACCTGGTAGATACCCATTTGCCTTCATGCGAATAAAAGCAGAAAGGGTGTCGAAAAAACGAGTCTTTTGGCAATGGGTTCTGATGAGAGTGTTCCAGAGGAAGGTTGAAGGGGTGAGAACGCGGTCGAAGACGGTGGTGGAATAGGAGGAGAGAGTGGCAGAGAAGGAGTTGGAGAGGGAAATGAGGAAGTGATCTTCCTCGAGGACTCTGTGGATGATAGAGGCATGGACTAGAGGAGAAGAGAGGATGCTAAGATGTTCGCCGACCGGCAATGGAGACAATAACCGTAGAGGAAGACGAAGACGAATTACGAGCCTCAAAGATGGCAACTCGGAAACCCAGTAAATGTGAGAAAGAGAGAAAGTGTTTGAACTTTGAACAGGAAAGAAGAAAAAAAAACCAATTCCTTTTGTGTAGTTGCAGTTGGAGAGAGAGAGAGACAGAAACAGACGACGAAGGAGAGAGAGTAGAGAGACAAACCAGAGACGGAAGATGGAAGAAAAAGATGAATGATAGGTTTTTAGAAAAAAAAAAATTGAGTGTCAATTTGGTCCCTGAATCATTTCAATTCCTGAAATTTAGTGTCAGATTGATCCCCAAAACTGTGGTACAGCTGTCATGCCACATGAGCACTTAACGTGCCACGTAAGCGCCGTTAACGGCGTCAAGTAACACTGCCTAACGGAGGGACTAACTTGATCAACGTTTGACAGTTTCAGGGACCTTTTTGAAATTTCGTTAATTTGAGGAACCAAATTGACACGATCTCACAGTTTCAAGGACCATTTTGGCTATTTACTCATAATATAATAGATTAAAAAGAATTGGTTATTGGACTTTTTAATTAAGTTTCCCTTCGTAAATTGCAGCATGTGCCAACGCCCACAGAATTACCACCTTGTTAAAGTATCAATGTATCATAAACATGCTCAGACATTTTATATAATATAGGTTCTGCTTCACTAAATATGGGCTATTAAACAGTGAATGACAGAAAAGAAGAAATTGATCTTGAAAGTTGTTCAGATTTTATGCAGCGACCAAGAGTAGGACATAACAAAGAGCAGGAGTTGCTCTCTCCTTCCAAGAGATGGCTGATATAAAAGTACAAAAATGATATTCATCAACTATCTTTACATTTATAACTGAATCTCATAAAACACACACCTTATATAGTCTCAATTCCCTCTTCTTCATCGCTCTCTCCCCCAAATACGGAAGCCATTTTCATTGCCAGCTTTGCAGCCATTTCCCTTCTTTGAAAATCAGGCATCAATCTTAAGCTCGAACGCATATTCCCAATCTCAGACATCATCTGTTCCAAATCCTCTAAGTCAAGAACTTTACCCCTATTGGCCTTCTCATCTTTAAAATCATCGATATCGGGTACTACTTCCTTGTCACTCTCATCCTGTAATGCAGTGCCTGAGGTTGAGGGCTGGAGCTCTTTATCAGACTTAATTCCATCCTCATGCTCACATTCTGTGCTGGGGTTGTCACCAGGATTTGATCCTCCTGCTTCTAAGGAAGGTGCAGAAATCCATTCGTGTTCTGTATCATCCCATGGATCAGCTGAACCAGCTGATAAAACGTCATACTCCAACTCATAATCAGATTCTTCTGACGACAACTCTGAAGAAAATTAATATAAACCAAAATCAGTGCTTAGCATTTATTCCAAAATACTAAAAGTAGAATGCTTATAAAAAAGTAAGGGAAGAAAATGACCTTCTTTCTCAGGCAATGATGGTTCACTTATTCTATCACCAGATTTTAATGTCATTCCAGGCCACATATGAGCAGAAAGAGCACCATAGAGCCTTTCAACTCCTTGTAAATCACCATCTACAGACAAGCCTGTCAACAGAAGTTCTCTTACCTCAGTGAAGCAATACATGTATGGACATTGTATTATGGAAAAAAATTCGAATATTTATTATGGTGTCTTTTGATCCATGTAGCCGACCCCGCCTAACGGTAAAACGCTTTGTTGGTGTATTGTATTTGTCCAATATTCCTCATTCTAGCATATTTTGGTTAGCTAGAAAAGTTTGTCATAATGGTGTTCCAACAACAATGATAAATTATTTATCATCCTTCATATAACTCATAAAAATAAAAATTGTGTTATAATCATGACTCATTAATATATAAAGCTGAACATCTGTCAAAGCAAAAATCAGAGCAATGTGCAATAGCCAATAAGTCATACTTGTGGATAGCCTAATTACAACAGCAGGTAGGGAAGGTTTACATTTGTCAAATTCAGCATTGGAAGCACATGCCTCAATGAACTCGATGTTGTTCTCGGTACACCATTCCAAACAGGACCTTCTTATATCCCCTGATGGTTCTTCATCCCCTAATAAACTAGTTCCCTCAGATTCAGAGATTCCATACTCAGTGAAGTCCCAATAAGGGCCAACGGCAGAATCTTCAAGCTTCAACGATCGTCTTCTGTATTCAGCATGAACTGGATGACCTGGAATCAGGTCCACTTTGTTTCCAATACATAATAATATCTCAAAGTTTTGAATATCAGTGCATGATACCCAATTTTGAAGAGCAGTCAGGGAAGATAGCTGCACAAAATAAGAAAAAGAAAGAAGAAAAGGATATATTACATGAATATGTTACTGCCAATGCATAATTCTGCAATAACACTTCTGATGGATTAAATCATTATCGATAGAACAAACTAAAGGAGAGTCAAGTGAAGTATGCTGACATCATTCATGTCAAAAACCATCACCAAAGCATCGAATTGTTGAAAGATGGGCAGGCTCCTAACAGAAAAACCGTCATGAAGATTAGCCGTCCATACAGAAACATCAGCGGTATAGTACTTAGTGCTGATATTCCACCTGTTAGTTCCATCAAAGACACACTGAGGAATTTGGAAAAGTGCAATAAATCAGTTGGAAAAAAATGATTCACGGTGAACATACCCATGGACATTTACTTCAGATGCTGAATCAGAGGCATCTTCAAGATCAATAGATAGCAATCCTGGAGTATGTCCCATCAAATTTAGTAAATGATAAACAAAATTGAGAAATAATACTATAATTAAGATAAATATGCATTAACACAAGTATCAACGCATTAGTCTTGGTTAAAATCCCAGACATAAAAAGAAATCTTTATCCAAGCCATATAAATATAAATAAAATGATATACTTATGCTGAAAAATGAAAATGTGATTTTAAAACAGACATATCAGAATCCAAGCCCAATGTTTAGAAAAAAGAGCGACCAAGCTCAATGGATCAGTTACCAAAGGGAAAAATGAAAAGACTTAGCTGAAAATCTGAGCTTTCAATAAAATCCAACAAAAAACAACAACTTAATCATGATCCAGGAAAGAAAAATTAAAAACAAAGTGAATTGTAATGAGGATAAAGAGAAGGAGAAACTTACGGGATAGGAGAGTGCGTTTACCAACGTTGGGGGATCCGATCATGAAGATGCCGGGTCGATTCTCGAGAGGAATCGGATCCTCTGGTGATTGGTTAGCATTCATTTTTAGTTGTAAGATTCAATTTTGGTGTTTGAGGAACGATTTTCGATTTGAAATTTTTCTGAAACCCTAATTGTGAGGACTCAGTCACTGAGTTTGTGGTTTTTGCACTCGGTCATGGCGTCGTCCAGCGATTCAGTGATCTCTTGCGCTGGTTTTTTCACTTTTCTTTTCCTTTTTTGTTTATTTTTTTTATTTTGACGTGCCTAATAGTTCAATCACTTTATTAACCTCATCAATTAAAATTTCGTCTCTCCCCCGTGTGTGTGTGTGTTTTTCTCTATTTGTTATTATCATTTTAGTTATAGTTATTTTTTCTTTTTTATAAACATATATGAGATAAATGAAGATCATATTGTTGTATTACTGATTTTTTTCTCTTTTCCTATCCTTTATCGTCATTCGTTGTGATTTAATCCTCATATTAAAAGAAATTCAAAACAAAATGTTCTCGAATAGTCGAACTTCGTGTCATTCTTCACTTGAGTTCAAATGTTATCTCTTTCATATAGACTTAACTTATTGTTTGCTGGCACGTTGAGTACATACCTCGAGAGCGAGACCTGGTATTTATAGCATGAGCTATCGACATGTGAGTCATGAGTTATTATGAGTGATTAGGGGCATCATTGATGAGAGTGGTTATAAAGTCATCAATCATCCATTAACAAGAGATCGATTACGAGATCTGACTAGGTTACAAATCCCGATGGTCACCAACTCTAGTTATTTCCTGCCAAATGAGCTGGTTTCACATTGGGCCAAAGTAGGCTGAGTCTTGTGGAAAGTTTTTCAAAATCTATTCCCTGTACTGCATTCTATTATGGAATAAGCACCATAAGGTGCTTATGAAATGTGAACTTGAATAGCTTGCCCGTCCAGTGTCCTTCATGGTGTGATTTACTAAATGATGAGAGCAGAGCATCATGTTTCCATCAACAGTCTAAGGTGGTTCCCACATTAACAGTCCAGAGCATGTAAAAAAAAATTTGTATCCAATTTTTGTATATAATCTTTTCTGAAATCAGTCCAAAGGATTGTGCAGCTGTTAAGCTTGCTAAGCAAGCTCCCTTTCCCTGTTAATTAAATCAGAACCAGTGACAGAGGACACACATTTTCCTCTTCTTTGTTTTCTCCTTTTTCTTCCAGTTTTACACCTTCATTTTTGAACTGGAGTTGCCTTAAGTTTTACACCTTCTGGTTTATTTGCTTCTGACATTAATTCATGATATTGTGTTCTTATACCTGTTACATCAGTACCCACCACCTACACCCTCTGATTACCCATCCACAATATCAGTAACATTAATATCATGCCAAACAACATAACATTACAATATCTTTGCATCTTCACTTCAAGCACCAGACCATCAACCTTTTTGGATACCTCTACCTTCCGGATTTTATCAATGGAAGCGACATATGATTGGTTGGCAGTGTAAAAAAATTTACACTGAAATGTATCATAATTAAACTCGATAATGTATCATAATTAAACTCGAAACATTATCGTTGCAAGAACACACAGGAATTTTGATTCTAGGGGCTAGCAACAAAGTCCTAACCTGAATGGTTTATTGAAGAATACAACCACTATAGTGATGATTGATGACCTTTTCAGAATTCAAATGTCATTAAAGCACATCACCTCATGCAAAGCATGCCGAGAAAAGAAATGCCAAGGAATGTAAAAGGATAAAAGAATGTAAGCAATACTCTAAACATTAACCATATACCCTTTGTAAATAAATTACTACATTATACTCATTAATTTCTCCTAAAAGCTCAAAAAGAAACTTGCTGCTGATGTGTTCAAATGCCAAATAGTTTCAATTCTCCACCAAATCTTCTCAACTCACTTTTGGGGAAATAAAAAACAACTAAATTTTCAACTTTATCAATGATCAGTGCTTCTTCTTATGATGATGGTCGTCATATCACTATGAAGCCATCATTTAATTCCCATTGTAGCAGGATCAGTACCAGGCTTTGCACCAATAGCAAAAAACTCAATAATGACTTCTAAAGGCATGCCCTTCGTTTCAGGAACTTTCAAGTAAACAAATATCCATGAAATGATGTTGCCAACAACAAATAATCCAAAGACGCCGGTAAGACCGAGGAGCTGGAGCAAATAGGGAAATGTAGAAGTGATGATCAAGGTACAAATCCAATATGTAAGGGAAGTCATAGAAATGCAGATTCCACGAACACTTGTTGGGAAGATTTCTGCACATACAATGTTGGGAATTACACCAAAGCCCATGCAGAAGCAGCTTTCATAGACCACAACGCTAATAGCAGTGATTGCTGCATTGAGGACAGAACCAATGTGAAATGATTCCCGGACTACTAGAATCAGTAGAGAAATTATCAGAATGGGTATTGTATACAGCATTATTGACCTGCCATGAGAAAATAAATAATGTCATTGCCACTATTCATTGCATTTTTACTCCAAATTTTGTTTTGTGAGATAGCCAGCAATACACAGACAGAGGCACACACCAGAATTTTGTGGAGACAGGCAGTTAAGCAAATCTAGCACTAATAGGACACCATCTAGATTATTAAAAAGCTGAAACAACTGTGTCCATAGAAATTAAACAAACTTGTAGAAGTTGTAATGTTGTAATATGGCTAAGGGTTCCATACATGAAACAGAAACAAGACTAACATGAAAATCAGGCTATGTCACAGTTCAAAGTTCAAACATACCTCCTGCCAGCAATATCCATGAGCCTGATGGAAATAGCTATACAAGGAAGCATACAGAATGTTGTAATCACACTTATGAGTAAAGAAGCAGATGTTGAACTAAAACCCAAATTTGACACAAGAGCCCCTACTCCTGCCTGCTCAAGAATCTGGGGAGCATAGTATAGAAATCCATTTATGCCGGCAGCCTGCAATATGTATTATAATTTTAGAATCAGAGAGGAAGAAGCTAGAGTGTGAAAGAATATAGCCACAAAAATATGCAAGTATTGCTCATGAATATCCTTTGCTTCAGCTAATTTTAAATTGTTACAAAAAGAACACCTGGAAACAACTTTATGTACCTTACCATATAGCCAAGAAGAATATTGTCAAAATTGTACAAAGATGAGACGAGGATAAAGAAGGCAGAGATTGGGACAAACAATTTAAGATCCTAGGAGAATTGGTTTGCAGTGCAACTACAACATTAAGTAGGCTTTAATTACTAATTATGGGGGATACACCTCCCTACCTAGTGTTAAAATGGATAAAGATAATCATCATCACAGGACTTGTTATTGTGTTACAGTACTGAGTGTTTGGACTTTGGAGAAGGAAATTAACAAAACCAACATCCTAATCCCAACTTCATCATCAATTTTCGTAATTATTAATCCTCTATATTGTAGAGACTAATAAATATATGATGAATTATAACTGAGGGTTCCTCATAGGGTTCAGGTCTTCAAAAAGAATGTTAAAACTTGGATAAGCTTTCAATTTGAAGATGAATGCAAGGGATATCAATCATAAGTATAACAGGATGCAAAATAGTCAAGTGGTGTAATGCTGAAACAATGCCAACTAACTGTACCTGTTGAAGAATTTGAAGTCCTATTCCAACAATTAATGCACGCTTGACTCCTGGTTCTAGCAGACCTCTCCAATTTGGACCTTTTGCAGTAACTTCTGGCATGTTCAACATTTCTTGAGTACCTAGAACTGAGTGGCTAACTAGAGCAGCAGCCTGATAAGCTTCGCCACCATCTACGGGTATGTCATAGCCAGAAGTTGAAACAAATGAAGCCTGGTGGGTCTGAGACACTGCAGCAGGATCTGCATGCAGATAAACCCTTTGAAGTCCTCCTTCTCTTTTCCCACTCCCAGCACCCTCAGCTGTTTTATAAACCAATTGCCAGCCTCCACCAATGTTTGTATTTTTAGATGTTTCCATAACATTACTTCTCATGCTGCTGTTGCTCCTAAAACCTAAGATGTCCTTGGATCCATAAGCCCTATCCTTCTCAGCAGCACCACCTTGAAATGAAAGTAATGGAGCTTGCAGGTTATCACTGGTACCAAAGGGGCTAGACTCTGGATCTCCCACACTAAGGATACTGTTGGCATTATGGATTAGCATACTGCGTGAACCTTCATTCTCATGGAGACTACTCTCATGCAAACTTCCAAAGAGATTGACAATAGGATCCTTAAGGCCAGCAGCAGCCTGACTTGCAAAGCTTCCATGCTGGGACAACATGCTGCGGGACATCATGCTACCTTGTCCATTCACTGGTTGAGCAACCATTGAAACTCCCTCATCGGGTCCATATAACATTATATAATCTTTCCCTGCTTCCTGGTTAACAAGGATCTCACTGGCTGGGGCAACTATGTACTCTTCTATGGAAATGGCTTCACCCCCAGGGCTAAGACCCTCTGCCAGCAAAGCCAACTCCCCTATAGATAAAAATGAAGTACTAATCATCAGAAGATGCCAAAGCTAAAATGGTGATGCAAAAAAATTAAGACTAACAATAACAGCAAATTGAATGTCACCTGAAACATCTTCAGTGCCGCGAAGTCTTTTCAGAACCTTTTCAGCCTCGGCTATTCGACCTTTGCTTACAAGCCACCGAGGAGATTCAGGGAGATAAAACACAGCAAGAAAAAAATAAGCAACAGAAGGAATAGAAATAACACCAAGCATGACTCTCCAACTTGAGTCCCCCAATGACATGGAGAACATCCAGATGTAAGCCAAGAACATTCCAGTAGAACAAGCAAACTGTGTAAGAGTGGTCAATTGGCCTCTGATATCAGCTGGTGCTATCTCAGATATGTAGAGAGGAGTAAGAGTGATGGCAAAAGCAATGGCAACCCCATCTAATATCCTTGACAACAGAACAACAGTAACACTAGGAGCCCACAAGATTACCAATCCATTAAAGAAAAACATGATAGATGATGCTATCAGCAAAGGACGTCTTCCAATCAAATCAGCCACAGTCCCAGAGAATATAGTCACAACAGTGCCGGTTAGAAAGGACATGGACACTATTAGCCCTTCAAGTGTGGGATCAGTTTCCAAGTTGAACTCCTGCTTGATGTAGGTCATGCCCCCTGCAGAAGGGGTGGCGACATGTTTGTTTAAATTTGGTAATTAAGATCTATTACCTTTGGCAGCATTACCCTTACCCAACAAACATGTTTGTTCAATTTGAAAATTGGGGTATGCACTATGCAGTTCAATTTCATATCCACAAATCAAAACCCAGAAAGGCAACATATTTCAGAATGAATGAAAACCCAGAATCTATAGTCAATCATAGATGACCAAGTGAGTTTCAGATAAGCACATAAATATATATAATTAGATGACAAAGGTGGAAGTGATAAAATATAAAACCAACCTGCAATGGTTGAACTATCCCATCCCACCAATAGATTCCCAAGTGTAGCAGCAACTGCAACAATCACAACCTCCATCATTTTCTTTTTTCTTTAATCTCCTCCTTGTCTGAGAAAGTAAGCTAAATTCCAGAGCCAATTACTTGCAATCAAATTGAAAACTATGGAACTATTTTCAGGTGTTCATCTGGAATGTGAAATTCAGACTTGATTGGTGCTCAGTGTTCCCAGTTAATTCTGTCCAAAGCTGTCTCCAAAGTCTAGATTTTTTATAATCCAAGTTGGGACATCATGTTTTACTGTTGTTTTCAGATGTGTAATGTTTTCATCAATGTGTCCAAAAATATTCTCTCAAAATCAAATCATATCCAACTCCTCAGACTTTAGCTGTACGAGTGAGATTTTTTTCCTTCAAATTATTTGCGATCAATCATCAATTAATTAATTAAGTTTTATTAAAAGTCAAGTCAAATTTCAAAAGAGGATTATGCTTGCATTTCGTGACAACCACATGCCACGATTGCATTTGCCACCGTAGTTTAGTAGTTATTAGCACTTAATATTTTTATTATTTCTTTGCAAGAAATTGCACGGAAACGTGATTAGCACTTAATCAATTCGGAATATATCAATTTAATTTAATGATTTCTATCTATCTATCTATATTATTATTATTATAATATAAAAGTTGTTTCACCACCTGTGCCACGAGTCATGAAAGCTCCGAAGCTGCATTTATTACTTCTTTATATATGAGTTGTGTTATATTAACACTCAAAATATACACACAAAATGGATATATAAGAATGTGTTTTAATAGTATACTTATATTTATATAATTGTTATTGTGTCTATTTACACAATTATCATTGTGTCTAGGATATTCAGAAAATGTGTCTCAAATAAATGTTCAAATATCATTATTATTATATATTCAAAGTAACAATTTTTGTAAGTACTCATAGAACCCGAAAGTTTTCTTGACTTGAACTTAAGCATCATCCATTCACCCTGAATTTTTGTTTTAAGAAAATACATATAAATTGCTTCCATCATTTTATTCTAATATGAAATTTTAAATAAACTGATAAAGTATATGTTCATACTTAAAGTTACCGTTACAAATTGAATATATATTTTTTGCTTTTTAGAGTTTCCTCTCATCCAATAGGTAATAGATTAATCTCTCGGAATATTGTAACGTGTCTAAGCGAGATACTATTGGATGAGTAGGTGCGCTGGTAACCAAAATTATAACGCCCACCATATTATATTTCTTAAATTTGTTTTGATAAGTCATACTATATTTCTGCCTAAAAAAATCCATACTATATTTCTTAATAATAATAAATAATATATTAAAGTAATATACACAGTCTTTATAAAAAGTCTTACAGCAATATTTACTAACATATTGATATATATATATTTTTTAATAATTAAAAGATAAAAATAACAATAATACTAATTTATAGGATACTATTGGATATCAGAATAAAAATCATTTATACCCATGATACATAAAAAATTAAACTCATCAATAATTTGTATCCCAGCATCAAATAAACGTTGCTTCCTATTCTTTGTATTAGTTAATTAATTGGTATATTTCTTTAATATGGACTATATATGGTCCACAAATTAAAATGGTCTAGTTTGAATAAATTAAAAAAAAATAACTCAAAAATGGAAGATATTTTATGACTAGTAGAAAGGCCACTGAGAGTTCAAAATCCACACGAATGGCGAAGGAACCGTAGAGGCGGCAACCTTACTTATCCAGCCACGTGTTCATATTCACATACGAAATTGTGGAAAAGTTTGCTTCAAGAATAAATTTTTAAATCTCTATTAAAAAAAACAATAAATTTTTAACGATTTAATTCATGGTGAAGTCTAACATGAGACGCCAACTAAATCCCTCATGAATGAAGGACCATTTGTAACCTTTTGATATAATAATTTTTTAATATAGTGGTTGAGATCTTTCTTAATTTAGCTGCTTATCTGGTTATAAAATTGTTTTGTAGAAATGCCCCTATATTTGGTCAAAAGTTCATCATACATAAGAAAAAAGTAACCCCAGCCTTGAGTTGGTCGTTCTTGTGTGGCCATGTTTCTCATCTTCCTCCTTCCATCGTACGACACATACAGAAAAGGAGATGTTTTCGCCGGCCAACATTGGCACATATTCCTGAATACCACCACCATCATCTTGAACCCCCTCATATGTGATTTTTTTTTATTTTGGTCATTAGTGGTGTTCTGCTCATTAATTTGTGGCGATCGTGGGAATGTAAAGGAAACATCTTGCTCAATCCTCTTGTTCCATAGTACCTCACTGCCGGAAAAGGAGGACTGTTATCGTCGGTCCACATTGGCACTTTCGTGTAGTTACCCGAAAATCCCTAACATTTATGATTTTTTCGATTTGAGTTTTTGTTGCTGAACCTTCTGAATCTTCTCAGGTAAATCCCTCAGTTCCATCATTAATAGATGTACATGAGTGATGATAGTTGGTTTTATCGATATTTTTTTAGTTGATTAGCTCCTTAAGTGGGTAGATGAGGTTATATTGTGCCCATGATTAATATGTCATGTTTGTTAGGTTTGATTTATGTATTCGATCATGTCCAGTAGCTGATATGGTGATTCGATTTTTAGCAATTGGTTGTTGCTGATATTTTGTCCAATATCGATATTGTGGTTCACACGAGTGTTAGGACTGAATTACATGACTTGAACAAAGTGCATTGATTAGTTCAAATACTTTCCAATATGTAGTTTGTTGTCATGGTCAAATACTTCCCATGGACATAACTTTAACAAAGTGCACTGCTTAATTCAAATACTTTCCAATTTCATTTGTAAATTGCTGCTTGGAATCACTCAGATTAAAAATTGAGACTTATTGATGACATGCTTCATATGAACTTTTGTTTGCAGTTTTGTCTGTTGTGAACTCGATTGTCTTCACAGTATAATACATTTCATCAATTATGGATGGTGACGAACAAACGGGTGATGTTCTCTGAAAGGGACCATGGAATATATTTGGTTGTACAAGACTTGGATACTTGTTCTTCTTCGTTATTTAGTGTGTATTGTATGGCTATTGTATGATCAAAGGTTGGGAATTCAATTAGGGCTTGGTAAGATAAATGGGTAGATTATGTTTCTAGGTTAAAAGACTTCATGGAAGGCATCCCTTTTTGTATGGAGGATTGTAGGTTATGTGAGTTAGTTCACAGGGATGGTAATTGGATATAGGATGTGCTGCTTGCATGGTTACCTGAATTAGTGGTGTAGAAAATGATGAGAGGTGGCTTGGTGGGTGTGTGCGATAATGATGTGAGTTTGGTTGGAGGTTTTTCTAAATAATTGGGTGTTACAAGGGCTGCAAGGAAGTTGAACACCAAATGGATTTTGTTGAGGTTGTCCAAAGCATAAACTCTAAGGCAAGAGGAAGTGCTATGGTTTAGTGTATTGTGTCACATATTACTTGTTATTAGGGGATGGTGTGCCGTGTCATTTATTTGTAAAATCCTTTGTTGGGCTTTTGGTCATTTGTTTGTAAAATCATTTATTGGGCTTTTGGTCATTTGTTTGTACCATCCTTTATTGGGGCTTTTGGCTCCTTTTAAAAAATTTGTTTAATGGTTTTGTTCATTTGTTTGTAAAATCATTTATCGGGTTTTTAGTCATTTGTTTGTAAGATCCTTTATTGGGGCTTTTCGGGTTTAATGGTTTTGGTCTTTTTTTTTTTTTGTTAAATCCTTTATTAGGCTATTGGTAAATTGTTTGTAAAAATCCTTTATTGGGCTCTTGGCTTCTTTATCATTATAAAAAATAAAAAAAAAGGTTTAACACACCCGTGCACTTTTATTGCATCAAAAGATTCCAAAGTCTACGTGAGATGGATATTCAAGAGAAAAAGTCTACAGATGTTCAAAGGATAAGACTTCAATACATGGTTCTTTAAGACATTTAATCATACCAACATCACCATATACAAAAAACAAAACGAAGCCTTCCTAAATATGAGTTCAAGATATAAAATTACCATGAAACCAGCACTTGTAGAGATGGGTACAACAGAACCCTATATGCTCAAAATGACCCCTAAGCTTAGGCTAATGTCGGACACTCTCACAATATCCCCAAAAAAGATGTTGATACATTGTTCAGGCATAATTCCTTGTTTGCCAAGCATGGTCAGCATTTCTTTCAAGTATTTCCTTATTGTCATTATGGTGGCCCAAAAGCAAGTCCATGGCAAGCCTCATCCTGAAGATATCTTCATTTTCCTGGTTATTATATTTGAATACGGTTAATATTCACCCATGAAAATTCATAGATCGTTAGGAAATTAATATATGAAACTAACCATCACAGTGATATTGGGTTGGAAGCCGTACTCCATACATAACCCCTCCATTACATACAATGCAAAATGGTAGCTGTTTATAAGAATTCAAAATTATACAAATGCCAGCCATGTGTCTATGTGAATAATAATTGTAGAGATGTGTTTGAAAGATAACTCCATTCTATTACCAATAGGAACTTGTCACAGGTCCGATATATCATAGTTTTCCAGGTTAAGTGAACTGAGCAGGTATTTGTTTGGAAAGTATTTCGAGTTAATCATTCTGGTTATGACATCCCATCGCAATTGTAATGTGTTAGAAGACATAAAGATACTTTAAAAAAAGACCAAATCTAGACAACAACAGTAATCAAAAGTTTATTACCAATTCCTTGATTCTTTCCTACCTATGAACCACATCTTCCTTTTCAAAATAACGATCCATGTAGAACAACATCTGCTTTTGAATGGAGGCCACCATAAGGTACCAATGACCACCAGCGGCCTCGATTGGCACATAAACCTGCAACCATAATAGCAAACTTAGTAGACTGTATTAACAGACTATCTAATAAATGGAATTAAGTCTCTTACATGCATCGGCTTT
The DNA here is from genome assembly GCA_030762895.1 of Sophora flavescens. Classification (NCBI taxonomy): domain Eukaryota; kingdom Viridiplantae; phylum Streptophyta; class Magnoliopsida; order Fabales; family Fabaceae; genus Sophora; species Sophora flavescens. The sequence continues at coordinate 39,414,432 of CM061064.1, forward strand.
TCAAATGAGGGCATCCAGTATTTAGCATAATTATCAATGAGGCCATTTATCGGATCTAGGATGCTAGCCTCTATCTATGAATCAAGAAGGGATAAATTATTAATTAGGTTACTAGACTTGCACCACGAAAGTTACTAGAAGGAAGTGATTTTAATTAAGAGGAACTTGATACCGAAAATGAAGGTGGTAGTGACCAAATAGTTTGAGATGCTATTTTCTTTTGAAGCCAAGTGGCTCGCATGGCTACCATGTGAATTAGGGGTGTTCATCAACCGATCCAATCCAATGCCAACCGCACTAACCGGACCCAAAAATCGACAACCGAAATAACGGAAAATCGAAATAACGCAAACCGAAATTTTTCATTGGATCGGATCGGATTTCGGATCCTATATGTAAAACCGATCTAATCCAAACCGAACCGAAATTATTTAGTTCAATGAAAATAATTTGATCTTTATATTATAAAAGTAATTATTAGTCTTTATATTTTTATAAGTTATCATCTAGTCCTTATATTAGAGAGTTTAATTGGTATATAAATATAATGTTAGTGTAAAAACTTTTACACTGTTAACCAATTATAAATCATGTTATGAGTGACTTTTAATATATTTAGGACAATAATCAAACATTTATAATGATTTAAAAATTTATAATTAGGTGATAGTGTAAAATATCTTTACGCATGAGAGTGTATATCAATTCATGTATATCCCGTTAAACACTTATTAGAAATTGTCAAATGTCAATATAATATTTTAAAATTAATTTTTATTTTAAATAAGTAACAAATTCATATGCCTATTTAAATACTCGATCAAATCCAAATCAAACCGAAATATTGGATGTTCTTTGATGTAAATAACTATGTAAATATGTATCAATAAAAACCGAATTATCCAATCCAAACCGCATGTTGTTTTTATCATTGGATCGGATGACCTTTTTACTCAAAACCGATCCATTCCAATCCGCGAACACCCCTAAACCCTAAACTGTACTAACAGACTATCTAATAAATGGAATTAAGTCTCTTACATGCTTCAGCTTTTCAAATGAGGGCATCCAGTATTTAGCATAATTATCGATGAGGCCATTTATTGGATCCAGGATGCTATCCTCTATCTATGAATCAAGAAGGGATAAATTATTAATTAGGTTACTAGACCTGCACCATGAAGGTTACTAGAAGGAAGTGATTTTAATTAAGAGGAACATGATACCGAAAATGAAGGTGGTAGTGACCAAATAGTTTGAGATGCTATTTTCTTTTGAAGCCAAGTGGCTCGCATGGCCACCATGTGAATGATCTGGGATCCAAAATGAAAAATGAGCAAGGTACACATACATGTTATGGAACAACTAGAATGTAACTAATTTTCATATTGAGGATTACCTTTGGGTCAACTGTTCTGCTAGGGCATAATGATTGTAAATGTTTTCTTGTGGCAATGAAGGAATCCAGTTTGAACAATACCTCGCTGCATGGTTGCAACAGAATTGGTTAAAATGCACTTAAAAAATATGTAGTTTGAAGAAATGCATACTAAAGGTCATGTGATTACATGTAAGATTTATATTCTATAGTTTATATATTGGATCAAGGTCAGGATGGAAAACATAAGCTGACACATGAAGTCTCTCAGGAGAAATATCCATTTCTAGTGTTGTTGGAAAGTTTGTCTTTATAAACTATAAAGGTAGAGTTAGCAAAGACAATGATCATTGATGTTATGAAACATTTACATGAAACATAGGGATGTTTGTTCACCTTGTTCATGATTTGGTCATATGGTTCTGCAGTATTGGACCTGTCAAATGCATGCTTGTTAAATGATCCTTGAAAAATACTAGGCTTCGGGGTAAAATGCTCATGGCGTCCCTTTTTTGGTGTTGTGTCTTCTTCAGTTGGCTCAGCTTTGGGAACCTTGAGGTGAATGGTTGGAGGGGGGGGTATGTTGTGAAATGTAACTTTCTCCCCACCGTATATATAAGCTGGTCATCGTCTTCTTGTGACAAATCCACCACCTCAATCTTCTTCCCCTTGTTTCCAGTGGGACACATTGACCGATTATATTGAGGAGATTTAACATTCTGTCGATTGTTTTGCTTGTTAGTTGATGGCATTGACCGTTTGGTGTTGGGAGTGAATGTTGCTTTTGGTGCATTTGCATTCATGGGCTGTGGTACGATGTTCTCTATGTAGGAGACTTTGGTGTATATGACATTGCATAAGCTGTGTAGTACTGTTGCCGAGTTTGCATTCTCCTGTAATTAAAGTTAGATAAATATAAATTAACTATTATGTTTTAAATTGTGACACTATATAGGACGATAGCTATATACCTTGATAGAATCCAGAGCCTTATCTAGGGTAGTTGTAATCGTATTTAGAGAAGTTATAATCTCTACCAGCTGACGCGAATGTGTCTGTAATAGGATAAAACACGATGTGAATAAGTAGTCCAAACTCAACATTTATTGATATAGAATGAATGTACATACCAACACATGGGTGGTAATAGCATCGTCCATTACTCCATCACTGCAAACCAAAACAGGAAAATGAAACATAAATCTCAATAGATGGTTGAATGGTAATCACACCTACCAAAATAAATGCCACAAATTATACTTACGGTTTGACATGCATGTCAGTTTTTTCATCAAGTGCCATTGAATCACCTCCACCCATAATCAAACAACAGGATTAGCTAATGAAGTAACAATAATGGTTGGCAGCTTGGGTTGGTTGTAATGAATGAGGAAGATGAGATATATGGGATGCATTTATAACTATGACTGGAGAATGGACCATAAACACAAGTAGTTGGGTTGCTCAAGGAATGTGTGCACTCTGTATTTCTGGACCAAAAAGCATAACTTTCTACTTCCATGCTATTTTCAATTAATAAAGAGATCACAGATACTAGATGAACTATATCAGAGATATCCTCCCGTTGAAATTTTATCAGAGATCGAAATATGCATACAAAGGTTGGAAGAGCCATCTCTACATAGGAAATAACATTGGGGTATATTTAGCTTAAGTTACTGCCTTCCCTTATATGCAGACCCAACAATTGCCGTTAAGGTAAGTGTCATTAAGTATTTATGTGCTATGAGGTGGATCATTAGGGTGGTCAACCCAACTTTAACACCATATCAAGCCTCCCAAACCTTAGCAAAGTTTCTGCATCGTTGGTTCATGTAGAGGTATTTACTTGTTATTTTCTGTGCTTTGTATGCGTCAATGGGGCATAGTGTTCAAAAGTGACTATTTTATATTCACCCTCAACTGTACCACACCGATTAAGCATTAATGGTCCTGATCCAAAGTCGATACACCTGCTATGTGAGATATGACACGCAATGTACATACCATACAGCTGTAACTGTGAAATTTTTTCCATATTGCTAGGTGTCCACAATGAAAATCGGGGAAGGCCATTTTGTTTCCCACCACGGATTGATTCAAAATTTCAAATTGCCGCCATTGATTACACATTTAGATGAGTTTCAGCACGTCTGGAATATAGAAGGCGTAGCAATGAGGTCATTAGCTGAATACACATATTGATCTTGTATCAAGGAATATTTAATAATTAATTTTATGTGACTTGTTTAATAATTAATTTCATGTTTACGACCTATTTGATTTAGCTGAACTAATATTTAAATATTATATAATAACTACGTAATTAATTAATTCTATGTTAATTAATAAGGTGAACTACTATTTAGTAATTATTTAATAATTTTAATTCTATGTTAATTATAGGACCGCGGATAATTAGGTAATCTTGGATCATGAGATCATGTTTAGCACCTAAGTGACCTAGGTGAACTTGGACCATTAGATGATGTTTAGGATAAATTTGACTTTGGTCAAATCTATATTAATTAGGTGATATTGGATCATGAGATCATGACTAGAGGAGAGTGACTCGGAGACCGAAGATGGAAGTGCTAATTCACAAGAGACCAATTCCGATTCTGACCAATCGAGCAATGTCACTGCTTAATGATGTTGATCAAAATTGTAATGGTTTGATGTTATGAACAAATGGGATGATTTTGCAATCTATATGGTCATGTTTTGTTGTTTTGGAAAAAGGATTGATGTTTTGGATCTTAGTGTAAAACTGTACTTGACATTTGTAACTATAATCGAATGGTAGCGTTCAAAGACATGAGGCAAGACAAGATAAATGTTCAAAGTCGTGTAGTACATTCAAATCCAAAAAATAACATGATAAACCAGTAATATCCCCGAACCAGAGCCCTAATTGTTGTTGGATAAATACATAGATAACACCTAAATCATCCTAGGATCCAATGAACATAAATTAAATGCCAAAATCCAAGTTGAAGCTGACGGAATGATATTGATCACACACATAGTGTCACTGCAACAATAAAACCACAATCAGGTGACTGGAACATTGAAACCACAATGAGACCACAACAGAAAATATATAAAAATGTATATATAACTCAACAGAAAGTATATATATACCTCATCTCCATCCAATTGAGTATGATCATCACAATAGTCATTTACGTGAGATGATTGAGTATTCACCGCGCCATTCAAACGTGTCGCACATGTTTTTTTTTATTATGCCCACGTTGTCCACATGTACCACAATGCAGTGCTCTCTTATGATTCTTGGGAACATTTGGTGTAGAAGCTGTGCCTTTACCTCTTCCTTTAGTTTTGCATTTGACTGGGTCCTTCAATGTGCCTTCACCAATATGAACACTACTACCTTCAACATCACCATGAACACCTCTCTTTGTTTCAATCTGTTTAATGTCTGCAGCAGCCTTATCCATATACTCTGAAACGTCATCCTCATGTTCACTAACTAATGCACCCACCTTCATGTACCGGAACAACAAAGCTTTGTACCTAGCTGCCCGGTGTGAGTCCCAATACCTAGCGCGTTGGCTAGACATGCCACATGATGCTTCCTTTGCTTTCTTTGTCTACCTATTTAAAACTAAACATGATGGCAAATCTGCAAAGTCAAGATAAACCAACACAACAACAATATGTTCACATGGAAGTCCATACGATTCTATTCTTTTACAAGAACATTTAAACATGTTGCTTGATGAGTGATAAGATACACGCCAATCAACTTCACTAAGCCGATATTTGGAAACAGAGTATATCAAATGTGTGCATGTTTCTTTGCAACCTGTGACAAACATGGAAGAGGTTTGCTTAAGCACATGACGAAACTTCAAGAACATTTCCTTTGTGAATAACTTTGAGGCGTAACGCTTAAGAGAATGAAAATTTGTTTGTATAACTGCCTCCCCATAATTAGATGCAAAGTCATCCTCAATCTCTTTATACCGCATAAAATTTAGAGCTCGGTGGAAATGAAGTAAAAAATCCGTCAAATTATAATGTTGTCTCACATATTTACCTAGTTGTGAATGGAGACCTTCACATCGGGAAGTGGTTCTGAAGTCACCAAAAAAAGTCCCCCGAATATGTGCCGTAGCCCACATTTTCCTTTTTTCATATGTTTCCTGCACCCACCTATTGTCATGCAACCCAAATTCATCAACCATCTCAATCCACTTGCGGCGAAATTCCCCAACTTCATACTCACGGAACATACACTTCTCAAACTTTGAAACAAAGGCCGGCTTCCCAACATTAGGGGTTGTGTTGCGAATCAAATGCCATGCACATAATCTATGGTAAGCAACCCCTTTTTATGGCATTCTTCATTGCAACGTCACCATCGGTTATCACAGAAAGAGGCACCTTTCTTGACATGGCTTCAAGAAATTGTTGGAGCACCCAAACATAAGTCTCATCGATTTCATTTGCAACAACTGCACAACCAAATATAATACTCTTATTATGGTTATTGACTCCAGAAAATACAACTATAGGACAATGATATTTGTTCTTTCCATATGTAGCATCGAATGCTAACACGTCTCCATAAACTTCATAGTCTATTCGGCTAAACCCATCACAAAAGAACAAGTGTTGAAGCCTACCATCGTCATCAACACTATGGCGATAAAACATCACCGGGTCATCTAATGCCAACCCACGAAGATACTTTAGAGCACTTTTAGCATCGCAATGTTGCAAACGTCGTTGTTTCCCTATTTGGTTGTATATGTCCTTTTTATGAAACCCAATATTTCCAAAACCTCCGCAGTGACTGCCAAAAGAACCAAATATGTGTGGTGGATCAATACCGACATTCAACATGCTGTTCATCTGCATGATATCTGACTCTGACATCTTCCTATGTGCTAGAAGCATTCCATAATACTTATCATCTAAGAGGCCATGATTATGCTTGTCTGTAAAACATGCGATATGCCACCGCTCTGTGTGTAAATCAATATGCACCTGGAATTTTGCTTCACAACCACAACGCGTCTCACGTTTTGACTGACGCTTACGTGTTTCATTTGTTAAACCTCTGTCCTCCTTGTATCCTTGTCTATGACAAACAAAGTCTCGCTGTAAAATCAACCCTCTGTTATTGTACAATATCTTCCCTTTCCGCACTGAGAATCCATTTTCTCTCCCATACCAACTGTAAAACTGATATGCCATATCCAGACTTACAAAATCAACTTTCCTTACTAGATGTGGGCTTAATCCCTTCAAATCCATAGAAAGGATATCCGCCAGGCAATCAACCTTCTTAATTTACTCAACATTATCAGATTCTCCGCCATCAGTGCTTGATCCTGTGCCAAAGTTTGTTCCTTGATCATCTTCCCCAAATTGAACACTACCACCATCCTTCACCCACTCATATGTGTCTTCCTCTGAGGAAGAATCCAGCCCCTGCAGCATCGAATAACAATTAATGAAACCATCAAAATTCCCAAATCAAACACAAAACCAAAATGATATCATGTCTTTTACCTTTCTCAATGAACTGGACTCCCCCATCCACACGCTTGCATTATCATTGTGTTCCATTTCCTTCACTCTGTCAAATACCTGTGTTGTGATCATTTATTTAGACCGACAATAAACTGTAAAAAAGATGCTCCACTGCTATATAAACCAGATAACCACACAAGTTCTGGGATACATAATACATACAACTACATAATACACTTGCTAAAACTATTCCTCTAGACTATAGATCTGTTATCCAGTTTAAATAAAGTATGAACCTTTAATGTCATTGATGTAGCAAAACATTTAACTCCACCATTATCATGAGGTCACAAGTTCAAAAATGATGGAGGGATAATCGTAGGATATGAATGCAGAGAAAAAAAATATGAAAAGAAACAAAGACAGCATCGTTACCCAACGCCGGAGCTTTAAAAAAACCAAGAAATTTCGAAACTTACCTAAACACAATCCTCTGTTGTAAAATATGGATCTCTTCTCTTCAAAAAATGGTAGCACGCACCACTGCAGGTAAAAGAAGAAATGTTGCTTAGGTTCCTAGTGTCGTCCGATTTTTTCGGGTGCAGTGGAGAAAACGACACCACTGCCTCGAAGGTGGAACTAGGTTATCGTTGTACTATTCTGCTCCAAAGTTAACGAGTCTATTCTATGTTCTTTCTTCAGGGACTAAAGTGCAAAATTCATAATTTTAAGTTTCTAATCAAAAGACTTTAATTTTATGAAAACTACCCCATGTCCACTTGATGTTACCAGTCATAATGCTCCCTCATTATGTGAGGGACTATTTTACAACCTCATGTTAGACTTCACCTTAATTCATATGCATTTTTTCTTGCATGGACAAAATCAAAAATTCACATAATTACCAAAAATATTTAACTTTTATTATAATTATTTTAAAAGTTATATAGAATGATTATTGATTTATTTTATTTTGATAAATAGAATGGTGGCGAGTGAGTTACTACTGCGAGATTTAGATTGATATGAATATGGCCCCTTCTCAATTAATTTATTTTTTGGTAGCATTCGAGTCAGAGACTTCACACATGAGAGTATCCTTGTACACTTTCTCTTACCTAATAGATCTAACACGCTTCCACTAGGTCAACTCTTTTGAATTTTGATTTATTAATTTATGATTGATTGACTGTATAATTTTTTTTATTAATATATCAAAATTAAGCTCAAACTTTAAGGACAAAACTTACATACAGTTCCTTACATCATGTTCCTACTGTTCCTTACTCTAAATACAACACAATTATTATAAATTATCTCAAAAGATACATCTATTTAATGAAAATAATTACATTTTTGTGTCTAGAATAGTACCAAGCAATATACCTAATTTTACTTAAAACTTTAAATGTCTTTTTTTTATAAAAAAAAAATCTTACCTTTTGTCATTAGACGTGTGTTTTTAAGTTATATCATAAAAAATATCTTAAAATAAAAAAATAATAACCATATGGGTGAAATGGTATATGTTTTGAGGTAGTGCTTAAATCTGAATTGTGCCACACAAGCACGACAGTTCTTTTCTCTTGTGAGTTTTGTTTTGGAGGAGAAAGAAGGGAAAGGAAGGATTTATGGAAAGTTTCTTATTGTTTGGAAGTTTAAAAAGATGGAGGGAATAAATTTTGAGATTTTAGAAAACCCCCGTATCTCTCCTCATCCAAATTTTACGTTTACCTCAAATTGGGGTGTTTTGGGGAAAATATACATAAATTACTAATTTACCCTCTCCTTTTTAGGATTTACACCCAATTTTCATACACTCTCTTTGAGTTCCTTCGACACACACTTCTCTCACTTTTAAACTATGAACTCTAATCTCTGAATCCAATCCCTTCCTTGTTCGATTTTCTCTAGTTCGTAGCTACACAATCTAGTATGTAAATCAAGGTAAATCTGAACCGTAGCTACACAACCTAGGACGAATTTCTGTGTTTGTGTTTTCGAGTTTCTCTGATTCGAATTTCTCTATATTTTGTTCTTGATCTGTGTTTGTGTTCTATCTCTGTTTTTTTTTATTGGTTGTTTGGTAGTGGGATTTGGAATGGGTCTCTATATTTTGATGGATTCCTGCAAAAAGGTTGTAGAATCATGTCCATTTGTTTATTTTTGTTGTTGTTGAAGAAAGGGAAAGAAAAACGATAATTAAATGAATTGTGCAAATCAAACTAATATGAGTATCTTTATGCTTCATTATGTGTTGCTTTGCTTTGATCATGAATTAGGGAATGAATGAGCTTTGTTGATGTTTTCCTATGTCTATCAGTTTTAAAATTCTTTGTGCATTTATTAGTTGTTGTCACATTCTTTATAGATGGATGAGCAAGGAGAAGAAAGAAACCTTGCATTGTTTAGATGGAGGGAAATACGTCGGATAACTATTATTCACGTTATATGCCTTGTAGTTTATTACTATTGAACTTGTAAGTGGAAGAGAGAATGAGAGAAACTCCATGAATGGAATGATTCATTCAATCAGAAAAATGTACAAGTGTGTAATATGATCTAGCTAAACAAGGCTATATATCTGGTTTAATTAAGACTAACTAATCTAACAGTAAATTAACAACTAACAGAGATTTAACTAACTCAAAACTAACTCTTAACCGTAATACTCCCCCTCAAGTTTGGAGCATAGATGTCTAATGCTCCTAACTTGGAAATCAGAATTGAAAACTTGCAGTGTGGGAGGGCTTTAGTGAAGACATCAGCTAACTGCTGTTGAGTTGGGAGATAGATTAAGTTCAGAAAACCCGAATTGACATATTGTCTGATGAAGTGGCAATCAATGTCTATGTGCTTTGATCTCTCATTGGAAGTGGGATTGGCAGCAAGCTGGATTGCTGACGTATTATCACACATGACCATGATAGACGAAACATCAATCTGAAATGCTCTAAGAAGCTGCTACAGCCAAAGAAGTTCACTGGTGAGGCATGCCAGTGCTCTATATTCTGCCTCTGCAGAAGATCGTGCAACTGTAGGTTGCTTTTTTGATTTCCAAGAAATCAGAGAAGATCCCAGATAAACCCAGAAACCTGTGGTTGATCTTCTAGTAACACTGCAATTGCCCCAATCAAAATCAACATATGCAGTGACTTTGGTGTTTGGCTGAGAAGAGAAGAAAATTCCTTGGCCTGGTGAAGTTTTCAGGTACTGCAGAATATGATGTAAGGCCTTGAGATGAGGCGTCCGAGGCTTGGACATGAACTGGCTCAGTTTGTTGACTGAGAAAATGATGTCAGGCCTTGAAATAGTTAAGTACATGAGTCTGCCAAGGAGTCTTCTATACAAGGATGGATCGGGAAGAAGCTCACCATCTGTGTCATTAAGCTGCAGGTTTGCTTCCATAGGAATTTTGGCAGGCTTCGATTCACTGAATCCAGTGTCTTCAAGCAGTTCCAGAGTGTATTTTCTCTGACTTAAGTGAATTCCTTTTGATGATTTGGCAATTTCTAAGCCCAAAAAATACTTCAAATGACCAAGAACTTTCAGTTTAAACTGAAATTGCAAGTCTGTGATGGTGCTGTCAACAAGAGACTTACTTGGGTTGGCAATGATAATATCATCCACATAAACAAGGAGGATGATGAGGGAGTAATTGGACCCTTTGTGGAACAGTGAATAGTCAGCAGTGGACTGTTGGAAACCAAGATGGGTGATTGTTGCAGAAAATTTCTGGAACCATTGCCTTGAGGCTTGCCTCAAGCCATAAAGAGACTTATGCAATTTGCATACTGAATTGACTTCTTGTTTTGGATATCCTTGAGGTAAATCCATGTATACTTCTTCAAAAAGATCACCATTCAAGAAGGCATTGTTGATGTCTAATTGAGCCAAGTGTCAATGTTTTTGTGCTGCCACAGCAATCAAGACTCTAACTGTGGTTAACTTAGCCACTGGGGAGAAGGTTTCCAAAAAATCAATTCCCATATGCTTTGTGAAACCTCTAGCAACTAATCGGGTCTTGTGTCTTTCTACTGAGCCATCTGACTTGAATTTCGTCTTGTAGATCCATCTACAACCAATGGTTTGCTTCCCTGGAGGGAGAGGGACCACAGACCATGTTTTACTGGTTTCTAGAGCTTCTATTTCAGCTGCCATTGCTGCTCTCCATTGAGGAAACTTCACTGCCTGATGATAAAACTGTGGCTCATAGTGAGAGTCAACATTGGAAATGAATGTATGATATGGTTGGGAAAGGTTTGTGTAGGCAATGTGGTTTGTTAAAGGATATTTGGTATGGTGAACATAATCCTGTAAATACTGGGGTGGATTATGAGCACGAGTAGACCTTCTGGGCTGCCTTGATGTAGGATCCAGAGGACCGGATTCGGGTGCAGAACTGTCTTGAACAGGTTCAGAAGAATTTGGTGCAGGATTTAGAGGACCAGGTTCAGGTGCAGAATTGTTTTGAACAGGTTCAGGAGAATTTGGTGCAGTTTCAGGCAAGTTTGGTTCATGTTCATTGGTTGTTTCAGGGTTAAGATCAAGACTTGGTGTCTGTGGGGCATGATGTAATTCAGGTAGGATAGGTAAGGGTGGGTGATCTGGCACAATGTCCTTAACAGGAACAGGAAGGACAGTGGACTGAAAAGGATCAGGAGCAGAGTGCAGCTGTTCTGTTTCAAAAGGAAACTTGTCTTCAAAGAAGGTGACATCTCTGGACACCACAAACTTTCTGGTGGTCAGATCATAAACTGTGTAACCCTTGTATCCAGGAGGATAGCCCATGAAAACAACAGGGAATGTTTTTGGTGAGAATGTGTTTCTCTGAGAAACTGGAACAACAACAAAACACAGGCAACCAAAAACTCTGAATGAAGCATAACTTGGTAGTTTGTTGTACAACAATTCATAAGGAGAGCAATTCTTTAGAGAAGGTGAAGGAACTCCGTTTATCAGGAAGGTGGCAGCATTGACACACTCCCCCCAAAAGGTGATAGGAACCTTGGATTGAAACAGCAGTACTCTTGCAACATTCAGTAGGTGTTGATGCTTCCTTTCAACCACAGCATTCTGCTTGGGTCTGTAAGGACAACTGAATTGATGCACAGTGCCATGCTCTTGAAGAAAATCAGTCATCTGAAGCTCCTTGGCATTATCAGATCGAAGCTGTCTAATACTCCTGCCAAAATTAGTCCTGACATAGCTAAAAAACTTTTTGATCAACACAGGTGCCTCAGACTTATGTTGTAATAGGTATAACCAGGTAAACCTAGTACAATCATCAACTATAGTTAGAAAAAACCTCTTGCCATCATAAGTAGATTGATGATCAGGGCCCCATATGTCTACATGAACAAGATCAAAAGGATTCTCAGAGTAATTGTTGTTTGAAATGAATGACAAACGCCTAAATTTGGACAAAGGACATATCAAGCATTTATTGCATGAAGTGAATTGCAATTGCAAATCAAGTTTATTACAAAAAAATTTTAAGACCTTTTCAGATACATGACCTAAACGTGCATGCCAAAGAATACAATCAAATGTTGAACTCGACCTATGTGTAACATTGTATATTTGTGAACCAGACTGGGATTTATTTTCTAACTGTGTATTGCTATCAGAATGAGAATGAAGAACGTATAGGCCTTGAGAGAGATCACCCCTGCTAATCGTCTTCTGGTGTAATGTGTCCTGAATGACAAAAGAAGATTTTGTAAAAGAGACATTAAAAGGAATATGAGAAAGTAAACTACTGACAGAGAGTAGATTAACATGAAAGGAGGGTATGAACATAACATCATGTATGATTAACTGAGAATTGAGTTGTACTGAACCAGTTCCTACAACTTTAACCAAAGACTTATTTGGTAAATTGACAAACCTATTATGTAATTCTTGAAAGTTAAGAAAAACATGCTTATGACAGGTTATATGGGAAGTAGCCCCAGAGTCAAGAATCCAACAATTGGAATTCTTGAATGGAGAATTTAGGATTGACAAAGAGATACCCACAGACGACTCACCTACAAAAGAATCATTTTGATCTTGGGCATTAGTCAAAGGGACTCTTGCTAGTTGAGCTTGTAATTGAGCAAGAAGATGTTGACACTGCTGAGGTGACCAGTTTGTATCTTCAGTGCCATCAGTGATTGCTAAAACTTGATTCACAAAAGCAGAAGTTGAATGTCTCTTGTGACCAGGAGGGTAACCATGCAACTTGAAGCATTTGTCTTTGGTATGCCCTGTTATGCCACAGTGAGTACAAATTGGCCTATCCTTCTTCTGATTCTTGTTCTTCCCTGACTGAACATCATATGCTGCTTCAGTGACTGGGACAATTTGAAGTCCAACTTCTATTTGAGTCTCATCTTGAAGAAGTATTGAGAAAACTTGAGAAATTGGGGGAATAGGGTTCATCATTAGAATTTGGCCTCTTGCATGAGAGAAAGACTCATCGAGTCCCATCAAGAAATTCATAACAAACTCATCCGGGAGAAAATCGATCAAGGGTTGAACACCTCCACAGTTACAATTATGAACAGGTCGATACTCACCAAGTTCTTCCCAGAGTGATTTGAAACAAGTGAAATATGCACTGATGGAGCTAGAATCCTGAGTACAATGAAGTAAAGCCTTCTTCAATTGAAAAATCCTAGGTCCATTTTTCTGCTGGAAGCGATCTTCAAGATCTTTCCAAATTGCTGAAGAAGAGGTGCCATAGATCACACTGGTGTTGATTTCTTTGATGATCGAGTTCAAGAGCCAAGACGCAACAATGCTATCATTGCGTTTCCACAGCCGAAAATTCGGATCATTGGCAAGGGGCCGAGGAACAGAGCCATCAACAAACCTTAGCTTGTTCTTCCCATCGAGAGCCAACATCATTGAACGACGCCATGTGAGGTAATTTGTACCATCGAGCGGCTGAGAAACAAGAAATAGGCCAGGCAAATCCGAAGCGTGAATGAAGAGGGGATTCTGTTCTTCCATCGGAACCACAAGTTGCAGCAAGAATCAAGAAACGCATGCAGAAAGAATCAAAGAATCAAAGAAGGAGATGAAACCGCAAGAAGGAAGAAGTGAGGTGCATGCAGAAGAGATCGAAGAAGAAAACAATCGGAAGCTTTTCTGGAAAATAAAAAAACTACTGATACCATATTGAACTTGTAAGTGGAAGAGAGAATGAGAGAAACTCCATGAATGGAATGATTCATTCAATCAGAAAAATGTACAAGTGTGTAATATGATCTAGCTAAACAAGGCTATATATCTGGTTTAATTAAGACTAACTAATCTAACAGTAAATTAACAACTAACAGAGATTTAACTAACTTAAAACTATTTCTTAACCGTAATAATTACTACATAATTAAAATAAAATTCGATCTCAGAGTAGGATAGTTGACCGTAGTTTGACTTTAGAAAAAAAGAGGGCATGAGGAAAGATGATGAAGAAAATTGCTACTACCAAAGGTCATAAGATAATAAGATCGGGACCTAAAGCCTTTTTAGTACTTATGTGCTATGTTGGAACGAGAAGGTGATCTTCGATCGACACAACGAGTATCTGTAGAGGAACAAGTTGCCAAAACCCTCTACATACTAACACATAATGTTAGAAATCGAGTGATTCCATTCTTGTTTCAACGCTTTGTTGAGGCCATTAGTCGTCAATTTCATCATGTCCTTCGATCAATAATCGAGTTAGAAGAGAAGTATTTCAAACAACCAGATGGTTCACAAATTCCTATAAAAATTCTTGGAAGCAACCGGTTTAACCCATATTTCTTGGTAAAATCTATTTTTATATTGAAATTTAGAAAAATTGTAGTTAAAAAATTTATTGATGTCAAAATGACAATGCTAGGATTGTATTGGGCAATTGACCGGACACATGTTCGTGTAAAAGTGCCATCAGTTGAGTTTCCAAAATATCGTGGTAGGAAGGATTATCTGACGCAAAATATGTTAACTGCATGCTCCTTTGACCTAAGATTTACTTATGTTCTCCCTGGATGGGAGGGTACGGCATCAGATTCAAGAATATTAAAAGATGCATTGTGCCGAACAAATTTTTTTCAAATACCTAGAGGTAATTAAAACAAGAGTTTAATTTCTATACACTATCGTAAAGATTTTTTACACAGATAACCAATTAGAAATCATGAAATTGATGACTTTTAAGGTGGTTAGGATAAGAATCAAAGATTTGTAATGATGTGTTAATTTCTGATTGGTTGACAGTGCAAAAAAACTTTTCACTATCATTGTATACCAATTAAATCCTTAAAACAATATTTTTTTTCTTTTCTTTTCTTAGATATATCTTAGCAATATTTTTATTTTGGATAGATAAATATTATCTACTTGATGTCGGGTTCATGTTGAGAAAGGGACTAATTACGCCTTATAGATCAACTCGTTATCACTTGAAAGAATTCTCTTCAAGAAATCTACCTCAAACACCTCAAGAATTATTCAACCATCGACATTCATCTTTACATAATGTTGTTGAAAGGGCTTTTGGAGTTTTAAAAAAATATATTTCCAATTATTGCAAGTGGCAGTCAATCAACTCATGGATTCTAGACTCAATATGATCGTGCTAGCATGTTGCATTTTGAATAATTATTTTATAGGCATTTGATGACCTATAATTCGAAATTTGGAAGCTGGTAGAGGAATTGGAAATTGATAGGCATTTAATGGAAAAAAACATACTTGCACCTTATTGAAAATCCTGATAAGGTTAGAGCAATACTTGGGATTCCAAAGGATATGCAGAAGGAGCTGCTACTTGATTATGTGTTTGGCCTCGGAGGTCCCTCAAGTTCAAGGTATTTGATGTTTTTTTGGTGCTTTAATTAATTCCGTATTTGATGTTTTATCTTGTTGTGATGTTTTTAGTTTTTTTGGGTTGTTGTAATGTTTTGTCTTACTTAGACTCAATGCATGAGCTTCAATTTTCAATTGATGAACATGCTTATATTGCTTGGGAATATTCTTTTGAGAATGTTTTTGAGGTTTGGAAACTTGGTTGATGCTTGGTATGTGTTTGGGAGAATGAGGGAGAGGAACTTGTTCTCTGTGAATGAAGGAAGTTAGCTTAAAAACATCTCAGCAAGCTTTTGATGTGTGTTTGTGTGGGAGTGATACTCCTATGAGTTGAGAAGTAAACACAAAGGGTTCTTATCAAGCTAGCTTTTGGTTCTGTTTTTAATTTGAAGTAAACACCAAGTTCAAATGGTATGGTAAAAACTTTTCTCTCCTTGTGAGAAGGTTATGGTATCTTTCTCTCCTAGTGAGACGTAAAAAACATTTCTTTTCGGGTGACTCAGTGGAGGTTTTGGAGGTTAGGTGTGATGGCGGGTTTGGAGAACTCGAGTCTGAGTGATGATGAAGATGCGGTTTTAACAATAAGAACGCAAGGAATTCAGGCAAGCAGGGCAAATGTGGAACTGTGTCTGGTGGGCAGGTTTCTCACACACAAAACAGTGAGATTCCTCATGATGAGAGAGCACATGGCTACCATCTGGGAACCAGGTAAGGGTAAAATGTCAAGAAAGTTGTAAAGGGTATCTATCTCTTTCAATTCTTTCATAAGCTGGATATGGAGAAAGTGTTGAATGGGGGGCCGTGGAATTTTGTTGGGCACTGACTGATCCTGAGCAAAGTAGGAGCGGAGGATATACCCAGCCAGATCCCATTATTTCATGCCTGTTTCTGGGTGTAGGTTCATGATGTACCAGTAGGGTTGTTGAATGCTGAGGTGAGAATGGCCTCGGGAAACTATATTGGTGAGTTTTTAGAGTATGATGAGAAGAACAATCCCTACTTTTGGAAGTCGTTTATGCGAATTCGTGTGAAGATTGATGTCAGAAAGTCATTAAAAAGGGGTAAGAAGGTGAGGCAGGAAGGAGGAGAGGTGAAGACTATCCGGTTCAAGTACGAAAGATTGACTACGTTCTGTTTTCTATGTGGCCTTCTTGGTCATCTGGATAGTTCTTGTGAAAAGCGTTTTCTTCTTGATGATGACAATGGTGTTAAGGGGTGAGGACCGGAACTAAAGGTGGAACGAAGGAGATCGGGGGAGAGTGGTGATTGTAGGTGGTTGAGGGATGAGTATGGTGAGGAACTTTTACCGGAAGATCAGGTTCAGGGAGAGAATCACGCCAATCCTGAGATTCTTGGACATAATCAGGATTTAATGCATGGTTCAAATTCAAATTTTGGAGTCGTATTAAATGTCACGCAGCAAGTGGGATATCTCTTGAATGTTAATCAAGCTGGTCGTGATTTTGTGGAGGGATCTTCGCATGATTCTCAAGGTGCATCTCAAGGGGCGGGTCCACAAATGATTGTTGCACAAAATAATGCAACAAATGACAGGGACAGATTTGTTGGAGATATCAATTCTCCATCAAATTTGGATGCTGACGTGGACATGAAGGACCTGGAGGCGTGTAAAAGAAAGAGGGAGATGATGCAACAATTAAATAATGGTGAAGAGGGGGGGTGTTGAAAAATGAGAAGGGGGTGTAGCAAGTAATCTTGGTGAAATGATCAAGCATTTTTTATCGATAGGTCCTGGTTCCCAGGCCTACCGGGAGTTATGACGATCCTTAGCTGGAACTACCGAGGCCTGGGCCACCTACGAGCAATTCCTACTCTAAAGAACCTAATTTGGACACATAAATCGGAAGCTATTTTTCTGTTTGAAACTTTAGTGCACACTAGAAAGATTGAGGAGGTTAGGAGGCCTATAGGCTTTGATGGAGGTTTTGGAGTGGACAGAGATGGTCGGGCGGGTGGTGTAGCTTTCTTTTGGAAGAATTATCTTAAATGCTCGATAACAAATTACTCTTTGCATCATATTAATGTGGAAGTAGAGGCCTCGGTGAAGGGGAACTGGAGATTGATGGGGTTCTATGGTTATGCAGACAGATCTCAAAGAAGGGACTCATGGGCTTTGCTTAGGAGACTAGCTAGTTTGTCTCCCCTTCCCTGGTGTATTCTAGGTGATTTAAACGTCTTACTCTCTTCGACTAACAAAAAAGGAAGGTGTGATCATCCTTATTATCTCATGAGAGGTTTTAGCAACGCGGTTCGTGATACTGGATTGGTGGATATTGCTTTGGAGGGGTATCAATTTACCTGGAGGTTTGCTATTGGTACAGATAGGGCTATTGAGCAGAGACTGGACCGTACGCTTGCAACAAAGAAGTGGATCTCTTTATTCCCTCAGGTGCGGCTTCTAAATTTGGTGGCACCTCGATCGGATCACTCCCCTATTTTGTTGCAAAGGGAGCCGTTGGAAGCTCAAGTGGGTGCTAGGAATTTTAGTTTTGAAAATTCTTGGCTCTTGGAACCTGATCTTCCTAATGTTGTTTATGATGGTTGGGCTAATGGTCAAGACGGAAATATTGTGTCCAAGTTTGGGTGTTGTGCAACAAAGCTTCAGTGCTGGAGCCGTAAGCTTAGGACTAAATTCAAAGAGGATATAGAAGACTGCTGAAGACAAATGGAAATTCTTTTCGAAAGAAGGGATGAGGATGGAGTTGCGCATTATAACCTGGTCAATGAGAGGATGTCCACGCTGATTGTGCAGGAGGAAATGTTCTGGAAGGAAAGAGCCAAAGTTTTTTTGCTTAAGGATGGTGATCTGAATACACGTTCCTTTCATGCCTCGACTACATGTAGATCAAAGGTAAATAAAATTTCACAATTAAAACTGGATGATAATTTGTTTACCAATGATCCTGCTTGGATCAAGCAAACTGCGTGTAATTATTTCCAGGAGTTGTACTCTTCTAGAACGGGTTGTTATGAACCAATCATTAATGCCATGCAGAGTTGTGTTTCTTTAGAAGATAATGTTGCCTTATTTCAGCCATTATTGAAAGAGGAATTTGTAGTAGCATTGCAACAAATGGATTCTGACAAGGCACCGGGTCCAGATGGCTTCAATCCAACATTTTATAAAAGATTTTGGGATGCTTATGGGGATGAAATCTTCCAGTCCTGTTGTGATTGGTTAGATAGAGGTGTTTTTCCTCCCTCTATTAATGATACCAATATTGCTCTTATTCCCAAGGTCGAAAGTCCTGACTCAATGAAGGACTGGAGACCCATTCCCTTATTCAATGTTGTTTATAAACTTCTCTCTAAAGTGCTTGCCAACAGGTTAAAGGTGGTGCTTCATAAATGCATTTCTCATGTCCAATCAGCTTTTGTGCCCGGAAGATCTATTCTAGATAATGCGATGATTGCTATTGAAATTATCCATTACTTGAAGAGCAAGACAAAAGGCAAAAGAGGTGATGTGGCTTTGAAAATAGATATAAGCAAGGCCTATGATAAGGTGGACTGGTGTTTCCTGAGAGCGGTGTTGTTGCAGGTGGGATTTGATGAGAAATGGGTAAACTGGAATATGCAGTGTCTGGAGTCGGTAAAGTACTCAGTTCTGGTTAACAGAGAGCAAGTGGGCCCAATTCATCCAGTTAGAGGGATCAGACAAGTGGATCCTTTATCCCCCTACCTTTTTATATTATGTGTCGAGGGGTTAACTGCCTTAATTAATCAAGCTGAGAGAATAGGTGACCTCCATGGAATCCAAGTTTGCTGGGGTACCCCTATTATTTCTCACCTTCTGTATGTGGATGATTGTTTCCTCTTTTTTAGAGCTGAAGGGAGAGAAGCAAATGTGATGAAGAACATTTTAGGTGTGTACGAAGAAGCGTCGGGGCAACAAATAAATTTCCAAAAATATGAGATTTTTTATAGTAGAAATGTGGTGGATGAGGTGAAAAATAATATTGCTTTTACTCTTGGTGTTAGAATTTTTTTGGGAACCGGAAAATATTTGGGACTACCTTCAATGATTGGAAGGAGCAAGGAAGATCTCTTCAATTTTATCAAAGATCACGTGTGGAGAAAAATAAATTCTTGGGTTGGTAGATCGTTGTCTGAAGCAGGGAAAGAAATTATGATAAAATCAGTTTTAAAAGCCATTCCCACCTATTTTATGAGCTTATTCTTGATTCCAACCTCTTTAGGGGATGGAATTCAACAAATCATGAATTCCTTTTGGTGGGGTAGTGAGGGAGATAGAAGCAAGGGTATCAAGTGGATGTCTTGGGATAAACTAGCAGTCAATAAAAGTGATGAAGGGATGAGTTTCAAAAATCTGTATGTTTTTAATATTGCTTTATTAGGCAAGCAAGGGTGGAGATTGATGACTATGCCGGATACCATTGTTGCAAGACTGTTTAGGGCAAGATACTACCCTAGTTGTGATTTCTTAGAAGCCAGTCGTGGCAATAACTCCAGTTTTGTGTGGAGGAGTATTCATGAGGCAAAGCTGGTCCTAAAGGAAGGAGTGAGGTGGAGAATAGGCGATGGTACACAGATTAGAGTCTTTAATGATATCCGGACTCATGATCTCCATAAGGTGAAGCCGAAAGGTGATGTTGAGGCAAATCCTCTTCTGCGTGTAAGTAATTTGTTCAGGCATGCAGTGAGGAGCTGGGACGTTGACATGGTTAAAGAATGGGTCCATGCAGATTCTGTAGCTCATGTTTTAAGTACTCCTCTTCATGCGTTTGTGGAAAAGGATCAAAGAGTGTGGTGGCCTGATCCGCATGGGTCCTATTCGGTCCGATCATCCTATAAACTATGCAAGGAGAGAATTCTTGATCATGGGGAGCTGAAAGTGGATGGTATGTGGAGCAAGTTATGGAAGTTGGCTCTCCCACCCAAAGTCAAGAACTTCCTTTGGAGAGCCTGTCGTGACTGTATCCCAACCAGATTTAACTTGCAGAGGCGAGGCATGACTGTTCCGTCGTTTTGCCATTGGTGCCCCTCGGAGGTTGAAACCTCTTGTCATGTGCTGCTATTGTGTCACGAGTGAGAGTTGTTGGAGGAGACTGGGCATTTGGTATCATATTGAGCAGGGTCTTCTTTCCTTGGACTCTTTCTAGGACATATTTTTCAACCTACTGCAGAAGCTATCGGAGGAGGATTTTTGTGCTTGGGCCATGACCATGTGGAGTCTTTGGAGGAGTAAAAACAAAAAGATTTGGGAAGCTAAGGAGGAGAGTACTAGCACTGTTATTCATCGTGGGAAAGTGCTCTTTGAGGAATGGAAGAAAGCCCGAATCTCACCAAGTAGGGAGCATCATCGAGCTGTTCAGGAAGGGGGTGAAAGGTGGAAGAAACCTCCCATTGGTTACATGAAGTGCAACATAGATGTAGCGTTTTCTGGAGGAGAGAATAGAACTGGTGTTGGCCTTTGTGTTAGGGATGAATTTGGCATATTTGTAGGAGCCAAAACCATTTGCTTCTAGCCGAAGATGGAGGTGAAGTTGGGTGAAGCTTATGGCTTAAGGGCTGCCATTGAATGGATGTCAGAACTGGGTTTCAAGGAAGTGTTTTTGAAATGGATGCAAAGGTTGTTGTGGACAGTGTTAAATCTACCAGAGTTGATGTTACCGAATTTGGCCTTTTGGTAGATGATTGCAGGAAGTCTGTGTGTTTCTTTGAAAACTCTAGGCTGGGGTTTATTAGGAGGTGTGCAAATATGGAAGCTCACTATCTTGCTAGAGATGCTATATATAATACTTGTCCTCGGTTATATTATGATTTGCCTATTTGTATTGAAGCTACTATTTTTAATGAAATGAATTAGATTTCTTCTTTCAAAAAAAAAAAGTTCAAATGGTATGGTTGGACTTTTAATTTGAGGTTGAATAAAAATAACTTACTTGCTATACTTTATTTTATATGATTCTGACATATTTTTTAACTTTATTTTTCAGGTACTAAAGATCGAAAAATACAAGATTTAACAAAAGAAGCAGTTCAGATCTACAGTAGTTTTTATATCATTCGCTGTTAGGCCAATAATCCACGTTATCTATGGTGTAATTGATACTATGATTTCGGTTGGATTGTGTTTGAACAAAATCATTGAACTATTTGATTGCCTTTTATAATACATTGGGAAGTATTGTTAGGATATATTATATTTCTTTCGTATTAATTTGTATTCGCTTCATACCCCAATTATGAATTCTTTTGAATTAAGAAAATCTTCTTTTAAATTAAGAAATTCAAGTTGTTTAATGCAACACTAATATATCATATTTTGATTGATTTGTTGATTGAGTAACGTGGCATAATAAAAAAAATAAAAATTGTGTGATTGTGGTTTATTTTACATTTCACAAAAAGAAAATCATTCTTTCGTCAATCATGTAAAAGATAAAATTTTATTTTGAGTTTATTCTTGATTAAATAATAAAATATATAATAAATAAGTAATATATATTTAATTTTTAGAAAGAAATATAATATTTTTAGATAGAAAGAAAAAAATTTAAAGATTTATCTCTAAAGTTAAATTTTTTGAAAGGTGCATTAATATTATTTAAAAAATATTACTTATGTTAATTTTTGTTAAAGTAAGGGCACGATTGTAAAAGTATGTCATAAACCCTCCATTTTCTTCCCCTCATACAATATACACTCACAAACAAGAAGAGGATAACACTCTCCTTCCCCTCCCCCCTCCCCTCTCCCTCCTCTTTGATGGGGAAAAATGAAAAAAGTTAGTTTACTTGTTTCATTAATCATTATATATACCAGCTATCTCAGCTATACCATTTGATAGCATTTTCTTTAACAAACGCTATTAAAGGTCTTAAAGAAACGTTATCTTATGTTCATCCTTTAATAGCACTTCTTCTGAAAAACACTATTAAATGGGTACAAACATTTTTTTTATAAAGTTTCCGCCTCACAAATACTATTAAATGACCGTTATTAAATGTCCTGATAGGGTTTTTATCCTCAAGCATTGGAGGTGATGTGTTATCCATAGGAGATTGTTGTCTAGAATCTTGGATGTTATAGACATACGACGACTTATAGGGTGGGAGAGACCATAATGAGGGACATCTAAGTAAGTTTTTAAATACTTTTAAATCCTTAATCTTTCAAATTTAAAAAATTGACCATCTCTTTCTCTCTCACTCTCCCATCATCCCTCAAATCTAGTCAAAATCAAACCTCACAAATGCGACTTTGTTGGAACACCCTCTTCCTCTGCACACAACTTCATCAGAGTTCCATCGCACAGTCATCGCCTCCTTTGTGCGCGATCACCACAACCAGAGGCTACCATGAATTGTCTTCCAGATCTTATCTCCTTGCACGCAGCCACCAACCCCGCGCACAATTAGCCCCAGAAGTGGTATGCAAGTGAGTAAACGTACAATCATCGGGTCTGTGATGCTGTCGCATGTCGAGCCTGTTGTTGCGCCTCGGCATCGATCTGCCTTTACCAGTGACATGAACCTCAACCGTAAGTTTTCTAGATCCCCATGCCTTATACTGAGACCGTTGGGCGACTGGCTTGAAAGAGGGGAGGAGAGTGAGAGAGAAAGAGAAGTGTCAATTCTTTAAATTTAAAAAGACTAAGAAATTAAAATAATTAATTTTTTGCAAAAAAAAGCTTGCTCAAGATGAGAGACATACAATGTTTCCCACCCTAGCATTTGCCATATAAAAAGAATATCGCAGTAACACCCACCCATGGGTTTGTTGCCAACAATTGATAGATATTGGACCTGCATGTAGGGACAGTTCAAGTACTTCGGCCTAAGGTGGTATTCGGCCATTCGTACCTCGGTCAAGAATTCTTATCTGAATCGGTGTACATTAAGAATTTAATTAAATTGGGTTATCGGTATAACTTTTTTGTAATATTATATCATGAAAGTATTAAAATTTGGACTCTTAAAAATAATTATTTTAAAAGCCACGCTTATAATTATATATAATTAGTTGATATTATAAACACTTTTTTACTGACCCTCGGATTTACGGTGCGTTTGATTTACAAAAATTCAGGGGATTGGACAACACAAAAAAAATTTGTGCCTTGTTTGATTTGAAAAGTGGTCAGGGGACATGACAAAAAAGGTGGTGAGGGACAGGACAAAAACCCAAAATTTTGTCCTCCACCAAACCATGGGATAAAAAGTTGTCCCATGGACACACTAACAAAAAACAAAATTATCCTTACATCCCTCTCTCCTCTCTCTTCTCTATCTCTCTCATCTCCCTCCCTCTCTCTCTCCTCTCTCTTCTCTATCTCTCTCTCATCTCCCTCCCTCTCCTCTCTCTTTCTTTCCTCTTTCTCCATCCCTCCCTCTCTCTCCTCTCTATCTCTTTCTCTCTCCTCTTTGTCCTCTCTCTCTACATAATTATACAAAATTATATATTGTATATTTATATATTAATAATATATATTATAAAGGGTATTTCGGTAAATTTAATATTATTTTGTTTGTGTTGTCCATTATCCATAAAACAATATACAAGATAAAGAATTGTCCTCTAACTCAAGGATTTGTCCTGTGCTATCTGTCTGTTTTATGCTGTCCAGATACCTTTTGCAAATTAAACACATCCTTAGATATTGAATGTTACAATGTAATACTTTTTTTTTTGTGCTCGCAATAACATTTTTTATTTTATAAGAATATAGCATTTTATCTGCGTAAATATAAGTTGTTGAAGTTTTTTTTTTTTTTTTGGAAACTAACTTGTTGAAGTTAGATGTATTAAGTTATATTTTAAAGATGATGTAATTGATTAAAGAACTGACCCGTTGAATTGAAAAAATAATATTGGTATAAAATTAATATATTATTAATTATAATAATTAATTAATTAACTATAATAATTAGTAATTAAATTAACTTTGATATACCACATATATTTAGAAAAAGTACTATTAGTTTAATAAAAACAAAGTCATAAACTAAAGACTTATATTTAATAAGAAAAATAACAAATAATAAAATCAAACGACATTGCTATTAAAAAGATAAAATAGAATAATTAAAAAATAATCAATGAAAAAAAAACGATGACAAAATTAAGTATTAATTAAGTTTAATTTTGATACATTAAAGTTTTTTACATCGTTAAATATTTCATATACGACTTTTAAGTTAATTATTAATTAAGAGTTAAATATTTATTTTATAATATAATAATATATTTTTAATTTTTTTTTACAAAATTATATATAATTAGTTTTTTTTTTGAAGGGGTATAACGATATTTTTTGAGAATGTAAAAAGATATTTTAAAATAACGATATATTATAATTAAATTCTTTTTTTGAAAAGATTATAATTATAATTAAATTCTTAAACATTTTAATTTAATAAAAATACAACTAAAATAAGATCAATATCCTATTACTTCGGCATGGTGCCAAATGTCATGAGAAGCCACCGACTTTCCAGAAATCGCGGGTCTCATGTCTGTCGTCTGATATCGACATATATAGTTTCCCTTAAAAATATCTTTGTCGCTGAATTAGGACACGTCCCGTATGCCACCTTTAATATATCTTCTTTCAGATGTCGTTCACCTCATCTCATGTCGTGCCGGATTGAATTGAAGCGATTTTGGAAAAAATAAAAAAACTCATATGATGTAATGATAAAAATAATACGTGATTTGGATTGGATTTTCCTTTAGAAAATTTGATTCAATTCAATCCAATCAATTACGATTTGGATTAGATTAGATAATTTGGTTTTTATCCTACTTTATTTTTTCTTATGTCAAGTATCATTTCTACTGATTTAATAGTAGACAAAAGATAATATTCATTTAAGGGAGTTAATTTAAAGTGTCCAACACCTATTTTGATCCATCTCTCTATACTAGAATAATATAACATTTAGAGCTCTGATAATTTGACACAGATTTGCGATTTCATACGTGACACCTACGATACTATAACGCTATTGTGGTGCTAATTTTTTTTTTTACAAATTTTGACCTTTTTCAAAAAAATAAACAATTTATTTCTAAAAAAACTCATTAACCAGATAATGAACTGAATTAATCAGGTACTTGTACAGTATTAACCAAATATTTGCACATACTTAACCAAAAAAATTATTTCTCAAAAAACCTATTAACCAGATATTTGTACGTGATTAACCTGATATTTGCACATACTTCACCAAAAAACCCATTAACCAGATAATGAACTAAATTAACCAGATATTTGCACATACTTAACCAAAAATTTTATTTCTCAAAAAAATCATTAACCAGAAAATGAACTGAATTAACTAGATATTTATACGTGATTAACCAGATATTTGCACATACTTAACAAAAAAAACCATTAACCAGATAATGAATTGAATTAACCAGATATCTGTACCCGATTAACCAGATATTTGCACGTACTTAACAAAAAATTTTATTTCTCAAAAAAACTAAATATTAAAAAAAACAATTTTTTTTAAAAAAACTAAATATTATATTTTTTTAAAAAAAAACCACTACAGTGCAGCACCGTATGATGCCGATATTTTGTGTCAAAATATCATTTTTGTAACATTTATGAAAGGCAACAAGCCAACAACTATTTGTTCTTATTAACCATTATTTGATTCGATGACGAGTGAGGAAAAGTCTTGATCAATTTTGAGAAAAATAATTATTGATATTTTTATCACGTTCTTTTATGTTAAATATACTTTTATGTTAATTCCTTATATCTACTCTCACTTATCCTATTTTTTCCTTGAACTAGCTATAAATGAATTGTACCAATTTTTTTTTCTAATTTTCTTAATTGATCTCTTATTTTTCATGTATACTCAATCAAGTATATACATGATATACAACAAAACTTTTAGCAAAATATAACTTCAAGACATTAACATTTATTCTAAATATTCTCATATATGTCATTCTAAGAAAAATATTAAATTGAATGAAAGTGTTAATTCGTATATAAAAGTATGAAAAACAATGTTTAAGTATGAGTAATATTATAATTTTGAAAATAATAGTATATGCATATAGTAGTTCGGTTTGGATTAGATTAGATTGGTTTTCCCTATGGGATCCAAAATCCGATCCAATCCAATGAAAGTTAAGCGGTATTTTCGGTTTTCGTTTTTTTCGATTTACGATTTGTTCGGTTTTCAATTTTTGTGTTCAGTTTTTATGGTTTGAATTGGTTTTGATCGGTTGATGAACATCCCTAATCTCGTGATCAATTAAATCCTCGCCCCCCCTACCAAAATGCTAACGTGTATTCTTAAGATATTGTTTAAGAAATTGGAAAATAAAAATTTATATTAAAAAATGGTGTATTTAATATTTTGAAAAGTGTTACATTTCTCTTCAAAAAAGAAAAGAAAAGTGTTACATTTAGTTTTTCAATATAATTTCTTCTTTTGTGGATTCTTTAATCAATATATTTAGGACACTCGTTAGCAAGACTAATAAATAATGTGAGTACCTTTTTTTAGTTAATTTCCTTATCTCCCCCACCACAACCTGCTTATTAAATTCTCTGAAACATTCCATGAGTAGCATAACCATTATTAGAGAAGTTTCTTTTTAAAAATTTTGTTGAATTTTATTTTGAATTTTAACTAATTTAAATTAAGTTTAAAATATTCTTTTATTAAGATAAAAAAAATAATGTATATTTTTTCATTTTCAAGATACAGACTCAACTTCCTTTAAGAATAATTAAATTTATTACCACATGAATCAACATACATTAGTAAATTTCACTAAAGTTTAAGAGGATAAAAAGATGACTCAAAATTTAAAGTAAAAATTATTGTTAATTCAAATATTTTCCTTTTTTAAAAGAAAAAGTTAAAATAGATGAACAATTATATCATTTCAAAAATTAGATCATACCACACACGTTAACAAGAGTTTCAATGTATACTAATAAGATATGAAAGAAGTTGAAAGTCGAAATGGAATCTTATATTTGTGGTGGATTTGTGGTGGATTTTAATGTCTAAATTTTTCTTTTCAGGGTAAATTACACCAAAAATATGTTTAGATGTAAAGTTTTGAACAGAAAGAAAAGGAAAATATTATTATTTTTCGGTAAATTAAGAGAATAATCCATCACTTTTATTTTCTCAAAGAAATGATTTTTGTACATCTAAAACGGGACATCATATGATATCCCTTTGTTTTTTTGAGTATTCTTGATATGCGCGTATATAAAAGATGACAAAAAAATGAGGGATAGAAATAAACATATACGATATCACATATGGTGTCTAAAATTTCATGTTCAAATAACATAATTTTTTCCCAAAAGAAACCCTCCATCGAAGCATAGGCATCTTCAATGAGAACATCTTTTTTTTTTTACAATAAACATTGAAATTGCATTAAACATGAACAATTTCATTACAAACAATAGAGAGAACTGGGTCTGTGACACTATCCACCCAAGTTCTAGAGCCTATTTTCCCGACAATATCAACTAAAGCATGGGCAGCTAGATTGTTATCCCTCCTAACATAGGCAACACTAACATTCTGCATATGAACTAAAATATCCTGACAATCTAGAATTACAGGTTCAATAACAAGAAGTTTTAATTTCCCATAAAGACATTTAACCACTAATTCAGCATCAGACTTTATTACCACATTGTTAAGATTTTGCTCCATTGCCCATTGGAGGCACCACCTTAGCCCAAGAGCTTTTGCTAGAGTAGGAGAGGTTTTGATCTTTTCAAACTTCGATGCAGCGAGACTCACTTTCCCTTCAAAGTTCCTTGCCAGCATGCCCCATCCAATGGTTTCATTGTCAAAACAGCCTGCATCTATATTTATCTTTATACTCCATGCACTTGGAGGCTCCCACTTGGTTGGTTGCCTTTTGTTGATCACCTTATCCTTACCTTCGTTTGCATTGTTATACTCTTCCACAAAAGCAGCCACAAAAACTCCTATGTCAATTGGCTTGAAGCACCCTTTGTTGAACACAATATGGTTTCGGGCTTTCCAAATTTTCCAGAGTAACACAACAGCTGCTTAGCAAGAGGGTCGGGACAGGATAGCCACTGTGACAACCAGTCAAGAATAGGTACCTGATAAGGAACATGAATTCCCAGCTGAGATGTAAACCAAATGACTTGGGTGTCCTGATATGACATGAATAAATGATCAAGATTCTCTTCCTCAGTGTTGTAGAGGGGACATTCAGCTTCTAGGGAAACACCTTTCTTCCTAAGGTTGCTTCTTGTGGGCAGTATGTTTCGAGCCAACCTCCAAAGGAAATTCCTGACACGGTTTGGAGCCTCAACTTTCCAAATATCTTTCCACAGTCTCTGACCCCTGGCATTTGATGGCTGTGCAATTCCTCTATCCCTTTCCTCAACTAGTTGATGATATGCCGACCTCACAGTGTACTCTTCATCTTTCTCCCAGTGCCAAGTCAATTTGTCCTCAAGTAGCCTCACAGATATGGGAATATTCAGGATTTGTTGACCTTCAAACTGATTGAAAACATTGAAGACAATGTCTCTTTTCCATTTCTTCTGCTTAGGGTCTATTAACTCACTAACCTTAGCATCATGGGCCAAAACCGCAACAGGACTCCTTACTTTGAACTTGGTTTGTTCAGGTAACCAGTTATCAGACCAAATACTCACTTTTTGTCCATTCCCAATTGTCCACCTTGCACCCAGATCAATGACTTCTTTTGCACTTATGAAGCTTCTCCATGCAAAGCTTGGCTAAAAGCCCACAGTTGCTGTCATGAAGGTCCCTCTTGGATAATATCTGCTGTTGAAGACCTTAGCCATCAGATTATTACTTTCATTAATCAGTCTCCAGCATTGTTTCCCTAGCAAGGCTTTGTTGAACTCACTGAACCCCCTAAAACCTAGGCCACCTCTATCTTTTGTTTTCCCCAATCTGTCCCAGCCGAGCCAGTGGATTTTCCTCTTGTTTTCAGTTGATCCCCACCAAAATCTTGCTAGCATTCCTTCTATATTTTTAGTGCATCCTTTAGGAATTTTATAGCAACTCATGATATAATTGGGAATAGCTTATTCCACAAACTTTATGAGAGTCTCCTTCCCAGCTCTAGATAGGCACTTTTCCTTCCACCCTTTTATCTTCTTCCACACACGATCCTGGACAAATGAGAAGGCATCTTTTTTGGATCTGCCAAAAACAACGGGTAGTTCAAGATACCTTGTATGAGATGTCCCAGTCTTTAATTCCATCTTATCACAAATCATTTGCTTCTCTTCATCAGGCACATTTCGACTATATGACACCTCTGATTTGTCCAGACTTACCTGTTGACCCGTGGCTAGTTGGTAAGAATAAAGGATCTGTGTTATGGTTTTTGTTTCTCTCACATTAGCTCGGGGAAACAAAAGACTGTCATCAGTAAACAATAAATGAGTAATTTCTGGGGCTTTACTTGCTATTCTAATTCCATGAAGGTTCCTCTTTTGTGCTTCTTTATGCATAAGACCCGACGGAACATTAGCACACAAGATAAAGATATAGGGTGAGAACGGGTCACCCTGCCTAAGCCCCCTCTCTGGCTTGAAGCTTTTACTTGGCTGTCCATTAATTAAGATATGATAGGACACAGTAGAAATGCAAGACATGATGAGCCTTTTCAGGTTGGGAGGAAAACCTGTGGCCAGAAGCACATCATTGATGAAAGGTCATTCCATTCTATCATACGCCTTTGCCATGTCTAATTTTAAAGCCATCACCCCTTTCCTTCCTTTTGTTTTCTTTTTTGACCAATGGAAGCACTCCACAGCAACCAGTGCATTATCTGTGATAAGTCTTCCCCTCACAAAAGCACTTTGTTCTTCATCCGCAACATCTGGCAAGATACACTTCACTCTATTTGCAATCACCTTGGTAACTATATTCATCACTACATTACAAAGGCTAATGGCCTAAACTATTTTGGGGATCCCAGGTTTTTACATTTAGGAATAAGGACCGTGAATGTTTTGTTGAGGCTTTTAGGAGACTTACCTTCCTTAAGAATTCCTAGCACCAGCTTTTCAATATCCATCCCCACTATGTGCCAAAAATTTTGGAAAAATAAAGCAAGGAGTCCATCAGGTCCCGGGGCTTTAAGCGGGTGCATTTGGTCAATGTCCTGTCTGATTTCTTCTCTATTAAAATTCTGCTACACCACTGCTTCTGTTCAGCACTCAACTTCTTCTGAATTACAGCACACACTTCATCAATGCCACTAGGAATAGCTGTTGCAAAAAGATCCTTGAAATAGGATACCAAACAGCTTCTGCATTCTCTCTTCCATATCTCCACTTTCCATTCTCATCCTTCATCTTCTTTATCTCATTATTTTTTCTTCTTTGGCTAGCTTTCCCATGGAAAAATTTGGAATTTTTATCCCCATCCTTAAGCCAAACTGCCCTACTCTTCTGCCTCCAAAGAGTTTCTTCAGTTTGCAACAAATCAGCATGCCTATTCTCCAACTCCTTTAGTCGTTTGATGCTGTCTTCATCACCTTCCCATAGGCTTTCATCTTTAGGAGTGCTTTAGTTTTGAAAAAGTTCCTCCTGACTTCACTAGTTCTATACTCCTTGAAGCCTTCATCAATCGATTTCAGGACCTCTAATTTAGCTCCACAGTGGAGTCTATTGTTCTGCCACACCTTTATCATATCCTCACATCTATCATCCTTAGCCCAACATTCCTCAAATCTGAAAATATGATGCTTCTCATTTCTACTCCGTTGGCCTTGAAATTATAAGCTGATTTTGAGTGCCGAGTGATCTGACCCAAATCTAGGTAAGTGAGATACCTGAATGGGAGAGAAAGTGTTGATAAAACCTTTTGTAGGCATTGCCCTGTCCAGACGACATTGGATTTGATCTGACCCTTTCCTTCCATTGGACCAAGTGAAGGGATGGCCCAAGAAACCCAAGTCTAGTAATCCACATTCCTCCATTGTGCATCTTCCCAAATTCAGTTGATCAAAGCTCATTGGGTTTCCTCATTTCTTCTCATGAGCTGCCAGGAGATCATTGAGGTCTCCAAAGCATATCCAACACCCATTTGTTGCACCCGAGAGCCTTTTCATGAGGTCCCAGGTTTTCTTTTTGTTAGGTTCCTCTGGGAATCCATACATTCCAGCAATGAACCACTGTGAGCCATCATCCACATTTTCTTCTTTACCCAGGATATGGTTTAGGGAGTATGAGCAGATAGTTACCTCCACAAGTTCATTCCACATTAAGGTCAACCCTCCCGATCTATCCTTTCCAAAACCACAACAATCTACACATAAGCCAGCACTATAGCCACATCTGACCCGAATCCTTTCAAATTCTTCTTCCTTTAACCTAGTTTCCATTAGAAAAACTAGGTGGATATTTTCAATTCTAATGAGCCTTAACAAGGCTCGGACTGCACGAGGGTTCCCCAACCCTCGACAGTTCCAACTGATGATCTTCATTGATGTAGGCGGTGTTGGTTTTCCAACACCACCTCTGGTACCTTTTCATCAACTTCCATGCTTTCCTTCTGCTTCTTCTTCTCTGCTTCTGTAATGTCCTTCAGTGTTTCTTCTGAGATGTGAACATCTACCAGTCTCCTCTTCCTCAATTCAAGCTCACTGTTGATAGTTTGGCAAGTACACCAAATCGTGACAAGTAATAGAGTGAAAGCAGAGTATCGTCCCACGAAGATTGTGATTAAGTAGCAACATAAACTAAGTGATTGTTATTTGAACCAAGACAAATCATAGTTCCAAAAGAGTTATTGAATTTTCTTTATCCAAAATGTTGTTACAAAAATGAATGAATTAGGTTTTCTTCTTTATCACACAAGCAAGTAAATGAAAGAATGAACAATTAAGATGAGATCAAGTGTTTAAGACGGTTAGGAGTCGGAATTCTTCAATTTTCACCTAATGCAACTTTGTTAAACCCTAACTTAAATTCAATTCATTCAATTAATATTCAAATCACTAATGTAGGTTTATCCCTAATTCCTTAGGTGATATCCTTTTGTTACCAATCAAGAACCTTGATTCCTTAGGTGATTCAAGAATTAGCATAAACATTAAGCATGAGACTCATAGAAATGTATTGCAATGAAATTCTACTCCTAGAATCAACACTACAATAGTAATCTACTTCAGATCTAACATGAACACAAATTTTCCAATTGTGCACTCATGCTTGTAATCAACTTCATAGATGGCCAATCCAAGAAATGCATTAAGCATAGAAGAGATTACCTAATTGAACGAATTTGAATTGAAATCGAATGTGAAACGAACTTACATCAAGATCCAAATGAGTTCATCCTATCCTAACCCTAAAGATTTAGAAACTCATGGTAGGAATCTGAAAAATGGAAGAAATGGATGAAGATTGAGATAGAGAAGCCATGGAGTCTTCAATTTTTCTTTCCAAAAGATCTTGAACAACCACGAATCTCGAAAACGCTCTCAAATGTAACTGTCTCGCACCAGAAAATGATCCAAAAGTTCCTAAAAAATAATTGCCAAACGAAATTTATAGTGTCCGGAATGGAACCAGCGCTGGGCGACAGGCTTGGAATAAGTCTGATGCTTTCTGTCTTCTTTCCAATGCTGGGCGCTGAGGTTCTGGCGCTGGGCGCTAGAAATTCCAGCTTCTGTCCCGGCTGAGCCCTGACTATGGAACTGAGCATTGGAAATCATACTTTCTGTCCCAACTAAGCGCTAGGAATTAGGCTGGCCGCTGGGACTAAATTTCCTTTTTCCTGCACATTTCAAACCGACTTTTAAGTGTGTTTTCTTTCAAGCAATGAAATCTAGGAGTCAAACTCTAACAAGAAGAATTTGTGTATTTTTTCTATCCATTTGCCTTTAGTTCCTAAGATTATATACATTTTTTACTTTTATTTTCTATATGAATCTGTACATGTTGCAGATTTATCACAACCCCAAAGGTTTTGCTTGTCCTCAAGCAAACGTTTAGGCATAGAAAAGGGGTAAAAAGAGGTGAAGTTTCATGTTCAATTCCCTTTTGAAACACAACTCATGCAAGACTTCAACTCTTTACACTTTTGAAAAATACTCAAGCATCACACAATCAAACATTAATTCCACTTGATCACAAGTTTCATGCTTTAGAACAATCAAACACACTACAAAATCAGCTCTATTGAATGCACAAGAGAATCCCTTGCAATCCTCTCTATTTAGTGTTTCACACATCCTCACTTGGTGATATTTGCTCTCAATTCCAATCACAATGCACTCCCCAATCCTAATCTTGACAAGATGCTAAGAAAACATATCACAAATGTCAATGCAACACATATCATGAGGTCTTTTATTTGGATGTAACGGGGCTTAAGGAGGGGGTGGATAAAATCAAGGATATCAGCTAGACTACTTTGGATTCAAGGAATGTGGACTCTTAGAATTTCCCTTGCTTAGCTAAGTTACAAGCACACAAGCACACAATTTGTGCTATTTCCCTTTTTATTTATTTACAACTCTTTTTTTTCTATTTCTTTTGTTTGCATTCTTTTCTTTTTCATCTTTTCTATTCTTGCCTTTTTCTCACTTTTGTATACTTCCATTGTTTCTTTTTTTCTTTGGTTTTTTTTTTCCATTTTTATTTTTATTTTTCATTTTTTCTAGTAGGCATCTTTAGTGGCCTACTCTCACCCCAAACTTTATTTGCTTGCTTGTCCCTAAGCAAGAGAACAACCCCAAACTTAAGTCCAAACATTCCTCTAAGCCAAAATAGAGGGACAAAATTGTTTTTTCGATTTTTAGGCTTGTAATGAGCTATCATACCAAGAAAAATAGGCCAAGGCTCAATTGGGGTTAACAATGGTAAATGTTAGCTTGGCTAATTTGGCCCCAAGCTTAAGCAAGAACTGGTGCCTCAATCATTTATGCATATACAAGAACAATGCAACAGTGACAAGCATCAAGGGAAGAAAAAGTGAGAATATGCAGGTGATGGATAAGCACTCATGAAAGAAATCAAGTAATATGATGTGTTTGGGCTCAAAAGCTCACAGTTCATGGTTATGTGCAAGAGAAAATCCATGCATCCAACATTGCATCAATTATAGCATGAAAAATTTCCAAAACAAGTTACAAGGATCAAGGGTCTTCAATGAAATCATATGCTCAACTGGTGTGCAATGCATGATGTCAGAAATTTCAGTCAATCATAAGTTCTATGCTCACAAGAAACTTTACACAAACTTCACTCAAAACACCAACGTGCAAACAAATTTAAGAGTTAAGAGTACTACATTTCACACACGCACTCCACAAACTATAACAAAATTGAATTAAGGGATAAAGGATAAAGAGTTAAGAGCACTCCCCATTTTTCCTTGCATGATCTAGCCTGTGGAATCTGCACACACTGCAACGCAGTTGGATGACACTATTAATTCATCACTACAGCATATAAAAACATTTGTCAGCATGCCATGAGTTAATTTTTTTTCAAAATCCACACATACTAAACAATGAGATATACGAATCTACACACCCAGATAAGTTTTTAGATCCACACAAACTTGTGATAGGTTCAGAACCATAATAACAAAACAAAACAAAACAAACAAAGTTCAACAACAAAGCAAAGTCCTAACTACTGTGGTGACCCCCTTATGGATTATCCTAGGCAGAATCTGATTCTTCTCCCTCCTCCTCAACCTGGGCCTCTTCCATTTCATCTGTGGCTGAATCATCAAAGTTAATCATCTCTAAGATCTGATGCTCAGTCAACGATCCTACAGGAAGTCCTCCCAAAGTATCCATGTCCACTCCTTGATTCTATGCCATTCGATGGAGCATAGATTCCAGCCCTTGCTGGGATTGCAGAATGAGAGTGTTTAAACGACACATGACTTGAACATTGTGGTCCAATCACCCTTGGCGAAGTGATACCCGCTCCAATTGTTCGGTGACCCTTATAAGGCGAGTCTCCACATTTCCGGTCCTCTCTGTATTGTCAGATTGTTGCTGTCCAGCGGGTGGCCCCTGCTGCTCTGGTGGATCAACATGATCAGCCTGCTGTCCTATGGGTCCCACCTCCAACTTCTGAATATATTTTGCAGTGATGCCAATCATGGGCTTCACCAATATCGCTTCTCTTGAAGCTTGCACACCAGCATTTTCACACAACAACGTAATCACAGTAGAATGGCCTAGAGCAGTGGTAGGAGATTGGGCAATTTCAAACATATCCTGAGCAAGTATCTCACCCACATCAATCGCCCTTCCCTCAACGATGCAATAAACCAATTGAGCTCTAGGTACGATCACATTAGATACATCGGAACAAATTTGCAGTGTGTGATGCACAAAGGTGCACCAAGCTCTAGGAATAGGTTTGAAATGGGATGCTTTCAACTTCCTTGGTATCCCACTCTTAGTGTAAGTCCATGATGCACCGGGACGGCATAAAGTAGTTAGCAAGGTAGCCTCATCAATCTCTTCTTCCTGAAGTTTATAATATTCACATTTTGTAGGTGCTGGTGTCCGAAGGAGAGAATTGAGGATATTGGCATTGTACCCAATTTCTTTCCCTCGAACAAAACTCCAATACTCATTCCCCTTTGGTGGTTCAGTTATGAATGCATTGGCATAGAACCCCTTGACTAACTCCTGAGACACCGGCTTTGGGAAGCTAACCAATGTATTCCACCTTTGATTCAGAATATGCTGAACCATTTTAGGGAACTCATTCCTTCCCAGCCGCATTGCTTTCTCATTCTGAATGCTCATGTGGTTGATATGATTAATATATCGCTGCTCATGAGCGTGAGAGCGAAACAGGGCAGCATTATAGGAAGGAGAAGCCGCAGTCTTCTTTCTTTTCTTTTCGGGTTCAATGGGAGCCATGATAACCTGTTACCAAGAAATAGACCTCATGAGTGTGTAAGTAAAACAGAATGCAAAAAGGTTGTGTAACAATGTAAAAGCCTAAAATTTTCCAAGATCTGAATCTGTCACATGCAAGTCACTTAAGCGGGGAGAAATCCTATCCATGCATACACGGCGACTTACAAAAAAATCGAAACAAGCACAGTGACATCAATTCATCATACCTTCTAACATCAAGGCTCATTACATTCCTGATTCTCTTACTTTTTCCTTCAAGTTTCGAAGTGGTCACTATCCATACAAGAGATTCAAGTCAACACAACACATACAAATCATTGAAACATTTCATCAAACATGTGGTGTGTGTGTACTTGTTCAATTTAGCTCCACAACTTCCAACCATATCACATTCTGATTAAAGGTTAGAGCTAATTATATTTCATGGTCATGTAACTTACTCTAGCTCAAATAAATGTGATACACTATGATTTCCTTGCAAATTTTCAAGAAACATCCATAGAAACATTTTATCACACATTTGTGGTGCTGATTTTTTTTTTTTTAAGTTCAATGTTTCACACTTAGAGATGCACCCACTCATATTTATTCCATACTACATGGCTTAGGCTCAAGTCAAGTATCATTCAACAACAGTCATGAGATAAAGACATCACAAGCATACCCATTAGCCATGGTTCAAGCAACTCAAATCACATTTACTTAGAAAATCAAACTTGTTCACTCACTGAGACCTTTCATCAAACAGGTGGTGTACACACTTTTTCTTTCAAGTTTCATACACTTAGCTTCTATTTCTCCACCTTCCAACCTTTCAATAATGAAAGTGTGCCTACAACAACTCCCACCAAACACTTAAACATGGATTCATGAGTGAAATCGAAATGTGAAGTGTGTATAAGTGTGCTTGTGTTTTTTTAAGATGTTCATGGCAAATGACCCTTGTTGATCACACATATGGTAGATGTGACAAAGATCTATTCAAATAATCATTTTCAAACCACAAATTTATTCCAAATCAAGCATAGGATCTAAACATGGAAGGAGAAGATAGGTCCAAAATAGAAATCTGATGAGTGTGATTTTACCTCATTTTTCATGTACATTTCGGCATGCATTTGCATATAGTTAGGCCAAATTAGTGTTGATTTTGTATAGTTTTTCCTTTGGAACGGATGAGGTGGTTTCTGTGTGTTGTTTTGCAGGATTTAGTGGAAAAATGCCCAGAAATCAGCCTTGGTGGAGCTTGGATGAAAAAGAGCTAGAAAAGTGAAGAATATAGCCAAACAGAGCCTATCACGGCCTGGCCGTGATGACCATCACGGCCGTGATGAAGCAAAGCAAAAAGGCAAAAGTCAGAGACTGTCACGGCCTGGCCGTGATGTCCATCACGGCCGTGACTTAGGACTCGCGTCGCGAACAAAGGGCTCGCCTCGCGAGTGACCATTTTGTGCAAATTCGCCCAAGTCAGAGACCATCACGGCCTGGCCGTGATGGCCATCACGGCCGTGACGGGCGACGGACCTATAAATAACAGCAAAGTGAGACGAGAAAATGGGACTAACTTCTAACCTAAAATAATCTGCACTTGGAGGCAAGGTGAGGTGGCGGTGGAGAGGGTTTCTACCCAAAAAGGGGGGCGTTTTCTCTACTCTTGGATGGAGAGAAGATTGGAGGAAGCTTGTCTATGAGTGTTCTT
This sequence comes from Sophora flavescens, assembly GCA_030762895.1. Lineage (NCBI taxonomy): Eukaryota > Viridiplantae > Streptophyta > Magnoliopsida > Fabales > Fabaceae > Sophora > Sophora flavescens. The sequence goes on from CM061064.1 coordinate 39,452,780, forward strand.
CATCCCTTCTCTTTTTCCTTTTTGTATTTCCTTATCATGAGTAGTTAAATCCCCCATTGTTGGGGTTAGATGTAACTTTTCTGAACTTGTTGTAATTGATTTGGTGTTTTAATACAAGTTTCTATTTCGTTATGAGTATGTGATTCTGTGTTTAATGCTTTCCTTGGATTAGCTACCCATAGGAATGATTTGTTGCTTTGATAGATGACTGGAAGGTTGGTATTAAGGCATGCTCATGAATCATATGCCAAGTAGTTCAAGAATCTAGGAATAGGTGTTGAATGCTTGCAATCTTATAAGTCTTGACTTAATGCAAAATCTCAGGTTAATCCACCTAAGGAATTAGGGTTTAATTTGGGGTTTTAGGCTCAATGCACCTAAGGAATTAGGCTTGAGTATTTTAGAAAAGGCTTGATTGGCATAATTGAATTAGGACTTGTGTTGATAACCATTTCATTGCAATTAAGTGAGGATTAGTGTAGTCTAACCCTAACAATCTTAGCCATATCTCTGTTTGCCTTCCAAGTGTTCGATATAATTCCCAAAAGACCAAAAATATTGTTTTGCTTTCTTTATTTTCTGTTTTAATCCCTCACACTTTAGTTAAGTCTAAATAGTTGTTGAATTTGCGAATTGGTAATTGACATCCAATCCATGTGGATACGATAACCGGTCTCACCACCGTATTACTTGATTGCGACGAGGTGCACTTGCCTTTAATTATATTTCTAAAAATACACGCATCAAGTTTTTGGCGCCGTTGCCGGGGATTGGTTTTGTCAATATCATTAGTAACAAAGGAGGCAACTAATTTAGACATTTTTATCTTTTTTATTTTTCTGTATATATTTGATCTTTTGTTTTGAGTTTTGTTTGTGCAAGGTGGACTGAAAATCATGGAGACTTATTACTTTCCCACCTTGGACGGTGTTACAAAATACCACTTTGGGCCCAATGTAGTCTTGGGAGACTACGGGCTCTGGGGACGTCACTGCCCTCATGCACAAGCTTATAGTGTGATAATGAAGCATGAGGAGGAATGGGAATGGAAGGAGCAAACACCGTTGAAAGCTGCTCTAGAACAGTATTCCCAAGAGCTATCCACCTCGAGGCCAAGGCAAGAGCCAACTGTGATGATGATCGAAGCTGTGCAGCAGAACTTCAAAACGCAAGTTGAGGAGATTTGCAAACAGTTAGTACAAAAGTCACCTGAAGCCCAATTTGAGGAAAATCTGGTTTGGGGGATAGTTCAAGATGAAGACGAAGTGGTAGGGGATTCCACCATGCTTGCTGAGCAGTTTGATTTTTCTGCATTGGACAAATATGTCGGCTTGCATGCATGTGTGGACATTGGTAAACTAGTCCCTTCCCCATGTTTTTCAAACTTCCTGGTGCAAATGCCATTTGACCCGCTAGGACGTAAGTGCATTATTTTAGTTGAAAAGGTCAATGGTGTTTCCACCCAATGGCTGGGTGGAATTGAGAATAAAGTGATTTTACTACTACAATCACCACTTCAATTTCCATTTGATCCGGGAGGAGAATCCAGATAGATGCTTTTTAATAAGTCAAGCTAGTGACGTTAAAGAAGCGCTTATTGGGAGGCAACCCAACTTTTCTTAACCCTTCTCTTTAGTTAGTTTTTGTTTTTGATTTTCAACCTCTTGAATAATTTGAGAAGCTCAAGAGGTTTGTTAATAATTTTTGTTAAGTGTCTTCAGATTTTGAATAAAGGAAGGAGAAAAAGAGCAGGGAGAAACAAAGCCAAAAAGCATGTGAGCCAACACCCGCTACCGCCTCGGTAAGCCGTTCCAATTTTTGCTTTATTTTATTTTTCTTCTACCCTCTCCAACTTGATTGTTTACATTGGGGACAATGTAAATCTTTAAGCTTGGGGTAGGGGTAATCTTTTTGCTTGCATTGTAAATATTGCATTCATATAGGCTTAAGTTTGCATGATCACATGAATTGATTACCCTTGCTTAGATTGAGCTTATGATTGTGAGAACTAAGTGCCAATTAAATTGTGATAGTGGATTTTTGAACCCAATTCTGTTTATTCTTGTGATATGGCTGCAAATGAATATGCTTGAGATGATCTTGGATAGTTGATGATTAGCATATGTTTCTTTAGACTTGTGTTCTTCACTGGTTCTTGAACTGATAAATGTGAGCTTTTGAGCCATTAGGGGGTACTCACAAAATCTGCCCCCATTCTTTGTGTAGAGTGTTATTCCTCTTGGTTTGTTACCCTCTAGAACTTGACTTAAAACCATTTTAAAGCTTAAAATTTTTTGAAAACATTTTTGAAAATGATTGAGGCAATAGGTATTTTTCTGGCCTTCTGAGCTTTGAATGTGTAAATGCTACCCTTAGTTGCCCAATTTTGAGCCTGAATGATTAAAATGCTTTTCTTGGTACCCTGAAAAATTTGGATACATATACTTGATAAGGGACCTTCTAAAGTATCACAAAAAGGGTGAAAAAGGTAGTTGAAAGTTTGGGAAAAGAATCAGAAAAAAAAAAAAATCTTGATTTGAAAAAAATCTCCCCTTCTCCAAATAAAAAAAAATAATAAAAATAAAAATAAATAGAGAAGGGGATGACAAAAAAAAAGAAAGTGAAAAATAATAAAAAGAAAAAGAAAGAAAAGAAGGGTGGAAAAATGTATTGAAAACCCAAGAAGGTATTTTAGAAGGTTTCTTGTGTTGAAATGTTTGATACTTGGTTTAGCCTTTTGAAATATCCCTTTCTTGTTATCCCCACCTAAAGATTAATCCCATGGCCACGTTACAACCAAATAAAGACCTCTTGATTCTTAAGTGTTTTTCATAAATAAAGTGGAGATTTGGTTGATAGTCAAGCATATGGTAGGAATCATTCCTTGAGGAAAATGGAGCGAATTGTTATATATACTTGAACACTTGAGTGAGTGAGGCAAGAAAGAGAGCCAAGCAAATAAACAAGCTTGGGGTGAGCTTCAAGGACTAAGAGTGCCCGAATCAGTGAGAATGTGAGTCTAGGAAACTTAAGCCCCTAATTGGACTTGAATTGATTGTCTCTTGCTGAATTGTTTGAATTGCCTGTTACTTGGATCATTTTACTCGGGTTCTTGGTTCACTATCCATGCTTTGACTGTTTATCTCTTCTGGCCTTAGTTTTTGCTTGAGGACAAGCAAAGTCTTAAGCTTGGCGTGATTTGATGAGTGTGATTTTACCTCATTTTTCATGTACATTTCGGCATGCATTTGCATATAGTTAGGCCAAATTAGTGTTGATTTTGTATAGTTTTTCCTTTGGAACGGATGAGGTGGTTTCTGTGTGTTGTTTTGCAGGATTTAGTGGAAAAATGCCCAGAAATCAGCCTTGGTGGAGCTTGGATGAAAAAGAGCTAGAAAAGTGAAGAATATAGCCAAACAGAGCCTATCACGGCCTGGCCGTGATGACCATCACGGCCGTGATGAAGCAGAGCAAAAAGGCAAAAGTCAGAGACTGTCACGGCCTGGCCGTGATGTCCATCACGGCCGTGACTTAGGATTCGCGTCGCGAACAAAGGGCTCGCCTCGCGAGTGACCATTTTGTGCAAATTCGCCCAAGTCAGAGACCATCACGGCCTGGCCGTGATGGCCATCACGGCCGTGACGGGCGACGGACCTATAAATAACAGCACAGCAGACAGAAAATGGGACTAACTTCTAACCTAAAACAATCTGCACTTGGAGGCAGGCTGAGGCTGGTGGCTGGAGAGGGTTTCTACCCAAAAAGGGGGGCGTTTTCTCTGCTCTCGGATGGAGAGAAGATTGGAGGAAGCTTGTCTATGAGTGTTCTTCATCCCTTCTCTTTTTCCTTTTTGTATTTCCTTATCATGAGTAGTTAAATCCCCATTGTTGGGGTTAGATGTAACTTTTCTGAACTTAGTGTATTTGATTTGGTGTTTAATGCAAGTCTTTATTTCTCTATGAGTATGTGATTCTGTGTTTAATGCTTTCCTTGGATTAGCTACCCATAGGAATGATTTGTTGCTTTGATAGATGACTGGAAGGTTGGTATTAAGGCATGCTCATGAATCATATGCCAAGTAGTTCAAGAATCTAGGAATAGGTGTTGAATGCTTGCAATCTTATAAGTCTTGACTTAATGCAAAATCTCAGGTTAATCCACCTAAGGAATTAGGGTTTAATTTGGGGTTTTAGGCTCAATGCACCTAAGGAATTAGGCTTGAGTATTTTAGAAAAGGCTTGATTGTCATAATTGAATTAGGACTTGTGTCGATAACCATTTCATTGCAATTAAGGGAGGATTAGTGTAGTCTAACCCTAACAATCTTAGCTATATCTCTGTTTGCCTTCCAAGTGTTCGATATAATTCCCAAAAGACTAAAAATATTGTTTTGCTTTCTTTATTTTCTGTTTTAATCCCTCACACTTTAGTTAAGTCTAAATAGTTGTTGAATTTGCGAACTGGTAATTGACATCCAATCCCCGTGGATACGATAACCGGTCTCACCACCGTATTACTTGATTGCGACGAGGTGCACTTGCCTTTAATTATATTTCTAAAAATACACGCATCAAAATCCCACACTTGGAGAGAAGGGGCACGAAGAGGAGGGAGATGAGAGTTCATACCTGTTGAAGTGAAATGGACAGCACGCACTTTACCTATAAGGTGGTACCTTACCTTTCAAAGTTCAGAGAAACAAAGGACTTAGGGTTTGTGTTTATGATCTTTGAGGAGAATAGCGAAAATGAGGGCTTTCTGTTAGGCTTAAAAGCCACTCCAGCTCTCAGGGCTCCAAACACGGCGCCCATCTCCAAACTCCCAAATCTTTTAGAACTTTCCAGTGCTCAGCCTCACTTGGTGGCGCCCAGCTCTGGTCCCTTTAATCCTGGCTGACCCTGCTTCCACGCTCAGTGCCAGGTTTTAGGCTCAGCGCTATCGGAGGACTCCTGCAACATTTTTCACAACACTGATGCTATCCCTGTGACAGTTCTGCACACAAGTTTAGACCAAAATCTACACAACAAAATGTATTACCAAATATCAAAGAACTCACAAAAATTTTAAAAAATGAAAAAAATGGAAGTATTCCTAATCACTCTTGGGTTGCCTCCCAAGAAGCGCTTCTTTAAAGTCACTAGCTTGACGCCGAATTTCTCTTCAAGGTTCTTGCAAACTTAAGGCAGCTTTTGCTCTTTCAAAGTCACCTCCAAAATATAGCTTCAACCTTTGACCATTTACCTTAAATCTCCTTTTGGATTCCGGGTCTTCCATCCCAACCGCACCATGAGCCATAGCTTCTTTAACAATGAAGGCTCCCGACCATTTGGTCTTCAATTTTCCAGGGAATAGCTTCAAACGGGAATTGAACAATAGCACTTGTTGCCCCGGATAGAAGACTCTATGCAATATGTGCTTGTCATGGCATGCCTTCACTCTTTACTTGTAAATTGAAGCATTTTCATAGGCCATTAGTCTCATTTCCTCCAATTCATTCAGCTGATCCAATCTCTTCTCACCGGCTAAAGTAGAATCAAAATTGAGAAATTTAAGAGCCCAATATGCTTTGTGTTCAAGCTCCACCGGAAGATGGCATGACTTTCCATAAACCATTTGATAGGGAGAAAGACCAAGTGGAGTCTTAAATGCTGTCCTATGAGCCCACAATGCATCATCTAGCTTTCTTGACCAATCTTTTCTTGAAGTTGCAACAATCTTTTCCAAGATCTTTTTGATTTCTCTATTAGATACCTCAACTTGGCCACTTGTTTGTGGATGATAAGGGGTGGCCACCTTGTGTTTCACATTATATTTGGTCAAAACACTTTGCAAATGATTATTGCAAAAGTGTTTCCCTCCATCACTAATCAACACTAGGGGCACTCCAAATCTAGCAAAGATATTCTTTTTGAGAAATTTAACAACTGTAGCTCCATCATTTGCTGGTGAAGCAATAGCTTCTACCCATTTGGACACGTAGTCCACTACTACAAGGATATATTGATTGGAGTATGACAATGGGAATGGTCCCATAAAGTCTATCCCCCAACAATCAAACAACTCTACTTCAAAAATACTTTGCAATGGCATTTCATTCTTTTTTGACATTCCTCCGGTTCTTTGGCATTTGTCACATTGCTTGGCATATGTGTGAGCATCTTTGAAAAGTGTCGGCTAATAAAAGCCACAATGCAACATCTTCACAGCTGTCCGGTCCCCATTATAATGCCCTCCATACGGGGATCCATGGCAATGCCAAAGAATACTTTGGGCTTCATCTTGATCAATGCACCTGCGAAGGATACCATTTGGGCAGCTCTTAAACAGAAACAAATCATCCCAAATGTAAAAATTTGCATCATGGAAAAACTTTTTCTGCTGCTGCCATGTTAAGCCTTCCGGAACAATAGCAAGCCTTAAAGTTTGCCATATCCGCAAACCAAGGCCTCTCCTTGACCATGAGTAGTTTTTAATCCAGGAATTCCTCTCTAACTTCATTTGCTTGGACTGTTACAGCTTTATTTTCCAATCTGGATAAATGGTCAGCAACCGCATTTTCACTTCCTTTCATATCCTTTATCTCTAGATCAAATTCCTGCATAAGGAGAATCCAACGGATTAATCTAGGCTTTGATTCCAATTTAGTCAAGAGATATTTAGGTGTAGAATGATCACTAAAAACAATGACTTTAGAACCAATCAAGTAGGACCTAAATTTCTCCAATGCAAAGACTATGGCAAGCAATTCTTTTTCAGTAGTTGTATAGTGAATCTGATTTTCATTCAAGACCTTGCTTGCATAGTATATTACATGGAAAAACTTATCCTTTCGCTGTCCCAAAACTGCACCCACTGCATAGTCACTTGCATCACACATTAATTCAAATGGTAAGTCCCAATTTGGTGAAACAATGATAGGTGCAGTGACTAACTTATCTTTCAACATATTAAAGGCATGAAAACATTCATCATTAAACTTAAAAGGGCTATCCTTATTCAATAAGACACACAAGGGTTTAGCAAGTACAATGCCTTCATGTACCATAAAACAACACTTTTATCTTGGCTCTATCTACCTCAATTCCCTTAGCTGAAATTTTGTGACCAAGCACAATGCCTTCATGTACCATAAAATGACACTTTTCCCAATTCAATACCAAGTTGGTCTCTACACATCTTTTCAAGGCAGCAGCTAGGTTAGTGAGACATAAATCAAAAGTAGAGCCAAAAATAGAAAAATCATCCATAAAAACTTCAATAGGTTTTTCAATCATATCAAAAAAAATGGATAGCATACACCTTTGGAACGTGGCTGGTGCGTTGCATAAGCCAAATGGCATCCGACGATATGCAAAGATTCCAAATGGACATTTAAAAGCTGTCTTCTCTTGATCCTCCGAATTAACCACAATTTGGTTGTATCCGGAATATCCATCTAGGAAACAATAGAATGCTTGGCCAGCCAATCTCTCTAACATTTGATCCATGAATGGCAATGGAAAATGATCCTTTCGAGTGACTTGGTTGAGCTTGCGGTAGTCAATGCACATGCGCCAAAAACTTGTTGTTGGTTTGACAAGTGCACCAATCACGACAAGTAATAATAGTGAGAGTAGAGTATCGTCCCAACGAGGATTGCGTTTCAAGTAACAACGTGGCTTAAGCAATTGATATTTGAACCTATGAAATCCATAGTTCCAAGAATGTTTATGGATTTTTGATTTTAGAATTATCCAAACAATGAATGAAACAAAGCAATTGATGAATGAATTCAATCAAGGCAAAAGCGGTTAGGTGTCGGAATCCTCCAATTATTCACTTGATGTAACTTTATTCAATCCAAATCCCAATTCATTCCACTCAATTGACATTCAAATCACTAACTTAGATTTATCCCTGATTCCTTAGGTGATAATCCTTTTGGACTAATTAAGAAGCCTAATTCCTTAGGTCATTCAGGCATTAGCACAAATATTAAGCATGAGATTCATAATAATGTATTGAAACATAGTTCTATTCCTAGAATCAACATTCCAATGGTAATCTACTTCAATTCCAATTCAATAATCAATTTTTTAATTGTGAAATTGAATCTAACATCAATCTAGAGTTGATCAATCAATAGAAGCATTAAGCATAGAAACAAATCACTCAAATTGAATAAACTTGAATTGAAATCAGAGATTAAGGTCAATTACATCAAGAATCCAATTAGAATCATCCTAAACCTCACCTAAGTGATCTAGCTACTCATAATAGGGAGATATAGGAGAGGTGAACTTGAGTAGATGTGGAAGGAATGAAATAGACAACTATAAACACGAGAAAGGGGGGTTGAATTGTGTTTATCAGAATTTAAGCAAAGTTGAAATCTTTTCGCAAACAAAAAGGTAGATTTGGACGAGTAGAGGAAGGATGGACGGGTGACTTTTACAAACACACCACTTGATAGACGTAAGAAAACTAAAGCAATTAAAGAGTTTAAGGAAAGAGAGATTGACACGGTTATTTATCCTGGTTCACTCTTCAAAGCAAAGAGCTACGTCTAGTCCTTGGCAGCACCAAGATTTATCCACTATAACTGATCAGGTTACAGACTCAAGTATTGTTTGCACACCTAGCCTCTTCAGGCTCAAAGACAAGTATTGTTTGCATACCTAGCCTCTTCAGGCTCAAGACAAGTATTGTTTGCACACCCAGCCTCTTCAGGCTCACTCAGGTTTGTTTGAGAGATTTGGTTTGTAATAAATACAACTTCTCACAGGAAGATCTTTCACTAACACTCAAAGAGTGGTTTAAATGTAAAGCTTAGGAAAGTCTGCTTAATAACTTCAAATGATTGAATAATACAGAATGAAAGAATGGAAGGATTAATGCGCAGAGTAATGGCTTTTTAATGCAATGTACATTCTCTTTTTCTTCATCTTCAATGACTTCTGTATTTATGGTCTTCAAGCATTTAGGATCCATTAGAGACATTCCCTCAGATGTTGGCTTCAAGCAGAACTTCATTAAATGCAATAGAGTCGTTCTGGGCAGCCATTAATGAAATAGGAACGTTGGTTGTACTCTAACATGAAGGATCATGGCTTTATGCATCGCGATACAGCCATATCAGAATTGTGCAGAGAGCTTTTTGTACTTTGCAGAGTACACTTCCCTTTTCGTGTAAGGACCGGAGGTACTAGGGAATAAAGCATGTTGGAAGCATTCTTTAACTGGTCTTTGGTTCTGATTATCCAAGGTTGCTTGAGAGAGTAACTTCTGACTTTTCTTGATAATCGTGAAACTGAGTAGGAGAGAAGGCTTCAAGTCTCTTTCTGGTTCTTGAAATAAGATTATGATAATCCTTATAGAATTCATGTTCATAAGATAAGTGCTTCTATCTTGAAAATAACCGCGTCTATCTAGCCATTTGAGTTTTCATTCGAGCTAGTAGACGAGCTACATATTAAGGACTCAGCAAGTCCAAAGACTAGTGTGGACGAGCGCTTCTGTCACCTTTAGTGGACGAGCACTTCTGTTACTCTAGTGGACGAGAGCCTCTATTACTTTAGTGGACGAGAGCCTGTTACTTTAGTGGACGAGAGCCTCTGTTACTTTAGTGGACGAGCTCCATTTGCCACGTCATTGGACGGATACTCTTTTAACTGGTTGAACGTAACCTAGTAGACGAGCTCCATATGCCACGTTATTGGACGAGCCATTCTGATACCTTAATGGACGAGCTCCAAATGCCACGTCATTGGACGAGCCATTCTGATACCTTAATGGACGAGCTCCAAATGCCACATCATTGGACGAGCCATTCTGATACCTTAATGGACGAGCTCCATCTGCCACTTTAGTAGACACTGACTTTCATCACTTTAGTGGACGCAAGTTTCTATCTCTTGCGTTTTGGACGTGCGCTTCAATCACTACAGTGCTGGACATTTGTTTCAATCACTTGTGTGTTGGATGTGAGCTTCTATCACTACACAGTTGGATGGATGATTCTCTTATTTAATCTGCACACTCGATAGACAGGTTAGCAACCAATATGAAGGTTAATTAAATCATTAACTAATGTTTAGTTCTCATCAAAACTTAAGGAAACGCACATCAGACATTTTAGAGACTTAACAAGGAAGACTCCATTGAAGATCGAATTCTTGTTCCCAAGGTTGAATCTCCAAGGAAGATGAGAGAAAATGGTGTTTCTATGAGTGAAAATGTAAAAAAATAAGCTCATTATTTTCATTCTTGATAACCATCATTCCACCTTTCTTAGGCACCACTTGGACCGGACTAACCCATGCACTGTTCGATATAGGGTAGATCATGCCCGCTTCAAGAAGTTTCAGCACTTCTTTCCTCACAACCTCCTTCATAGTTGGATTCAATCGCCTTTAGGGCTGCACAACCGGCTTAAAATCGCTTTCAACCAGAATTTTATGCATGCAAAATGATGGACTAATGCCTTTCAAATCAACTATGGATCATCCTGTGGCTGTTTTATGCTCTCTAAGTACCATCACAAGCTTTTCTTCCTCCAACTTTGATAATGCACTGCTCACAATAACAGGATTTTCACCATTCTCACTAAGAAACACATATTTCAAATGTGTAGGCAGCGGTTTGAGCTCTATTTTGGGCTTATCTTGCACTTCATCTTTCTTAAGCTCTTCCTTCTTAGTGTGGACAACAACCTCATTTTGTTGAGCTTCCAAACTACGCAAACATTCTTCTATTTCTTTTTCTTCTTCTTCATCAAGAATTCATTAGAGTGCACTATTATCTTCTCAAGAGTGGAAGAAGGGTACTGCTGTCCTAAGACTTCTCTAGCCATCACATCAACTTCATCCATGCGAAAACAATTATCTTTATCACTTGGATGATGCATAGCTTCAAAAACATTAAAAATGACTTCTTCATCTTGTACTCTAAGCCGGAGTTGACCTTGTTGGACATCTATTAAAGCACGGCCAGTTGCTAGAAAAGGTCTCCCCAATATGAGTGGTATATCTACATCCTCTTCCATGTCCAAAATGACAAAATCTTCCGGGAAGATAAATTTATCCAATTTTACCAACACATCCTACATAATGCCATATGGATATTTGATGGACCGGTTTGCTAATTGGAGTGACATTCTTGTAGGCTTCACCTCTCCCACTCCTAACTTCTTCAAGATAGACAATGGCATGAGAGTAATGCTTGCACCCAAATCGCAAAGGGCCTTGTCAATAGTCATACTCCCAATAGTACAAGATATTGTGAAACTACCGGGATCTTTGAGTTTTGGAGGTAGCTTCCGCTGTAAAATAGCACTACATTCTTCCGTTAAAGCGACCGTCTCATCTTCTCTAAACTTCCTCTTCTTGGTAAGCAACTCCTTCATGAATTTTGCATAAGTTGGCATTTGTTCTAATGCTTAGGCAAAGGGTATGTTGATTTGTAGCTTCTTGAAGATGTCAAGGAATATTACAAATTGTTCTTCCTTCTCCTTCTTCTTACTCACATGAGGATAAGACAATTTCACATAAGGAGGGATTTCTTGTGGCTTACCTTTCCCTTTTTCTTTCATCAATTGACTCTTTGTTTTTCTCAAGTAGGATTCCTCATCAACTAACTTTGTCTTAGCCGAACCTTTGTTCTCTTCTTGATCAATCACCTCTTCTTCTTTGGTTTCTTCCATCTCACTCTTTTCATCATCTACTTTTTTATCAACATTTTTCTGCTCAAAGGATGGTGTAACCACTTTACCACTTCTCAACATCACGGCCTTGCATTGCTCTTTCATATTATTGATTGTGTTACCAGAAAAATTACCATTTGATTGATCCGCAATTTGCTTTGCTAGCTGCCCAATTTGGTTTTCCGGATTTTTGATGGATGATTCGGTGTTTTTGAAGTTGGATTGAGTTACTTGAATGAATCGGGATAGAGCCTCCTCATAAGATAGATTTTTCTCTTGAACTTGCTTTTGTGGTGGTGGATTGTTGGCTTGAAAAGCTTCTTGTTTCCAAGGAACATTAGGGTGCTTCCTCCAACCTTAATTATAAGAATTTTAATAAGAATTATGCCCTTGTCTTGAGCAATTCCCCCTGTAATTTGTTTCCTCTTTAGAATCAATAGTCGCTTCACAATTACCATTCTCATGCTCCCCTCCACAAAAATCATAGCTCATTAATGTTTGTGCTTGTATTTGCCCACAATTCATAGCATTAAGTTGCTTGGTGATTGCTTCCAATTGATTTGTGATGAGTTTGTTTTGAGCCAAAAGTGCATTTTGAGAGTCAAGCTCTAACATCCCCTTTGTTGATATGCCTCCTCTATCGTGATTCATGAGATAGTCATTAGATGCCATGGCTTCAACCAACCTCAAAGCTTCTTCCGCGGTTTTTGAATTCATAGAACCTCCCGCCGATGCATCTAACACGAGCTTTGCAGAAGGTCACAATCCATTGCAAAAGATTTGCATTTGTTGAAGATCATCGAAGCCATGATGAGGACACTTTCTTAGGAGATTTTTGAATCTTTCCTAAGCTTCATATAGAGTTTCACCGTCATGTTGCATAAAGCTTGAGATATCACCTCTCATCTTCACAAACATAGACGGTGGAAAATATCGTTCTAAGAATTTTTATTCCAAGTAATCCCAAGTAGTGATACTTCCCCTTGGTTGAGATTGGAGCCAAGCCTTGGCTCTATCTCGCAGTGAGAAAGGAAATAAGCGCAACCTTATTGCATCATCCGTAGCTCCATTAATCTTGAGAGTCTCACATACCTCTAGAAAATTTGAGACATGATTATTCGGATCTTCGACATCACTTCCTCCAAATTGATTTTGTTGCATAATATGGAGTAATGCCAGCTTGATCTCAAAATTATTTGCGGGTACCGGTGGTCTAACGATACTTGAGTGATTTCGGTTGGTAGGACCATGAGAATATTCTCCCAATGTCCTTTGGTTACCTTGCACATTTTCAGCCATGATAGCCTCTTGTTGAACTTGTGATGTAGAAGAAGAATTCACTTTTTCCTTGCTTTGCTTCTTCCTTTCTTTTGATGCTTTTCGATTCTTCTTTGAGGTCTTTTCAATTTCGGGATCAAATAATAGCTCACCTGTAGATTTACCTCACATACACTACACAATATCTCAAACAAGGTAAGAATATCCAATATAAAACAGAAAAATCACAAAGATAAAAAGAAAATGTTCAAATTAACAATGCTTAATCTTGTTGATATTAATCAACAATCCCCGGCAACGGCGCCAAAAACTTGTTAATAGTTTGGCAAGTGCACCAAATCGCGACAAGTAATAGAGTGAAAGCAGAGTATCGTCCCACGAAGATTGTGATTAAGTAGCAACGTAAACTAAGTGATTGTTATTTGAACCAAGACAAATCATAGTTCCAAAAGAGTTATTGAATTTTCTTTATCCAAAATGTTGTTACAAAAATGAATGAATTAGGTTTTCTTCTTTATCACACAAGCAAGTAAATGAAAGAATGAACAATTAAGATGAGATCAAGTGTTTAAGACGGTTAGGAGTCGGAATTCTTCAATTTTCACCTAATGCAACTTTGTTAAACCCTAACTTTAATTCAATTCATTCAATTAATATTCAAATCACTATGTAGGTTTATCCCTAATTCCTTAGGTGATATCCTTTTGTTACCAATCAAGAACCCTAATTCCTTAGGTGATTCAAGAATTAGCACAAATATTAAGCATGAGACTCATATAAATGTATTGCAATGAAATTCTAATCCTAGAATCAACACTACAACAGTAATCTACTTCAGATCTAACATGAACACAAATTTTCCAATTGTGCACTCATGCTTGTAATCAACTTCATAGATGGCCAATCCAAGAAATACATTAAGCATAGAAGAGATTACCTAATTGAACGAATTTGAATTGAAATCGAAGGTGAAACGAACTTACATCAAGATCCAAATGAGTTCATCCTATCCTAACCCTAAAGATTTAGAAACTCATGGTAGGAATCTGAAAAATGGAAGAAATGGATGAAGATTAAGATAGAGAAGCCATGGAGTCTTCAATTCTTCTTTCCAAAAGATCTTGAACAACCATGAATCTCGAAAACACTCTCAAATGTAACTGCCTCGCACCACAAAATGATCCAAAAGTCCCTAAAAAATAACTGCCAAACGAAATTTATAGTGTCCGAAAAGGAACCAGCACGGGGGGCTGACATCAGGGCGCTGGGCGCCAGGCTTGGACTAAGTCTGATGCTTTTTGTCTTCTTTCCAGCGCTGGGCACTGAGTTTCTGGTGCTGGGTGCTAGAAATTCCAGCTTCTGTCCCGGCTGAGCACTGACTCTGGAATTGAGCATTGGAAATCATACTTTCTGTCCCAACCGAGCGCTAGGAATTAGGCTGGGCGCTGGGACTGAATTTCCTCTTTTCATGCACCTTTCAAACCGATTTTTAAGTGTGTTTTCTTTCAAACAATGAAATCTAGGAGTCAAACTCTAACAAGAAGAATTTGTGTATTTTTTCTATCTATTTGTGTTTAGTTCCTAAGATTATATACATTTTTTACTTTTATTTTCTATATGAATCTGCACATGTTGCAGATTTATCACTCACCTTTCTTTATACTGGTGCTTGTCTCCACCTGCATGCCTGGTTTCCTAGTCCACTTTTGCTTCTTACCTCCCCCATTCTTCTTCTTAATACTACTATCTGAACCCCTCGGTGTTAATTAAATCAAAAGAGCCCAAAGATTCTGCAACCTTTTCCATTCCCTAAGCCATTTTCTCCTTAATTTTATCGCTCTTCACCTCTTTCCCTTGCTGATATTGTTTTGCTGCTACTAGTATTGACAAATAAGCTCTTGCTGCAGGTTCTAGAGCTACTATCCTTTTTAATTTCGGCTTCCATTTTTGGTAAAGGGGACGCCCTCAGTCATGGCCCAAAAGGATGCTCCTTTTCTTCAATACTGTCATATCCATCCTCTTCTTCATCTCCATTTTCTTCACAATCTTTGATCTGATGACCTATCCTCCCACAAGCAAAGCAAAAGGTAGGTAACCTCTCATACTTGAAAAACACCTTTAGACTTTTTCCCTGGTACCTTATAACAGTGCCTCTCTTCAAGGGCTTCCTCAAATCTATAGCCACTTTCACTCTCAGAGATCGTCCAAGACTTGTTCCTTCTCTCTTGTCCATTTCCTCAAGCACCCCGATGATGTCTCCAAGTCTTCTCGCCATCGATTCAGTTTGCAGCTTCAGGGGAAGATCATACACCCTCGTCCAGAAAGATACAGTGTGCATATCAAGATCAGAAGGTTGTTCTTCTCCTGAGACT
This sequence comes from Sophora flavescens, assembly GCA_030762895.1. Taxonomy (NCBI): domain Eukaryota; kingdom Viridiplantae; phylum Streptophyta; class Magnoliopsida; order Fabales; family Fabaceae; genus Sophora; species Sophora flavescens. The sequence continues at coordinate 39,468,110 of CM061064.1, forward strand.
TTTTTCAGAATGAGTAAGTTTCGATCAAAACTTCGTGGTCCATTTTTGAGGACATTTTCAGCATCTCTCCTTGTAGCAAACCGAAAAAGGTACAAGTTTTTGCTCAGATCTTGAATCTCCACGTGATTTTTGAGCCTCCATGACTGAACAATGGTTTGCTTGAAAGCTCGAAAGTTGTATGTGTTGTCTAGCCACAGCTTCCCTGCTAAAGTGCGTTTGAAAATTTCATCTTCCCCCACATCAGAATCTTCCACTGTTATCCCTATTTCTTCCTCCTCTGTTAGACCTACATTCTTCCACTTGTCCATTCTTAGAAAAGTGTAGAAAGGAGAACCCACCAAGGAAGGAGGTTAAGAGACCCAGATGCCCGGGAGAGAGATCCAAAGAAGGTTGGAAAGGACGTGGACAACCTGGGAAGAACCTCCACTGAGAACTAGGAAACCCTAGGAGAGCTCGGGAGGGAAAGGGGGAAATTTAGGATACGAAAATTTCCTGCCAATGAGAACGTCAACTACAGATATAGGGCGGTTTATTATAAAATAAGAGTTCCAAACTGCTGGGGGTAACCTCAATTTGCAGTGCAATTTGCCGCACGGTTGGCTTCTTTATAGATATGATGATGAAGCTCAACCTCCCAAGTCCCAAGCTCTGCCAACCAGCTTCCTGATACTGCCAACTACAAGTATGTTCTGAATTGAGCACACAATTATTTAATCATTTTTATGTAGACAATTATTTAATTTTTGAAAATTATCAATCATAAGATATAATATATTTTTCTCTTTGTAAAATGAAACGACAAAGTTAAATTGGCATCTTATGAGTTTTTTCTGCTAGTCCAAGGTTTATACTTTAACCTTATTAATTATTTACAAAAATAAAGGCAACTTGGCAATCACTCTTTAAAAATTACGAACATATATATAATTTTCAGCATTTTAATGACCACAAAGTGTTCTTTATATATTTATGTTCTAACTCAGATAATATATATAAATTTTTGCATGGTACTTTTATTTTGCTTTCAACGTATAAAAACTCTATCTTATTTAGGAAATAGAATTGGGCAGAAAAATAAATTATTATTTGTTTCTGAATGCCTTTGGATCTCCCAAAATTTATTGTACGCATCATGTGAAGAAAAAAAATCTTAAGTATACATGAAGTTCTTTAAAGTTGGGAATTTTCCTAAGCTACCCTCGATCTTTAGTCTTTTATGGGGTAAAATACCTAGTTATGGTAATGGAAGTATGAAGTATCTTTACGAAAGGTATTGTTTTGTTTCTTAAGATATGGTTGCTTTTAGTGTCTTTGCTTATTTCATATATAGGCAAATATGCATGGGATCGTGAGCAGTGGCGGACCCAGGTTGCACTCAGGGTGTGCACTTGCCCACACTGAACTTAATAAAAAAATAAATTAATACCTTATGTGTTGATATTTTGCCCCCCCATATTTAAAATAATTGTACCCCTTCCATTTTAGGGACCTTCATTGTTAGGGAATTTGTAAAAGCTTGAAATTTGAGATTTTTGTATGTAGGTGTCCGTGGTTCGGTTTGGATCGGTTATGAGGGAAAAAGTCATCCGATCCGAAGTAAAAAAAATACATGTGGTTCGGTTTGGATGACTTCTTAAAAAATATCCGATCCGATCCAATTAAATGCAGTGTGAATCGGTTTGGTTGATTCGGTTTTTAATCATGCATCATTACTTATTTAAATTACGTTAAATAAAGTGCAAAATAAAAAAAAAACAGTGGCTGTTTTACATTAAAAAACAGTGACTGTTTTGCATTAAGTTAATTGATGAAAGGCCACCAAATGAAAGGGGATTTGGCTTTTAACATGAAAAATCAGCACATGTACATATTCTGCATAGCATATGTAACTTTCTATTGCCTTTTATGTTTCTCATTTGTGTAAACATTCCAATAATCTCTAGCAATTGTAATCCTTCCCGGAATCGATAGCTTGGGTTGCACAACACTCGAAAAATAGTGAAATCCCTTTCCCTCAACAAACTTAAAAGGCAACTCATCCACAATTATCATCCTGGCTAGAGCTTGCCTTCATGCATCAGCATCAAAATGAACACCAGGAAGAAGAGCACTACCAGTTTTCCCATCTTATCTTTTCAATTGTTGAAGGGTAAGAGTCTGTTGAGTAGGATCTTTAGACTCTCTGGGAAATCTTTTACATTGATTCAACAAATGGTTTCTTAGATTTCTTGTACCATTTTTATGTGAATCACATGCATAGTCAATCCCACACCAATAACACGATGCTCTAGGTGGATTTGACGAATCATTTTTTTAAAAATGTTCCCAAGTCCAAGATCTAGGCCTACAAGATTTTCTAGTGTTACCTGGATCTCCAGCTTTAGAGTCGTTAGGTGTGGTGGATGCTTGATAAGCCTCTGGCTTATCTAGTTTTATAACTAGATGGACTGTGGTTTTTGTGCAAATTATTCGAGTCCACTCTCGTTTTCGCCCAAATTTGGCCTTGTTTTGTTCCTAAGTAGACTTTGACTCGTTCTAGGCATTTTTAGTAGTTTTTAGTCTATTTTGAATAGAATTACGCCTTTTGTTTCTTTTTTAGAAGTGAAGCTCCAAGAGTCAAGGAAGCACTTCGAGTCAAGGAAACAGAGGAAATTTCCATTCTGAAGATACTCGCCCCGCGAGTAGATGCTCGCCTCGCAAGCCTGAAGATCAAGAAACAAAGAACAAATCATCAATTCTGGCTCGCCACGCGAGGGGCTTCTCGCCTCGTGAGAGTCTGAAGACCCTGGAAGACAGAGACCATCACGGCCTAGCCGTGATGAAGGTCATGGCTGTGACAGATTAAGGTTTGAAGACTCGCCCCGCGAATACACTCTCGCCTCGAGAAAATCCAAATTGAAAGCGCGCCAAAACTAATGATTCGCCTCGCGAAAGGTTGTTCGCCCCGCGAAAGGCCGAGAACCAGAATCCCTATTTATAGGCGGTTTCAGATCAGAAGAAGGAGCTTCTGGGCAGATCCGAATCCTAGTAGTTTTCCACTTGTTTAGAATAGCGTTTAGGATGATTTCTTTTCTCTTTGGAGCTGCGTCTCCTCTTTTCTTTTTCTTATTGTAGTATGGTGGTTATGTCCGATTGTTTGTCTATGAGCATGAGGAACTAATCCCCTCGTCTGAGGGAACAATGAAGCCACTCATGGCGATGTAGATCCGATGTGATGTATGTTTTTCTCCCCTTTCTCAATTCATGTTTTCCAATTCTGATTTGATTGCGTTGATCATATGCTAGCGTGATTGACTAGTTAAACGTGTTGAGGCTGAACGGCGATTCGTGTTTTAGAACTTGAATTGGGATCACTAATTGAATATTGCACGACAGTGGGTAGGAGATTAATGCAACCTTATAGGGAACAAGAATTAACAGAATTTGATGATTAGGATTATGAAACCTAGTAAGTAATTAGTCCAATCTTCGAATACGTCCTAATGAGCACGACAGTGGATTTAGGAGAATTTGGGGGTCCCGGTTGACATTGTAATTGAACTTAGGGAGGAATTCATCATCACTTGGGAATGCATATTGGGTAGGTGGATTTGTGACCTTGGACATTTTAATTTCAGAATTTTAGTTAATTATTTTATTAGATTTGTTAATTGAATTTTTGATCCTAAATCTCTCTCTCTCTCAACCACCTTCTGTTACTTGACCAAACGCATCTGATTTCCCACAGATTATTCGAATTGGTAGCCCAATCCTTGAGTTCGAGCTCGGTAAATTCTTACCGTGTTTATTTTATTACTTGCGACGACCCGGTACACTTGCCGGTGACCCAACAAGTTTTTGGCGCCGTTGCCGGGGATTGGCACAACCAATTTTCCTAATTTTAGGGAAGTTTGATTATTTGGTTAAGTTATTTTTATTTTTATTTTTTATTTTTATTTTTTTATTTATCTATTATTTCTCTCTACTTCTTTGATTCCACTTGGTCTTGCCTTGTTTTGTATGCGAGGTACACGAGGGAATGCTTCCGGGTTGCGAATATTGTAATGGAGACCATGACACTTGGAGCTGTCCTTTCTACTTCTCTCAAGAATATGTGGACTCATGCCATAATTTCCATGACAGCGTGCCCCAGGACAACTATCAGAGTCAGAATCAGTATTGGGGTTATATGAGGGGAGGCCATCCGGGTTTCGCTTGGAGTAATGTTGGCGATGGTCTAGCTTGGCAACTACAACCTCAACAGAATTGGCAACAACAACCTCAACAGGATGGTGGAAGACGACCTTGGGAGTTGGCTCTTGAGAGGACAATTGCGGCAATTGATAAGATGGCCCAACAACAACAACCTTGGGAGTTGGCTCTTGAGAGAACAAATGCGGCAATTGATAAGATGGCCACATCATTTGAGAAGGCGAATGCGGCAGTAGAGAAGTTGGGTCAGCTCGCAAAGCGACTAGAAGAGCGTCTCCCAGGCACTTTCCCAGGTGATACCGAGAACCACCCTAAGAACCAATGCGAAGCCATAACAACTAGAAGCGGTAGGGTGTTGGGATCTGACTGGGATGCAACTAGTTCTCAGGAAGTTGAGGAAGAACCACCACATGTTGAGGAAGAGCAACCTGAGGAAGAGGAGTGGACAAGTGACATGGCCCCGGAACAACTACATGTTGAGGAAGAGCAACCTAAGGAAGAGGAGTTGGCAAGGGACAAGGCACCGGAGCAAGAGGAGAGAGTTCAATTTGGAGATAAAGTGGTAGTGGACTCCACCATGCTTGCTGAGCAATCTGATTTTGCTGCATTGGATAATTATGTTGGCTTGCATGCATGTGTGGACATTGGTAAGTTAGACCCTCCCACTCGTCTGGCACACTTCCTCGAGAAAACACCATTTGACCCGAGAGGAAGTGAGTTCATAATTACAGAGGTCAATGGAGTTTCCACACACGGGCCAGATGGAATCAATGATAGAGTCGTATTGCTCCTGCAAGGGCCACTTCACAAACCATGGGATCCGGGTGGAGGATTTGATATGATGAGTGTCTCTTGGCCCTTGTACCACAGACTATGGGATCCAGGTGGATGCTTCTTAATAAGTCAAGCTCGGGACGTTAAACAAGCACTACTTGGGAGGCAACCCAAGCTAGGTATCCTTTATTCTTAGTTTCTGACCTTTTCATTTATATTATTATTTTAAAAAAAAAAATCGCCACGCGAATCCACAGTGGCCGCGCGAGACAGAAGCCCTGAATCTCAGAGGCTTGCTCACGTTTCTGTCTCGCGTCGCGAGGTATGATTTCGCCTCGCTATTCTGGGCACCATCATCTGTTGGAATTCCAGATTCGCCTCGTGAGATACTACTCGCCTCGCTATTCTGGAAAGTGTAAATAACAATTTTCCAGATTCGCCTCACGAGTGGTCTCTCGCCTCGCGAATATGCACTTAAGGTTTAATCTGCAGGAGTTCTTCCAGGATGCTATGCAACAGAAGGGAGCCCGTGAGACCAATTGGACGAGGATGCAACCATTGAAACTTGATCAGGGAGCACCCTCTCATTTCCTCACTCTTGTTTTTGTTTTTGTATTTGTTTTGTTTTTGTTTGTCACTCTTGAATAATTTGAGAAGATCAAGAGTTTGTGTATGAATGTGTGTCGGCAAGCTTGTTGGATTTTGATTAAATTGAGCATAGATTGATTGCATGAATTATTTTGACCATTGATGATTTCCCCCTAGGTTCTGAAAATAGAAAGTTGATCCCCATGTGAAAAATTGAAAATTGAACTTTGAGAATTTTATTGTGAGTACTTGATTTATGATAAGTTTGGGGTTAGGGGGTGCACACACTAGGAATTGTATCTCGGTCAAACAATTTGCAAAAATGTCCAGGTGAGGATTAGAGCCTCCAACTTTGTTTTTGATTGTGTGAATCACTATTAAGTTGCACTTTCCCGAATTTGCTTGAATCTCTTCATGTTTTGCATGTTTATGTGTTGCATCAAATGATTTAGGCAATTTTCTTTGAATAACTACTTGGCCTAAAGAGAACCATCCCTAATGCATGTTCCCTAGTTAGCCCCGTTGAGCCTAATTAGCCTATTGTTTCTTGATGACCCTATATTATAAGCCAAAAATCTGAAAAACCATGTTAACCCAATCTTAGGATTAGGAGAGCATGGAAGCGTAGCAAGAGAAGGGTTGTGGGAAACTAAGTTTGGGGTGGCTACAAGGTGATGTGTCATATTGGGGGTGAGAAAAAGAAAAATAAAGGTTGAAACCCAAGGCAATGAAAAAAAAAAGAGAGAAAAAAAAATATTGCCAAAAGAAAAGGGGCAAAACAAAAAGTTTAGCAAGGAAAGGGCTGTAGTCATCCGAGGCAAAAAGAAAAATAGAAAAAGGAATTTGAGTGGAAGATGTGTCAAATGCTCATGCTCTCTTAGTTCCTGGGGACTTAAGCCTAGTATCCTTGAATATCCTACCCTCAGTCAGCCCCCATTACAACCTCTATAAGACCTTCTGATGTTGCATGCATGTTTTCGTGGGAACCATTTTTGAGATGAAAATCAAATTCATGGGAAGTGCTCTTGATATGTGAAATTGAGGGAAAAGTTGATAGCCTAGACGAATTTGAGCGAATGAGTGAAATTTTACATACCCTTGTGAGGAAGGCAGTTGTTTGAAATTGGTGATCTTCCTTTTGTGTGTGACCCTGATCCTCAACTTAGATTAATGATTGCATGAATGATGAAGTTCTCAATTGTTTAAAGTAAATAAATGTGGGGATTACGTTAATGTAGGGGGAAATCATTGGAGAAAAACTGTTTTGATTGCATGAAATTTGTGCGAAATCGATTGATTCCTTTAGGCTTGCCAAGTCTTGAGTCCTTTTTGAGTTTTAGCTTGCTTGGGGACAAGCAAGGTTTAAGTTTGGGGTGTTTTGATAAGCCTCTGGCTTATCTAGTTTTATAACTAGATGGACTGTGGTTTTTGTGCAAATTATTCGAGTTCACTCTCGTTTTCGCCCAAATTTGGCCTTGTTTTGTTCCTAAGTAGACTTTGACTCGTTCTAGGCATTTTTAGTAGTTTTTAGTCTATTTTGAATAGAATTACGCCTTTTGTTTCTTTTTTATTATTTCATGTTAGAAGTGAAGCTCCAAGAGTCAAGGAAGCACTTCGAGTCAAGGAAACAGAGGAAATTTCCATTCTGAAGATACTCGCCCCGCGAGTAGATGCTCGCCTCGCGAGCCTGAAGATCAGCAAAACAGCAACAGTCATCAATTCTGGCTCGCCACGCGAGGGGCTTCTTGCCTCGCGAGAGCCTGAATACCCTGGAAGACAGAGACCATCACGGCCTAGCCGTGATGAAGGTCACGGCTGTGACAGATTAAGGTTTGAAGACTTGCCCCGCGAATACACTCTCGCCTCGTGAAAATCCAAATTGAAAGCGCGCCAAAACTAATGATTCGCCTCGCAAAAGGTTGTTCGCCCCGCGAAAGGCCGAGAACCAGAATCCCTATTTATAGGCTGTTTCAGATCAGAAGAAGGAGCTTTTGGAGGGCCGCGAATCCTAGTAGTTTTCCCACTGTTTAGAGTAGCGTTTAGGGTAGTTTCTTGTCTCTTTGGAGCTGCGTCTCCCTTTTTATTTTTCTATTTCACTATGGAGGTTATGTCCGATTGTTTGTCTATGAGCATGAGGAACTAATCCCCTCGTCTGAGGGAACAATGAAGCCACCCATGGCGGTGTAGATTCGATGTGATGTATGTCTTTCTCCCTTGTCTCAATTTATGTTTTCCAATTCTGATTTGATTGCGTTGATCATATGCTAGCGTGATTGACTAGTTAAACGTGTTGAGGCTGAACGGCGATTCGCGTTTTAGAACTTGAATTGGGATCACTAATTGAATATTGCACGACAGTGGGTAGGAGATTAGTGCAACCTTATAGGGAACACAAATTAACAGAATTTGATGATTAGGATTATGATACCTAGTAAGTAATTAATCCAATCTTCGAATACGTCCTATTGAGCACGACAGTGGATATAGGAGAATTTAGGGGTCCCGGTTGACAATGTAATTGAACTTAGGGAGGAATTCATCATCACTTGGGAATGCATATTGGGTAGGTGGATTTGTGACCTTGGACATTTTAATTTCAGAATTTTAGTTATTTATTTTATTAGATTTGTTAATTGAATTTTTGATCCTAATCTCTCTCTCTCTCTCTCAACTACCTTCTGTTACTTGACCAAACGCATCTGATTTCCCACAGATTAGTCGAATTGGTAGCCCAATCCCTGAGTTCGACCTCGGTAAATTCTTACCGTGTTTATTTTATTACTTGCAACGACCTGGTACACTTGCCGGTGACCCAACAATGCTTCTCCAACTTTCCTTTTCTTTTGAACATTGGAGCCTCCCTCTTTGTTCAAATTGCCTTGCTCCTCCATAACTGGTGCTGTTGATGTCGATGGTTTCGATGCTTCGGTTGTAGACTTGACAGATTCAACATTTGAAGAAATTCTTCTCTCACCACTTTGATTAATTTCAGCCTGCAAAATAGAAAATAAAAAAAAATCAAAATATATGTTGAAGAAGAAAACAGATTCATCAAACTGTGAGAGGGTAAAGTGATTACCTCCATGGTGATGAGTGTTACTGTTAAAACAGACACCAAATGAGTGAATCAAATAACAATGCAGCAGATCTGCATTAACAAATGAGAAAACAAACCCAGAGAAATCAGACATCAGAACTCAGAAATATGGAACAAACCCACTCGGAAATTTGAAATCCCAAACGCAAACCCACACGAATTTAACAGAACACACACAAATTTAACAGAACACACAAGGGTAAGGAAATCAATGCATAAATTTAACAGAACACACACAAATTTAACATATCAAGGGTACATGAAATCAATGCACAAACGTATCGGGATAAGGAAGCTTCCATGCATTCACCTATCAATGGAAGCAGCGGCGGCCGGTGAGTAGTGATGAAGGAGTGCGAGGTGACGATGAAGGAGAAAGGGATGACGAGCAGTGATGGAGCGCAACTGCACGAGCCCCAAGCAGGAAGGAACGCGAGGTCACGAGCTGAGGTGACGAGAGGGGGATGCGAGCTGACGGCGAGAGGGCGTAAGGTGGTGACGAGAGGGAGCTGATGATGGCTGGTGGCGGCCACAAGGTTAGGCTTAGGGAGACTCTCTAAGGGACGGAAGCTAGGGCTAGGGAGACTGAATTATGATTTATAAAGTCTAAAAAATGGAAATGGAATGTAAGTGAAACACTGAAAACGGCAGGGGAACCTAAGCTAAACGCACAGCACGATGTATTTTATCGGTTCGGTTCCTGAACCGAAAACCGAATCGATCGGTTCTCTAGAAAATCAATCCAAATTCCCATCGGTTTTCGGTTATTTCGGCTCGGGTATGGGGTTTTTTTTTTTTTGATCGGTTTGGATCTGAACACCCCTATATAAGTCTATTTCTATCAAATTGACTGATTGATTATGCAATTTAGATCACGAGTAATATGTTTGTGAAGTCAATTTTATGAAACTTTATCTTGATAATGGGTAATTGCAAACATTGATAGATTAGAGTTTTGATATGTCTAAATTTACGGATTTTGTTATAACCATGTTATTTCACCAAATTGATTGATTATACCTAAAATTAGATCCATTAACTTTGTTTTTTTAATTGCATGATATAATGGAAAGATTTTTGAAGTGAAAATTATTTTTTGAAAATAAATTGCCCCTAGTGGCTTGGGGTCTTAGATTCGCCACTGATCGTGAGTAACTCTTTTCATGATATTTAGGATGGGACTATTGCTATTTCTTATTGCTATTTTTCTATTATAGACACTCCCTATATGTTTCTACTTACGGGGTAGTTATGGCTGTGTTGGCTTTTATGTTTCAATTAAGACTAAATTATACTTTTGGCCCCTTATCTTTATTTTAGGTTTCAATTTGGTCTCTCTTTTATTTTTTATTCCAAAATGGTCCCTTATTTTTCAAAGCTATACCAATGTGGTCCATCTTTTATTTTTTGTTCCAAATAGTCCCTCATTTTTCAAAAGTTAAACCAATGTGGTCCTTTTATTGTTTCCAAAATGGTCCATCTTTTTGTTTTCTCGAAATGGTCCCTTATCTTACAAAATATCAATTTGGTCCTCTTCGTACTACATTTTAAACGGAGAGGATCACATTGAAACCTAAAATAAAGATAAGGGACCAAAACGGAACAAAAAATAAAAGAAGGACCAAATTGAAACTTAAAATAAAGATAAGAGACCAAAAGTATAATTTAGCCTTCAATTAATGTATGTTTATTATAGCAATATATTTGGATTTATGTTTCCACCACAACAAGTGCACATTTGCTTCAAAACAAGTTGTTTTCAAGCAAATGTACGTTATGGTGTTGGAAACATAAATCCAAACAATATAATCTAATTATTGCTTTCACTCAAAACGTGTGTTTGAAGGTTAGGGAACGCAAAAACAATCAGCTTCAGGCTTGGCTTCTTCTTGTAGTCTTAGCCTTTTCGAGACTAGCCCTTGGCCTGGTCTCAACTCTCCCGCTAACAACTTTCAATTTAGTAGGCGAGCTAGGCTATATGTATCTTGAAAGGCATGCTATATTGATAACTAAAAGTCTATTTGTATTGTTTCTACTTTTCTATTTTTCATTTCTTGTTTTTGTTAATAATTGTCAAAATGTCACCTTATTTCCATCTTTTTTTTATTTTCAAAGATTTATACTAAAAACTGATGGTGATTGTGAAATCACCCATATATACCCACGGATAGGGGTGTGAATAGGTTTGGTCGGTCCAGGCCTTGACATAAACAGGCCTGACCTCATGTTCCAATTTCAAGGCTTGAACTTAGCCTATTAGCCTGATATAGGCAAAATCTTAAGGCTTGACTTGACCTGCAAGCCTGTTTAAAGGCCTACTTATTAACAAAGTCTTTAAATATGTCTTTATCTATAAATAGGTCATAGATATTCACTTGTAAATAAACTTGTAAGCCTCTGATGATAAGGAGGTCGATAGACCTATACTGATAAATAGGCTACTAGGCATTCACAAATAATAGACAAGTAGACCTTTATATTTAAATAGACGAATAGGCCTTTACTTTATAAAGTTGTAAATATCATAAACAATATATTATAGAATGATAATATATTAAATTATATAGTATATATATGTGTTTGTGAGGGAGTTTTAACCTGGCCTCTTTAGCTAATATGGACTTTTTAAAAAGTCTTGACCTAACCTTTTTGTTAAATAAATTAGACCAGACTAGGCTTTAAATAGGGTAGGCCATAGGTCCTTGATGAATGGTCGAACTTATTCCCACCGCTACCTGCAGATACAATATATTACATTGCAATTGAGAAAAATATGGATAAAAGAGGTCCACATGAATCATATAGTGAAAGAATTTAGATCTCGTTTGTTTAAGATTAAAAAATAAATGATTTTGTTATAAAATAATTTAGTGATTATTTTTAGAGATTTTAAAGAAAAGCAGAAGCAGATTTGTATTTGTTTACAATCATAAAAATCAATTTTTTAAAGTAGTTAGTTAAAAAAATGTTTTTTTTTTTCAAAAGCTAATGAAAGTTACTTTTCATTTTAACCCTAAAAATGATTTTTTCTGCTTTTTATTATTTTCAAAAGCAAAAATAAGCACACTAAAAGTTTTAAAAAATGATTAATCAATTAATTTTTTTTTTACAAAATAAACAATAACAAACACACTCTTAAGAATGAAACAAGTTATAAGTCCAGTGGCTTAGAGAGAAAAACCGAGTTCTCCACCCCTTTCTCTTTTGATATCTACTTTATTGTGTGATAGGTAATACAATACAATGGCTCTACTAAGAGATAGGAAAAAACTGTCACTTAGAAGAAAAATATTAGGAAAAATATCTTGTTCTAAATGTGTGATTCAAAATGTAGTTACCAATATTTTAAAAATTGACCCGATTATTGAACCCATGAAGATACTTGTCCATTATTCATTGTTTCAATTGTGATCCAACGATCGAATCGATTTAATTAAATATATATTTTTTTTATTTTATATAATAAATTAACATCTTAAGTAACATAATAGATTTGAATTTTTGAGGAATGAATCGTTTTTTAAAAATCACACCCGTCCCATCCAAAAAAAGGGTAAAGGCCCATTTTGATCCCTGACAAAAAACGCGGTGTTCATTTCAGTCCCTGACAAAAAAAAAAACCCCGTTAATTCCTGACAATTACTAACATGAGCAAGTTAGTCCCTACGTGACTTCCGTTAGTCAGCGTCCGTTACTAAAATGTCCTACGATACTAATTGTCATGGACTAATTAGTATCACTTTAAATATTGTTAGGGACTATAATGTCCCATAGTAATTGCCAGGGACTAACTTGTCCCATGTTAGTAAAATTGTCAGGGACTAACGGGATAGTTTTTTTTTTTGCCAGAGACTAAAATGGGCACCACATTTTTTGTCGGGGACCAAAATGGGTCTTTACCCAAAAAAAAAAAGAGACTAGATCCATTTACGTGACCCTTGGAGTATGAAGCCCAGCCCGCAAATATGCCAACCATTTAGGTGGCCCATGGGTAGAATTAGTGTTTGTTCTCCGCTCTTGCTCTCTCTAACCCTAAGGGTTCGTTTGATTCGCATACAGGACAAAACAGAGAGAACAGTACAGCACAACTAGTTGAGTGACAACACAACTTTTTATGTTGTACAATGTTTGTTAGTCGACGTACAGTGTAACACCCCGTTTTTCATTAAGTGCTTCTATGTACGTTTGTTTGGTTGTTAAGTCCTTCGGACTTAGTCTAGAGTTGTTGGTTAAGGGCTAAGTGGGAGTTTTAGCCTTAAAATCTCATTCTGGTACATAAGCACGCCCGTGCTTGGGATCAAGCGCGTCTTGTTGACGCTGAATTGAGCACACCCGTGCTCAACATAGATTACGACCGTGCTCGAGTATGGACTGCGTCTCGGAGACACTAAGTCCAGCACGCCCGTGCTTGCTGAGGAGCACGGCGGTGCTTCATGTGCAGCCTATATATGTTGACACAAACTGAGGGTTGCGTTTTTCACCCTAATTTGGTAGCTGCTACCACCCTAGTGCGGCCAGACCTGTCCCATTCCCTATCTCCACCAAACTTAGTGCATTCTTGGAGTTTTGGAGACCCTTGGGAGACCTTTGCTTGTCAGTGTCATCGGGTATAGGTAATGGTTCCGTTCCTTTTCTGTTTCATTTTCACTTTTATGAATTGGAACTGATCTAGTTTGTGTTTTGTTTAACCAAGGCTTGGTTTTGGACTGAGCCACTCGTGGGGACGTGACCAATTTGCTGTTTAGGACTGTTGTCGTTGGAACCTTCAAACCAGGTATGGGGAGAAGGATAGTGTAACCATTAGGCAGTGGGGGTAGTGTAAGATGAGGGGTTCCCATGACCCCGAGGTTATTTATATGCTATATGTTTAACCTGTTTGTTTGTTATAAATTGCTATTGTATTTGATAACATGTTTCTAGTTAAATTGGTATGCCAATGCATATGTTCATATTACGTTTGTGCTGGCTGAGATGCTGTTACAACTGTTGGTTGATTTGGTATGTTTATACCTTTTGGTTGATTTGGTATGTTTATACCTTTTGGTTGATTTGGTATGTTTATACCTGTTGTATGTTTATACCTATTGGTTGAATGTTTGTGGCTTAAACGCCAATATGTTTAAAAAACCCTTAATTGGTTAATTAGGACTTTAAATGGTTTAATGATTAAAGGACCGTTTTCCCAAGAATATTCGTAAGACATGGATGACTAGTAAAGGTGATGTTTTTATACCAATGGTTTAGTTGAAAAACTTTAGGAATGATTCAAGAGTGTTTAGGGTGTTTTGGTTAAAAGAAACTGAGTTGAACTCTGCCCAGAACAGTACTGTCGCGTGATGAGCATGACCGTGATGAACAGGGAGCACGTCCGTGCTCCCAGTTTGAATTCTAGAAAAATGGCCATGCTTTAAGCACGACCGTGCACCAGAGGAGCACGACCATGCATAAAAGGAAGCACGCCCATGCTACACTTAAGTGGCAGCACAATCGTGCTGGGGATTAAGCACGCCCGTGCTCCCCTCTAGAACAGGAAACGAGATTAAAGGTTTAAAGAGGGGTTTAAACCCCAATTATCCCCAATAACGTTATGATAATACACAAATCAAATGCTGAAGATTACTTAATTAAATATTAATTAAGACGTTGAGAATCGATGAGTTGGTTAAGCCGGTGCCTAGAGAGGGTTGTCGCGCGTTGATATAATTGGGTTCCTTTAGTGGCCCAATGTTAATGATGATATAATTGGGTGCCTTTAGTTGCCCAATGTTGAGGATGACTTACTTGGGTACCTTTAGTGGCCCAAGCGGAGGTGGCAGTTGGCTGTTGTTGCTATGGTGTTCATGCATCGCATTGGAGATGTTAGTTGGGGGAAGTTCAACATAGGGGAGGTCGCCCGAGAGTTAGGCGATCTGGCCATCCACGGTAGGTTCACCAAAGGTTTGGTGGACCGTGGTCTCTAGTGATGAGGCATCCAAGGTTTGATGTGTTGGCTATTCAAGGGGTTCACCCATGGTTTGGTGAACTGCCGGTGTTGGTGCTTTTAGTGGCCAATGCGGATATGTAACTCCGAAGTTGCTCTTCTTGAGTTAGTTTGGATCCACATGCATGATGGAGTAGTGGAGTAGTATTGCACTGCACCGTATAGCATACTTGGTTGATTATGATGTTGATATTGCTGTTTATATATGTATAGATGTATGTCTATGATGTTGATGTGCTGTGATGTATGATCATCTTATTCCTATCTCTATGCTGTTGTGTTTACATGTGTTTCTTACTCCTCGTTCTCTGTCTTCTTGTTTGGCATGTATGGTTTCATGCAGAGGATGGCGAGCAGCCCGGAGAGGAGTGACTTGAGGAGCCACCGCTCATAGTTAGGACTTTTCTGTTTAGTTGTTCAGTTGTTTAGTACAGTTGTAATTCCGAGGATGTTTTTCCGGAACAGCTGTACCAGTTCTGAATGTGACATCGGGGTTGGGTTTGTTTATGTTCTGTTATGGTTTTGACTTTATGTTCTTACTTCTTTCAAAACTTGGTTTTCTTTCCACGTTTGTTGAACTAGTTCATGTGAGACCTTTCTACCCATGAACCTTTTAATAAAGAACGTATGTTTTATGTTTTATCTTTATCTTTATGCATTTATAACATGCAGGATAGTTGGGTGTCACATACAACACAAGTAATTTTGTGATTTGCATTGTTTGATACACTTGCGTACTAGACAGGACAATGTAAAATTTACTCATATATCCTTTCTATTATATAATATTTGATTTCATATTTTAAAATATTTTTTAATAAGAAGACATGGGAGGAGAAGATGTAGTGAAGGGAGGAACGGAGAGAGTGGGGATGGCAAAAGTATTTTTGTTATTTCATTTCTATTGTACTAGGATAACTTTTTGTCTCATGGTTAAGTGAGTAGTAAAATTAAATTTTGTTCCGTCCCTTGTCACTTTACTTGTGCTGTCCTACCACCAATTTTAAAATCAAAGTTGTCTTATGCTATGCTGTGCAAATCAAACGGACCCTAACAGAATTTGCCTTAATACTTTCTCATTCTCCTTTGCTAGATCAAGTCTGTCTAAATAGTTATCTAAGACTAAAATGTTTTCAAAATTTATTTTAAAAAAAAACTAATTTAATGGGTAGTTAGAATTTTCACAAAAAATAGGTTGAAATTTGTTTTAAGAAATGTATGTAACCAAAAAATAATAATTAAGAAATGTATTTTTTTAAAGGACAAATTTAAATATTTATGCTTTATTTCTTAATATTATTATTACAAATGATAATTAAATATGGTTTTGAAATTTTCTTATTTGGAGGGTGACACGGGTAGGTTGTCCGGAACGGCCTGAGAAGTTCCAGCAAGATGGGATTCGCGTGTTTACATTTTCCTTCATAGAATCTGATTCCATTTTCTCACACTGTCGCTGTCACCCACCTTAATTTTCTTCCTTTCAATGAAGATCAACAATGATCATTATTCATAATCTATCTATCTAGTAGTGGCTGCTAAACTACTTAGAGTGTAGCAATGAATGGAGGAGGCTGAGTTAGTTTTCCTCTGAAGAAGGATCAAATCAACAACTTTGAACCGTTTATTTGATCATAGTTCGTAGTGATGGAGGGAAGAGTCTGCGAGGAATTCTCGGCCAGGTATTATGGCCTTTGCGCCATTGGAGGAATGGTCAGTGCTGGCACTACCCATCTTGCCATCACTCCTTTTGATGTCTTGAAAGTCAACATGCAGGTTCATTTCAATCTAGTATTAACTGTGTTTTTGTTCCATTGTTTACTTTGTTTCATTACGTGACAAAAAATGGGGTAGGGGAAAAATTGGTGTTTAAATTGAAAATCACTTCACATTTTGTTATTATAACAAAAAAATGTGGAAAGATTGATTTTTTTGGCTACCCTTTTAGCATGAAAGTGAGATGATATCATGAGAATGAATTTTTACCCTAATGTCCAGTTTTTATGATTTGATTATATTTTTACAATGGGGAAATGATGTTGTCACATGTAGGTGCACCCAATTAAGTATTATAGCATTTCCTCTTGCTTTAGTACCATACTGAGAGAGCAAGGGCCTTCTGCTCTCTGGAGAGGTTGGACCGGCAAGTTCTTTGGCTATGGTGCTCAAGGAGGCTGTAGATTTGGTCTCTATGAATATTTTAAGGGGGTTTATTCCAACATGTTGGTAGACCAGAACAGAAATCTTGTTTTCTTTCTTAGTAGTGCGTCTGCTGAGGTATTTGCCAATGTAGCTCTGTGCCCATTTGAAGCTGTTAAAGTAAGGGTTCAAGCTCAACCCTGTTATGCTAAAGGCTTGTTTGATGGCTTTCCAAAGTTATATGCATCAGAAGGCATGCAAGGGTAATTTTCTTTTCATACTTGGTGTGCATATGTCTTTAGGGGGGCGATTATGATTATTAAAATCTTCTATTCTCTGTACTGCTTGCAGATTCTACCGCGGACTTATACCACTTTTGGGTCGAAACGTTCCCTGTAATTTCATAATCTCTTGAAGCTTTATTTAATTGTGCACTAGTCAGGGAATCAGGGAATAAACTTTACATTTAAGAATTGAAGAGAAATGAGTAATATTTCCACCTCTATATGCTGACTGCCATTTTATCTTCTGAAATCTTATAGCATATAACTATCTGCCAAAAAAGTACTGCAATTTTAACATCTTGCTTTTGCCAATGCTATGTTTCTGTATTTTTATCATTCCTGCTCTATTTAACATTTGGAGATTTTTTTTCCTTTTCTTTTGTTAAATCATTATTTTGTTATTGAGGTTCAAGCACCTGTCTGACTGATCAAGTTATTGGCATAGTTGCCTCTTGATAAACAAAATAACAATAGACTCTTGCCTTCAAGCTGAGCAAGCCGAGTATTCAAATATATATCGGGACTCTGTTCTTATAATTTTATTCATTTGGATTAACTTGGTAATGGAATATGTAGTTTTAGTGATAGTGAGCTATAATGAACTGAATATTAAATATTCTGCTTCTTTTTTTGGGCAGTTTCCATGGTTATGTTCTCAACATTCGAGCATTCCGTTGATTTTTTGTATCGAGACATAGTTAAAAGAAAAAAAGCGGACTGTTCTAAAGCTCAACAGCTTGGTGTGACATGTTTAGCTGGATATGCAGCTGGATCTGTTGGCAGCTTCATTTCGAATCCCGCTGACAATATTGTTGCTTCTCTTTATAACAGAAAGGCTGATAGTCTTGTGCTGGTATTTGTTTCCTTACATTTTTGGTTTATGACACTTTCTCGAGAGAAGGATAGGTCGTACTAAATGTGGTCCACTGATTCTTTGAGCAGGCTATCAGAAACATTGGGCTAGCTAATTTATTTACTAGGAGCCTTCCTATTAGAATGTTGCTGGTTGGTCCTTCTATTACTTTGCAATGGTTTTTCTATGACACCATCAAAATTTTAGGTGGACTGTAAGTGTGTTCCCCCCTAAACTTTTAAGTGATATTTAATATTTTGCTATGTAGTTTCTTCTGTTATATATTGAATATTAACTGAATTTTGGTTTCACCATTTTGTATGAGTCATAATTATATTTTAGGATGTATCTTTTCTCTTATTTTGCGAGAAAACCAAAGAAAGAGATTAAACTGGAGAAGATAATTAATAACTGAGCAATGAAGGTTATTTTTTTTTCTGAAAAATAAATGTATTGCTCAATGAAGCACAAATTTGGTCTGAAATATCTATAAAATTTTCTCTTGGCAAAGTCTGGATTAGAGATGTATATTCATTTGTTCAAAGATAATTACAATATAAGTGGTAGGTAACTGGACCAGACTACAGTGGAATAGGATACACTTTTCAGAGGACTGGGTGTTTCCTTCCCAATCCTTACTTCACACTTTTCCTAACTCCTATTCCTCCCTCCCCCCTGCTCCCCTATACTTTTTATTATCCTTCTCTCACTATAATTACACTCAGATTCCATAACTGCCATGCCACTTTGAGGGCCTGATCTCCTGTTGCCAACCTAAAATACACATTGTTTAGGGGCGGGTGGCTATCAATATGAGAGCCTTGTGAGTCTAGACTCTGGATCATGTATAACACAAATCATCATTTCCCTCTGCTTGCACCTACTATGAGGCTGCCTTGGGGTTAGGGGATGGGGAGGCTGGGGGTTGATCATATGCCAATTTTTAGTTGTAAACAGGGAAAGCGGTTTTATCTGTTACTTTATGAGGAATCATATTATTAAGTATACATGCATTTTCTTTGCATGATTTACACCTATATTTGTATCACCTATATTAACGATTTTATGTCTTTGGGTCGACACTTGAGCACACGGACATGCTATTTTTGAAGAGTGATTGAGTCATTTGCATAAGACTTTTCTTCAGAAATAAGTAAACTTTATCTTTTGACTCCTGTAGAAACTAGAAACTGGAGATAGATGTCTAAATTTATTGCAAAAAGGGTAAAGCCAGTAACCAAGAGATAGTATTATTTGCTTGAGGGGCTGATAAACTGTAACAAAATGAACATTGCAGGCCATGAAGTGGCTTTTAATGGTTAAGAATACAAATTACGATACTGGCTTCCACCTTTGATCTTTGTCTACTAATAAGAAACGAATATTGTAATCACAGGATTATCTTTGTCTTTAATGGGACATATAACTGCTTTTATAACAATGTAGGAATTGAATGAGTGTGTTTAAATCAGCTTACGAGTATAATTCAACCATTTAGCATACTGAGAAAAATGTATAAAGGCTTTGGTTGTAGTGAAGAAGGTCGATGTTCTAGAGTTGTTGTAGCAATGATTGTAACATTACAGACAAGATTGCCCATTAAAATATGTTAACACACAAAAATGCTGAGAATGGAGTAACATGGTTTACAAAGGTGTTATCAACAGCTATGCTCTGACAGAACAGAGATTATCTCGGTTTATCTTAGTTTTTACACTGTCAAGTAGTGGTTTTACATTGTTCTATTTGTTAAACTTGGAATCAATCATAGTGTTCATGCAACTTCCAGATTTGCGAAGGAAATGATGTGCTGAACTAACATAATACTTTAAATACGTATTCTCTATTTTCTGAAATGTGTTTTTGTTTTGAAACCTTGCAGGCCAACTAGTGGTGAAGTTGCAACTGATTTGAGAGGAGATAAGGCAGGCTAGATTCAGGGACATTTTTCTACTGACTTACTATACGATTGCAAGTCATTTTATAGTATATATAGGAAGATTTTGTGGTGGCTTTTGTTTTTTGCCACCATTTAGTATTTTTTAAATTTATCATTACTTATTATGTTAGGCTTTAGTTGAAGCTTTTGGAATTTGGTTTCGAAAAAGAATGAGGAACCCATTTATGTTCTCACATGTGCTAGCAACCAAGGAGTTGAAAAATAAAGTGACATTTACTAGATGTTGGGGTTTTGTCCATGCCTCTTGGCATGCCTCACTCATATAGTCATATTTCATTTGATCTTGAGTTCTAAATTCTAATCCCCATACTATACTTATTAAAATTTTCTAGTTTGTGGTTTCCATAATGTTTTGATATTATTTGGGATGCTGTTTTGCACACTTAAGAAAGGAGCATGTAACCACTTAAACAGATAGAGAAAACCAGAAACATCCATCTTCACAGTTTATAATCCAACTGAGTCCTGGAATTGATTAGAGTGAAAATTACATTTGTATGTTATCTTTAGTTAACTGAAGCATAAAAAGACACCATTATTGAGGTTGTAGGTAACAGAAAACTCATGGCTCACGAGCAGAAAGGGCAGTAGGTGATAAATGAGAGTGACTAGGGGGCACATTGTATTGTCACCACTCACCAGATGTCCTTAAAAGCTCAGTGTGATATGGTTTGTTATTCAAACTACAGTCTCACTATCAACTATATGACTTGTGTATTATGTCAATATCAACCACACTTTCAGGAACACTTTAGGTTGGCCCCCTTAACTACCGCCCTTTAACTCAAGACTCGTGATCATGTCACGTTAAATTGTAGCCACAACAACTGGGGGTTGTGCCCCAACTCTCTCACTCTCAACTCTCTAGACAAATACCTGAATGATACTGAATGCCAAAATTATGGAAGTCCACATACTTTTTATTTTGCCAAAAACAATAAATAACATATGAGCCTACGTAATTGAAGTAAACTAGACAATGTAGCATGAACTAGAGGATGATTTCATGATCATACAGCAAAGAGGATAATTCAAGGGTAATTCAAATAACACGATAAATACTTGCATCCTTCGCAGTTTAATGTTTACACTAATTCAAATAACATCCATTTTTCCCCTTTGTTTCAAAGTTTTAAGCTCATGAATTTTCTCTTAAATGGATGAAGTGTGCACTCAAAACCAGCCCATATCTTTCTTGGTTTTAATCTGATAATCTTGATACTTCAAACTTCGAAGTGCTTACGAAACACTTCTAATTACATGTTTGGTTCCACGTTTTTCTCTCATCAAACGTGATATCTGTCTTCAGACCCATATGTTTGGCAATCAGTGAGAATGCGATTCCAGGCCACTAAAAGTACGTTGGAGCTAAAGCAGGAAATAGTAACATTTGGATCCTTGAAAATCGATTCTGAATTATTTTGCAAATTTTACCGTCGGAAGAAAGATGACATGATCGGTGCTTAGGGTCGCAAGTTTGTTGGAATAGGAGAAAAATTCTAACTATAATGGGCACAATGATCACGCATAGAGTAAAACTTGTATAGATAATTTTTTTTTTAGAGAAGAGGAACATAAAAATAAAAGCATATTATATATGTGTGTGTATGGTCTTGCTAATGGGCAGGGGTAGGAAAGTTTGTAGTGGGAATATAAGTTTAACACTTTTCAATGTAATAAATATATCACTTTCTCATATATATATATATATATATATATATATATATATATATATATATATATATCAATTTTGGTAATTATACACTCAAAAGCAATTTTGATTCAAACTATCCAAACACTAAGAATTAATAAAATCACTTTTGTCAAGAATGCATCCAAACATTAATCACTTCACTTGTAAATCACTTTAAACCAAAATCAATTCTACAAAATCAATTCTCTCAAAATCACGTTTGTCAAACGCTCATCCAAACACACACTAATTTGTGACCTGGAACGAACAAAAAAGGAAACAAATACTAATTTTACAACTCATAATCAACAAAATAAAAGAAGTGCACAACCAACATGGTGTGGTATGGTTGGTAGATAGCCGGACCCCTTAAGTATGTGATCATGTATTTGATTCCTAACTCATGTATATGGAAAAACATCTATTGGGAGAGGTCAACCTCTTAAATGAATCTTAGTACATCGAGGGATTAATCTCTGGCTCCCGATCGAATAATACCCTGGTTCACCCAAAAATAAAAGAAGTACACACACATACACCTATCATTGTAAATCAACAAATTCTTATGTGTTATGTTAACCTTAGGATTGATGCAGAAAATAAATACAATTCTATGAAATATGAATGACAACCAATAAATTGGAATAAGAATCCTATTTCAATTTCATAGTTTAGTAATTAGAAATAAAATCATGAAAAGTGATGGTTTATTATATGAGATACAATATATATCAACCAATACATGTATGTTGTACACAGATGTATTAATATATACTGCAAATGCAACTAGACCACGAGCATAAGTGTAGTACAAGGGTGTACCGGATAGACAAAATACACGTGTTAGTTATTCTGGTATAACTAGATCAATCAGTTTAGTTATTGTTAGTTAAGTTAGTTAGATAAATTAGTTATGGTTTGATGTGTATATAATCATAGAAGATGTACTTCGAAACTCACTTTAATGAAGTGCATGTTTGGTTGTGTTTCCTCTCCTTCAAACGTGCGTCTATGGCTCCAACGCAATTCCTGTCTCATTACCCACATGTTTGGCAATCTACAAAAAAGTGATTTGTCAATCCCAAAAGCGCTTAGGAATCGAAGCTACACAGAGTAGCTTCTGGATCATGGAGACTCGATTCTGAATCAAAGGAAGAGATATGTTCTTTTTTTGCCCTTCTTTGTAACTGAACAAAAACCTTATAGTTGATTTGTATGACGGTGGGAGGTAGAGCACAGAGCCAAGCACCACATCGCAAGTAAGTTCAAGGAGCATGACAGTGCGGCAGTGCGGATTGTTGTTGGTCCCTAATGTCACACGGTCCAACCAACTATCACATGGCCCAACCTCAATTCAACTTGCATTAAAATAACTTTTGTTAAATGAGTTGATCAGTTTTTGTTTTTTTTGAGGGAAGAGTTGATGAGTTGATGCCAGTAAACCCATTAATGTTTTTTTTACTTTACCGATTGATGTTAATTAAATTAGTTTTAATTTAATAATTTAACATAAATTAAAATATTTATCTTAACCTACTTATTTGAATTGTTAATATATATATCTACTTGAGTATATATAAGCCCTTTTTAGTAATTATACATCTAAAAGCAATTTTGATCCAAATTATCCAAACAACATGAATTGATGAAAATCACTTTTTTCATTAATGCATCCAAACGTAAATCATTTCACACTCAACTCACTTTTAACATAAATCAATTCTACAGAATCACTTTCATCCAAAATCACGTTTATTACATGCTCATCAAAACACACACGAAATCATATTTTACTCATACTGTTTCTTCTCTACTTCCCCTTTCTTGTATTCTCTGATAGTTAATAATATAAATAGAATTCAAATTGCTAAAAATGACATGAATATGCCTAATGATAAAAATAAAAAAAGATTAAGTGATTAACTTTTTTATTAACTTTTTTGTATACATATTTTTCCTTGTATATTGCAACTGTTTTATAATATTGGTACAGTAGAAAAGTCGTTTAATTTGGACGGAATATTTCCTGATTTCATCTAACTTAGACACACATATCAGCCATCTACGCCATGTCATTATTCAGGTAACATTCCACCTTCATTTACTATTCGGGGGAGAGATATGCAACTGTAAGACAAATTAGGGAAGGAATGAGTTGTTGGTTCAAATGGGGGAAAATAATCACATCTCACGTTTTGGTCTTCTAGATCAACATTTTGGTCCTCTGCAACCCTAAATAATAGTTTGGGGAAAAACTCAAGTTTCCACATTAGCAAGCTTAATGGTCTCTTTATGGATCCCTACCCTAGGGACCCAATTAAAATAACTCTATAAGTTCGGGGACCCAATTGAGATTTGTTATAAGTTTAGGGAACTAATTATAAATTTTTTAAATTCAAATACCTAATAAAATTTCCCAAATAGTTCGGGAATAATTGAATAATTAAACCTAATATAAAAGTATACATGTCCAAATGTTAGTGGATGTTAGTATAAAACTTTGTACACTAACAATGTTTTCGACTTTAATCCTATATTTTTAAAGAAATTATTTCGAGTTTAATATGATATATTTGATAAGTTTGATTAAATTTTCAAAAATACTTTTACGGAAAAAATAGTTTTAGAAAAATTACAAGTTTGAAACTTACATAAAAAGCTGTTAGATTATTTTAAATTTCACTCATACTTTTTATTATAAGCAAATTTCTCCCATACTAAAGTAACTATGAAACAAATATTATTAAACATACAAATAATTTTATACTCCTTTTTTATTTTATTGCATAAAAATGATTTTTGTACAAAACTCAAACAAAATAAATAATGATAAAATTATTTTTCAATAAATACATCCAAACATGTTTTCCCCCACTTAATCCGAATACATTTTAGAGTTTAATAAATAGACATCGATAGTGTAAAATAGTTTTATACGGACGTTCAATCATATTTCATCATTATGTCACCTTGTTATATTAGTTTATAAAATATCTCCACAAATGCTTATGTGGTGAGATATGATTGGATGATCGTATAAAACTTGTAAATCCTACACTTTAACGAGGCAGATATATATTTGAGCGACAGACACAGGGTCCACCTGGAACTTAATTAAATAAGACTTAAGCAGGCCTAATGTTCAAACTAACTAATCTTATCCTCAAGCTTTTAGATCTCAATGTACTTTCCTATAACACTTAAAAAAAAAGGGTTTCTTTTGCAGATCTGGTAATTAATTTAAACCTAATTCCCATATAACCACCATTCATCTGTAAAGATTGACTTGGTTCTGCCTGCGCATTTGTGCATAAATGTGACTCAGTGTCAGCGCCCAGCGGGGATTGGATCAACACCTAAGTTCTTTATTTTCAAATTGGGCCTAACAGTGGTCCGATAATAGATCTAGGATAGCTCTGATATTATATTAGACTTTAGACCTAACTCAATCCCAAAAGCTAGCTCATAAAGGGAGGGATGTCCAAGTTATAATAAATGGTTCTTGGCTCATATACTCAACCAATATGGAACTTAGACACTTAATAATTCTTCGTACGAATCATTCATTAAACTTGATTAAAACGACGGACTATTAAAGAATTGTTAGAAGTAAAAGAACTATGTGTCCCCCCCTCCTCCATGTACATTAATAATGCACCGTGCCCTTCAATCAAATATATATAATGACAGTTACCTAAAAAAAGAATCTAATCCCACAGAAGCGTCCCAGTGTGGAACAAATTTTTAATTTTTTAATGAGGTGGGGCTCTAAAGTTTTGTGTAGGCTCTCTTTGCCCCCTTCTGCATATAAGAAAAGCTAACCCATGGTGACTTATTAATATTATGATTGGCCGACTAAACTTATTTTGTCTATTCTTTCTCTTGCATCACGCATGTCAAACCCCTTGATTTCTGTTGCATTTTTTTCCGAAAAATATACTCACATTTTTTTTTTTATAGAAGATTCAACTATTTTCAAACATACTTCTAGATAATTATGTACAATATTGTAGGGAAATGGATTCTCTATCAGCACTTGCTCTCACAAAAGATTCTCTTACCTGATTGTTTGTGATTTA
This sequence comes from Sophora flavescens, assembly GCA_030762895.1. Taxonomy (NCBI): domain Eukaryota; kingdom Viridiplantae; phylum Streptophyta; class Magnoliopsida; order Fabales; family Fabaceae; genus Sophora; species Sophora flavescens. Next base: position 39,493,748 of record CM061064.1, read on the forward strand.
TACCTTAAAAATGCTCCTTCTTCCAATAATTATTATGCAAACCTTTGGGGTGCAAAATATTACATGATCTATAAAGTATACAACTGAACTTCAATCAAGATTTATGTCCATAAATTATTTCCTCTATCAACAGATGTCAGCTTCTAGAGTTTGGCGTCAGGGGACCCTTGAGAAGCTGTACTAGCTTGTATGGTCCTGGATTTACAAGTAACCTTCACTCATTATCCTGCAATTAAACATGTTTGGAACATGTAACCTTCACTCTCTCTCTTATAAGAGTGTCTAATTGTGCCACGCCATCTCATGCAACATTTTAACTTTCAAGTTTGACATTTTAGCCAAAGAACAAAAGAACTGAACCTAATGGTGGGAAATGGATTCTCTACCGTCTTTTTTTGTTTACTGCATGAGATCATGGCCGTAGATTAATTTTTTACGATGAATATATTAATGTAAAAACGGCTGCATGAGATCTTAATCGTAAATTTAAGTGAATGCGTAAATATAAAAAGTCCCTAAATGAAGAGAATCCAGATCCTAGTGGTCAGCTACCATGTGTTTGACATTTATATGGTTTAAGGAAGGAATTGGTGGCCGCCATCCAGGATTGGAAAAAGCTGTCTTGAATCTTTATATAAACTTATACCTTAAAGAGATAAGAGAGTGATTCATCACTTGACTTCTGATTAGCTGTAAATCTATCAATGTGATAGGCTGTTACATGATCTAGTGGTCCCCTTCCAGATACTAAGAGGTGGACGAGACTTTAGAGAACTGAGAAATTGGTGTTTTAGTTTTATGTAAATACAATTCAATTCCCTATTGTTGTTAAATTATGATTAATGACATGTCATGGGAGGCCAACTTTAATTTCTAATACTGGCGAATTTAGGGAGGAGGGTATTATAGGCAGAACATGTATTTGCCTAACTATCGTCTTCTATGGATCATAGTTGCGAAATGGTCCTTTAATAAGTTTGGCCCGAAATCAATGAAAGCAAGATTATCATAAAGAAAATGGCAAAATCTACTCTAAGAGCATCTTCATTGCTGGTTGCTTATGGATTGTTTCAAGATAAGCAACTGTTGTTTATCTTCTTTTTTTCTTAGTATAGGAATTGAATCATTGATTACTTAAAATTAAGCAAAGTTGGTTGTATAAACAACCCAAGGTTGGGTTGCTTATCTATTAAAAAAAAACAATATTTGTGGTTGATTGAAGCCAACATTGGGGATAAAATAAATTCAATAGCAAATAAAAAAGAAAAAAAAATTGGATTGCTTAAGGGTTGCTTATTATATATCATTGGAGTGAAAATTTTGATGTATTGCTTAAATGTGATTTAACACTGTTGGGTCCATAATATGACCCACGTAAGCAACCAGAATGAGTTGCTTATACTTCAATATTGGAGATGTTCTAAGGAAGGTTGTCTCTGAAAAGAGCAAGTGTATCCACGTTTAATTTAATAAAATGAGTTAAGATTTATATGCATTTTATTAAATCAATGGTAAGAACACTCTTACTAACTCATTTTACAGAGAAATCCATTTTAATGAAGTTTTATCCAAAGAAAATATATATGAAAAATTATAGCAATAAGTTCTTTTTAACATTTTAATATAATATCATTACTAAATAGATTTCATGTGATATTTTTTATCTAGTGAATCTTATATAAATTCCACTTAATAGAAGTCTACTAAAATGCATTAGAAAAAATATGTTTCTAACCTTGATATATATAAAAAGATTTTTCTTATTTTTGTAATATATCTATTCTTTTATTAAGAACTTTTGTAATTTTTCGGTTCACGAACTGTGTATACTGTATAGCAACAGAGGTGGTCTGCTGATTACAGAATCCAACCAAAATCAAGAGCAATAATACATTACGGAACAAAAGTTTAGTTAGCACTAGGCTACTGCAACTAGCAAAGCTCTAAAGCTTTCCCCGTCTTGTTCATTATAAATATATTGACCTGGGTCTATCAATTTTTACCCCGTAAGTAACCTCTTTTGAAGTTTATTTACTCTTATACTCCCTCGGCACTAAATTATAAACAAAAAAAATACTGATATTTTATGGACTCAAATATAATTAAAATATAAACAATTCAACTCTATTAAATATAAGTGTTTCAAAAATCAAGAAAATTAATCAATCTAACAAATTCTCCTTTTGAAGGATAGTTTAATAGTTATAACTAATTTTTTTACATAAATCAAGACAATTACATTAAATTAACCAACTTCCTTAATAAATATGAAATTAGTTAATTTTAGTTATAATCGAGTCCAGAGGAAGTATACATTAATGACAAGAAACATACGCAATAAGATTCATGTGTAGATAAGGGCCTAATGATAATGAAAGTCACTATCTGATGCATAAGGGCCTTCTAAGAGGGTATAAGGTTAAGAAATTTAAGACCTTATTTTGGCACACTTGTGTTTGGTCGATTTGGTTATTTAGAAATGAGGCAATTTTTAAAGAGAGCATGGTAGATTTCATGTCTTTAATAGAATTGATTAGGGAAAGATCTTGGCTCTGGGTGTTAGCTGAAAAAGATGCCTTGAACTACACGAGCAGAGATTGGGCAGTTTGCCCGTTGCAATGCCTGAGTTGATGTAGTGGGTCTGCTTCTGCTGTTCGCGTCTTCAATCGGTTTGCTGGGAGTAAATTTATTGGGTGGCTAGGGCAATCCTAATTAGCCGAACTAGGTGCATCTCTACAAAGGACTAAAGCTGGTGGATGCAAGGCAGCAAAATTCATCAAAGGGTCTTTACAGACTACTTGATTCTTAAAAGGATGGAAGTCTATTGCAGATTTGGTTTACAAAGCCATTGTCATTTTGCTAACAGTTGGTCATTTAATGTGCGACAATCGGGACATTAAGATATGGCTTAGATGGATACTGTAATGTTGCCATAGCTGGACAACTTATGGAATTCTGCTACAAAATTGCTCTGCTGGTGCTGTATGCTGTAGGTGGGAAATGAATTGTAGGGGCATGCTGTTACTGTTTTTGACTATAATCTGGTTTGTTGTGCTTATGATTCGGCTGGTATTTCCATCCATTTTTAGAACCTGGAGGCTGATACATACATCAGGTGGGATTTAATTTTTTTGAATGGGAGCTCTATATATTTTTGCTGCAGCTGTGGGTGTGTTAGTTATTGGCGTCTGAACCTGTTTCTTTTTAGCAAAGTTTCAGGCAATACAGTGGATGGGGCTCTTTGGGTATTTTTGTTGGGTCTTCAGCTATTTACCAACCTATTGGCTATCCAATTGCCTCTGGTTGTTGTAATAGCTTGAGTTGTTTGGTTCTTTTGTAACTATGTTATGATTGTAATGGTTTTGAGTACACCTAGTACCCAAGTCATATATATATTTTTTGATTATCAAAAAAAAAAGATAAGCATAGGTGTATCTAATCATAGTTTATTATTGAGTTAAGACTTCAATGTATTTTTAGATTAAATTAAGGATGAATATATCCTTACTCATGCATTTTACACCCAAGCTCACTTTAAAATAGTTTTTTCCAAACATATCTACAAATATTCTCTAGCTCCTCATGTGAATAAATCAGCCAAAGAGGGTTAGTAAGTGATTAATTAACGAAGATAATGATAATGGTTGGGTTTAAAGTTCCAGCAAAGTAAATTTCATTCATATTAATTAGACTACATTAGCAACAGTACCAAAGCTAATGAGATGGTGCAGATAGCATATTCCACTGAAAAAAGACATTCTATAGAAGTGGCACAAAGGGTAACTGTTATTGTTTTAGTCAAGGTGAACAATTGAACATACGTAAACATATATTACTACATAATCATCTCTGGTTCTCTCCCACTAGCCACTGCCCATCTCTATCTTGCCTGTTGGATTGTACACTTCTTTCTACTTTCACAAGAACAGAAATACAAATAAAAAAGAAATTGAAAAATCAAATTGTACAGAAACAAAAAAAATATATATCATAAAAAATATACAACAAGATATCTACAACTTGTACTGCCAAGTCAAAGCAAATTCTAACAGCCATCAAAGGTTGCCAATTCATTCTCGTACAATCCATATCTTCTCCTACTATTGACAGCAGATTGACAGATATCTGTCTCTTTTCAAATGCATATCCATGTCAAATAAGAAAACAGAAAACATCACCAGCCATGCCTTCACTCTTTGCTATAATTCCCTCCAAAGAAATCCAGTCATGTCAAAAGTAGTGTACCTAGATCAATTAGAAGATTAAATTGAAGTTAAATACAATCTATCATAATCACTCAAATCATTATTTTACATGTATATGTTTAATCTTTGAAAATACTTTTTACATGTCAGATACCAACTCCAACTTACTCATGGAATCTGTTGCCTGCAACACTGGTGTAATTAAATGAAATCAGGCTTTAACATAATCAACCCCATCACGCTTTCTTTTGTTGGACTTTGAAAAGAAGCAGATCTGAGCCCAACTTTTTTTCTGCTTAAGTGGCTGAGATTTAATATCCTTCTTTTCCCTCTTCTCCACAAGCTCTACCATGTATTGGACAACAGCCTGGGATGCACCAACACATGAAACTTGAGATTCAAAAAACAGAAAGGTTTTTATGAAGATATCAAAAGAACTAGATTGAATAAAAGCAAAGGTTACCTGTGCCCCCTTCTCAGCTATATGTCTTGGTGGAACTTCAAGAGGATTCTCTTCCACTCTTAGGACACGTAGTCTTGTGAGCATTCTAAATGAGTCAGGAAGAACACGTATCTGATTATTGCTTATATCCAATTCCTCAAGCATTTCAAGGTTCCCAATGGATCTTGGTAACCATTGCATGTCAGCAAAATTGTTTCCTATGTTCAACTTGACAAGAGAGGTAGCAAAACATAAGCTCTCAGGCACTGACTCAAGTTCATTGAAACTCACATCAAGCTCCTTCAGGTTTATTAGAGATGACATTGTTGTTGGTAGTTGTTTAATGTTATTGTACCGTGTGGACAAAATCTCCAGGCTCTGAATCTTCCCTACAGCTTCTGGAAGGGCTTTAAGTCGATTATAGTCAGCACGAAGCTCTCTAAGGGAAGAACAATTACCAATAGAATGTGGGATTTCTTCTATATCATTTGTCTCCACATTCAATATTTTAAGGCTAACAAGTGACCCTATTGAGTCAGGAAGCACTGAAAGCTGATTTGAACTCAAATCAAGCTCTTCAAGACGTGCCAATCTGCCAAAAGAAGCAGGCAGTGATGATAAATGGTTTCCCCTCAGATCCAGATAGACTAGACTAAGCAATTCTCCAATAGAATCAGGGAGCTCCGTGATCCTATTGGAATGCAAGTCCAATCTGGTCAAGGATGAAAGGCCTCCAATTGTGGAAGGTAGGGCCATGATCCTATTCTCGGATAAATCAAGGGAAACCAAACTTGATAACTTTCCTATGGAATCAGGAAGCCAATCAACTTGGTCCATCAACTTGTTCTGGAGTTTGAGATCACGAGTACCTTTCTTTGCAGAAACTTCAATTAAGCTAGCAAGTTTTATCAAGCTCAACTTATCACCATATTGACCTGCAAAACAACATTCCATTAGAACAAGACCATTGCCTACAACAACTTAAGTTCCAATATGATTATCAACTAGATGATAACACGGATGCCTAATAAATAATAATAACAACAAAAACAATAATAAAAATAACTGAATTGAATGTAGAGTGGCATATATGGTTACCTGCAGCAGTTGTGGATTTTAGTGATGAATCCAATATCTGTGGTTTTGATGGGATACTGGGTTCAATTCCATAACCGTTGGAGTAGAATGATGTGGAATTGGTCTTCTTAACATAACTGTCATCTCGTGTGAACAATTCTGAACTCCTTACAGGTTGTTTCTCTGCATGGAACAAACTGGAAGAAGAAGAAGAAGCAGCAGCAGGTGGCAGCTTACCGAAACCACCCCGAGAAGCTGAAGCAGAAGCTGAATTCTTCGAGATACTAGTAGAAACCGTGGGAGCGGAACCATTGGAGTAACTAGTTTTTCGAGAATTCAAATTGGAATTGGAGGGAGAGGAAGAAACACAATTGGAAGCTCTCTGAATCAATTCGTCGAACAGAGAGTGAATGTTTTCGAGATCAAGCAGTTTCACAGCTTCCCTCTTTTGCTCCTTGCTCTGAAAATAAACCAAATTCTTCTGCATCTCTTGCAGCACCATGAAAAGCTCTTCTGGCACTTCAGGACCCTTACTTTGTTTGGCTATGCATTCAAGTCTCGTTTGATCTCCTCTCTCAACATTGATTATCAAAGTATTCGCAGCTTCAACTTCATCAATCCCTGGTCTAGCTGGTAAGGATTTGTGAATCCTCGTTATCTCAGCTACTACCGCATCAACCGATGACCAAGTCTCCATTTTTCCTTCGAATTTCAGTGTTCCTACCAATACCCAGATTCTGAAACCTCGATTTCGTTAGCTAAATTTTAAAACTTGAACACCATAACGAACACCCTTTTAAAATTGGAAACTCCCCAAATAGGAACTGAATTTGTTTGTTTCTTCTGAGTTTCTGGAAGAAAAAAAATGAAGAAAAACAAAACCGTTAACGTTGAACACGAGTTACATACAATACCCAACGACGAAGAAAACTAGATTGAAGTTTAAAGTTAAACCTTTGTTGAGTTTTGAATGAGCAATGAAGAAGAAAAAGTAGAGACTCTACTGTTGCGTGTTCTCTTTTATGATGCTCGAAGTGTTGAAGGACATGAACAATAAAAGGGGCTATTTTGATCGTGACAGATGAGTTGTGAGTAACAACAAGATCTGCATCAACATCGTCATCTGCTACCACTGTTTTACTCGTTTCTTCTTCTTCTTCCCTCTTGTTCTCGTTGATGTCCTGTTTTGTCTTTATGCGCCACTTCTCTTATTGCCCGATATACCCTTGTCTCATTCCTTAAATAACGAGATAGGACAATACCATGTTCTATTGTTTTTTTCTCTTCCCACCCACGCCCTCGGTTTTATTAACGGTTTTAAGTGCCGTTGGTTAGGATTTAGGACTACCTACCTATTTCATGAAATAAAGTGCTTCTTTCCCTCCATTTTTGTATTTTCTTACCAAATAGTAATAATACCCAAAAATGGAAGGTTGAGATATGAGGGAAATTTGGGTAGTGGGATAGGGTGGAAGAAACTAGAGAGCGGGAATTCGTGTTAAGCTGTATACCCAAAAAAAAGTATCATATTAAATAAATAGACCTGATTTTAATCTAAGGTGAGGATATAATATACAATTATATTATTTGAATATCAAAATTTGAATACAGTATATGATATTATTTATTATTTATTTATTTTTTTTTTTCATTTTTTTTTTTAATATTTTTGTATATATATATATTCTAAAAATATATCATAAAAACAAAAGGACCTCATATGATATCCATTATTTTGGTATTAAAAAAACTTTTTTCATAATATAAGTGTGTGTATATAATAAAACATAAACATGGAGTAAAGTTTCTAGAAAAATAAAGTAGGGGTGAGCAAAATGTTTCAACCTAAAAACAAAATTTTTGCGTTTGGCGGGTTGAACGGGTTGGCGGGTTGGGCGGGTGAAACGCGGTTTGGATGGATAGGGGGGGTCCATCACCCATCGGTATTAAAAAAAAAAAAAAAAAAAAAAATTTAATGGAGAAAGCTGGATCTTATTTTTTTCCCTCTTCTATATATATATAATGGGTTGAAAGCCTTAAATTTTAATTAGCTTTGGGTTTTTTAATTTTTGAATAAAATTAAATAATTAAAAAACCTAAACATATAAAGCCGATGCTCACCCCTAAAATAAAGCAGAAGAGAAGAGAATGTGAAGAGAGGTGGGAGTGGAAGAGAGTAAATGCAAATTCAATAGAAGAAGGGACAGGTGTAAGTGTTGGGAAGGGGGACACGTTTAAAGGTGTATCCAGCTGGCATTGCTACTACTCACGCTAATGCCATAACACTTTTCTGCGGCTAACCCAACACAACTGTGCAACACAACAAAGCACAGCGTGGCACAACCAGATCATCCTCTCTGTTACCTTACTTACCGTTTATAGTTTTTTTCTCTTCTTATTAAAAGATTTAAGATAAGAGGAGGTTCTTGTTATATTGAGGTTAAGATAAATTATAAACAATAACAAATAATTATAAATAAATTAAATTATAAGTCGTCTACTAATTATAAATTTAAGATTTAAATAGGTCAATGTATAGAAGAATGCTTAGATAAATGGCACAAGTCTCTTTTAGCTTAACCAGTTGTTTCGAGTTTGAATTCTAACTCTAAAAATGCAGTAGTATTAAAATCTACAACCAACTCACATATGTTAGAAAACAAAAGAATTGAGGTTTGGTCAGGATGACCCAAATCTTTTTATACTAATTTTTTTTAGGAAACCGGTCCAGGTCGATTCACAATCGGTTATAACCGGTTTTATCGATTTTGAATCGGTTCGACAGTTCTGAAACCGGTTTCAAATAAGATCAGTTCTGAGATCGGTTTTATAAACCTTAATAAAAATATGAAGTGTTAGAATGGAGATGAAATTTATATTATTGTTAGTATGAGAGAGAGGGTGGGTCATGGTCATGGGCCTCATGGCGTCATGCCTCAAATCAATCACAATAATAATCACTTTTTTTTCCCTCTTCCTCTCTCAATCCTTCATAGTCCTCCCATGATCCCCAACTCTGATATCGCACTCAGCCTCACGTGCTGTGCCATTAGCTGTCCCCTCACCTTCAGGCGATGCCCATGTACATGTTGGTTATGTTTATCCTGTACCCCCAAAATTGGGATGAATCAGTGGTACCCAATGTATATATCATTCATTTTACAGAGAAATCTAAAGGACCTTACATGGAATTTGTGTAACAAGTTTCACTGAGAACTTATTATTTATTAGTTCTTGTTTTTTTACTGCAATTTATTAGTTCCTGTTAATACTTATGTTTGTAGTAATTTTATTTTGCATATTTGCATGATAAAACCTTTCGTACTTTCAAGCCCTTATTTTGGGAATGCATGCTTCTCCGTTGTTGCATGTTTGAATATCGTATTGCATCCTTCTCTATTGTTGCAGCAGCTTGAAAGCACATGTTTAAAGAGAATAATCTTGACTGCTCTTGGCCTCAACTACCGCATCAGTTTTAAGATAAAAAAATCATTTGACGCAAAGATTAAAATAATATGTGATTCGGTTTTGATTGTTTTATTAAAAAAATTCTGATCCGATTAAATGATTTGAATTAGATTGGTTGATTCGGTTTTTACCGATATATCATCACATGTTTATATTACATCAAAAAATCAAAATTACAAACTGAATAGAACAAAATCTTAAATTTATATATGCTTCTTTTTTTAGTGTTGTATATGCTTCTTTATACATTCATGTAATAACATTTCATGAAATATGTATAAAATAAATAAATATCATCATCATCTATTTTCAAAACATCTTTTAGTTACATTTGGAACATTAGAAATAATAAAAAATTACGTCAAATCAAACTAATAAGTATTATTATAAAAAACCAACAAATAAAAATTAATAATACAAAACTGAGGTTGACGTGAGTGGTTAAAGGTCTCTCGCCCCTTAACCAAGGTCTCGGGTTCGAGCCTTGGGTATGAAAAAACTCAGCTGGGAGGGATGTCACTCATCGAGGTGCCGAATAAACTCTCGCGGGAGATTAGTCCCCGTCTCAGGTTGGAGGTGGGATACTCCTTGAAGTAGATCGAAAAATAATGCAAAAAATAGAATAAATATACATTAAATTTTATACATGCAATTTGATTTTGATTTTGATTGTTTCTGTTTAAAAAAAAGGATCCAAAATTCGATCAGATTGATTTTCATAAAACAAGATAAAAAAATCCAATATAGACATAAGTTTTGTTCGTTTTTATTTTTTTGAATTGGTTTGGATATGAACATCCCTAACCTCGACTCTTTCATTTCTGTAACATTGAGTATTGACTATTGACCATTCAAAAATCAAAAAATTATGAAGTTGTAACATATTTTCAAGTCAATAAATCGTGGATTTATGCAATTCTACCTTCCTCTATACAAAAAATAAATTAAAAAATCAAAACAAATTAAGAAAATGAAGAAAACATGTATCCCACACCTATTTAGTATTTGTTTGGTTGAGATTATTCTTAATACAAATGTAAAAACCACATTTTTTGAAATAATTATTTTGAGAATCATGTGTGAGAAACCTTTTCCCCACATGATTTGCAAACATAAATCTAAAACAAATAGAGGTATGACCAACCACCATCATCCTCATCCACTCCTTCATGGGTCACTCATTTCACAGGATCAACACAACACATTAAAATATCCTGATTGAAATTCATTCTGTAACTCCTGTTCATGTTTCTCAACCCTCCTGCAGATTAATTGCTACACAAATGTAACTTCTGATAACACTGCATATGAGTAGCGAGGTCCTATCAACTTTAATTTATTGAAATGGAAATTTATGACTTCGTTTAGGAGGAATATGGCATTATAAGGCAATGCGAGCAAAACTCGGCTGCACCTTTCACCCTCTGTCTCGTGTTCTGCTTTGCCCCCTCATCATTCATGCAATCATTTATTTATGTGTTTATTTTAATCATAAAAATTCAACCAATATTTGTAACTAATCAATTGGTATGTATGCTTGATCTAAAAATATTTTATATTGTCAACAATTATAAGTTATCATATTATTTAAAAAAATTGGCTCTTATTATAATTATACTATAAGTTATATATAATAATTAATATTAATAATTATAAATTAAACGCTTGATCATATTCTGGAAAATTAATTTCTCACCCATCAGGTGAGATAATACTTAAAAACATTAATATAAATAGATATTAAGAATGTGTTTGGTTTCACGTTTACATGTGTAAATTCGGTGATAATGTTGTAAAAATATTTAAATCAAATGTGAATGGAGAAAATTCACATGTGGATAAACGTGTATAACACCTCGATTTATGTGTCCTTCTGTAGTAGTAAATACATGTGCATATGTATTTATTTTTTATAAAAATCCAGAGAGTGATTTTAAATAAACTAAAATCATTTTCTTATGTTGTTTTATCGTATGAAGTCACGGTTAAATTGTAGGTTGAAAATTCAGATGAAATTCGATTTGCGTTTTCACCACCGGTACAAGTTTACTGAGCAGAAAACCTAATTTTGAACCGTGAACGAAACGGTTAGTGTTTTTGTGATGCTTTGTATGATATTGGAAATATTCAAAAAATTGAGTTCGGAAATAAAATATAATATTTATTCCGGGCGAAATACGATCGGAAACTTGAATCGGATACACAATGGAACAGAAAAGGGAGCCCAAAAGAAGTGAAGTGACTTGATGAGATGTGATGGACATGGGTTATGACACACTCCAAAAGTGTAATCATCACACTTTTCAAATTATATCATATTATATTCTAAAAACTCATTTTTCTCTCTCTTCTTCAACCAAACAAGGCATAAGCCAAAACTTGGCCATCAAGACTTGCCCTTCCCTTCTCTTTCACGCCAATCTCACCCCTCCCTCTATAAATTCCCATTTCATTTTCTCTTCATCACTTTCCTACTTCTTCACTTTCTCATTTTTTAGTATCTAACACTTAAAGTTTCCATTTTTATTTAGTTTCAAGCTTCAAGTTCTTCATACTTTTTCTTTCTAGTTTCAAGGGTGCATGACACTCTCATACTCTTCCTGTAACAGCCTGATTTTAATTATGATGTTCAACCGGTTAAAATAAAATTAATTATATTTTAATTTGAGAGTTAGAAAGCGTTTTTGATTAAAATGAAATCATATTCATAGTCTACTAGAGGGTCACAGTAAAATTTTTGGTTGAAAATTCAGATGAAAGCCGGTATGCGTTTTCACTGCCAGTACAAGTTTACTGTCAGAAAACCTAATTTTGACTCGTGAACGAGACGGTTAGTGTTTTTAATATGTTTCCTTCAACTTTGGTTATTTTGAAAATTTTTGTTCAAAAAAAGGAATATAATATTTTATTCGGGCGAAAACGTCGGAAGAATTACGATCGAAAAATACAACCGGGTACGAAATGGAGCAGATTAGGGAGCACAAAAGAAGTGAAATGACTTGATGGAAATGAGTTATGACACACTCCAAAAGTATAATCATCACACATAATTTGTGAAGTGGTAATTACCTAGTCGTACAAGTAATACGGTGGTGAGACCGATATCTTTCTCACGAGGATCGGTTGCCAATTACCACTTCACAAATTATACAACTATCTAGACTAAATTGTGTTATGAAGAGAGATCAAATCATAAAATAAAGAAACAAAAGCAATACAATATTTTTGGTCTTTTTGGATTTTTATCGAACACTTGGAATGCAGAAACAAATGGATAGAATTGTCAGGGTTAGACTACACTGATCTTCCCTTGATTGCAATGAAATGGTTAATAACACACATCCTAATTCAATTATGACAATCAAATCTTCAGAAATACTCAAACCCTAATGTCTTAGGTGGAATGAGCCTAAAACCCCAAATTAAACCCTAATGCCTTAGGTGGATTAACATGAGATTTTGCATGAAGAGTCAAGATTTATAAGATTGCAAGTATCCCAAGACCTGTGTCTAGGTTCATGAACTACTTGGCATTTGATTCATGAGCATGCCTTAACATCAATCTTTCAATTGTTTATCAAGGCAACAAATCATTCCTAGGATGATCAGGCAAAGGAAAGCATTAAGCATGGAATCAAATACTCATAAAGAAAGAGGAAATTGTATTACAATCAAGTCATGTTACAACCAAGTTCAGAGAAGCAATCATCTAACCCCAACAAGAGGGGGTTTAGCTACACATAATCAAAGAGAAAAACAAAAGAAAAGAAATAGAGATGAAAGAAGGAAGGAACTCCATGGAAGGATTCACAGCAGCCACAGCAGCCAGAGAGTATGTTTTTAGGGTTCAGCCTCCTTTCTGTTCTGCCCAGAGGTCTTTTTATAACGTAGGCGCGCGTCACGGTCGTGACGGGTTCTGCCTTGGGTGCGCTTTCAAAAACTTGTCTGTCACGGCCGTGACACTCATCACGGCTAGGCCGTGATCGGTTCTGTCTGGTCCAACTAGAAGGTCATGGCCGTGATGGGCATCACGGCTTGGCCGTGACCAGTTCTGACTTTTGGGGTTCTGGTACAGCTGACAGGTCACGGCAGTGATAGCCATCACGGCTAGGCCATGACAGCTTCTGACTTTTGGCTTCTTTCTCTTCAGTTACTGCTCCATCACGGCCGTGATGGTCATCACGGCTAGGCCGTGATGGGCTCTGCTTGGCTCATTTTCTTCTCTTTTCAGGCTCTATCTTCATCCAAGCTTCATCATGGCTAAATCTTGGGCATTTAATCATAAATTCCTGCAAAACAACACACAAAAATGCCTCACCTGTTCCAAGATAAAAACTAACTAATAATCGAATTAAATATGCCTAAACTATACGAAAATGCATGCAAAATGTACATGAAATATGAGGTGAAATCACACTCATCACCCTACGAACTGGAGGCTGGAGGACGAGCTCTGACCCATGGTGATTAGGGTCTAGTTAGTTATGGCCAGTGCGTCTCGTGAGGCGTATTTTTTTAAATATGTTTTTCGTTGTTTAACACTTTGTCTAAGTATATTCCTGTGAGGGATCCTACTGATAGGATATCCTCAACAGTGTTTTGTAATATGCATAATATACTTATATTGTGATATGCCATTCTATATGAAGCTGTAAACTTTATAAGTTAAGTTTTTAATTTTTACGTATTTTCACGTTAAGTGTGAGATTAAGTAATTAAATATTGAGGTTTTAATCTAATGATACAAAGGGGCACAGCGGGGTGTCTCACTTCCCTTGCAAGTTTTTCACTTATTTCATGAGTTTACTGTTTTCTTACAAAGTTCTTAAAGCTCTTTTAATTTCTAAAATCTCTGGAAAATGGTAGAAAAATCCTTTTGAGTTGAAACCAATTTCTATGAACGTTTATTAATCTCTACTTTCATATTATAAGAGCTTGTATCAAACAAACATCTCTAACCTACTTTTCCAAGGATGACCGAAACTATGTATTAGTGGCCTATGAAGTTTTGTTTCAACTTTTTGAAAGATGAGCATGTATTTGAGCTTCTAGATACCTCTTGATATTAAATCTAAAGTCTTGGAAAGTTTGAAAATTCTAGCTTGTTGATCCCATGATGGCCGAACCTAGTAGGTTGTGGACCTAGGATGTTTTGTTTTCATTTTCCAATATGATCATGGACTTGAGCTCCTTAATACATTTGGATACTAAGTATAAGAGATTGAAAAGTTTAAAGATTTCTAGCCTATTTATCCTATGATGGTTGTGAACCTAGGATATTTTGTTTTCTTTTTCCAATATGATCATGGACTTGAAAAGTTTAAAGATTTCTAGCGTATTTATCCTATGATGGTTGTGAACCTAGGATGTTTTGTTTTCATTTTCCAATATAATCATGAATCTAGACTTCTTGGTATCTTTTAACGATAAATCTAAGAGCTTAGAAGGGTTGGAAATTTCTAGCCTACTTATACTAAAGAGGCCGAAACCCTAAGCATGGATTTAGTGGAACTTTGTTCTATCTTTGTAAAGTGAACCTTAGTTATGAACTCCTAACACTTAAGGATCATTAATCCATGAGTTGTATTCTTTTGGAAACCTCTAACCCTATTTTATGCCATGGCTGAACCTATACCTTCTTGGCTTAGTGTTCTTGGTTAACTTTTAACTTGTGGTTTTGTGTTCATAAACCTAGACTTTCGTCACGGAGTAGACGAGGACTTTCGTAGTACACTTCCTCAAGCATCACGTACCTTTACCTTCACAAAAGGTAAGAGGGGACAGCCTGAGGGATATTCAATAGCCATGTGCATGTGTGTATGTGGTTTGCTCAATTTATTTGAATTTTATTATTATATTGAATCAAAGTTTGAATGATTTGTATACTTGAACTGTTGTGATAATTGTTTGAAGTTGATCCTTACTTGATTTAAAGTGTTGTGAATCATATGTGTTATGAACTGTCATTAGAGATTATGATGATATTGATTGATGTCTGAAAAGCCTGACGTTAGTCGGTGCTCAACTAATTATATGATTAAAAGCCTAAATAAGCTTCAAAGAGAACTTTGAAAGTAATGGTGTTCATTTTAAAATGTTTTTTAGTAAAGTATGTGTTTTGGAAAGTAACTGATCTTACCTTTATTTATTCCGGAAGGATAAAACTTTGGAACTTGTGTTAAATAATTTCAAGTTAAAGGAAATTATTTTCTTACGAGCTAAGTTTTTGTACGAGAGAAAATCATTTAGAAAATATGTGTTTTTACGGAAGGAAAAGCCTTTGGAAAATATTTGACATTAATTAGAGATGATTTTAAGAAAAGATTTCAAGAGAAAATGGATTTCTTATAATAGTTTACAAATGATTTTCCAATGAAAAGATTTCCTGTAAAGAAATACTTTCGAAAATATTCTGGTAACTTGGATGGGTTACCGAGGTTTTATTTTGGTATTTGATTTTCACTGAATGAAAAGTAAAAACAGGTGAAATCAAATCTAGTTTGCGAGACGTCGCTTCTAGTATTCTATAATGTGCACGTTGATCTTTGATCCGTGTCAAGTACTGTGGACCGAGAGTCCTAATCATGATGTTGTGGGCTAAGAGTCCTAATCTTGTTATTATGGACCAAGTCTCCTAATTACGTTGTTGTGGACTAAGAGTCCTAATCATGTTGAAATAAAACATGGGTAAGATTGTAATTCTTTTTCTATGACCACAAACCTTGACTGAGGCGTCGGTCTTAGGTGTTATGATTGAGCACTCGGACTGCGTGTCCTGTGTTGATGTGAGTAATTTCAAGTGATGAAAATTATGAATGGTCATTAGCTTTGAGTTTCGACAACGAATGGGATTGAACACAAAGAAAACATCTTGAACGAATATTTTTCTTCATGCATTTAGGCAGACGTGCCTCACAGGTTAGTCACTTCGGTGATGCCCAAGCAGGGACTTTTAGTCACTTCGGTGATGCCCAAGCAGGGGCTGTCATATAAGTCACGATGGTGATGTCGAAACAGGGACTTTAGTCACAACGGTGATGCCCAAGTCGGGGCTTTGAGTTTGATCAACTCTTAGAAAAATGAAGGGATCTCATGAGATTAAGTTTATAGAGCCGGAATATTGAAGTGTCATGCATAATCTTTATAAAAGCTGATTGTACGGGTATGACACCCATTGATATGATACTTGTTGTTTTATCTATTAATATTTGGTAAATGTTAATATGTTGATGTGATGCATGTATCATGCATATGGTTATTGTAATCTATCTATATATTGATATCTCACTCTTGCATATTTTCTTGTTATTTCTCTTTGCTTTTTGGTATCGCTGTATATGTATGAGTTTAGATAGATCTGAACATCCCATTGGTACCATCGAAATCGAAGACTGAGATCTTCGATGATGCGGGGAATGCGGAGGCGTGGCAGATTCACCCCAGATCTATATCGACTACATATCATGGACCGATAACCACACTGGAGAAGAATGCCGAGGGCGAACCATGTCGCAGAGTTCAGACAGTTGAGAAGAGGAGGATTGCTCTCCCACCACCTTGGTACTACTTACACGTGCTACAGATGAATGGACAGCTACATGAGCACCCGCCTCTAGGGATACCATTACCTGGAGTCGAGCTGGCTTCACCGATTTGGGAAGACCTGGAGGAGGACCCCGAGGAGTACCTGGAGGATGAGCCCATGTACCACGTCTTGGATCACGACGATGATCTTGATGAGGTGCCGGAGTACGTGCTTGATGACGATCCGGATTTTTATGATTCTGACTCTCCTGATGAGGGCGGAGATGTCGTGGACCCATCACTTGGGGTCTCTTCTTGTGGGAGTATTCGTGGCGAGTCTTCCTTTTAGTCGTTAGTAGCTAATGACCAGCTTATAGGGGTGTATATTTTGTGGTTAGTCTGTCTCGGTCCGACTGTATTTGGCTTCTTATAGCCACCCTTTTGATGCGTGGTTCCGGACCCTCCCCTATTTTGCTTTACTTAGTTTACAGCTATTAACAGTATGTCAGGCCCTAGTTTCTGTACTAAACTCTGATAATCCCACTGGGATTATATATATATATATATATATATATATATATATATATATATATATATATATATATATGATGTTTACATTTCATATTCTGAATATTCATCACTCACCCTTGTTTTTGATGATGTCCACTTATTAAGAAAATATCATTTACCGAAAGCAACCAACAATTTAATTATTTTATTTTTCACAATGGGTAACAAAGTGATTCCCCAGTCTAGGGTGTCACAACATGCATTGTCGAATTGTAAATCAAATACACTCTAAATATAAGTATTTAATAAAATGGATTGTTCTTTCATAATTAAACATTATTTTCTTCCTATACTTTTTCTTAATGGTAAGAACGTTAATTATGAGTATCATTGAAACACATTTTATAACCTCAAATAAACTCATTAAATGAGATAGTTGTCACAAATGCAAGTTTACTATAAAACTTATAGTTTTTGTTGTCTTAAAAAGAATGAAACTTGAGGTTGCTTGATTTGAATGGGACATCATTTGTTGTACCATAAAATATGTCACAACTTTGTGCACTGGTTTTGATTGGTTAATTAATTTAATTAACTCGTCTTAACTTGTCTCGTTTAACTCTTTTAAATTAACACATGCTCTCTAATGCTGCGGGTTCATTGAGATGCTGATGGTGTGGGGTTTGTGCAAATTGCGTCTTTATCAATTTTGGAGGTTTCTGGCTGTTTATATCTTTAGTTGCTGCTACCTTCTCTGCGTTGCTGATTCACATCTCTGGTATGTAGTAGCCTCTCGATTCTCCTTGGTTGTCATTTTGCTGGGTAGTTTTTTGTTCCTTACCTTTGGTGCAAGGGAGATTGGTTAATTTGCGCTGGTCACTTGTTCTGATGAATTTGGCCTTATCTTTTCTTAGCTTTTTGCTGGATTTGCTATGTTTATTATTCTCTGAGTGACTAGTGGTTGCTTTCTTTTGTATTGTTTTTGGGTTTTGAGCACCCTTGTACCTCTTAATAATATTTTTGGCTTATCAAAAAAAAAAAAAAAAACTCGTTAAGAAAGTGATAAGGAGGTCAGTGGTCAACCTGTGAACCTTTTACTTATTTACATATGTTTAATAAGCAAATATTATATTTTATGATGAAACATTCAAACCTATGATTAAGATAGTCTCCATTTTCCACTTTCTCATAATTTTTGTTTTAGATGATGTTTTTTTGTCTATATTTTAAAAATTTTATTTTTTGTAATTTTATTATTTTTTAGTGGGTCAACCCCCACAAACTCACATTTTGTTTTTGGACGACATGCTAATCTGCTACTAAGCTGAATGTGTAAGGAGTTTCTACCCACTTTACTAATATGAATTAACTTACTCGAGTGTCTTATTTGCACACTCGGATGGGACACCGGATCGGGACATTTTGATTAATTATGTATAAATATTTGGTTAACTCAATTCATTATATGGTTAATGGGTCATTTGAAGCTTATTTTCCCTAACCATATAAATATTTGGTTAATCACATGTAAATATCTGGTTAATTCAGTTCTTTATATGATTAATGGGTCATCATGAATTAACCAAATATTTACACGTGATTAATCATATAATGAACTGAATTAACCAAATATTTGCACGTAATTAACCAAGGTATCGCTGGAGGTGTCCCAAATGGGTGTTCAAAATGCATTTCTCTTAACTCACCTCACCCCATTTTTTTTGGGTCAATAGCGAGCCTAGACGAATTGACTTGTTTCCCCAGACCAAATTATAACATACTTTATAAAACATCATAATTCAACATGGTGTGATACAGTTGGTAGATAACTGGACTCCTTAAACATATAGTCATGGGTTCGATTCCTAGATCATGCGTATGAAAGATCATCTGTTAGAAGTGATCAATTCCTTAAATGGATTTCGGTATCTCGATGGATTAGTTTCTGACTCCGACCGGAGGATATCCGGGTTAAAAAAAAAAATGTTATTCTGATTTGAAGACATCGTTTTACAACCCGACAATTGTATGAACTGAGCGAGTCCATTAAGGCTGAAATAACAAAAAATGGGCCTGTTAACTTTTGGAGTACATTTGCTATGGACTGAAGATCGAGTTCAACAGGCTTAGTTAGGCCTGGACCCATAAAATATAAACTCATGGACTGGACTTGAGGCTAATGGCTTGCTCCAATATAAACGGAGGTTGATACATCTGATCAAACATTCCGCTCATACTAACCGTAATTTGGGTTCGATTCCTAGATCTCCCATGTTGATAGGCAATATGTGAATTCCACTATAAATTCTCGCTAAGGTTAATAATATTTCATGACCTTGTAAGGGAACGTGCCTACCCCCAATCTAAATTTGTATTCATCAAAAAAAAAAAAAAGAGTTAGACCGGTAAGAGTTTTTGTTCCCACCTATAATCTATAATATAATAATTAGGGATCCACTTTTCACCACTGGATCCCCAAATGACGACACGTATCGCATTTTTTTATTTAACATTTTTGTTTAAGAAAATAAATTTTTTTAAATTTTATTTTTTCGAATTTTTTATTTTTATATTTTTTTATGTAAATGAACCATATTTTTTTTGGCTTAATTGCACTTTTGGTCCTCCTATTTTAGTAATTGGTCGATTTTGGTCCCCCAGTTTTTTTTTCGCTCGATTTTAGTACCCATAATTTAAAAATGTGCAATTTTAGTCCATTTGTTAAGTTAACATCTAATACTTGGCATTCCAAATCAGCATTCACTTATGACACTACTAGTTAGAAAACATAAATCATGTTAAAATATCATTAGTCATGTTAGATACACCATTAACTATTGGTTGTTAACATACAGGTGGACCAAAATTGTACATTTTTAAAATGTGGGACTAAAATCGAGCAAAAAAAGCTGGGGGACTAAAATAGGGGGACCAAAAGTACAATTAAGCCAAATTTTTTAAAAAAATAAATTTTACTTTTTTTAAATTTTTTTTTCGAATTTTTACATTTTTTGTTTTTAAAATTTTACACATTTAAAAAAAAAATAAAATATTTTTTTAAAAATATTGTTTTATATAATTTTTTTTAAAATTGTTTTTTTATTTAATTTTTTTACAAATAGTTTATGTTTATTATTTTTATTTAAAACTTTTTTTTTTGAAAATTGAACAGATTTTTATTAAAAAAGGTTTTTTATTTAATTTTTTTAATCAATTTTTTTCAAAAAAAAATTAACAAAATTTTCTTACGAATCTTTTTTTAAAATTTATTTTTAAAAAAATATTTTGTATTTACTTTTGTTATTAAATTTTATTTACTTATTATTTTTGAAATTTTTGTTTTATTTAATTTTTTTCCAAAACTTTAAAAAAAATGTTTTTTAATTTAACATTTTTATTAAAATTTGTTTTATTTAAGTTTATTTTTATTCAATTTTTTAAATTTAAATATTTGTTCGATTTTTTTTTAAAGTTTTTGTATCTAACAAATTGTTTTTTATCTAAATATTTTTTAATTTTACCATTTTTTTAACAATTTTTTTTATTTAATTTTTCTATTCAAACTGTTGTTTTATTAAATTTTTTTCCAACTTTTTATAAAAAATATTTTTTTGTTTGATTTTATTCAAATTTTTTTAAAAACTGTTTTTTTATTTTTTTTTTTGAAAAAAAATTTTTATTTAAAATTTTTTTGAAAAAATTATTTAAATTTTTTATTAAAACTTTTTTAATTTAAATTTTTTTCGATTTTTTTTTTAAAAAATTAAGTTAAACTTTTTTTATCTTATACTTTTTTTTGGAATGCGCTCCAGCTTTTTGACCATTGTGTCACAGTAGACGAATTGGATGACTACCCGTGTCCACGACGGTCCCAACCCAAATTATATATATATTTTTAGATTATATAATTTTTTTTAAAATAAATGGTGTCTTGCTTTTACTTTTGACGAATAGCCGGGTGCCATGTGACATGAACCTGACCCATGAAAATTTTTTGGTCTTCGAATTTTTTATATTAAAAAATATTTGCATAATTATTTTACTTATTGTATTATTATTTATTATATGGCCTTCTCTTTTTAAGTTTTTTTATTTTTAAATTTCAACCTTTTGGTTTGATGAATTTAACAATTAAAATATTAAATTTTTAAATATTATATTATTTGCTTAAAATAAATGGTAGCTTTATTTTTATGTGGACGAATAAACGAGCGACACGTGTAACTGGTAGGGCCCACATATATTTTTGTCCTCTGACATTTTTTAATAATAATTATTTAATTAATTATTTTATAATTTATTCTAGGGCCTTTTCTTAAAATACATTCGTACCATGCTTTTAATGTGGGCAAATAAACGAGCGACACATGTCACGGGAGGGGTGCACATATAATTTTGACCTTTGGCATTTCTTTAATAATAAATATTTAATTAATTGTTTTAATTATTGTAAAATGCATTCATGGACTTTCTCTTATTTTTAATTGTGTCATTTTTTTATTGTGGACGAAAAGGTCGGCGCCAAATGTCACGGGCCATGCCCACGTAGATTTTTGGTCCACTTGATTTTTTATAATAAAAAATATTATATTTTTATTTTACTTATTGTATTATTATTTATTATATTGCCTTCTTTTTTCACTTTTATTTTATTATTTCCACCTTTGTGTTTGATGAATTTAACAATTTAAATATAAAATTGTTAAATATAAGATAATTTGTTTAAAATAAATGATAGCTCGATGGGCCTTCTCTTATTTAATTGTTTTAATTATTGTAAAATACATTCACGGGCATTCTCTTATTTTTAACTGTGTCATTCTTTTACTGTTGACGGTAAGGCCGTCGCCAAATCTCACGGGCCTTGCCCACGTAGATTTTTTGTCTCAATATTTTTTAATAAAAAACATTTAGATTATTTCTTTACTTATTGTATTATTATTTATTATATTGCCTTATTTTTTTCAAATTTTTTATTATTTCCACATTCGTGTTTAATGAATTTAACAATTTAAATATAAGATTGTTAAATATTAGATAATTTGTTTAAAACAAATGGTTGCTTGATGAGCCTTCTCTTATTTAATTATTTTAATTATTGTAAAATCCATTCATGGGCCTTTTCTTATTTTCGATTGTGTCATTGTTTTATTGTGGACGAAAAGGCCGGAGCCAGATGTCACGGGTCGTGGCCAAGTAGATTTTTGGCCTCTGGATTTTTTATAATAAAAAATATTTAGATTATTATTTTACTTATTGTATTATTATTTATTATATTGCCTTTTTTTCAAATTTTTTTGTTTCCACCTTCGTGTTTGATGAATTTAACATTTTAAATATAAAATTGTTAAATATTAGATAATTTGTTTAAAACAAATGGTAGCTTGATAGGCTTTCTCTTATTTTTAAACGTGTCATTCTTTTACCGTGGACGAAAAGGTCGGCGCCAAATGTCACGGGTCGTGCCCACGTAGATTTTTGGCCTTTGGGTTTTTTAAAATACAAATTATTTAGATTATTATTTTACTTATTGTATAATTATTTATTATATTGCCTTCTTTTTTTGACTTTTTTTTATTTACACCTTCGTGTTTGATGAATTTAACAATTTAAATATAAAATGGTTAAATATTAGATAATTTGTTTAAAACAAATGGTAACTTAATTTTTCGTGGACGAATAAACGGGCGACACGTTTCACCAACGACATCTGACATTTTCTTTAAAAAAAAATTATTTAATTAATTATTTTAATTATTGTGTTATTCATACTAGGGTCTTTTCTTAAATTAAAATTGTAGTATGATTTTATTATGGACGAATAAATCGGCGACATGTGTCACTTTCTTATGAAAAAATAAAATCATTGTCTCAGATTAATAAAATATTACGGAAAACAAAATAAAAATTTATGGAAAATAAAAACTTACAGAAAACGAAAAATTAATAAAAGAAGAAATAATATGATATTTAAATTGAACATAACAATCCAAAATTATAACTTACCCTAAATAACAGGATCATACATATTTAAAATAGTGTTGAATATCAACGTATGATTGCTTTCTTTTCCTCAAAGTATCTTTTTTTTTTTTTACAAAAGAAAGGTTAACAATTTCATTAACAATGGAGAATGTAATACATCCGGTAACATCATCACGAATTTGGAGAATAGTAATATATGTAGTCACCCCTAACAAAGTGTGAGTAACTACAATGACTTTCGTCCTATTAAACTCTACCAAAGAGTTGTTAACATAAGATGACAAAATACTCCTACAATTTGAAATAACAGTCCTATAATTAATTTGGTCCTCTTGAAGGAGACATAGGACCTCCTCTTTTTGCACATGGAGTCTGGGAGAATAACTATAAAATTTAGCTTTGAAGAAATATCCTCCCTCATCACGTAAATTGTGATAGAAGTCGATGCTTCGATCTACCTGCAATTCAATGCACTGCCAATTGTCCTCGATTTTATTTGCATAAAGTAGAAAAACCAAAAGTAAAAAGAGAAAACGATAAAACGCGTCTGGCCAAGAACATCAAACAAGGTATTTGTGGATAGAAACTGCATACATGTTACCCAGGCCTCGACAGTTCCAAATAAGGATACTTATGGCTTCTGGCAGGCTTGAGAATCAGAACCCGCCAATAAAAAATGGTTAACCTCATCAGTGTCTTTGTCACCATTCACCTCTTGATTATTTTCAACATCAAAACACAATTCCACCATCCTTCTCATCCAACAAAGATAGACTCATATCCGTATTGTTGTTATATAAATGTTGAATACAATAACATATAATATCATGGAAATGTGTATTCTTTTCATAAACATAAAAGATTAACATATTGCATATCATGAACTCATATCCGTAATGAAAAGTCAAGCTTTTATAAAACCTATTAAAATTTTTATCATACAAATTTGTCATGTAGTCTGTTATTCATTAACTATTGAATATACGAATCCAACTGTTGCACATAATATTATTATTTTATATTCAAAAAAAAATAATACATTTAATGTTGTTCATGTTGAAATTATTTATAATAAACTATTACAAAAATAATCATCTAACGGATACTCATGCATCTCGTACAGATAACTATACTAGTGTTAATAATTAGTATATTATGTCAGTGGAGGAGTTGAGCCATAACTTGTTTATCACTTAAATCCCTATGCCAAAAATACAAATCATGCCCTCCTTATAACTCCCATCATCAACTGGATTTGACGTGACACTTACTAAATAGGTGGACTTATATAATTTAGTGAATCATATATAAAATTCGCTCAATCATAAGAAATGCGTTAAAGAAACAAAATTGCTAAATAGAACAGATTTTCTTGACACTTACGGTTACACCGTATGAACAGTATCGTACAGTGCGGCACTGTAGCGGATATATATATTTTTTTAATTTAATTTTTTTATAAATAATTTTTTTAATTAAGTATATGTCAATATCTGGTGAACCGTGTATAAATATCTGGTGAATTCAGTTCATTATCTGGTGAATGAGTTTTTTTGAGAAATAATTTTTTTGATTAAGTATGTGCAAATATATGGTGAATCCGATATAAATATCCGATGAATTCAGTTCATTATCTGGTGAATAGTTTTTTTGAGAAAAAAATTATGGTTTAAGTATGTGTAAATATATGGTGAATCTTGTATAAATATCTGGTGAATTCAGTTAACTATCTGGTGAATGTGTTTTTTTTATAAATAAATTTTGTTGGTTAAGTGTGTGTAAATATCTGGTGAATCGGGTACAAATATCTGGTGAATTCAATTCATTATCTGGTGAATGAGTTTTTTTGATAAATAATTTTTTTGGTTAAATATGTGCAAATATCTGGTGAATCAGGTATAAATATCCGGTGAATTTAGTTCATTATCTGGTGAATGAGTTTTTTTGAGAAATAAAGTTTGCTTAAGTATGTGCAAATATATGGTGAATCAGGTATAAATATCTGGTGAATTCAGTTCATTATTTGGTGAATGTGTTTTTTTTATAAATAAATTTTTTGGCTAAGTATGTGTAAATATCTGGTGAATGAGTTTTTTTGATAAATAAATTTTTTGGTTAAGTATGTGCAAATATCTGGTGAATCATGTACAAATATCTGGTGAATTTAGTTCATTATCTAGTGAATGAGTTTATTTTAAAATATATATTTTTTAAAAAAGTCAAAACTTAAAAAAAAAAAAAAAAAAAGTGCTCTGAACGCCATCAGAATAAGTGTAAATATATTTGTGCCCGAAAATCTGTGTCTATTTAGCAGACCTATTAAAGAAAATATACAAACATTTTTTTATAGCTTATTTATATAATTAGATTTAGGCTTAATAGCAATTTTAGTTCCCCAAATATTGATAATATATAATTTTGATCTGTCAAATTTTTTTCTAGTATATTTAATCCCTTGATTTTTTAATTGTACAATTATAATCATTCCATTTATTTACTTTCAAATAGATAACAGAGTATGCTGTCGTGGATTAAAATATATTAATTAATTGTTAATATTTATTTTTTAGATTAAAATTTTTGTAAAAAAATTTAAATATGATTTGTTCCCAAATCCCTACCATCTCTGCGCATCACAGCAGATTGAAAAGCTTTTTTTTTTTTGGGTGAATGTGTCGCGCATTTTGAAAAGCTTACTCCCAACATTTCCATTACCACCGTTACTAATACTGCCACGGATATTAGAAGAACCAATTGCACTGTTCTCCTCCCTTCTGCAGCTCAAGTGTTGTTTGTAACCAATGCATATCGGAACATTCAAATTCAAAACGCTGCCTTTTGCGCCGCCGTTGCCGTCGCCGCAGGAGGAGGTTGAGGAGGCGAGCTTACTCCGGTGAATCTTGTGGGGTGTTTGGCGATGGTGCCAGACGCGGATCTTGGAGTCTTGGTGGGCGGTGAAGACCAGTCCTTTGCAGAAGGTTATGGCTTTGGTGGACCCTGAGGAGGTAGATTGGGTATTGAAGGTGTGGAGGTCGTTGCAGGTGTGGCAGTCGTCGACGTTGATTTGGTGGCCGGTTGCGGCGTAGAGGAGGTGGCCGTGGATGGCGAGGGAGGTGACGGCGCGAGAGGAAGGTTGTTGTTGTGGTGGTGGTGGGGTGAAGGAGGTGATGCAGTGGTGGGAGATGGGGAAGTAGTTTTGGGAGAGAAGGAATGGATGGTAGGGATTTGAGTTGGTGTAAGTAGGGATGACAATTTTACCCGCGGATAAAATCCGTAACGGGTATAGGGCGGGTAGTTAAACGGGTACCCACGAGTAAAATAAACGGATAATTTTAAGATCTGTTTGTAAACGGGGCGGGGACGGATATCACACTATCCGCACTCATGCATTCGCACTGCGTATCTAATTACTGTAATACCCTAACTATATATATATATATATATATATATATATATATATATATATATATATATATATATATATATATATATATATACTAAACTCCCTTAACCTAATTTCCCTTCAGTCCTACAATCCCTACGACCTACATGCGACGCTGTGAGCCCCTTCTTTTCTTTCCTTCTTCTTCAGCCCACAACCCCACACCAAACACTCAGCCACACGGCCACACCATCCCTTCTTCAGTGTTCGGCCCCTGCAGAGAGCCTCGCCGCGCCGCAAGCACCGCTCGTCCTTGCTCGCCAACGCTCGTCCAATTGTCCTCGCTCGCCACCGCTCGTCCTTGCTAGCCACTGCTCGTCCCGCAAGCACAGCTCGCCGCGACTCAGGTAGCGTCCTTGCACGCCACCGCTCCTCCGCTGCCCAGATCCGTCACAACCTTGGGTTTTTTCTTCTTCAACCACACATTGTCCATATCCCAAACCTTGGCTTTTTTCTTCTTCAACCACACTTTTTTTTGTTTGGCTCGAGAAAAAGCTTACGTTGAAGTTGGGTTTCAACCGTTTCGTTTTGACTATGTAAATTCAGAGTCTTTAACACTGTTGTGTTGTTTCTCTGAGCTCAATTTCATATGGGTATGTAGTAGTTTTTAGAAAATCACTTGCATTTTCAAACATAAGAGCTTTTTCTTTTATTCTCTGCTTCTTTCTGCTTATTCTTCTGGTGGTTGCAACTGCGGTGAGTCCCTCTCTCAACGACTACGTTTTGGAGCTGATTGTGTTCAAAGCTGACATTTCTAAACCTTGGATCTAAACATGTTTGCTTAAGTTTAGTGCGGGATTTTTTTTTAATTGAAAAACTGATTTTATGTTTTGTTCATAAGTACCCGTGGATACCCGCAAAATCCGTTAAGAACCCGTTAAGCGGGTATCCGTATGGGTACGGGGCGGGCACGTGTGGATTTTTTATCCAACGGGGCGGGTAGCCAGTATTCGTGCCCGCCCCGCCCCGTTGACATCCCTAGCTGTAACAAAGGGTCACGAATTGACCCACTAAAAATCATATTTAATTTTTTTTAAATTTTTTTAATCTAAAATTAAAAAAATAATAATTAATTCATATATTTTAATCCACCGTAGCAAACTCTGTCATTTATTCAATGGTAGATGGGTGAAAGGACTATAATTGTACAATTAAAAAATTAGAATCAAATGTGCTCGAAAAAAAATGTGAAAATCAAAATCATATATTACCGATACTTGAGAGACAAAAATATAATTAAGCCTTAGATTTAACACTTTAAATTATACTTTCACCACATTTTTATATAGTACGTTTATTTTCTTCATGAAATATGAATCATTTAATTTGGTACCCACTCTTACTAACATCAATATATAATATCTGTACCGGGTGTTCAACCCATTGACATTTGTGTTATTTTTACAACTGATTATACGGCAACGTGCTGACAACTCTATTGTAGCGACATTGTAACGGTAGTATTTTTATAATTTTGACCATTTTTTTTATAAAAAAAATATTTAGCTTTTTTTAGTACTAACATTTTTTTGGGTGAATCCAGGTATCCTCCGTCCGGAAGTCAGAGACTAATTCATCGAGATACTGAGATTCATTTAAGGGATTGACATCTCCCAACAAATACCCTTTCATACACATGAGAATAGAATCGAATCTCTGACCACATGCTTAAGGGGCCTAGTTATCTACCAATTGTGCCATGCCATGTTGGTTATATAGTACTAGCATTTTTGGTTAATTACGTGCAAATATTTGGTTAATCACGTGCAAAATATTTGGTTAGTTCTGTTCATCATATGGTTAATGGGTCATCCTGAAACTTGCAATCATCTTCCACAACCATGTAAATATTTGGTTAATTCAGTTCATTATATGATTAATGGGTCATCCTGAAGCATAAAATCATTTTCCACAACCATGTAAATATTTGATTAATCACGTGTAAATATTTGGTTAATTCAGTTCATTCAATATATGATTAATGGGTCATCCTGAAGCTTACAATCATTTTCCACAACCATGTAAATATTTGGTTAATCACGTGCAAATATTTAGTTAATTCAGTTCATTATATGGTTAATGAGTTATACTGAAACTTATATGGTTGTGGATAACTATTATAAGCTTTAAGATAACCCATTAACCATATAATGAAAGGTATTACAAGTAATTAAATAAAAATGTCAATACTAAAAAAGCTAAATATATTTTTAAAAAATGAATATTTAAAAAAAAACCGAATCATTGTTCATTCATACTATTGTCGCATATGAATGGATTGTCAAGAAAACATTTCTGGACCCATTGATAAAAGAACATTTCCCGTATAATTATAGCGATTTGTACTTAATGTATGATGCAGAGGTGCCCTTAATGCAATATAATTAGAAACTAACTAACAAGTCTTACTTGAGTAGTTTTTGCCTGACATTGTCAAAGAAAGTCAAGAAGATTTGGATTATTGTGGTGGGTGAGGGTGATCATAGAGCTGTATCGATCCTACAATATTGATTCTGTTGATCACCAGGTTCTTCTTTTCGCTGTATGCTTCTCTTCAATTTAATATATAATATTATTCCATACAGGCTAATATGTTTAATATATTTAATTTAATCATGATTAAGACATGTGTCTAGGTTTCCAGAATAAGCTTGTGGAACTATGGAACAGATGTTATTGATACACTAATTAAACTCACCATATCTTTGCTACGTCACTGTGATTATTTTGCACCAGCCCTATAATTATGATCTTTGTAATTTTGGAAAACTTCTTTGATGTTTCTATCTATGTATCTTACTGCAGGCTGCTTCAATTGTGCCGCCACATCACTTCCTACATTTTCTGAAACAGGAACGTGGAGTTGAAAGAAAGAATGAAGTTCAGATCTCGGGTGCATGTTGCTTTCAAGGACCTAGCTGATTTGGTGCCCCTTGCAGCCTCAACAGCATGTTTGACTTTTTGTTTTTTTTTTTTTTTTTTTTGGCTTCATTGCACTTTTGGTCCCACAAGTATCACGATTGTGCGATTTTGATCCCTCGGGTTTCAATTGTGACAATTGGGTCCCCCAGGTATCGCGATTGTGCAATTTTAGTCCTCGGGTTCCAATTGTACCAATTGGGTCCCTCGGAAATAATAATTGTGCAATTTTGGTCCCCTAGGTATCACAATTATGCAATTTAAAATGTACGTAGCCTACGTGGCACATGTGAGACTGATTTGACATTTAGTGAGGTCGGTTTG
The DNA here is from genome assembly GCA_030762895.1 of Sophora flavescens. Taxonomy (NCBI): domain Eukaryota; kingdom Viridiplantae; phylum Streptophyta; class Magnoliopsida; order Fabales; family Fabaceae; genus Sophora; species Sophora flavescens. The sequence goes on from CM061064.1 coordinate 39,523,644, forward strand.
ACAACTTATATGACATTCTTATATAGTGTTGTTGACACCTCACATACTTTAATTGACACGTAGGATGTCATATAAGCTATCAAGTTGGTCTCACTAAGTATAAAATCAGTCCCACATGTGTCACGTAGGCTACTGACATTTAAAATTGCATAATTGTGATATCCGGGGGACCTAAACTGCACAATCGTAATACCTGGGGATCCAATTGGCACAATTGGAACCCGAGGGACTAAAATTGCACAATTGAAACCCGAGGGACCAAAATTGTACAATCATGATACTCGGGGACCAAAAGTGCAATTTAGCCTTTTTTTTTTAGATTGTAGCTGTTTTATCTTTAAAAAATTGTTTTTAAAATAATCTAACATGTGTGATACTTTACTTAAATTTATAGAAAAGTTTTTTTTAAGGAAAAAAGCTGATTTATGCAATCTAGTTTGTTCTAACTTAAGATTTTTATGATTTGATTATTTTTCATTCTCAAAATTCCCTTTCTTGTTTATCCCTGCAAAACTAACTTTTAAATAAATATTATTAAATTATACAAATAACTTCATACCATTTTTGTAATTTACTACATAAAAGCGATTTTTTTTGCATCACCCAAACGAATAGATTATCTTAAAATCGTTTTTCAGCAAATAGACCCAAACAAAAACAGATTCTGATTGTAGCCGATTATCAATTATCGATTATATAAAAATAGATTATCAACATAATATTTTTTTTTCAGCTTTCCTAAAAACACTCTCAATCTATATTGTGAGAATTCCAAGGGACATGAGCGATCGACGACGACCGTACTCATAAGCTAGAAAGAGAGAATATTCATGAGGTAATATTTTGTATTGATTAAAAGATGATTAAATGAGATATATGAGGTTCTTATTTATAAAACTATCCTTTTTTTTTTTTTTTGATAAACAAAAATTGTATTATTTGGAATACTCGGGATATCCCAACCCAAATATATAGAAATCACAACGGCACCGACTAATGTAAATAAAAATACTATCCATGAGGCTGATAGTATTTGCTTTACAAAAGTATTCACCAAACTATACCAAAAGATCTACACCAAATAAATACACCTGAAAAGATCCCATTGTAATAACATAACAGAAGGACGCATCCACAACAAAACAGCAACCAGAACACCCCCCAAAACCACAAACGGAAGAAGGACGTAGCTTTAGCCAGAACACGCAAAAACCAGAACCAGAAACATACATAAAGTAGATGAAGGCCACGCAACCAAAAACCACACAGGAGATAGCAAACAGACAGGGTAAAATCCTATAAAGAGAAAGTTTCCCAATCCACCATGAAGATCACTGTAACCTAAGAAACATGACAAGGAAATAGAATCCCCATGACCAGCCGCAAAAATAAAGGCTAAAAATACACCAGCATCATGACAGGCCACCAGAACGAAGCAAGAGATCCAGAGTCAATGCATAGGTAGCAACGGGGTTTTAAATTGCGGTTGCGGTTGCGGCCACTGCGGTTGCGGTCATTGTGGCCGCTGCGATGCGTAATGCGGCCGCTGCGGCGTGAAATGATTTAAAAAATTCAAAAAATGAAAAAAAATAATAATTTTTTTTATAATTCTTTATATATCTTTTACTAATGATGTTGTATAAATTTCTATTCATTTTTAAGACATTATATTATGTTTATGAATAATTTAAACTTAATTTAGTGAAAATAAATTATAAATAAAACTTTTAAGCACATATAAGTACAAAATTACAAAGAAGTAAGAAGGTCAGAAACTTAAAAGTGCATAAATATATATGAATCACAAATAAAAAGATATTAATTTCAAATATAGGAATACATCAATCTGCAATTGTGATTCTAAAATAACATCACATTGTCACCACTTAGAGATACGTCTTCACTACAAAAAAGAAGAAGATAAAAGTAAACAAATTAATAAATTAAAAATAATAATTAATAATAATAATTAACAAATATATGAATCAAAGATAATAAAAATTGAACTTACATAATACTTGCTACCACATGGTTGAATGACGTGGTGGTTCATAACCTCTATTCTCACTTTGGCTATCATCTTGTGTAGCTCCTTGTCCAAAGACATAATCAAAAAATCCACCACTTGATTGTTGATGATAAGGATCTTGATAATTCATTGATGGTTGGTAGTATGAGGGAGCTTGATCACTTGCGTATGTGTTATATGTGTTGAAATAAGGATATTGATAATAAGGTGGATGAGATTGTTGACTACTCCGAGAAGAATCATCAATACCAAAGTCACTAAAACTTTGTGCAATACTAGAAGAGGAAGAATCTTCAAGTGGAACATTCTGTTTTCTTTTTCCTCTCCTAGAATATGACCCACCTCTGCTTTGCTCTCGGGTAATGAACTACCGGAAGGAGGCATATCAGTCAAGCTCCTATAACGCCTATTATATGGTGAATCTTGAGATGGATCATTTTGAAATTGCCCATCATCATCACCATCATCATTATCATCACCGCCACCTTCTTGACTTCTACATTACCACCCCCATCACCACTATTATTACTTGGTGGACTTAAACCACCACCATCTTCATTAGAATCATCATTATCATCAACAACTTCCACATCTTCATCATCTGTATCCACTAGAGGCAACCATTCCGCATTTTGTACTCCATCTAATAGTGGATCTTCTCTCTCTTCAATCCATGGAGATAATGCATCTTCTTGAAATATATAGTCAAGATTGATAGGATTAAAACTTGCTTCAATTTCATCTTGACTTTTTCTCATTTGATGCCTCATTTTCAATTTCATATTGTAGTGCGTGAAGACAAGCTTTTGCAGCTTTTTATACTTCAATCTATTCCTTGTCTTCGTGTGGATATAACTAAATGTGCTCCAATTTCTCTCACAATTTGTGGCTGAAGTTGTTTGGCTAAGAACCTTTATAGCCACATGTTGAAGCTCAGGAGCACATACACCAAAAAAGGACCACCATTCGGCTTTTTAAAGGAGCAACAAAAGGTAAACAAATTATTAGTTATTATATTAAAAAATAAGGTTAAAGTTCAATGATTTATAAAAAAATATTGTTTTACCTGGATTCATCTTAGACCAAGTCGCTTGAGCTTGAGGAGTACCAAATGTTTCAACCTTATCTCTAAAAAGTACTAACTGTGAAAGATAACATAATATATCAATACGTAAATATCTTCATTTGATAAATAATGAATTATAAGTTTAAAAATATAAATATTCATTACTAACCTGGTTCGAGCTTTAATCGATCATCGATGTTTCTTTCTATTCCGAAGATGACTCTATTTGTTCCTTCAAACGTTTCTTTATAGACATCATCCCCATGTTCAACTCCGTATTGAAATTGCGGATTAAGAAAATAACCTAAAAAAGGATAACATATTATTATGGATGAAAGTATAAATATAAAATTACATGATAAAAATAAATTTATAAATTATATCAACATACCGGCAGAATGAAGATCGGAATGCATGTATCTCCATCGCTTGTCTATTAAATCATTATATCTGGAATGATAACGAGAATTTTGTCTAATTGCTTGTTTAGCTCTATCAATGGCTTCATATATGAAACCCATGGTTGGTTTCTCATCACCATCAACAAGTCTCAAAACTTTTACTAAAGGCTCAAACACCTTCAATATGTCTTGGGACTTACTCCAGAATTCACTGTCATTAACAATTGTTCTTGCTTCATATGATGGTCCATTTTTCGCTTTACCAAATTTAGATCGCCTAAACTCTTCGGAGTTGAACATGTTTCTCAGACCTTGCTTTTGCTGTACAATTGCTTGAAGTTGTAAGAACTGCGTTGCAAATCGGGTAACACCAGGACGGACAATTTCTCTACCTCCAGTATATTTTTTCATGAGATCGACAGTCCATATATGGTTATAGAGAAAATTTGTCACAGTCTTTGCATCAGTTAATAACTTCTGTACATTTTTCTTTTTTCCTATATCCTCCAAGAAAAGATCTAAACAATGAGCCGCACAAGCAGACCAATACAAATGAGGCCGCTTCTCCATCGGATTCGACCACCGCTTTCAGTCCGCTTATTATCTGTAACCACTTGAACAACAAACTCTTCTCCCACTTCTTCAACAACTTTATCTAATAACTGAAAGTAGTAATCTGTGTTTCTACTAACAACATCAGAAGCATCAATAGATTTCAAGAAAATTGTCCCCTTACTACTATGCACCAAAAAATTCATAATATGAGTATGGTTGATACTTGTCCAGTCCAACCATCACACATTATTGTCACCCCTTTTTCTTTCCATGTACCTCTCAATACGTTCAACCACTTCTTCATTTCCCTATATTCATTCTCTAAATATACATCCGAGATTTCATAAGGAGTCGGACATTTAACCCCTTTACCTACCTCAAGAACTGTAACAATCAAATTATGCAACCAAGGAGAGTTAGATAAATTCATAGGTAAGCGCTCATAAATAAAAAACTTGCTTACTGCCTCTCCTAGCTTCCTCCTCAATGTCTTCATGACACCCCTACCGATTTTTGGTTGCTTCATGCTTTTGCTCCTCATAAGATCAATATTTGTAGATCTCAACTCAAGAGTGATATCTGCAGGCCTTTCACCCCCACCAACACTCGCATAAGAGCTTCCACCTTGTTCATATGTATTTCCATGCCCTCCTGTATGTTGTCTAAATTGTTGCCTGTTTTCCCATTCACGTTGTGATCTAAGGCTTTCCTGTGTAGCAAACCTCATTCGTTCATCCATAAGGTGATCCACATCTTCATCTTCATCTTCTTCTCTCAGGCGTGCTTCAAATTCTTCTTTTCTTTTTTAGGAGTCATTTTTTTTGCTTTTCCTTCGAGAAGAAGCTTCATCATACCTTCTCTAGCCAATTTGCTCACTCTAGCACAGCCAGACACTTGTCCTTTCATATGTGCTATATGTTGTTTCAATCTTGTAATGCCACCTCTTACTATTTTGTGACAAAGTTTGCATTCGATATTGTTCCGACTTGCCACTCTTGGGTTTCCAAAATGCCATCCAATATCGTCACTTGGAGCACCATCTAATCTTTGTGTAGGAAATTCTTCTCTTTGTGGCATTGTGTATAATTTAAACAACCTGTTCAATATTTATAAATAAACATCAATCAATAATTCAACCAAACTTACAATTTTAATATAAACTAGTAATCACTAATCAGGCAAACACAAATAATTTAGTTACTAACAATTTAACATTTAATTTGAATAAATACTAACTAAACATATATTTGCGTAAAAAAAAACTAATCATATATCACTTACAATTTTAATATAAACTAGTAATCACTAATCAGGCAAACACAAATAATTTAGTTACTAACAATTTAACATTTAATTTGAATAAATACTAACTAAACATATATTTGCGTAAAAAAAAAAAAAACTAATCATATATCACTTACAATTTTAATATAAACTAGTAATCACTAATCAGGCAAACACAAATAATTTAGTTACCAACAATTTAACATTTAATTTGAATAAATACTAACTAAACCTATATTTGCGTAAAAAAAAACTAAACATATATCCCTAAAATTTTTGATTAAAAAAAATTCCCCTAAAAAATTCCCCAACCCAATTCGGTCCTCCCACTTCCACCCCAACCCAACCCACACACACGCGGCACACACACGGTGGAAAAGGTAAGAGGTGGTTGAGTGGTTCACTTCACACTTCACAAGTTCACTCGACTTCGACTACGAGTTCCGAGTTTTGCAGTTCCCGATTTCCCACAGCTCCCTCTTCCCGAAGTTCCCTCTCTCTCGTGTCCTCACGTCCTCCTCAGTCCTCACCATTTCTTCTCCACACTTCCATTCCAGTCTTCTTCCACTTCTTCGGTCTTCCGTCTTCCTCCCCTCTCTCGTCTCGTCCCTCACGGTCACTCTCAACCTCAAGCAGTCAAGCTCAACTCTTAGAGTCTCACGTCTCAGTCTCTCAGACTCTCACTCTCACGTCTCAGTCTCTCACACTCTCACGGTCTCACCTCTTCAGGCTCTTCTTCAGTTCTTCCCCTCCTCTGTTTCTTTTTTTTTTCTTTTTTTCTCGCAACCCTAGTCCCTAGTTGCATGGATCTGCCGATCTGGAACCCGGATCTGCAACCCGAGATCGCGGCCACCCTCGGCCCCTCCCCCTCTCTCTCGAGGCTCGGCCTCCCTCTCTCTCTCGGTCTCGAGCTCCGCCTCACGACCCACGGTTTCGGGCCTCCACCTCACGGCCCTCCTCGGTCATGGTCTCAACTCTCAAGGATTCACCCACTGAACCCCACACCCTGGAGGAGGAGGAGGACGACGCAGAGCAAAGGAGGAAATGAAGATCTTACTTGAGCGAGATGAGCGGATGCGAGATCCACCGGAGGAGTGTGAGGCGAGGAATGATGAAGAGGTTATACGAGTGAAGTGAGGCAGATGAAAGAATGCGACGATCGAGTGAAGTGAAGTGAACTGAGAAAGCGAAGCATAAAGCAAAAGGAGATAAAGGCAAAAGCATTTGATCCGAAAAAGAAGCGAGGTTAGGAGAATATAATGCATACAAATATATTTTGAATTGATTTTGTCGGATTGTGATTCCGAGAATTTGGTTCCATTGAACGAACTGTTTGGCCTTTTTCGTTTTGACTCTGTTTGCTTTTGGTTTGGCTCTTTTTTTCCTTTTGGCTCTGCTTTCTGTTTGCTTTTGGCTATGTTTTTCTTTTGGCTCTGTTTGCTATTGCTCGTTTGGAACCCGTTGCCGGTGATGCGGCCGTTCGCGGCGGTCTGATGTTATGTTGCGGCGTTCGCCGTTACGCCGTTACGTTGCGGCCGTAACGGGTGATTTGGATTCCCACCGCAATTGCGGCTTGATGCCGTTGCGGTGCGGTCCGCAACCGCAATATTGCGGCCGCATTAGCGGTTGCGGACCGCATTTTGAAACCCTGGGTAGCAATCCAACCAGACAACAACCAATGAACTGACAATTCAACACCAACCAACAGCCGAGACAACCTAACCTCACGACTCCACCAAAAATAAGGAAGGAGAAGGAAAATGAATCTGAGACCCAACTGAGTGATAAAGCTACAGAATCCCTTAACTTGACTGATTTCCACCACCAAGGTGAACAAGTTCCAGAACCTTCCCCATGGTAGATATATGAGACAGAGGCAACTCCCAATAACCACCAACAACCACAAATAATGATATATGAAAACCAGTAGAAACTCCCGACCAAAACATAGACACGTACTGACACAACACACACAACTCATTTGAAGTGATTCACTCTCTCACACATTTGGTAATTCTCACCCCAAAGGCAAAAGAAAACCCCTCTCCTTGTCAGTTTTCTCTCACACACATATCCCAAGCCATCCATTATTTTCCCCGGAGAACCTCTTCACCTCAGCTACCTGCACTTATGAGAGAAAAAAACCAAGCCAGCAAGATAAGACAGGTAACAATTTAAAATAGCACCTCACCATCCACTCATATATAAGTGTCACTCTTTTGTATCACTCCAAGCACACTCACTCTCACAAAGTCTTCCTCACAAGAGTCATGTTCCAACTTAGATTTGTGTAACACTCATATGATTGAATCTTAATTCTCACTCTCACACACAAGCACATCCTCCATCCATATATGGTCCACTCCAAAAAGCTGAACATTGTCCATGAAGCACCAAAAGAACCACCTGCGAGAAAAACAAAACCTTGCCACACAAAAAAAAACATCAGAGCATCAAAAGATACAATCCTATATACACCTCTTATAATTCCATTCTAAAGACTCCCCAACTCATTATTAAATAAGGCAACCTAAGGGATTTGTGCACCAGGCTGCGAAGGGGAATTTCCATTCTTTATCCGCAGCCAACCACGATCAACACCTGCATTTTACAAGGTCTATTATCCGCAACATATCAAAATGGCTACCCGAAAAAATCATTGAATTCCTTTCTAACCAAAGGGACCATATCACTGACACTGAGTGCCATATCACCAGTATGTCACGACAGAAAAGAAAACTTTTTCTCTTTTAGTGAATAAACCTGGAGTGACAATCAATTTTATTTAATTTTAAGAAAATTGGAAAATCCTAGATAACTTTGGGTTTGAGAGTCGATTACGTATAGGGAAGGTATGGAGACTTAACCCCGCAGCATCCTAGAACATCCATAAAACCGATTACCCAAAATTAGTAACTTTGAAAATATTTGTTTTACCCCGAAAATCATTTAAAGGAAAAAAAACATTTATTAATTTTAACATATTTTGTATTTTTTATCGGTTTTATGTTTGTAATTTTTTTTTATTAAACCTAAATGTGGTTGAACATGACACGTAAGTCCATAGGGTAACCTCAAAATCTAAAGGGTTGAGCATGACACTTGTAGAGCAACCCAAAAATGACATTGATTTAATTAAGTATTTAGAACCGGTTGAAGGGGATTTAAGTGATCATCTTTTATTTTGACGTAAAAATAGTTTTGCCTTGTAAAAATAGAACAAAAATGAAACATTTTAAGTGTTTAGTAACGGTATAGCCATATGAAGATTACTAGTGTATCATGCATTTCAGAATATGACAGCAAACAATGAAACAGGAACACTACGATACACCATTTCTGAAACAGACATAAGAGTTCGTATAGCAAACATCATACTAACTCATTCAGTTTCAATATCCACAAATTTTCTTTTCGTCATAAAAGGAGATACATAAAAATAAGAATGACAAGAGAAACTCATTAATAATATCAACAAAGAGAATAAGGATTACCGAATGAGAGCAGAATAACAATATTTTTTTTTCACTCAATAGTAAAATATTAAGATCAAAACCCTCACATTTCAGTTTCACTGACTCTTTTAACTCTCTCTTCTTCTGAAAACTTGGAACTACTCTAATGACAGAGAAGAGAAAAAAAAACTCAAATCCTTTATATTTTCTTCACAAAGAAAACATTAGATAAAAAATATCTCCCTCTTCCTCTCTCTTCTTTCGTATGTCCTCTCTGTCTCCTCCTCTTGATTTTTCCTCCCCCTTTCCGTTTCTTCGCGTCTCAATTTGTAGACGGAGGAGAGGGCTTCATGCTTCTCCTTACCCAGCGGCTTCAAGGTTGGTTTCATGAAATCCGGAGCTTGGCCGGTTCTGAGCAGAGATCGCGTGTGTCTAGATGGAGGTGGCGCGAGCAGAGGAAAGGAGGCGATTTGAAGTGAAGGTTGCTTGTTTGAAAAGAGAAGAAAGTGTGGTGCGGTTAAGACAGTGGAGGGGATGAGGGAGAAGAAGGACCAATGAGTAGAGGAGGTGTATGATAATCTTCTAGATTATATGATTTTTGTGTGCTATTAAATAGTTTTTTGCCCACAATTGTGTCGATTGATTGAGTTTTATCCCTAAGTTTAGCTAATTTAGTTTTTAATAATATTTTGAATATTTTAGTTTAATTTCATGTTTTTAGAGTTAATTTAATAATATTTTTACTTGTTTACATTTGTAGGAAATAATAAAGATGAGATGGAAAATTGAAGAGATCGATAGATTTGCCTTCTAACGAAAATTGCAAAAAGAAGATAGAAAAGTGGCAGCCGCATGAGATTTGGGCAAATTGATATTGTGATATGGAGCAAGTGGGGCTCCTTCTTTAAATTGATGATAATTGATATGAAGAATTGCAATTGCCATTAATTGATGTGGGCCATGATCACAAATTTAGGAGATTTAGTTTTCATCCAAATTAAATCAAATCATGAATTGCAATTTGCAATAAGTACAGCAACGTGATACAAGAATTGCCAGGGCCCGACTCAAATTGAAGATTTGGAGGCTTGCATCTATATATAGCCACATCGTCATGAGAAAAAGGAGGGGCAGACACAGTAGCCGCACAGGAAAAAAAATATAGAGAGAACTATACAGTTTTGAGGGGGAGAAAAGGGAGCAATCAAGAGAGTTGAAGCTGACGAGTAGAGACTCATGACAACTACCTTGCCTTCATCTTCTTTCGGAGTTTGTTCTATTTCTATTATGTCTAGCTAATTTTCTTTTGTTAGAGGTAGATGGAACCGCCTAAATAACTTATTTTGATTCTGGATAATTACTTGTTCTGGTTTGTTTAATTTCAATAGTTTATTCACTGTTTGCATGTTTATCTACTGTATGAATTTGTAGTTGGGAAATTCGAGTTCATAATTGTTGTTTGTGAATAAACGATTTGCGCGTGTTACTTAGGAATAAGAACACAATTACCAAATTAATTTTTTTGAGTGGAAATCTTTCTTAACGCTTCTGCTATTTATCTAATACTCAAGGAATTGAATTAGTAACTTAGACAGAAAGGTTTATTCACCTAAGGAATTAGGGGATAAATTACAAAACTCAGTTTCTTGAAATTGGATGAACTGTTCAAGTTAATTTCCAGGATTGAATAGGTTGGACAGGCAGGGAAATCGAACCTCTAACAATTTCTTCTTTGATTATTAAAAACCAATTTTCTGTGTTTTATTTTCTCACTTGAAAAATACCAAAAATATTTTCTTTTCTTTGTTAAGTTGTTGTTCTTACTTATTGGCGAAAGCCACTTTCAAACCATTCGGATGATCAAACGAAGTTGAGTTGGTACATTAGTAGTTAACGATTCAATCCCTGAGGACGATATTTTTATTATTACAAAGCGATTTGGTGCACTTGCCAATTTTGCTCAACAAGTTTTTGGCGCCGTTGCTGGGGATTGATTTTACGTTAATATTAGTTGTGCCAATGAAATCTCGATTTGAGCAATTTATTTTGTATATATTTGAATTTTTCTTTTGAGTTTTGTTTTTGTTAGGTGGATGCAACACATGGACCATGACTACTATTCAAATCAGAAATATCAAATTGATTGGGTCGTGCTTGCTTGTATCATTGCTAACAATGTAAAGACATACTCCAATGAGGAATGGAGATCACATTTGTTATCTTTACCACCACGACCACACTTTAAGTTGAATCCTGAGGTGGTAGAATTTCTTTGGGAGATAGATGTTCAACTTGCGATCCAGAGCATAGAGCGTAACAAGGCAGAAATAAGTACCATGATTCAGGGGTTTGAAATACAAGCTGTGAAACATTCTAAAGAGCTAGTAGCGCAACTAAGTGTCATGATTCAAAAGTTAGAAGCGAAAACTATGGAACATTTGAAAAAGCTAGCTGAGGAGCCACTGAAAACCCATATTCAAGAGAATGTGGTTGCGGAGATGGATCAAAATGAAGACGTAGTGGTGGTGGTAGATGAGTCGCAAGAGGAAATATCTTTCACCATGCTGGCCAAGAAACCTGAAATTGCTGCATTGGATAAATATGTTGGCTTACATGCATGTGTGGACACTGCAAAGTTAGTCCCTTCCACTTATCTGTCAAATTTCTTTGTGAAAATAACATTTGACCCGGGAGGAAGTGGGTTCATTATTGTACCTAAAGATGTCAATAGAGTTTTCACACACTTGCCAGGAGAAATTGAGGGTAGATTCATCTTGCTTCTGCAATCGCCACTCCACAAGCTATGGGATCCGGGAGAAGCCTTTACATATTTAGCATCTCTTGGCCCCTATGCTACAAGCAATAGGATCCAGGTGGAAGCTTCTCAATGAGTTTTCTTAACCCTTCTCTTTAGTTTATTTTCATTTTCTTGTTAGTTTTTGTTGAAAAATAATAATAATAATAAAAAATAAATAGAAGAAAAATTTTGAAAATTTAAAAAGAAAAAAAAATTGATTCAGATATAAATTTAGTTGCTTTTTCTTGTATGACTTGCCTATCTTGTGCTAATATTTTCTCTGTTTTGAGATATATATTTAGTTGTTCTTCGTGGTATCTCCTGACAAAAAGGAAGGATAGGAGGCAATAATGATGGTGACCTCAAGTTTGGACCAACTTTTGGAAGCGCAAGATAGGGGAGTTTTCTTTTCTTTTTCTTTATTTTGTTCTTATTTTTTTGTTTGTGTGTTGTTTTTTTTTGTTTGTGTTTGCCAGTTAATGTCAGCACTCCTCTTTTGAAAAGAAAAAATAATAATAAGCATGCTTGTGTGGAACCCCATTCTTGGAAATTTCATTGTATTGTGCACCCACCATGTTTGTTTTCCTTTGATGTGAAGATGACACTTGTGGCTTAGTTTGTCATTTGAGTTTATTCTTGACTGGATTTCATAACCTTGGTGCATTGTGTTAAACCTTGTTGATTAAAGTTCATGGCTATAAAATTTTTGTAAGAATTAATTGGATTGCTTAACTTTATCCTTGTGAGTCATTTGAGCATATAATTGTAAATTCTTTCTTGTGAGTGCACCATTGAAACTCATGCTCTTTAGTTTGCTTGGCTCTTGTTTGAAGTTCATGATTCACATGCATATTATAAAAATGATTTGGGTCATATTTCATGTAGCTACTTTGACGAAATAGCCAACCTTGATTTTTTCCCTTTGCTTAGCCCATTTGAGCTTTATATGTAAATCTTTGTTTGTTTTTACCCATGAGCCTTGACTTTGAAAACAATGTTTCTACCCAACCTTAGTGGATAGGAGAGCACTGAATTATTGTGTGTGGGTTTGACATAAGTATGAGGGAGAATATTGTGCTTATATGTTGGTGAAAGGAAGGAATGGTTACGAAAAAAAAAAAGAAAAAAAAAATAAAAATGGTATGAAATACTTGAGAAAAACAAAGTGGTGCTTTGAAAGAAAAGAAGGAGAAGGAAGTCAAAAAGAAAGAGGTGGGAAAAGGGTTATATGCAAAGCATGGTTCTTTAAAATAATTTTTGCTCTCCTATTTCCTTTGGTGCTAGCTTGTTTATCCTTTCTTATCCTTCCCATTTACATTGACCACATTACATCCTAAATAAAATCCCTTTGATTTATGCATGCTATGAATTGTGAATGAATGATTGAGATGAAAATCAAACTTAAAGTTGCATGGTTTTGATGTGTGAAATTGAGCAATACACTTACCTACATAAAATTTGAGTGACTGAGTGAAATTGCATTTCCTGTGAGTAGTTGGGTGTCCATTAGTTCTTCCTTAATTGAATTAGCCATGTTCTTTAATTTTTCAAGTGTGGAATTATTGGAGCACCATTGTTATGATTTCTTCTTTGGAATATTTGATGCGATGTATTTTAAAAGAAATATGATTAAAGGCAAGTGCACCTCGTCGCAATCAAGTAATACGGTGGTGAGACCGGTTATCGTATCCACAGGGATTGGATGTCAATTACCAATTCGCAAATTCAACAACTATCTAGACTAAACTATAATTTGAGAGATTAAACAGAAAATAAAGAAATAAAATATTTTTTGTCTTTTTGTAATTTTGTCAAACACTTGGTATGCAAACAGGGATGTGGTTAGAATTGTCAGGGTTAGACTACACTAATCCTCCCTTAGTTGCAACGAAATGGCTTCTAACACAAGTCCTAATTCAATTATGCCAATCAAGCCTTTTCTAAATTACTCAAGCCTAATGTCTTAGGTGCATTGAGCCTAAAACCCCAAATTAAACCCTAATGTCTTAGGTGGAATAACCTGAGATTTTGCATTAAGTTAAGACTTATAAGATTGCAAGCAGCCAACACCTATGTCTAGATTCTTGACCTACTTGGCATATGATTCATGAGCATGCCTTAATACCAACCTTCCAGTCATCTATCAAAGCAACAAATCATTCCTATGGGTAGCTAATCCAAGGAAAGCATTAAACACCGAATCACATACTCATAACGAAATAGAAACTTGTATTAAAATACCAAATCAATTACAACAAGTTCAGACAGTTACATCTAACCCCAACAATGGGGATTTAACTACTCATGATAAGGAAATACAAAAAAGGAAAAAGAGAAGGGATGAAGAACACTCATAGACAAGCTTCCTCCAATCGTCTCACCTTCCAAGAGCAGAGAAAACGCCCCCTTTTTGGGTAGAAACCCTCTCCGACCACCGGCCTCCTTTGCCTCCAAGTGCAGCTGATTTTAGGTTAAAAGTTAGTCTCCTTTTCTGTTCAGTGCAGGTTCATTTATAGGTCCGTCGCCCGTCACGGCCGTGACAGCCATCACGGCCAGGCCGTGATGGTCTCTGACTTGGGCGCCTCTTCATTCACTTATTCATCACGGCCGTGATGGTCATCACGGCCAGGCCATGATCGTTTCTGACTTTTCCAACTAGCAGGTCACGGCCGTGATAGCCATCACGGCCAGGCCGTGACAGCTTCTGACTTTTGGCTCAATCTTTCTTCAGCTCATCGCTCGTCACACGGTAGTGAGGGCCATCACGCCAGGCCGTGATACTCTCTCGCTTGGCTCATAATCTTCACTTCTAATCTCTTTTTTCATCCAAGCTCCACCAAGGCTGATTTCTGGGCATTTTTCCATTAAATCCTGCAAAACAACACCAGAAACCACCTCATCCGTTCCAAAGGAAAAACTATACAAAATCAACACTAATTTGGCCTAACTATATGCAAATGCATGCCGAAATGTACATGAAAAATGAGGTAAAATCACACTCATCAAATCACCCCAAGCTTAAGACTTTGCTTGTCCTCAAGCAAAAACTAAGGCCAGAAGAGATAAACAGTCAAAGCATGGATAGTGAACTAAGAACCCGAGTAAAATGATCCAAGCAATAGGCAATTCAAACAATTCAGCAAGAGACAATCAATTCAAGTCCAATTAGGGGCTTAAGTTTCCTAGACTCACATTCTCACTGATTCGGGCACTCTTGCTCACTTGAAGCTCACCCCAAGCTTGTTTATTTGCTTGGCTCTCTTTCTTGCCTCACTCACTCAAGTGTTCAAGTATATAACAATTCGCTCCATTTTCCTCAAGGAATGATTCCTACCATATGCTTGACTATCAACCAAATCTCCACTTTATTTATGAAAACACCTAAGAATCAAGAGGTCTTTTATTTGGTTGTAACGTGGCCATGGGATTAATCTTTAGGTGGGAATAACAAGAAAGGGATATTTCAAAAGGCTACATAAACATCAAGCATTTCAACACAAGAAACCTTCTAAAATACCTTCTTGGGTTTTCAATACATTTTTCCACCTTTCTTTTCTTTCTTTTTCTTTTTATTATTTTTTGTCATCCCCTTCTCTATTTATTTTTCTTTTCTTTTTTTTTTTTTTTTTTTGGAGAAGGGGAAATTTTTCAAATCAAGATTTTTTTTTTTTTTTTCTGATTCTTTTCCCAAACTTTCAACTACCTTTTTCACCCTTTTTGTGATACTTTAGAAGGTCCCTTATCAAGTATATGTATCAAAATTTTTCAGGGTACCAAGAAAAGCATTTTATTCATTCAGGCTCAAAATTGGGCAACTAAGGGTAGCATTTCATCATTCAAAACTCAGAAGGCCAGAAAAATACCTATTGCCTCAATCATTTTCAAAAATGTTTCCAAAAATTTTAAGCTTTAACATGGTTTTAAGTCAAGTTCTAGAGAAAACAAACCAAGAGGAATAACACTCTACACAAAGAATGGGGGCAGATTTAGTGAGTACCCCCTAATGGCTCAAAAGCTCACATTTATCAGTTCAAGAACCAGTGAGAAACACAAGTCTATAGAAACATATGCTAATCATCAACTATCCAAGATCATCTCAAGCATATTCATTTGCAGCCATATCACAAGAATAAACAGAATTGGGTTCAACAATTCACTATCACAAAAAAAAAATTTGGCACTTAGCTCTCACAATCATAAGCTCAATCTAAGCAGGGGCAATCAAATCATGTGATCATGCAAGACTAAACCTATATGAATGCAACATTTACAATGCAAGATATGAACATATGCAAAATACCCCTACCCCAAGCTTAAAGATTTACATTGTCCCCAATGTAAACAATCAAGTTGGAGAGGAGAGAAGAATAAAATAAAGCAAAAAAAATTGGAACGGCTTACCGAGGTGGTAGCGGGTGTTGGCTCACATGCTTTATGGCTTTGTTTCTCCCTGCTCTTTTTCTCCTTCCTTTATTCAAAATCTGAAGACACTTAACAAAATTATTAACAAACCTCTTGAGCTTCTCAAATTATTCAAGAGGTTGAAAATCAAAAACAAAAACTAACTAAAGAGAAGGGTTAAGAAAAGTTGGGTTGCCTCCCAATAAGCGCTTCTTTAATGTCACTAGCTTGACTTATTAAAAATCATCACCTGAATCCTCCTCCCGGATCAAATGGAAATTGGGATGGTGATTGTAACAGTAAAATAACTTTATTTTCAATTCCACCCAGCCATTGGGTGGAAATTCCATTGACCTTTACAATTATAAATTCACTTCCTCTCGGGTCAAATGGAATTGTCAAGAGGAAGTGTGACAGACAAGTGGGAGGGGTTAACTTACCAATTTCCACACATGCATGCAAGCCAACATATTTATCTAGTGCAGTAAAATCAGATTGCTCAAGCATGCATGGTGGAAGGAGTGCTATCTAGATGCCCTGCCTCCTCACTTGTTGTTTCCCAAGGATTTTTGGAAGGTAATTCCTCTTGTTGTGGTTCACTCACCACCACCACTTCATTTTCAATTTCATCCATTCCCAGAACCAGATTTTTCTCATGTGGCTCTATGGGAATCATACATGGTGGTGGAGGTGGTAAATATGCCCAAAAGGTTTCCCAATCCTCCTTGGAGTATACATATATAAGCTCACCAGTCATAGGATCGACTCGTGATGGGATGTTATGAGATAGAGAGAACTCCTCGAAGAATTCTCCCAAATTTATATCGCCATCCCACCACAAGTTGTCCTCCAAAACATGACTGGAAGCTTCCTTATCAGGTGGACAATAAAAATTTTCCATGACTTTTGTCCACCTTACAAAACAGAATTCAAAACAAAAAATTCAAATATATACAGAAAAATATCAAATATACACAGGCAATAAAAAAAAATGTCTAAACTAGTTGTCTCGTTTGTTACTACTGATATTGACAAAGCCAATCCCCGGCAACGGCGCCAAAAACTTGTTGCGATGTATTTTAAAAGAAATATGATTAAAGGCAAGTGCACCTCGTCGCAATCAAGTAATACGGTGGTGAGACCGGTTATCGTATCCACAGGGATTGGATGTCAATTACCAATTCGCAAATTCAACAACTATCTAGACTAAACTATAATCTGAGAGATTAAACAGAAAATAAAGAAATAAAATATTTTTTCTTTTTGTAATTTTGTCAAACACTTGGTATGCAAACAGGGATGTGGTTAGAATTGTCAGGGTTAGACTACACTAATCCTCCCTTAGTTGCAACGAAATGGCTTCTAACACAAGTCCTAATTCAATTATGCCAATCAAGCCTTTTCTAAATTACTCAAGCCTAATGTCTTAGGTGCATTGAGCCTAAAACCCCAAATTAAACCCTAATGTCTTAGGTGGAATAACCTGAGATTTTGCATTAAGTTAAGACTTATAGGATTGCAAGCAGCCAACACCTATGTCTAGATTCTTGACCTACTTGGCATATGATTCATGAGCATGCCTTAATACCAACCTTCCAGTCATCTATCAAAGCAACAAATCATTCCTATGGGTAGCTAATCCAAGGAAAGCATTAAACACCGAATCACATACTCATAACGAAATAGAAACTTGTATTAAAATACCAAATCAATTACAACAAGTTCAGACAGTTACATCTAACCCCAACAATGGGGATTTAACTACTCATGATAAGGAAATACAAAAAAGGAAAAAGAGAAGGGATGAAGAACACTCATAGACAAGCTTCCTCCAATCTTCTCTCCATCCAAGAGCAGAGAAAATGCCCCCCTTTTTGGGTAGAAACCCTCTCCAGCCACCAGCCTCAGCCTGCCTCCAAGTGCAGCTGATTTTAGGTTAAAAGTTAGTCTCCTTTTCTGTTCAGTGCAGGTTCATTTATAGGTCCGTCGCCCGTCACGGCCGTGACAGCCATCACGGCCAGGCCGTGATGGTCTCTGACTTGGGCGCCTCTTCATTCACTTATTCATCACGGCCGTGATGGTCATCACGGCCAGGCCGTGATCGTTTCTGACTTGTCCAACTAGCAGGTCACGGCCGTGATAGCCATCACGGCCAGGCCGTGACAGCTTCTGACTTTTGGCTCAATCTTTCTTCAGCTACTGCTCCGTCACGGCCGTGAGGGCCATCACGGCCAGGCCGTGATACTCTCTGCTTGGCTCATAATCTTCACTTCTAATCTCTTTTTTCATCCAAGCTCCACCAAGGCTGATTTCTGGGCATTTTTCCATTAAATCCTGCAAAACAACACTAGAAACCACCTCATCCGTTCCAAAGGAAAAACTATACAAAATCAACACTAATTTGGCCTAACTATATGCAAATGCATGCCGAAATGTACATGAAAAATGAGGTAAAATCACACTCATCAATATTCTAGGATGTGAACTTGTTATAAGGTGATTCTTTTGTTTTAGGATTTCTTACATGGTTGGGTGTTGCATTGCTTTGTTAGTGTTAAGTTAGGGTGTCCCTTGAGACGATGTTTGCTTGGTCTGTTGTCCTTAATGTTTTGTGTGTTAGTTTGGGTTACTTTTACTTGGGGACAAGCAAAGTCTTAGGTTTGGGGGTGTGATAATCTTCTAGATTATATGATTTTTGTGTGCGTATTAAATAGATTTTTGCCCCCAATTGTGTCGATTGATTGAGTTTTGTCCCTAAGTTTAGCTAATTTAGTTTTTAATAATGTTTTGAATATTTTCGTTTAATTTCATGTTTTTAGAGTTAATCTAATAGTTTTTTTTTTACTTGTTTACATTTGTAGGAAATAATAAAGATGAGATGGAAAATTGAAGAGATTGATAGATTTGGCTTCTAATGAAAATTGCAAAAAGAAAATAGAAAAGTGGCAGCAGCATGAGTTTGTCCTAGATAACTTATTTTGATTCTGGATAATTACTTATTATGGAGTTTGTTCTATTTCTATTATGTCTAGCTAATTTTCTTTTGTTAGAAGTAGATGGAACCGCCTAGATAACTTATTTTGATTCTGGATAATTACTTATTCTGGTTTGTTTAATTTCAAGAGTTTATTCACTTTTTGCATGTTTATCTACTGTATGAATTTGCAGTTGGAAAATTCGAGTTCATAATCGCTGTTTGTGAATAAATTATTTACGCGTGTTACTTAGGAATAAGAACACAACCAAATTAATTTTTTTGAGTGGAAATATTTCTTAATGCTTCTGCTATTTATCTAATAAAAGAGGAATTGAATTAGTAACTTAGACAGAAAGGTTTATTCACCTAAGGAATTAGGGGATAAATTACAAAACTCAGTTTCTTGAAATTGGATGAACTATTCAAGTTAATTTCCAGGATTGAATAGGTTGGACAGGCAGGGAAATCGATCCTCTAAAAATTTCTTCTTTGATTATTAAAAACCAATTTTCTGTGTTTTATTTTCTCACTTGAAAAATACCAAAAATATTTTCTTTTCTTTGTTAAGTTGTTGTTCTTACTTATTGGCGAAAGCCACTTTCAAACCATTCGGTTGCTCAAACGAAGTTGAGTTGGTACATTAGTAGTTAACGGTTCAATCCCCGAGGACGATATTTTTATTACTACAAAGCGATTTGGTGCACTTGCTAATTTTGCTCAACAGTGTAGGGGCGGTTGGGGAGTTGGAGGAGGAAGAAAGGTTTTGTCTGATATGTAAAATAGGTTTTTTAGAGTTAGGAGTGGTAACTCAATCTCCTTTCTTATCTTTTTGCTGATTGTTATTTTCTCCTTCTATTCTTCTCCTTTCTTCATTATCTTCTTCTTCTTCTTTCTTTCTTCATTATTATTGTTTTAGCCTCCAGTTTGAAAATAAAATTGTAGTGGACGGAACCTCCTCGTCCAACAGAAAATTAATTATGCAATGGGCGGAACCTCCATGTCCAACAGAAAATTAAATATGCAAAGGGCGAAGTCTCCTCGTCCAACAGAAAATTAAATATGCAATGGACGGAACCTCCTCGTCCATCAGCAAATTAAATATGCAATGGACGGAACCTCATCGTCCAACAGAAAGTTAAATATGCAATGGACGGAACCTCCTCGTCCAATATAAAATTAAATATGCAATGGACGGAACCTCCTCATCCAACAGAAAATTAATTATGCAATGGACGGAACCTCCTCGTCCAACAGAAAGTTAAATATGCAATGGACGGAACCTCCTCGTCCAACAGAAAATTAAATATGCAATGGACGGAACCTCCTCGTCCAATAGAAAATTAAATATGCAATGAATGAAACGTCCTCGTCCAACAGAAAATTAGATATGCAATGGACAAAATCTCCTCGTCCAATAGAAAATTAAGTAACCTCATTTCTTCACTTTTTTCTTTTTCTTCTTTCTTTCTTCACTATTATTTTTTAGTCTCCCTGAAATATAATAACATAAAAATTAGAATAAAATAAAATGAAGACGGACAAAAATGGGTGTTCACTGTTGCCCCTCTTTACTTGTTGCATACTAGAAGACATGATTAGTCGTGACTTTTCATGTATTGTAGTAATGAACAAGTAAAGAAAATGAACACATATTTTGTCCAACAAAAACGTGAGGAGCTCAAAAGAAAACCTCACAGTTTGAAAATAAAATTGCAGTAGACGGAACCTCCTCGTCCAACAGGAAAGTAAATATGCAGCGAGCCTCAAAGCTCGAAAATAAACTTGCAGTGAGCCTCAGAGCTCGAAAATTAAATTGCAGTGAGCCTCAGAGCTCGACAAAAATCAATCAGTAATCTGAAACCAATGAGAATTCCTTCCTTTTGAAGACAGCAGAACCAAATGCTGCATGGAAAAATTTCCACCAACCAAACCCTTGTTCACCGACCACTTTGAGCCAAGGCATCATTCATTCTTTTAACAACATGGGTCACCCAAGAATCTGATAACATATGAGGTGGATGTTATGTTTATTCTCCCAAGCTTTTTTTGCATCATTCTTTTGTTGTACAGTGCATGCTATCTCTTCCATTGAATTTGAAATATTGAGTCCTTCTGGTTCAAACCATTCATTGGTTCTACCACTAGAATTATCAAATCATACCATTAAACCTATATTTACTTTTATTGAGACATGACCATGATGAGAGTGAACACGACAGGGGAGTATGAAGGAAAAGCCTCTTGCCTTAATTCGAGAATTTAGTTTGTTAAGAGAAAATAACAATATTAGAATAAAATTACAGAAGGGATCATGAAGATTAAAAGCAAAGATAAACAAAGAAAATTACGAGAATCACATAAAATTTACCCCAGTGTTGGTCCTTTGATTTTCATTTAATTGATTCCCCACAGCCTTTTGATGACACAGATCTTGGCTCCTGTTTCTGATTCTTCAAACATGCCTTCTTCAATCATTCCTTAACAATTTTGCCCCAGTATACTCAGTCGGATAAAATTACCCCAGTGTGGCGAGTGCTTGCAGAAGTGTTGGACCATATCTTACCCCTAGGCCGCCTTTACAGGTTTTCAGCCTAAGGTCTCTTTACCCTAACTTTTGCCTAGGTTGCCCTTTCGGGTTTTCAACCTAGCGGGCCTTTTTCTTCTTCTTTTGTTTTCCTTGTTCTTTGCCCTAACTTTTGCCGAGGTTGCCCTTTCGGGTTTTCAACCTAGCGGGCTCTTTTCTTTTCTTTTGTTATCATTGTTCTTTGCCCAAACTTTTGCCTAGGTTGCCCTTTCGGGTTTTCAACATAGCAGATTCTTTTAAGCATAGAACTTTTTCACAGCACCAGAGTTTACTGGCCTTGGTAACTCTTCCCCATCCATGTTTTGCAGAATCAAAGCTCCTCCTGAGAATGCTTGTTTGACAATATAAAGACCTGTTGGTATAAGCCTTAGAGGCCAATGTATTTCTTTAGACTTACATTTGTATCTTGCTATTTTATATATATATATATGATATGAGGAATTTCAGTTTATTGTGTTACTTGTTTAAACATAATAAAGTCCTTAGAATAGGGATTTCAGTTTAATAGAATATCAAGTATATGACTTGATCGTGAGACACTATTGAACAATGAAATCCTATTCTTAAATATCCGTAGTCAAGTATTTTATTAATAAGGACAATAATAATACAATTGAGACTATTATGTGTGCAGACTGATGACCATATCTCATGGGTCATGGATATGAGATATCGAGTCGACACATAGGTACACATTAGAGTAATGATGTACTGGATTGACCCGCCATGAGAACACTACATGGAGCGTTATGTGAGTGTCATAAGTAGTTCTCATAGTGACAATGGTGCATACAATCCTTCGACCTGAAATCACTACGATCCCTACATGAGGAGTCGTGTGCTTTAATATCGTCAAACGTCATCTGTAATAGGATGATTATAAAGACGGTCATTGGGCATACCACGAGCCAGGCAGAGGGATGTGAGTGACCTAGATGGAATTTGTCCCTCCTACATGACAGGAGTAATATCCGTGGGCCCCCTGATAGAGTGAGACTGTAAAATGCATGGCCATGCTGAAATGAGTCAATATGAGATATTGACCTCATTTGTTGTTAAGTCTACTCGGGTATCAGGGAACATGATATTGAACCATACAAGGGTGACACATTCTATGCCTTGTGTTCAATATAGATATATGGACAAAGGGATAATAATGCACATGAATATTTGTCACGAAAGGTTTCGTCAAATCATCGACTTTCTCACTACTTAGGTAGCAGTGATGTATTGCTAGATACCGCTCACTGTTTGTAATATTAAATGGGATTTAATGTTACTACTAACGTTTTGGGAACCTATAGGGTCACACACATAAGAGCGGATTAAAAGAAGCATTAAAAGGAGAGTTGGACTTTCCTATTGGGCCTAGCGCATAGTACATGGGCTTAGGTCAAGTGCTGCTCACTAACTCACTTAAGGAGGCGCTACTATAAGTAGAACACTTAAGTTGTTGTGCACACAAGGTTGATACCCTAACCGCACAGAGAGAGTAAGAGTGAACAGTAAGCCTCGGTTTTGAAGCTAGCACTGCAAGACAGAGACACTTCAGGTTCGTGACGTTGGACGTTCACGGAGTCCCCTCGTGTGGATACCTTTGGAGACACCATTCGTGCGATGTTCGTGATAGACGAATTTCAACCAACAGCCATCGCTTCAAGAGGTAAACTTTCTAATCATGAATCATGACCATTCGCATGGATCCTTCGATGGGAATTTTTCTGCTACGTTTTATTTTGTTTTATACGCAAATTCCCAACAAGACCTTCATAATTTGGTGCCCATTTTCCTCGGGCATCCTCTTGATTAGGAAGGATTTTCTTTAAAACCAGGTCTCCCGCGTAAAATTCTCTGGACCAAACCTTCTTATTGAAAGCTCTTGCCATTCTGCTTTGATACAATTGCCCGTGACAGATAGCTGCCCGTCTTTTCTCTTCTATCATGTTCAACTGCTCATATCGAGTTTTCACCCACTCAGATTCTTCTAAATCTGCTTCCATCAAGACCCTTAGCGAAGGGAGTTCTACTTCGATAGGTGAGACAGCCTCCATCCCGTACACCAAAGAGAAAGGGGTTACCCCAGTGCTTGATTGTATATTAGTCCGATAAGCATGTAGGGCATATGACAGCATTTCGTGCCAGTCTTTATAATTTACAACCATCTTGGCAATGATCTTATTGATATTTTTGTTTGCTGCTTCAATTGCGCCATTCATTTGAGGTCTATAAGGAGCTGAATTGTGGTGTTTGATTTTGAAACCACCGCAAAACTTTTGAATCTTGACACCATTAAGATTAGCAGCATTATCTGTGATTATCCTCTCTGGGATCCCGTATCTACATACGATGTCCTTCTTGAGGAATTTGAGAAACATCTTTTGAGTTATGCTGGCATATGAAACAGCTTCCACCCATTTAGTGAAATAGTCTATCGCCAGCAAAATGAAACGATGACCATTGGAAGCCTTGGGATTAATGGGACCGATGACATCTATTCCCCACATCGAAAAAGGCCATGGGGATGCTAAATTGTGCAATGGAAATGGAGGTGCATTGACCCAGCCTACATACATCTGACATTTTTGGCATTTACGAACATGCTCTATACAATCCGACTCTATAGTAGACCAATAATAGCCACTTCTCAAGATTTTTGGAGCCATCATGTGGCCATTGGCATGAGTCCCATAGATTCCTTCATGAACTTCGATCATGATCAACTTAGCTTCACTAGCATCCACACATCTGAGTAGGGTACCTTCATATCCTCTTTTATACATGACTTCCTTGCTTAAGAAAAAGGCCACAGCCAGTCTTGGGATGGTCTTTCTATTTGCTTCGCTTGCTTCTGCCGGGTATTTCTTGTTCTGAATATATTGCTTGATATCATGATACCAAGGCTTACCATCAGGTTTTCCTTCCACATGGGCACAATATGCCGGTTCATCTTGCACTCTAACTTGGATGGGTTGGACATTGGTATGGATGTCCAGCTTGGTCATGGCAGCTAGTGTGGCTAAAGCATCAGCAAACTGATTCTTGTCTCGAGTTAAATGTGAGAAAGTAATCTCGTCAAACTTAGCAATCAACTGAGTCAAGTATTTCTGATACGGAATTAACTTGGAGTCTTTGGTTTGCCATTCATCATTGACTTGGTAAATGATTAGAGCTGCATCCCCGAAGACTTTCAACTGCTTTATACCAAGTTCAAGTGCCATTTGTAATCCACTAGCACATGCCTTGTATTCTGCAATATTCACTACAAAAAATCAACTGTTTAACGACCAGCATATTCGGTCACTAAACCTTCTAATTCGATCGCTATTTATTTTAGCGACCGAATTAGTGACCGATTAATGGTCGTGGCTGATAACCTGGTCTCTAAGATTTTAGAGGCCGAAATATTAATTCGTTTGCTAAATGGCGACCGTAATTTCGGTCGCTAAATAATAAAAAACGGTCGCTACAGGGTTGGTCGCACTGTTTGGGTAACCATTTTTAGCGACCGATAATCGGTTGCTAGTTCGGTCGCTAATGTTGGCTATTGTTAACCTATATTAGCGACCGATTTTCGGTCGGTAGACCGCAATCTTTTAATGTTAACTAAAGTTTAGCGACCGAATTATTGGTTTCTAATTCGGCCGCTATACTGGATTTTATTAAAAAAAAAAATTAATTTTTTTGTTTTTCTTTAAAATTTAGCAAAATTACTAATAAAACACACCAAATTACTAATGAAATATACAATAATAAGAAATAATGAATATATATAAAAAAATAATCCAAAGTGTCGTACAAGAATCGTTTAAAGTCAAAAAAATGAAAAAAAATAGTCATAATGAGGGGGAGGTGGAGGAACCCAATCATCCTCAGTGTCTGTACCACCGGCGTCTACTATCTGATCGTCCTCTGCAGTAGCAGCATCAATAGCTGGCGGTAGAATTGGAGGAGCGGCAGCAGGCGGCACAACCGTCAGAGCATTACCCTGAGCAACTGGAGTCTGGATCCTCATTTGTTACAACACCAGCCACAGTGTCTGACCCTGCTCGATGCTCATCTGCATCAGATGCTAGTGTGCTTGAGTCAACTGTGCAATCTGGTTCGCCATCTGCTGCTCTCCCTAGCTCTTCTCCCGAAGCTTCGCGTTCAGCTGTGTGATGGTGTCCTGCATTTGGTTGAACTGCTCCTGAGGGACGGTATCGGCGTAGGAAGGAGCAGGCGTGCCGGATGATGAAGTGATAAACTCGCCTCTCAGCTGTCCGAGGTCATACACGTGCCCCTTCTTGTTCCTGCCCCCGACGACCTCCAAATAAATGGCCTTATCGTCGGCGGAGATAGGAAAGCTGGGCCCATCACCAGTCAAGGCCTCAGATTGTGGCTGAGGCACGTGATATGACATCGTCCTTCTTCTCGTTGAAGCCCACCTACAAAGTATAGTTGAAGAGATTTAGTTAAAATTATAATCAATATCAACAAATCATTTATAATAAATTACAAGTAAACACTAAATTGTTTTTTGCTTACAGCATAGTTACGGGCCTTGTCGTTGATCCATGTCCCCGACTTCAACTTCTTCGTCCTCTCCACCAACTCCATAGCAGTGGGGCCCCGCTGTTTCTGTGCTTTCCTTATAGAAAAATATAATCTTAAATTCATAAGAATATGTAAAAAAGAAAACTCATTAAATAGTATACTAAGTCAAAAGTTTAATGTATTACCAGCTCGTCCTAGTGGGCGGCGCCTGATTTAGACCCGTCGGTCCAAGCACATGCGCCATCATCAGAAGCTCGATTACGCCGAGCTGTGGCCTGAATCTCCTGGAACTTCTCAGTAGCCCAGTACTGGTCCAGCTGCCTCTTGATCTCAGGATCCACCCACTTCCCCTTATTCTTACCCTTATTCTTATCGACTTTTGTCTCTACGTCAAGAGTATGATCAAACCAATCACACTTGAAGATAACTAACTTCATCATGGGGAAACCGGTATAATCGAGTTCAAGGATGTCAGTTAGAACCCCATAGAAATCATCCTCTACATTGCCATCAGTGGCTCTCACACAAACACCATAGATACACGACTGCATTCCTTCATTCCTTGTTTTTGTGTTAAATTTATATCCATTTACAATGTAAGTATTCCATGATGTAACCCATCTGTTAGGTCCCCCGTGCCAAATTTGTCTCTCCTGGCTAACAACAAACTCTATAAACTCACCCACTCCAACTCTATACTCTTCCCTAATACGTTTATTCCGATCCAACCTACGATACATCCATTTCCGATTCTCCGGAATATCCATTGTTGGCAATTAAATAACCAACCCTACAATAACACTTATATATTACGGTGCATTCCAATAACTCCTTCAATCTCGTTCTTATGACAAGGTGTGAACCTATCCCATTCGAGAAGAAACCTTTACCACACTCGGCTAATAATAGTTATTCCCTTATTCAAATATCTTATACTTAACAAAATTTCGGCAGCATTTCCCATCGGTCTCCAAGTACACGACTCGAGCAAGATGAGAATCACCGCAATCAAGTATGCACCAGGAGAACAAAAGGAAATGCATTAGACCGATATTTCAACAAGTATATAAGGCATTTGAACTTTGAAATGACTATTGTACGAGTGTGAAAAAGGTTTTTTCCCAAACTGTCCCACTTAGACAATTCAAGATTCAATACAATGAGCATGCGTACCTTGAGAAGGTATGCATGCTCATTAATATTGAATCTCAAATAGGAAACTAAGGCTTTCGTAACTTAATAATTATCTCTAGCAGAAAATAAAACCATTGACTTATAAGGATTGCAACATACTTCAACAAATATATATTGAAGCATAATTCAATACAAACTTAGATAAAATATAGTAGCAAACATCCTATTGAGCTCCGCTCTCCACTAACAAGTAACATATAATTGTCAAACACATGCATAACTTCTTAATTAGCAACACACAACAAGCATCCCGCCTTTTTGACAGGATTACATCCTATTGAGCTCTGCTCTCCACTAACAAACAACACATAATTGCAAATACATGCATAAATATTAAATTATCAGCACACAATCAGCATCTTGCCTTTCAGGCAGGATACCTTCCTATTGAGCTCCGCTCTCCACTAACAAGTAACACATAATTGTCAAACACATGCATAACTTCTAAATTAGTAACACACAACAAGCATCCCGCCTTTTTGACAGGATCACATCCTTTTGAGCTCTGCTCTCCAATAACAAACAACACATAATTGCAAATACATGCATAAATATTAAATTATCAGCACACAATCAGCATATTGCCTTTCAGGCAGGATACCTTCCTATTGAGCTCCGCTCTCCACTAACAAGAAACACATAATTGTCAAACACATGCATAACTTCTAAATTAGCAACACACAACAAGCATCCCGCCTTTTTGATAGGATCACATCCTATTGAGCTCTGCTCTCCACTAACAAACAACACATAATTGCAAATACATGCATAAATATTAGATTATCAGCACACAATCATCAACTTGCCTTTCAGGCAGGATACATTCCTATTGAGCTCAGCTCTCCACTAACAAACAAAAAGATATATAATTTACATAACACATTACAAGAACCACACAATCAGAACCTTTTAGACAAAGCAGAACCTTAAAAGAGAGTATTGAGAGAACTTACCTATGCGACAAAATGCAACAACAAGTAAGGATAAGGGGAGGAGCCGCAGACAAGAAGATCAGGAACTGATAAATATAATAAGACAATATGAAAGTAAATTAATATCCTTAGAGCCAACTTAATTGTATTCAAGTTAGTAATATAAAAGTTCAACAAATTGCTATTACGACCAATTGATTACCTGTGGAGATGGAGAGAGGACGAAGGGACTCGGTTTCAACTCACAAGAAATAGAGCAATGACCTATAATGCATAAATAAAATTAATCCTGTCAAATACTAACATTTAAGAAACTAACATTTAAGAGTTTGTTGAAAGCCATTAGGCCTTTTACTTTTGTCCTCTCTTTCTGTGTTTTTTAAATCATTGCTATATTGGGTCTTGATCTCTTTGAATTTCTTAAGGATATACACATGAATAACATATTTGAACAGAGAGAGAGAGTTGTATAGAAAGCAATGCAAAATAGTTGATTAAATGAACCTTTAGCAAACTTCATGCAAATGAATCTATTTCTGTATTCATGACATGAATAGAACATAAATGAATTAGATAACCATGTAAAAAATAATCTATCATCAATGACACCACTTATAATATTTAAGTCGTTAAGTATATACCACTTGGGTGTGGAGCATAAGGCTTGGTGAAACAGCCGTACTTCCTAGCAAGTTGGTTTGTTTATACAATACAATATATATCAAACAAGTTCAATGTAGAGTTTACCATTCAAGTCCAGACCGTTTGATAATCAGGCTTCAGATTATAACTATTTAATACAAAAAATAGTGACTTGATAACCTACCAACAACTAACATGTCAAATACTAACATTTCAACAAACTGACAAATATTTGGTCGTTGGTGGGTGTCTGCTTGTTCGTTGAATGCTTGTTATTGTAGTTATAGCTCACAAGCATCTAAGTCAATACTTATATTTATAATAATCTATTCTGATATCTAATTTCTTATCAATTTGTCATTGACTTGGTCTTCAAACTCATATTAACATAGTCTTCCTTATGTCTAATACAATGTGCCTGTAATTTAATAATTACATTCATGGCTTCATATTTACTTATTTTAAGCAGGGATGGCCATGAAACTTATAGTAGTCATACTTCCAAGCATTACAGTCTCAGAGATAGTGAATCAAGAGGAAGCTAACTTATATTATCTATCCAATAAGTTATTTAAATCAATATACCCCTACTGTCAGAATTTCTCTACTCTGGATTTCACTAGAACAACATCAATGATTAATTTGACAGCATAAATACCCATACTGACAGAACTTCCCTAAACCCTAACCTAAGACAGAACTGATCAGAGGAGACTGTGGGGGTGGTGGTTGCGCGAGCAGAACCCCTTGAGATGGTGGTGGTGGCCGGAGGAGGAAGAGACAATACCTGAGAGAGACATTGAGAGAAATTGAGACAAAGAGAACCGAGCAAGAGAGAGAGCGAGATACACAGAGAGAGAGGAGAGGAGACCATACCAAAGAAGGAGGTCACGGTGCTATAGTGGTGGTCGTGGTGGCGGTGGTGGCGGTGGCGGCACGGTGCTGCTGGGAGGAGGAAGAGAGTGTGAGAGACAGAGAAGGAGAAACACAAAATGAGAAGGATAAGAGGAGAACCTTACCAAGTGGTGACCGGAGGAGGGTGAGATGCTGAGAGGTGGCGATGCGCGACCGGAACAGGGAAAGGGGAGGAGCTACGCGTGAGAGAGAAGAGAAGAAAAGAGAGAAATGGGGGAAGAGAGGAAGGAAATCGCGATTTAGGGATTTAATTTTTAGCGACCGAATTATTCGGTCGCAAAATCGGTCACTAACTGGGTTAATTTGAAATTTGAATTCATAAATTTAGTGACCGATTTTAAATCGGTCCCTAACACGCTCTATTTTAATTTTTTACGTGCCGTTTAGCGACAGAATTAATATCGGTCGCAAATATAAATAAAATTTAACCGTTGCATTTAACTCGGTCGCCAGTTCGGTCGCTAAAAAGTTAGCAAGTTTTGGCTTTTACTTTCCTTTATTTAGCGATCGAAATAGCGACCTATAACTCTGCTACTCTCTATTTCGGTTGCTATTTATTTGGTCATGATATCAACTATAACGAGTGTTTCATGTAGATCCTACAATCGAGTCGCCATTTCGGTCGTAAACAGCAACCAACAAATTCGGTCACTATTTTTTTGGTCGCTAAATAACCTTTTTTTTGTAGTGATTATTCGTACATTCAAATTTCAGCTTTACGCCACCGGGCAGTCTGCTTGCCGTTTTGTGAGATAACCATTGCTCCTATACCACTGTCATGCATATTGACTACTCCATCAAAATACATCTTCCATACCTATTGTTCATCTTCCTCGAGGGACATTATCTCTCCATCTGGGAACTCAGAGTTGACAGGCCATCCATCCTCAAGAGGATTCTCTGCTAAATGATCATCAATCGCACTTCCTTTGATGGACTTCTGAGTCACATATTTAATGTCAAATTCTGACAATATCACTTGCCACTTTGAAACTCTTAAGGAGATATGAGGACTTTCGGAGATATACTTCAAAGGATCCATTCGAGAAATTAGCCAAGTGGTGTGATATAACATGTATTGTCTGAGTCTTCTGGAGGTCCACACTTGCGCACAACAAGTCTTCTCGATTGCCATATAACAAGCCTCACAGGCATTAAACTTCTTTCTCAGATAGTAAATTGCCTGCTCCTTACTGCCAGATTCATCATGTTGTCCCAGCATAGCCCCCATCGAGGTTAGCAATATAGTGAGATAAAGTAACAATGGACGACCTTGGGTAGGTTGTACCAATACTGGGGGATTCAGTAAATATGCCTTTATATTGTCAAAGGCTTCTTGACAGTTATCATCCCATCTTCCCGGATTATTCTTCTTGAGGAGTTTGAAGATTGGCTCGCATGTGCTAGTCAAATTTGCAATGAAGCGCGCAATATAGTTCAACCTTCCAAGAAAACCCCTTACTATTCGCTCGTTCTTAGGTGCTGGCATGTCACGTATTGTTTTTACCTTCACTAGTGCAATAAGTGCTTTTTACATCAGTTAAAATTGATTTTATACGTCAAAATATTGTCTGACGTAAATACAGCTGACGTTAATAGTTAATATTTTAAAGTCAGTTGTGGTAAAGAACTGACGTTAAATATAAAACTATTAACGTCAGTTCTTTAACACAACGGACGTTAATTTTGTTAAACCTAACGTCAGTTGTGGTAAAGAACTAACGTTAATAGTTTTACATTTAACGTCAGTTCTTTATTGCAACTGAGGTTAATAGTGTACTTTATATTTTATAAAATACTATTATTGTCAGTTTTTTTATACAAATATCTATAATATATATATATATATATATATATATATATATATATATATATATATATATATATATTAACTCAGTTTTAAAATATCACTCCCCTCAGCTATCCCTGCATTCAGTAAATATCCCAGTAACACAGAATATCACACACATTACAGAATTGCAAACACTACCCTTAAATTTCAATATTAACAAAAAGAAAAGAAATATACAAAGGAACAATGGGGGGACTTAAAACTAAAACTCATGTATAGGAAAAACATAACTATCTACAAGTATATGTGTATATGTATATATATTTTAGTCTCCAATGTCTAAAAACAAAATTACTAATCTAAGGATATATATATATACATGTTATTAATTAGTTTCTAAAGTCTAACAAAAAAAACTATTCATCTAAGTATTGCGGAGGTATGTTGTCAATTCCTTTTTCAGCCGCATACTTGAAGAAGAATTCAGCTACGCGCATCCTCAAGTCTCTAAGCTCATCTTCTTGAAGCGGCGATTGGTCGTTAAATGCCTACACACGTTCAAATAATAACAATAACATTAACGCAAGTCATCTTCAAAACTATAATATATAATTTAACAAGTTGTTTAAATACTACCTTATTCCATCCATCCGTAATAGATGCAGAGACTATGTTCAGCATATGAAGCATCACATAATAGCCGCACGACCACCCGTCAGGTTGAAATCGAGACTACAAACAAAATTAATTTCAATGTTAGTTGAATATACATATAAATTAGTAATTATAATATTAATTATTTGATAAATAAACTACCAAACCTTGAGGATGGTCCATTCCGGATTTGCTTTAGCCTTAGAAGTCTTACTTCTCCCGTTGATCCATATGTATGCCTGTTCAGAAACAATATATATTTATTAACATAGGTTATAACTCAAAATAAATATAGAAGTATAAATAAAAATAAATGTATACTAAGTTTAAACTACCTATATCAATATCCCTTCGTGATGATCATCACGAGTGACATGTACATCGTCCACTTGTGTCTCCTCGATTATAGTAAACATGTTTGTTGAAAAAGAAGGAGTCTCGGGAATATCAAGATTTGAATCTTGATTTTCATCACTACTATTATACATGCTTTTTCCTTGGAGAACCACAGACAACCTTTTGTTAGAAGGATCAGTGATGTAGAACACTTGTTTTGCTTGGGAAGCCATTATGAAAGGCTCATTTATATGACCTAACTTGTTGAGGTCTACCAATGTGAACCCCAATTCGTCGGTTTGTACACCACCGTTACTATCAACCCACTTACATTTAAAAACCGGCATCGTAAGCTTAGTGTAATCGAGCACCCAAATATCTTCAATATATCCAAAGTAAGGTGTTGGTGCTTTAACGGGTTTTGTGTCCTTTGCACTAGAGAAGTGCATTGCTTCGGCCACGATCATAACCCCACTATTTTGTATGGTACTCTTGTTATCTTGTTCCTTTGTATAAAAGGGAAAGTTATTTATGTCGTATCCGCTCCAACATATGACGTTGAAGCTAGGCCCAGGTGCTAGCCATCTTACGTCATCAGAAGCAGTACTACCATCTTAAGCATTTCTTCCTTGAACCGTGGTAAGAAAGTCTTGTTATGCTTTTTCAACAACCACCTTTCGCTCATTCGAGGGTTTTCTTGATTGACTTTTCTTTTTTTGTTCAAATAAGAAAGGCTGAACAATCGATGTTGTTCAACACATACAAATGTGCTTGAAGCACTTCCTCCCGACCCTTGCTATTAATTCTTAAGCCATGTGTACCCTTACCTTGACATCTGATCTCATCATGCCGAGGCTTAGTAACCCCTATAGGATCCGTGTTATGAAGGTAGTCCGAACAAAACTCAATAGCTTCTTCTATAACATACCTTTGAACAATAGATGCTTCCGGACGATGAGGATTCTTCACGTACCCTTTCAAGATCTTCATGTAGCGCTCAACTGGGTACATCCATCTCAGAAAAACCGGTCCACATAATCTAATCTCCCTCACCAAATGAACAATTAAGTGAACCATTATGTCGAAAAAGGAAGGAGGAAAATACATCTCCAATTGGCACAAGATTGTAGCAGCCTCAACTTCCAAGTCATCCAACATACGGGGGTCAACAACTTTGCTACATATAGAATTGAAGAATGAGCACAACCGAGTAATGTCATGTCTCACATTTTTTGGATCAATACCACGAATAGCAACGGGCAGAAGTTGTTGCATCAAGATGTGACAATCATGAGACTTTAAGCCAACCAATTTAAGATCACTAGAGACAAGCCTCTTCATATTTGAAGAGTAACCATGTGGAACTTTGATGCCCTAAAGACACCCGCAAAAACTTTGTCTCTCTTTTTTTGACAAAGTATGACATGCTGGCGGCAAATAAGTCCGCTTACCATCCTCAACAACTGGAGCTAACTGCTCTCATATACCCATAGCAACGAGGTCGAGACGAGCATTGACACCATCCTTTGTCTTGCCCTGAATGTTGAGAAGCGTACCGATCACACTATCACACTCATTTTTCTCCACATGCATCACATCAATGCAGTGTCTGACATCAAGCTTGCGCCAGTATGGAAGATCAAAGAATATCGACCTCTTCTTCCATATGTTTTTCTCAGCAGTTTTACCTTTCTTTTTGGACTTGCCGAATATAACATCGATGCCCTTTACCCTCTGATAAACCTGCTCTCCAATTAAGGCCGCCAGAGCTTCTTCCGTCTCTTGGCATCCATTAAAAGCTTTTTTCATCTTACAATATGGGTGATCACGTCTAAGAAATATCCGATGCCCAAGGTAAACCATCTTCTTTCCATGATGCAACTGAGTGTAGCATGTGCCTTCTTCACATATAGGGCATGCCTTATGCCCCTTGACACTGTACCCGGACAAGTTACCGTATGTTGGAAAGTCGTTGATGGTGCCAAAATAACATGGCACAAAGCTTGAAAGTCTCATGAGAATACCCATCAACTACATCAATACCTTCCACCCACAGCGTTTTCAAGTCTTCAATCAAGGGACTTAGATAAACATCTAAGTCATTTCCCGGTTGCTTTGGGCCCGAAATCATCATAGAGAACATCATGTATTTGCGCTTCATGCACAACCAAGGGGGCAGATTGTAAATTATCAACAGAACAGGCCATGAACTATGAATACTACTCATGTTACCATAAGGATTCATTCCATCCGTAGCAAGTCCAAGCCTTAAGTTTCTTGGCTCATCGGCGAAATCTGGAAACATAGTATCAATATTCTTCCATTGCATAGAATCAGCAGAATGACGAACCTTTCCATCACGTTTCCTCTCATCATTATGCCATCTAAGATTCTTCGCATCTTTCGCATTGGCAAACAGTTGCTTGAACCTTGGAATTATTGGAAGATACCAACACCTTCGCAGGAGGACCTTTTTTTCTCACATCATCAAGATCGTCATCATCATCACCACCCTTCACTTTGTATTGTGATAACCCACATTTGAGGCAATCGTGATTGTCTTCATGAACATCGGTGTACAATATGCAATCATTGGGGCATGCGTGTATCTTCTTATACTCCATACCCATCGGACACAATACCTTCTTGGCCTCATAGTTACGGTCAGGCAATGTGTTGTCCTGCGGAAGCAAGTCTTTCAACACTTCAAGCAATTCCGTGAAGCTTTTATCGGTCCAACGATTTCTCACCTTCACACAAACCAATTTTAGCACCGCCAACAACCGTGTATGAGTAGTACACCCTGGATATAAAGGCTTATCCGCATCACCGTACAACCTATCATACACACGAGCTAGATGAAAAGATTCTTGTCCAATATCACGGATCATGTCCTCTACTCGATCATCCTCCATATCTACTTCAACGTCCTCACTTTGGGAGATACTTGCCGTACTACTCAACAACACATCGCCATGCCATATCCATCTTGTATAACTCAAGCAAATCCCTTCACAAATCAAATGAGTACGTATATCCTTCACCGTACATTTCCTCGTATTCAAACACTTGACACAAGGACAACAGAACATTCCATTACTATTAGGAACATTCCTTTGAGCAAATTCTATAAATTCTCCCACCCCCTTCAAATACTCAGCACTAGTGCGCTTACAAACCATCCAACTACGATCCATAACTAGATAGGTTCTGTAGATATACAAAACATATATCCAATATAAGGACAATACGGGAGATTGGAAACTAGTTTTTGAAGATTGCCAAGCACTGGTCACGGTCTGGCAGTGATGTCCATCACGGTCGTAACGTGCCAATGCGAACCAGACCCTCACAGCGCGGGCTGATCACGGCCTAGCCGTGATGAGCATCACGGCCGTGACAGACCAACCAGCACGTACACTCAAAACCAAAAATAGAGAAATTCCAAACAACTCAAACTCACAGTTTCAAGTTTCAACTACTGAGACTACAGTTTCAACATACACTCAAAACCAAAAATAAAAAAATGTGCCCTAAAGACTCACCAGAAATAGGTGCTCGCGTGGTGGTGGGGAGGGGAGCTCGAGTGGTGGCCAACGTTCGATGTGGTTACTGAGAGCAGAGGGACAAGGAGAGTTAGTGCGCGGGAATGGGAAAGAGAGATGTCAAGTTATTGCAAAGAATGAGCAGGAAAGACAGAGTTAGGGGTTAAGAGTGTACCTCACGGTCGTGGCGAAGAAGCCCTCGCGGTGGTTGCGGTGGAGATGAGCTCGTGATTAGGGCAGAGTGAGAGTGAGAGTAAGAGTTGAGAGTGAGAGTGAGCGTGATGAAAATAGAAGAACAGAGACGTACAAAGCGAACTGCAGTAGGCGCGCGGGTGTAAACGTTATAATCAAAAACCAAAAATAAAACAACATTTTACGTCAGTTGTTTGTAACAACTGACGTTAAAGGTCATTTATTTAACGTCAGTTCTCTTAAGAAACTGACGTTAAAAATCATTGTTTAACGTCAATTGTATTAAACAACTGACGTTAAAAATAAATATATTTTATTTAAAAACACTTTTAACGTCAATTGTTGAAGACAACTGACGTTAAAAGTGTATAAGTTTCTGCAAAAACATTCATTCCTTTGACTACTGTGCTACTTACCCATGACTGTTGTGATACTTACCCATGCACATTGTAACCTAATCCTCTTAATGAGCATTAAGTTTATAAATCAGTTTTCCAGAAAATCAGCTAGTCTCTCTTCTCTATATAAAGTACCATTCTTCTGTATCAGTCTGTAATAGAGCCTCTTCTTTTCCTCTATATTTCGTGCGTTTTCTATTCCTTCACAAAATGGCTCCGAGACTTTTGTTATTTCTTCCTATACCTAGACTTAAAGGTCTCTGTCTTAATGGTCAAAAAACTTCTGAGGTTGAGTAAATCACGTAACATGGATGGTAAGGTTGTGTAAATCACGTAATGTGATTCCCTCACTTTATTTCATCCCAGTCATCCCTTTCACTCTGCTTTGGCCGCAAGTGACTGTGGATTCAAGAAGATGCATCAAGGAATTCCAGTGAAGGAGGTGATGCAAAGATCCCTTTCACTTTGCTTTCGCTGCATCACGTGAGGGAGGAGATGCATCCATTAATTGGAGTTTCTGAGGACAGGACTGTGAAGAATAAATGATGTTGAAGCAGAAACTTTTTTATATTTTAGGGCTATGTTGCAGAAATTTTTTATCTTTTAATCATGTAATTGTAACTTATGAATCGCTTCAATGAGATACGATTTGATTATACATATATAACTTGTTTTATGTTAAGTGTTTATTTATTTTAATTTGCACAAGAATTTGTTTACTAATTCAAGCTAATTAATTAAGATTAAAAATAAACTTGTGTAAAAAAAGTTTAGAAATAAACTGCACTATATGGAGTGACCTGCGTTAAGGGTGACAACAGGGCATTTCAAATAGGGATATAGGATTATTTACGTCAGCTATTTATTTAACTGAAGTAATAATCAAACTTTTAACGTCAGTTGTATAGACAACTGACGTTAAAAATAAATTTTTTATTTTAAAAACAATTTTAACGTCAGTTGTTGAAGACAACTGACGTTAAAAGGGTATAAGTTTCTGCAAAAACATTCATTCATTTGACTCCTGTGCTACTTACCCATGCACCTTGTAACTTAATCCTCTTAATGAGCATTAAGTTTATAGATCAGTTTTCAAGAAAATCAGAGAGTCTCTATTCTCTATATAAACTGCCATTCTTCTGTATCAGTCTGTAATACACCCTCTTCTTTTCCTCTATATTTCGTGCATTTTCTATTCCTTCACAATATGGCTCAATCATATTTGAGACTTTTGTTATTTCTTCCTATACCTAGACTTAAAGGTCTCTGCCTTAATGGTCAAAAAACTTCTGAGGTTGAGTAAATCACGTAACATGGATGGTAAGGTTGGGTGAATCACGTAATGTGACTCCCTCACTTTATTTCATCCCCTCATCACTTCCACGTACTCCGCTTTCGCAGCAAGTGACTATGGATAAAGTAGATGGAGCATAAGGAATTCAAGTGAGGGAGGAGATGCATCCATTGGAGTTTCTGAGGACAGGACTGAGAAGAAATTGATGTTGAAGCAGAAACTTTTTTATATTTTAGTGCTATGTTGCAGAATTTTTTTATCTTTTAATCATGTAACTGTAACTTATGAATCACTTCAATGAGATACGATTTGATTATACATATAACTTGTTTTATGTTAAGTGTTTATTTATTTTAATTTGCACAAGAATTTGTTTACTAATTCAAGCTAATTAATTAACATTAAAAATAAACTTGTTTAAAAAAAGGTTTAGAAATAAACTGTACTATATGGAGTGATCTGCGTTAAAAGTGACAAAGGGAGATGACAACGAAAGAAATAAGTTTCATAATTATTTACGTCAGTTATTTATACAACTGCCGTAAAAATCACACATTTAACGTCAGTTGTGTAAACAACTGACGTTAAAGGTGTTAAAATCACTTTTAACGTCAGTTCTTTAGACAACTGATGCAAATAGTGATTTAATATTTACAAAACTGCCACCGCCTCATTTTTAACTTCAAACATATGGTCAACTGACGTAAAATGTTCCTGTATATTACATTATTTCCACTAGTGTTTGTTAGGGTCCACCTTTATTCCTTCTCTACTGACAACAAAGCTAAGTAAATTCCCCGCGGATGCACCAAAAGTACATTTTGCAGGCTTGAGCCATAACTTGTACTTCCTTAGCCGCTCGAACAACTTTCGCAAAACTGCTACATGGCTTTCTTCTTCCTCGGACTTAGCCACTATATCATCAACATATACCTTTACCCCCTTATGCATTATATCATGGAACATTGCTACCATAGCACGTTGGTAAGTGGCCCCAGCATTCTTCAACCCAAAAGGCATCACTTTGTAACAAAAAGTTCTCCAAGGAGTGATAAAAGTTGTCTTTTCTTTGTCATCATCATCCGTGGGGATCTAATTGTACCCAGAATACCCATCCATGAAAGAAAACCTATTACTTCTGGCTGTATTGTCTACAAGGACATCAATATGAGGTAGGGGAAATCATCATTTGGACTAGCTTTATTTAGATCTCGGTAGTCCATGCATATTCTGACCTTCCATCCTTCTTTGGTACCGGAACAATATTAGCTACCCATTCCCGGTGTCTAGCTACTTCCAGAAAGTCAGCCTCAAACTGCTTGGTCACTTCTTCCTTGATCTTCAGCGACATCTCAGGTTGCATCCTCCTTAATTTTTACTTATTTGGAACTACATCTGGGTATAAGGGAATTTTATGTGATGCTATCTCAGGATCTAAACCTGGCATATCTCTGTAGGACCATGCAAAAACATCCAGACACTCTTTGAATAGTGCAACCATTTCTTCACGCTATGGGTTATCCACTATTTTCAACTCCTTTTTGTCTTCCTCGGTTCCCATATTGATCACTTCTGCAACCTCGTCATTCGAGTTAATCCCTTCTTCTGACTGTTTCACCATCTTTATGAATTCTTCAATGTCTTCTTCTTCCTCATTGGATTCAAGGTTGCATTCATCAACGACCGTGAGGGAATCAATAAATGAATTTTCAAAGTTCCTCTACTGAGATAAATCTTTAGTGGAAGAAGTATTCCTAGAAGAAAAAGTCGGGAATAGGAGAAGTATAGGCAAGAGTCTTATTCATGAAAGAAAAGCTTAAACAAAGTAAAGAAATGAAAGAGAGGGAAAAGAAATGATGGAACCAAAAGGAAAACACCAGATAAAGTGCTACATTCTCATTCATGTCTCAAACAAAGTAAACATCAGTTCATATTTAGCACAATAAGATAATTACTTCATGGAAATAGCATCAACAAACGGTTTAGATCGCCAATTATTGAGAACTTCATCTATTTCAGAGCTTAAGTTTCTTCCTTCCTCAGGCATGTTGGCAGCCATCCTGATCCGAGATCTGGTATTGTGAACTCGGGTTTGATTGGTGTCACCTTTCCTAGGTCGCGCAATGGTTCCTGGATTCTCAAAAGTATGTGACTCTGTAAAGCATCCAAGAATCTCAATAATAAACCCAAAAAAATTTGTGTGTGTGTGCATGCAAGTTAACACCCTTTGTTTGATCGCAAGAGTGCTCTTAGGAAGACTGTCGTATGCACCTATAGCAAGAATACTCATCCTGCAATCAAATCTACTGGTATGGTTCCCTCTAGCTTGAATGCAGTTGGTGTCAAGTCCAAGGGAGAATCCACTCCTCGATAGACCACACCCGTACTAGCAACGTTCTCATTTTTACTCAGAAAACACATCGTTTTTAGGGTAAAAATATAGTTGATGACGTATCTAAGGGAGAACGCACTCCTCGATAGATATCATCTAAAAACGCTCGACAGACGCAATAGGTCCAATATTCTGCCATACTTGATGACAAAGCCTGAGCGTGCTTTTTCTGGCATTTGCTGGCTAAGTTCACATAAACTCTTCACGTCATTGAGTGTTACATCGATTTTGATACTTTTCTTGGAACAACCTGCATTGCTAGTACTCTTTTCGGAACCAAACTTTTCCATTTTCTTGCTATAAGATGAATATCAAAGTCTTCCAACAAAAATGAGTATAGTGAAACAAATATATCTTGCATGATTCATGTTGTATGAGACCCAATGGGGTTGAAAACCCTGACGGGTATGCTGCCAATGCACCACCTTCATTATGACATATCGCCTATTAGATGTGCAATAATATTCGAATATGTCATTCAGGTTTGAGGTGGCAATGTGACGCCCCTAGTTTTGTGAATATTCACAATTAATGTGCATGACAATTTATGCTTATGATGATAGGGAGAGAAGAAAAGTACGCCCCCTTTTGTCCTAAGTCAGGTAAAACCTAAGGATTGACACATCCTAAGTTAAGACTCTAAATAGGTCGGCCACTAGTTTTTCTCTATTAGTGAAAATTGGGACGGGTCTAGACCTCTAAAAGTCATGGTCCCCAGATTGCCCTTATTAGGATCTGATTCATGAATCTACCTATAAGTAGGGATAAACTCTCTCAATATGACTATTCCATGATCTCATGTACAATCTGAGTGGTGAACCGATAAGTATTAGGGAGGTACAAGACCTCTTCAATGACAATGTCGGAGCACCACCTAATCCTTGGGTTTTGAGCAAGCTCGGGTATAGGGCCAAGAATGTGTGTAATATGTGATAGTGATGTGTGTGAAGGGAGCATAAAAACCTGTAACACTTAAAAAGAAAAGAAAAGACAAGAAAAACCTACAAAATAAAAACGTAGGTATATATAAAAAATGTTATAAGTCCTCTACCCTATTGTTAAATTATAGGGAAAAAAAAAGAAAGGAGGAGGAAACAAAAACATTGTTAGTGAAACATATACAAAAATAA
The DNA here is from genome assembly GCA_030762895.1 of Sophora flavescens. NCBI lineage: Eukaryota > Viridiplantae > Streptophyta > Magnoliopsida > Fabales > Fabaceae > Sophora > Sophora flavescens. The sequence goes on from CM061064.1 coordinate 39,565,142, forward strand.
CATGAGTTAAAATATATATACAACTAATTTTTCTCATTTTTATTTAAATAAAAGGAAAACCCAAACAAAAAGGACAATTCAAACAAATATCACTAAAAATAAAAATAATTTTTTTTGTCATTTATTTATTGTAAGAAAAATAGCAAGATACAGCAATAAAAGGTAAAATAAATAAGCTACAAGTTAATAAAAATTTGCGAAACTAATTTTTACGGGCTTGACTCTCTTAAAAGTATCCCCAGCGGAGTCGCCATCTGTCGCGACAGAAAAGAAAACATGTTTCTCTTTTAGAGAATAAACATGGAGTCGCCACCAATTTTATTTAATTTCGGGAAAATTGGAAAACCCTAAAAAACTTTGGGTTCGGGAGTCGATTACGTCTAGGAAAGGCATGGAGACTTAACCCCACGGCATCCTAGAACATCCATAAAAATGGTTACCCAAAATTAGTGGTGCAAATTATTAGTAACTTTGAAAATATTTGTTTTACCCCGAAAATCAATTAAAGGAAAAAAAAACATTAAAATTTTTAAGATATTTTGTATTTTTTATCGGTTTTATGTTTGTGAATTTTTTTGATTAAACCTAAATGTGGTTGAACATGGCACGTAAGTCCATAGGGCAACCTCAAAATCTAATGGGTTGAGCATGATACTTGTCATAGAGCAACCCAAAAAGGACATTGATTTAATTAAGTATTTAGAACCGGTTGAAGGGGATTTAAGTGATCATCTTTTATTTTTACGTAAAAATAGTTTTGCCTTATGAAAATAGAACAAAAATGAAACATTTTAAGTGTTTAGTAACGGTATAGCCATATGAAGATTACTAGTGTATCATGCATTTCAGAATATGACAGCAAACAATGAAACAGGAACCCTACGATACACCATTTCTGAAACAGACATAAGAGTTCATATAGCAAACATCATACTAATTCATTCAGTTTCAGTATCCATAGATTTTCTTTTCGTCATAAAAGGGGATACAGAAAAATAAGAATGTCAAGAGAAACTCATTAATAATATCAACAAAGAGAACAATGATTACCGAATGAGAGCAGAATAACAATGATTTTGCTTTCTCCCAGTAGTAAAATATTAAGATCAAAACCCTCACATTTCAGTTTCACTGACTCTTTTAACTCCCTCTTCTTCTGAAAACTTGGAACCACTCTAATGACAGAGAAGAGAAAAAAAAACTCAAATCCCTATCTCTTTTCTTCACAGAGAAAACATTAGATAAAAAAAAATCTCTCTCTTCCTCTCTCTTCTTCCGTATGTCCTCTCTGTCTCCTCCTCTTGATTTTTCCTCCCCTTTTCCGTTTCTTCGCGTCTCAATTTATAGACGGAGGAGAGGGCTTCATGCTTCTCCTTACCCAACGGCGTCAAGGTTGGTCTCACAAAATCCGGAGCTTGGGCGGTTCTGAGCAGAGATCGCGTGTGTCCAGATGGAGGTGGTGCGAGCAAAGGAAAGGAGGCGATTTGATGTGAAGGTTTCTTGTTTGAAAAGAGAAGGAAGTGTGGTGCAGTTAAGATAGTGGAGGGGATGAGGGAGAAGAAGGACCAATGGGTGGAGGAGGTGTAGGGGCGGTTGGAGAGTGGGAGGAGGAAGATAGGTTTTGTCTGATATGTAAAATGAGTTTTTTAGGGTTAGGAGTGGTAACTCAATCTCCTTTCTTCTCTTTTTGCTGATTGTTCTTTTCTCCTTCTGTTCTTCTCCTTTCTTCATTATCTTCTTCTTCTTCTTTATTTCTTCACTATTATTTTTTTAGCCTCCAGTTTGAAAATAAAATTGCAGTGGACGGAACCTGCTCGTCCAACAGAAAATTAAGTATGCAATGGACGGAACCTATGCAATGGACGGAACCTCCTGGTCCAACAGAAAATTAAATATGCAATGGACGGAACCTCCTCATCCAACAGAAAATTAGATATGCAATGGACGAAATCTTCTCGTCCAATAGAAAATTAAGTAACCTCATTTCTTCATTTTTTTGTGTTCACAACCGGACCTTCTTCCTATTTATCTTCCTATTAAAAAAAACCTTATGTACCCAGTACAATTCCTCAAAAGAGGCTGGTAGAGGTACTTGAGAACCTAGCCAACCATGTACTTTCCGTCACACCAAGTTTGACATACTGCAGTTTAGAAACAAGTGATCTGCGGATTCCTCACTTTCATTACAAAAGACACACACCAAATCCTGTTGAGCCCCAATGAATTGTCTCTTGAACAAGTTCCATTTTGTTGGTATCATATTCCTAATATAGCCTGCCTAGAGAAAGCAAGAACCTCAGGAGGAGCTTTAGTTTTCCAGAAAAGTTTGAAGATTTTGTTTTCCATTTCACTCCTCACATCTAAGCTAGGACTATTTCCTTGTAACCAAAGATAAGCAGACTTAGTAGAAAAAGTCCTAGATCCCTCAAGAAACCACTCCCATGAGTCATCCTCATCACGCACAGGGGCCGCAGGAAAAATGGTTTCTAGAAAAATCGACATATCCTCTATTTCCCAATCAAACAGATTTCTTCTCCAAACAAGGTTCCAAACCTACCCACCATCCACCCAAGCCCCAACTTTTTCGATCTCCTTATTCTTATCCTCAGAGAAGTTGTAGATTCTAGGGAATATTTCCTTCAAAGGATCTGGCCCAAACCAAGCATCTTCCCAGAAACGGATCTTATTACCCCTCCCTAGTCTCCTCTTTAGACCTTGCTGAAACCAATCTAAGCAAGAATTAAGTCTCCCTAACCTATAACTATCCTTCCACCATGATGAGCCTATTCTCAGCCCCTCACGTATATCCAGACTTCCAGGACCCTCCACTTCTACTCCATATCTAGACTCCAAGACCTGTCGCCACCTCATTTGGCTAGAAGAGCCAAATTGGACCACTCCAGATTTTTTATCCCCAACCCATCCTCAACTCGTGGAACTTTTCTAGGTAATCTCAAGAAAGAAAAAAGTAAATAGGCAAGCTATTCAACACTGAATTAATCAAAGTAATCCTACCCCCCAAAGATAATTGTCTACCCTTCCAGACTGCAAGCGCCTCTCCAATGAGCCTATAATTGGTTGCCAAGTATCCAGGCTTTTTGGATTAGCCCCGATAGGAAGACCCAGGTACTTAAAAGGTAATACCCCAATTTTGCAAGTGTGCTGAACAGATACTCTTAACAGAATTCTTTACACTTCTAACATATATATATTTCCAATACTTGTCCAGGGAATGCCAGATGTGTTTACTCTTTAGTAAGGAACCTGTGAGTTCAATCTTCAGTTCCAGTAAACAATTTCAAGCAATTGCTGTCTGTTACAACCACTCCATTTAATAAATTAATTTATTATGTTTCGTGTGTTAATGGTGTGTCAATCAGCGCTTGATGTTATAGTTTGGAATCCTACCTGCTTCTATTTACCAATTTTCAAATTCAGCATCTGGATATGTGGTACTTGGTTCATGACTAACTTCTTTAACATCTTTCATCACTAATTATAAGGTATGAGCTATGAAGCCTTTCGTGCTGTACACCAAATAAATATGCTAATTTACCCTTGATTTCTTCTAGGAGATTGTCATATATGTTGGGAATACGTTAAGGCTGCCTGCTCTTGTAGATGATGGGATGAAATCTTTCTTTAAAATTGTTTTTCAGATGCAATGATATGCAGTGAGTTCGAAAGCATCGTCACGGTCCATATTTTACCATTTGGGTGGTGAACCACTGTACCACTTTGATTGGTGGTGTACCTTAGAGAGCACCTATCATTAGAGATGCACACTGCTTCTTGGTATTATGCTAGATTGTGACAGTACTTCCTTCCCTCCAACAATGTTTCGTACTCCTCTCTCAAACCTTATATCCATGGAAGACTCTGACCTTTCGAAATTCCAGGCATGCACGTGATGATGGAGATTTTCATACTCCCACGGGTGGATACCACTAGCAGGATACGTGAACGCATGCACAAGTCGCAGTTACGTGATAAACATTAATTCATGTTTCAATGGTAGGGCAGCTTTGGGCTCATCTATTACAATTTGTTATAATAAAAAATAAACAAAGTCTAACCCTAGCCTTAGACACTTGGTTTGGCTATCTCTAATTGGGTGTTTGTGGTTCTTGACGAATAAGATCATTTTTCAGGGTGCATGCTTAGCTCATATTAAATTCATTTCTTGGGGTTAATTGGTCCAGTAAACAGATACTCTCTACAATGCCATCATTCTTGATTTGTGATTATTTATAATTGAGTTAGAATATCCTTGTACTCGTCTTAATAAATTTTTGTTTTATTAAAAAAAAAAATGTCTAACCCACAATAACCATGTGAGGTATCTCCCCACACACATCATAATATTGCCCACAAAAACCATAAAATTAATCATTAAATTAAGATCCATACACACACATATTCACTAACCATAAAATAATTTATTAAATTGAGATCCATGAAACCCAAGGTATTTTACAAAACCCTGGCGCATCACACAATTAATTATTCCCCTAGCTAGCCATTGGTCTAGTTACCATGGCGCATCACGTACGTATGCCAACATAGATAAATTCTTGCATCAACTTAGTACATTCAAGTTTAGTATAGTATACGTACTAAACCAATCACAACATTAATTAATTAGTGTTGTGATTGATTGAGTATGTAGTCAACTTGATGCTCCAGTTTATGCAAGAGTACCGGCAGAAGGCGTGTTTGTTGTTTCATAATTGAGCTCCTTTAACGTAAACTTATGGATCTGATTCACTACTTCCGTTGTTAGCCAGTCTCGGTTCCTATAGTTGGGGAAATGCAGAAGCTCTGGTCTTCTCAGGAATTGTTGTCTTGTCAAGGATTCCATGGATGGACTTATTGTGCCCACAACAATCTGCAACAAGGTTTCATACATATATTATTCAAAATTTGGAATTATGTATAAGAAATGAATGTGATTCTATTGAATACTAATACACTATAAGGATGATTATACAAATTACCTGAACATTGGATCCAGCAATTAAGCGCCGTGCAGGTCCTCCTCGAACCCGAGAATCCTTTCCAGACACTAAAACAGTTAACCAATTCGCTTGGTTCTTGCCAGGGACTACAATATTGCCATCCAGTGAGATAATCTCGAATGTTCCCTGCATGTGTTATGGACTTATGGTTAACACTTAACTCTAATATTCTAACTAAATATTAACAACAATACAATACTAGAATTTAAAACTCTTTATATTTATAAAACTAAAACCTTATGATAAAAATTAATATCAAAGAGAAAATATGTTCCTATGATGTTCAAAATAAAAGATTAATTACAACAAAGAAATAATATAGAAGATAGAGAAGAGTACTTATGCCTAAAATAGGCGGAAACAAAAATAAAGAAAAGATGAAGACAAACTTGCAAAGTAGTGTTTTTCACTGGAGCATCTTGTTGATTAAGAAGTTCAACATTGGATACAATACCAGACGCTCCCAAGATGAAAAACCCCTTCTCTTTAGCAAATCGTGCTAAACTCTTTATTATATCCTGCAAAAGAAAAATATAATCGGTGAGTGGGATAGCAGATATAATGAGATCAAACTAGTTCATAATTTGTATTCTAAAATAACAGGAAATTAAAACACTGATATTGCAAGGATTGTATATTAATTGAATCATGGATGATTAACTATTTCTTCTTGCGTTAGAATCCATCAAGAAACTCACAATATGTACACGCGCGTGCGTATCCGTCCTCATGCATGTTAATTTATAAGTAAATCTTTCCAACATTCACATGCAACATATGCTTGATATATAAGCAGTTCTAATAAATAAATTATATATAAAAAATGGGAAACATGCAGCAGTTATATCCTTAGGGTACACAAAGACAAGGAAAAGTATAGTATCACCTCATTGCGCTCCACCATGATCATTAATGCCTCCAAAGGATTCTGATCTGACCCTGTAAAGGTAAAAATATTAATGTACCGAAAAATCAGAGAACAAACCATAAATTTAACTTACTAATACTTAAATTTCTGAAATATAGTAATTGTTAAGATTTTTTTTTTTTTTCTATTACAACAACCAAAAGCTAAAACTAAGCCATAAGGTTGCAAAATAGCTACAAGGCCACGCCCTATTATTAAGAAATATATTTGATTTTATATTCCATAATACCGTGTTTTGAAATGCATGCAGGTTTATTAAAATAATTATAAAGAAAACATGTAAGAAAAAGAAATTCAAAGCACGAAAACAACCATAGCCTTACCCTGTTCTGCAGTTCTGTTGCTGAGGAATGGGAAAGGTAGCAGAGGAGCTGCAATCTGGTGTTCATCCTCCGGCATTGGTGGTGCTTCAACAGTGTTGTTGGGTACAGGAACCACAGGAGAAGGTGCAATTGCTGTCACAGTGTCCACAGCAGGAGGTGGAACAAGGGATGTTCCTTCACCGGAGAGAGGTGGTGAGAGGTCTCCAGAAGAAGTGTTTTTTTTAAAACGGCCTTTTGGTAGAGTGAGAAGAAGCAAAGTGTTCTCAACATATGTGGGTGGGAGAGAGTTATTTGCACTCTCATTCTGCTCAGTGCTGGAATGTTCAGGAGCATGGACTTGGTTTGATGAGTTCGCCATATCTCTCTCTCTCAGTGAAAATGAAATGAGTGGACCCTATCAAGTCTCTTGTTTTATACCCTTGAAAAGTGATCAGTAGTGATTCAAAATGCTATTATTTAGAATATGCAAATTTTTGAAACGTGGTCAATGAGATGCATTGCACTAAATCTGATATAAATATTATAATATACGGAGACGACATGGATAATTGGATATGCATGGAATGTAATATATATATATAGGCAAAAAAATCTTGAATAATTAATAAGGGGAGAACGTGATTATGAGGAATGTAATATAAGGTAACAAAGAAATAATTATAAAAGGCATACAAGACCAGATACTTCATAGCAGACAGCTGTAGAGTGTAGACCACACTAATGACTTAACAAATAACCACCTAAGGAGTCTTAATATTTTTACATCCAATATTGACAACAATATGAGATATCATACTCACTTTTTTTTTTTCCCTCTCAAAGCTATCGGACACGGTATCATGTTTTGGGTGTGCCCTATAAATATATGGTGTCGAGATAATATTTGGTTGTCCAAAAAATGTTTTCATACTGAAAATATTACATTTTCTATTTTTTTTAATATAAAGAGAGTCAATAAATATTATAAAGTATATATGTTGCTTTCTTTTATTCATCAAAAAAAATCTGTAAATTTTTTATGTTTAAAAAATGTGTAAATATTGATGTCCCTCTCTTTTAATTGTATTATTAATTAAAATACTCTGACCACTTAAATTTTATAATAAAGCGATTTAATTTTCATCCAGCTCACTAATTATGCATAGTCAAAGTTAAAAAAATAAGGATATCTTTACACTGGAATATATATATATATATATATATATATATATATATATTTATTTATTTATTTATTTATTTATTTATTTACCTTCTTACTTTGTAGCTGTACTACTTTATAAAGCGTCTTTTTTAGCAAATAAGTAAAATATTATTTTCAGGTACACCAACAAATTTTATTTTATTTTCAGTATAGAATAACTGTCATGTCATCTCGAAGTTAAAGGTACGTAGTTCCCCTCCTTAATTAAGCGTAGCGTGTATGCATCGGTAATAAAGGAACTAATACCTCAAATAATATGGAGTTTTAAGATGGTTTGGAGGGAGGAATATGGACAGAGATGGAGACAGATCTAAATAGTTGGGAATATTAAAGTTTATCCAATAAATATATATGCATCAAAATTTATTTAAAATATTTTTAATTATATGTTTCAAAATATTAATTATATTAATAATATATAAAAATACAAAACATCTCTTCTGTATATCACAAAAATTATTTATAATTATATCTAAATTAAACTTTTCAGTAATATTTATTTAATGTATAATCGAATCTATGTTAAATTTTTCAATAATTTTTTAAATCAAAAGAATTGAGAGACCCGAAACTTTAAAGAGAATTGATAATAAGATGATACTATAAAAATATATAAAGAAACTGCTCATCGCTTAATGTACCGGATGATTCCTACAGCCAATTAATATATATATATATATATATATATATATATATATATATATATATATATATATTCTTATTCTTTTTTTTATTTATTTTTTTAAGAAAGCCAAGGAGGGCCTCCCAAGACATAACATACATCCATCTCTGGATACATTGGGGAGGTTGTGGGTTCAACTATCTCACTAACATAACTAATACTAATAATATAATATTTTTGTCTATAAAAAAAACCTCAAACAATATAATTAAATATTTGACTGTACATTAGTTTTTTTATCATTTCTGTACCCATTTGTTTAAAACTGGGAATTGATTTCAATTAAATAATGTGCATTGTTGTCGAACATTTACTCTAAATGCAATATTATTTTAAAATTAAAATTCATTAAATTATTTTCTACATAATTAATTAATTCTCTGATCGTCTATTTCATTAAATTTTACAGTCGTCTTTTTTCATTAAATTTGGTAATTTCAACTATTGGTCAACATACATAGGAATATTATTTTTAAATTAAAACTCATTAAATTATTTTTTGACACAATTAGTCAATTCTCTGATTTTTTTTATTCCATTAAATTCTACCATTTTCTTGTTTCATTGAATTTGGTAATTCTAAACTATTAGTCAATATATATAGGAATACTATTTTTAAATTAAAACTCATTAAATTATTGTTTACGCAATTAATCAGTTGTCTGATTATCTATTTCATTAGAATATTTTACCATTGCATTTTTTTTCCCGGTTCAGGATGAAACCCAGGATATCCCCACAACCAATAATCGTAGGACTAATTCTCGAGGATGTAGAGTACCAGTTGTAGTGACCGTCCCGTCCGGACGCCGCAAAAAAAATGTGAAAAACAGAGGAGTCACCACCAATATTTTATTTGGGAAAAACATTAGAAAACCGTTTATTTTAAGGTAAACTGGTCTTTTAAAAAAGAGAGATTTGAGTTCGGGAGTCGGTTACGAGTAAGGAAGGTGTTAGTACCCTACATCGTCCGTTTAAAAAAAACGATACCTCAAGTTAATTGTGCAAAAATTTTAATTACTTTTTAAACATTTATTTTTACCCAAAAACTTATTTACCAGAAAGAATTATTTTTATTTATGAATTTGCATTAAAAAAATATTGTTGTTAAAACCTAAATGAGGTTGAACATGGTACATAAATCAATAGGGCAACCTCAAATCTAAGGGATTGAAGATGGCACCGAGTTCATAGGGCATCCCTGTAACACCCTGTATTTCACTGTTTTAAATAACAGTAATACATATAAATATGTTTATAAATTTATTAGAGTTTTAGAAAATTATTTTAAATAAACGGAGTTTACCACTCAATCCTACTTGAATGTAGGAAGCTGCGATTAAAATTTAGGTTGGAAGTCAAGCGAAACCCGGCCCGTGAATTCCATTGACAGTATAATAATACTGCTCAAAAGACCTAATTTTAATTCGTGAACGAAAGACTTAATATTTTATTTTATTTCCTACAATTCTGTATTTTTAGATTTATTTCAGAAAAAAATAAAATAATTTACGTTTTTCGGGCGAAACACGTAATCGGGTAGACGACGGAGGGGATTTTGAAGTTTCTAAGAGCCGATAAAGAGTTTATCCTAGGATTTTGAAATGATTCATGAGGATGAATCATACTTTTAAGTCTAGAAGGTTCTATAGGGTTATAGTGACAATTCCTGAATTTTACGCTTAAGTCTATGAACTTTCTGTTAATTACCCTTTTGTCCCTAAATTAGTTTCCAAGTTTTTTTCAAGTGAATTGGGCCAGAATCTTTGTTCCCAATCTCTTATTGGACCGTGGCCATGAAGCCCAAATTTCTTGTTCATGGATTGATTCCATAAAGCCCATTTGGAAACTATACAAGTTTCCTATGTTAAGCTTAATGCTTAAATCTTTAAGTGGGCCCCACAAAAATGAATCCAAGCCCAAATTTACCAAGCCCATGTGCAAGCCCATGAGGTATTGAAGGCTGCCCTCCTTTGTTGTTGGATGAACCAAGATTTTCTAGAATGTTCTACATTCTTCCACATTATTCTACATCATTCTCTAATCTTCTCCAATGTTCATGATTCTTCCTAAAATATATATGACAAAAATTCAGCCCAAAGTTAGTCAAGATAAGCTCACATTAAATGTGGCAAAAAGTCACCATGACAATTTATTGGCAAATTTCAAACTAGTCCTTAAACTTTTGGAATCTTTGCAAAATGGTCCCTAGGAAGTATTTGCATTTCAATCCTTTTAGCAAGACAACTCATCCTACTAGATCCTTCTAAAGGTGGCACCACCCATCTCTATAAATACTTTCTCTCACTTTTCACTTAGTTTCTATTGTCATTTGTTCAAAAACCCTAAAGTTATAAGTCTTCTAGTGTTAGATTTTGAAGCAAGTTCTTGGATTTCCTTTGTCATTGATCTTCAAGAGGTAAATCCTAATCTTCTTCCTTAATCATACCTATGTTCTTCAAAAAGTTTCTTGATTCAAAGTTTGTTTCATAGTTGTTCATCATTTTCAAGTTTCTAAGTCTTGAACTTTGAAAAGTCATAATAAATTCTAGAAAAATCTCATGATGATGAAACTACTTTCTATATTCTTGATATCATGCATATTATCTAAATCCAAGAGCATGATGTAATCAAAAATTTCTTTCCTAAAAACCTAGCTTTGGCAGAATCTATCAAAGTAGGTTTGGTAGAGTTTTGTTCATGTGTTGTCATGTATGATCATGTATTCTATATGGCATGTATGTCTACACACTCTAATCCATGATGGATTATTAAAATGAAAATCTTTACTCAAAAATCTCTATGTTGGCCGAACCCTAAGTGGGTGAGATTTGATGAGTTTTTGTTCATAGTTTTCATTAATGATCTTAGAAATCAAGCTATTAGTATGTATGCTTAATAAATCCAAGTTGGTTTATTAAACTAAGAACCCTAGCCGTATGAACATGTTGAGGCCGAATCTTGGTATAGAAGAGTTAGGAAGTTTTGAGTTTGAAATTTAGTTGTTTATGATTTAAGTTCATCAAGGACCATTAATCCATGACTTAATCATGATTAGAAATTTTAGTTAATCAAAAACCCTAGAAGTTGTGACCATGTGGTAGGGTTTTAGAATGTTTTTAGTTTCATTATTTGTAATTATTTGATTGTAATGGTTGAAGGTTAAGTATAAAGCGGTGTACGTGAGTTTCAGGCTTCCGACGAATTTAATTCAACTTGTTGTGGATCTTCGAGAGGTAAGAGGGGTTACCTGACGGATTATTCGGATGACCATATGTCCATGTTTGTGGGTTGTATACATTTGTTTATGTGGTTGTGGTGTCTGGTTTGTTTTATTTGGTTATGTGTTTCTAGCTGTTTATCTGTGTTTTGGTTGTTTCTCTGCTTATAATTTATTTAATTATCTGCAGTAGTATATTATATTGTTATGATGCATGATCTGCCTGGTGATATAATTCTGATGATGTTGGATGTTGTTTGTGAGGCCTGACAGTGGTCAGTGCACAACCGATTAATCAGATAAAAGATTTAATGAGCTATGAAGAATTATATTCAATGTTTTATGGGAAATGTTGGAATATAATAGTGGTGGAAAATTTTATTTTGGAAAAATAATGAGTTTTGAGAAATATTATTATTTTAATGATTTATTAGTGTAAAAGTAATTTATGAGTCACGGTGAGGGCGAAACCGTGATTTTTTTTTTAGTACTGCTGATTTTTACGCAAGAAATTAGGTAATATTATAAAAAGTTATTCTGTGAAATTAATATTAGAAAATAATTTATAAAAATAAAAATATAATAAAAATATTAATTTAATAAAATATTATAAAAGTCAAAGTTTGACTTTAAAAACATTTTCTTGGAAAATGATAAACGACGACAAGTTTTGAAATTATTTACAGTGAAAGTTGAAAAACAACAGTACTTATTTTGAGAAGAAATTTAATCTGAATTGATTTAAAGAGTTGAAGTTTCAGTAAAAGAGTTCTTGACGATTTTATGATTTATAAACGAATAACAAGTAGAAAGAAATTTCGATGAATGATTTTTTTACTTAATGATGTAAAGGATGATATAGAACTTAATAACCGATACGTCGGGGTATTAAGGTTGTTGTGTTGTAGACTGGGTATCTACTTAAAGAGGTTAAAACATTTTTATATGTTTTCTACTACCACGAACCTAAGCCCGAGGCATCAGTCTAGGGTTCGTGATTGAGCACTCGGACTTGGATGTCCTGTGTTTTAACGAAGGTTTTAAAGACGTTTAAATTATGGTTGGTCAAAAGCTTTTGAGAGCTTTGACAAAAAAAGATATAACACAAAGAAAAGTGTCGAGAACAAAATGTTTTCTTGCATGCATTTGGCAGACGTGTTGTGATTCTACGAGTGATTATCTTGCGGCGTCAAGTATATCATGCTACGATGTTCCTTATTGTGCCCGGGGTTTGGACAATGAGACCCCATCTACGATGTTATCACTGTGCCACGATGTTAGACAGTGTGCGATGGGTGTGCCTGTGGCAATCGAGTCTGATCAATTGTTATGATTGGTTATTTGAAAATAAAAAGAAACACGAAAGTAAGGAAAATTTAGTTTTGCCTTGACATAATGATTGATTCTGCTCCTACGTATTCCCGGGTGCGATGAGAAACTCAGTCACGTAGTTCTTTTTAAAAAAAAAACTTGATTGATTGATTTTAATTTTTGAAAGGGATTTGATTTTTGATATTTTTGATTTTTGAAAAGGATTTTTATTATCTGAAATCATTTTTTTAAAAGAAGTTTTTTAGTTTTTTATGCCTTTGTCCAAAAAGCAAACAACGAAAAGAAAGACTCACACAATGATCCTAGAAAAACTAAGCCCACCAAATATTTTTGTTCTTTTTTTTTTTTGAAAAAGGATTTCATGAAAAGGAACTACAAATCTTTTTTAAGAGACTTTTTAATTTTTGTTTTATCTAAGCTTTGGCCCAAATCTAAAAAATAAAATAAACAAAAGGAGATAGGCTTAATAAACCAAGTGTCCTGCAATCATAAACCCAAACCATTAAAACTTAATAACCTAATAAATAATCAGTAATAACATAAGAATAAAAGTCAAAAGAATAACAAAGAAAATGAAAGGAGACTATCAGAGCCTCCATCGTTACCAACGCAGAGAGCGACCAAAGAACCTGACGAAAGCGAGGAGGGGCGGCGTGTGGCGGTGAGGTGGACGTCCAGAACACGGCGGCTTGCGTGGAGCAGATTGGACAACGAAGTGGCGGTGTTCGTGGCAGATGGCTAATGTGGGTTGCGGCTGGACGAAACTTGGCGGTGGCGGTGAGTGGGTCTGATGCGGGATCGAGGTGGCGGCTGAGGTTACGCGACGGAGACGGCGGCGAGCAAGGTGAATGTTAGAATATATGTAGATATATTTTGTATCTAGTCATAATGTTAATGATCTTGTGTATAATTAGTTTCATTAATTATAGCCTAGGATTTCTCTTGTAATGGTTGTATATAACCACAATTATGCTAATGTGTATAATTAGTTTCCTTAATTATAGTCTGGGATCTCTCTTGTAATGGTTGTATATAACCACAATTATGCTAATGAAATTAGCAGGGAATTATATTCTTTCATGGTATCAGAGATTTGCTGATTATGTTTCTACTCTTGGTTTTTCTCACAGTACTTCTGATCATTCTCTCTTCATTTACCGGCAAGGTACAGCTATGGCTTACATTCTTTTGTATGTGGATGATATTATATTGACAGCTTGCTATTCGCAAGTCTATCATATATCTTCTTAGCTCGGAATTTGCTATGAAGGACTGACCGCGCTGTCGCCACGCGCCAAAAAGAACGAGCGATTATAAAATAATGCAGTATAGTGCGACAACTCGGATATCGTCTCTCAAGGACTCTTTAGTTGTTGTTATTATTAACAGAAAATCAAAAGTTAGTTTTTGGGGGTTTTGGATTGAGTGCAATTAAAATAAAGAAAACAAAATAAAAACAGAGTAAGAAAACAAGCAGTTAAAATATTATCAAATAAACTAAAGAACGATTAACCTACTGTTCTTGGTTTCCCACTATCATTGGTTCAAATAAATCCAAGCCCTAAGCGGATTCTAATCCCCTCCCGGTTGTAGTAACAATTAACAACGCAATTACTACTACGGATGTATGTTCCTATTCCCGAAATAACAAACGGGGTTAAGCTCTCATGAACAAACGAACATGAACGAACACACGCGAAATAACAAACGCGATTAAGTATAAGAACATAGCATCACCGAAATGAATCAATACAACACTATACATTCCTGAAATAACAAACAGAAACATATAGCATTGCATTGAAAAGAGAGTAGCAAACTAAACAGGAAATACAGAACCTCAAGTGTAATTAAAACCAATCACAGTAGATTAATCTAGGAGACTAGTTCTCCATTACAAAAGAAAACAATAAACTAAGAGAAAAACAAAAGACTAACAAGCTCAGAAACTAGCCAAAACTGGCTAATTCTGACCAGCCTCCTCAGTTCTGCCTAAGACTGTCTTATATACACGTTTCTGGAATCCAAGTCCTCGCGAGGCGAAGCACTGCTCGCGAGGCGAATAACATGAAAGGTCTGCAACTCTTGGTCTTCTCGCGAGGCGAGCATATCTTCGCGAGGCGAACTCTTCAAATTCCCAAACTGCAACGCCCGTGACCTTCCACACGGGCAAGCCGTGATCGTCTCTGACTTTTCATGGTTGGGTGGCTCGCGAGGCGAGCTCTTCTTCGCTGGGCGAACCAGAGACCTTGCATTTTCTTGGAACAGTCAGCTTCGGGTTCGCGAGGCGAACAGTCTTCTCGCGGGGCGAGAAACTCCAGAATTATTCCTTTTTATTTACCTGAAAACAGAAAATAGAATAAGTGTTTTATTTATCTCTAAATCAACTAAATTAACCTAAAAACACTTTACAGACTCAAAATACTACTTAAGGACAATCAAGTCTAATTTGGGTGAAAATGATATAAAATTAGCACAAAGCCAAGGTCTTTACTAGTTATAAAACCAGTCAAACAGAGGCTCATCAAAATACCCCAAACTTAAACTTTGCTTGTCCTCAAGCAAACTAAAACTTAAAAACTCAAAAAGACTCAAGACCTGGCAAAACATGGCAAGCTTAAGGACTCAATTAACTTTACACAGATTTCAAGCAATTTAACAAAACAATTTTTCTTTCAATGTTCCCCCCTTTCAAACAAAGTAATCCCCACATTCATTCATTCCAAACAATTAAGAATTTCATCATTCAGGCAATCAGAAATCTAAGCAAGGGATCCAAGTCACACATACAAGGGAGATCACCAAGTTCAAACAACTGCCTTCCTCACAAGGGGGATTTATGTTTCACTCAATCGCTCAGTTTGTGTCTAGGCTTTCACTCAATTTCACTCTTAAGAGCACTTTCCATAAATTTGATTTTCATCTCAAAATGATTCCCACAGAAAACATGCAAGCAACATCAAAAGGTCTTTTATGGGTTGTAATGGGGCCTGGCTAAGGGTAGGATATACAAAGGAACTAGGCTGAGGACCCTAGGAACTAAGAGAGCATGAAACTTTATTTACACTTTGACATTCACTCAAGTTCCTTTTCTCATTTTTCATTTCGTTTTGGGTGACTACAACCTTTTTATTTCTTTTTGGCATTTTTGCACTTTTAAATTTTTTCTTCTTCTTTTTTTTTATATATATTTTTTTCTTTTCTTTCTCTTTTTTTTTTCTTTTCATTTTTACACTTTTTTTTTTCAATCCCAAACAACACATTGCACCTGGTAGCCACCCCAAACTTAATTTCTTGCAACCAAATTTCTTACTAAGATTCCATGCTCTCCTAATCCTAAGATCGGGTTAACATGGTTTTTTCAGATTTTAGCTTGTAACATAAGGTTAACAAGAACAATAGGCTCATCAGGCTCAAAGGGGCTAACTAAGGAACATGCATCAGGGACTGGTTATTTAGGCTAAGTAGCTATTTACAAAGAAAATGCCTAAATCATCTGAAGCAAACACATAATCATGCAAACCAAAAAGAGATTCAAGTAAATTCAGGAAAGTGCAATCAAAAAGTGATTCTCACACAGTCAAAAACATGTTGGAGGCTCAAAACCTCACCTGGACATTGTTTTGCAAATTATTTGAAAGAGATTCTATCCCTAGTGTGTGCTTCCTATCACCCCAAACTTATCATAAGTCATGCCATCATAATAAAATCTCAAAGTTCAGTTTTCAATCATATGGGGATCATTTTTCAAAAAAAAAATTCAATTCCTAGGGGGAAATCAGTCAACACTATCATGCAATCAATCTATGCAAATATTAATCAAATCCAATAAACTTGCCATAACCAAGACACAACACAACTCCTGAGCTTCTCAAATTATTCAGGAGCATTATTAAAAACAAAACAGAAATAAAGCAAGGAAAAGAAAATTAAAAAGGAGAAAGGGTTAAGAAAACTCATTGAAGGGCGGTTCCACCAGGATTCCATTGCTTGTAGCATAAGGCCCACGTGATGGATAAAGAGTAGAAGTTCATTCCAAGCTTTCCTAACTTGCAGCTTTGATCTGGAGGTGAGCGTTTGACAATTACAGTGACCTCGCCCAGTACGGTGGACTTCTCACTCCCTCTCGGGTCACAGATGACCGCTTTCTCAACAAAATCCCTGGCCATGGTGCAAGATCCAAGGGCTTAAACTCCATCACTGGTTCCTCAGGGGGAGGTGGCAAACAGTTAGCTGGGGTTACTGGTGCTACTTCATTTTCTGCACTTTCTTCATTCACTGCACGAACAAATTCATCACCTGCTATACATGCAGAAATTTCAGCACACACCACACAAAGGTTAGAGTTAGTACATATATTACAAGAAAATGATTCAGAAAAAGTTAGAATGTCTGGGAATTCTTCACCCAGTGCATCCACCCCATTACTCTCAACACATTCATCTGATTTAATTGAATCATCTACTCCCAAAGGTTCTTCATTATCCTCAGGCACGGGGAAGCAGATGTCCTCCTGATCCTCCTGATTCTCCTTCTCTATGTTTCCTGAATAGTATAAAGCTGCATAACAGAATATACACAAAGCAGCACTGCCATCACAATAACAATCATTAGAATCAGGGGATTCAACACACAATTCATCATCAACAGAAATATTATCACAATCATCATCAGAGGTATTTTCAGGAATAACTATTTGTGACTCCTTATGTTCCTCAAGGGGCTGTGGAGTTAGCATTGCAGCCGAGTTGGCGGAAACTTGATCAATTAGAGCCCACAACTTCCGAGATTCAGCTTGGTCCCTCTGGTATTGAGCCTCCATCTTCTGTTGAAACTCAAGATTGCTCGCCTCCATCATCTGTTGAATTTCGAGAAAGTTTGCTTCCATTTGTGCATTTATCTGTGCAGTCATCTGTTTGCACAGGTCCTCTAGGGAAGGTTCGAAAGGTGCAGAGGTGGTCACTTGGCTAGGATAGTATGGTGGTGGCTCACTAAAATTAGGATAATACATGCATGGTTGCTCATTATAAACATTAGGCACATAATTTCGCATATAATTATCCATGGGGCAAAATTCACAACCAGACAATGCAGACAAAACTAATTAGCAAAGATTATTATTATTTTTTTCTTCTTCTTTTTTATTTTAAATTTTATTTTCTGCTAATAACAACAAACCAGAGTCCCCGGCAACGGCGCCAATTTTTGACCGCGCTGTCGCCACGCGCCAAAAAGAACGAGCGATTATAAAATAATGTAGTATAGTGCGACAACTTGGATATCGTCTCTCAAGGACTCTTTAGTTGTTGTTATTATTAACAGAAAATCAAAAGTTAGTTTTTGGGGGTTTTGGATTGAGTGCAATTAAAATAAAGAAAACAAAATAAAAACAGAGTAAGAAAACAAGCAGTTAAAATATTATCAAATAAACTAAAGAACGATTAACCTACTGTTCTTGGTTTCCCACTATCATTGGTTCAAATAAATCCAAGCCCTAAGCGGATTCTAATCCCCTCCCGGTTGTAGTAACAATTAACAATGCAATTACTACTACAGATGTATGTTCCTATTCCCGAAATAACAAACGGGGTTAAGCTCTCATGAACAAACGAACATGAACGAACACACGCGAAATAACAAACGCGATTAAGTATAAGAACATAGCATCACCGAAATGAATCAATACAACACTATACATTCCCGAAATAACAAAAACGAAACATATAGCATTGCATTGAAAAGAGAGTAGCAAACTAAACAGGAAATACAGAACCTCAAGTGTAATTAAAACCAATCACAGTAGATTAATCTAGGAGACTAGTTCTCCATTACAAAAGAAAACAATAAACTAAGAGAAAAACAAAAGACTAACAAGCTCAGAAACTAGCCAAAACGGCTAAGTCGACCAGCCTCCTCAGTTCTGCCTAAGACTGTCTTATATACACGTTTCTGGAATCCAAGTCCTCGCGAGGCGAAGCACTGCTCGCGAGGCGAATAACATGAAAGGTCTGCAACTCTTGGTCTTCTCGCGAGGCGAGCATATCTTCGCGAGGCGAACTCTTCAAATTCCCAAACTGCAACGCCCGTGACCTTCCACACGGGCAAGCCGTGATCGTCTCTGACTTTTCATGGTTGGGTGGCTCGCGAGGCGAGCTCTTCTTCGCTGGGCGAACCAGAGACCTTGCATTTTCTTGGAACAGTCAGCTTCGGGTTCGCGAGGCGAACAGTCTTCTTCGCGGGCGAGAAACTCCAGAATTATTCCTTTTTATTTACTCGAAAAGCAGAAAATAGAATAAGTGTTTTATTTATCTCTAAATCAACTAAATTAACCTAAAAACACTTTACAGACTCAAAATACTACTTAAGGACAATCAAGTCTAATTTGGGTGAAAATGATATAAAATTAGCACAAAGCCAAGGTCTTTACTAGTTATAAAACCAGTCAAACAGAGGCTCATCAAGGACCCGGGGCCGTTGAGTTATTTCTTGGGTCTAGCTGTAACGCGTCATACAGCTGGTTTATTCTTATCTCAACGGAAGTATGCAGCAGAGATCATTGAACAGGCCGTCATGTCATCTTGTAAGTCATTTCCTACTCCGGTTCACACTAAACCGAAGCTCAGTGCTAATTCCGGGATACCATATGCAGATCCATCTCATTATCGAAGCCTTGCAGGGGCTCTTTAGTATCTCACATTCATGAGATCCGATATTGCTTATGCTGTGCAACATGTGTGTTTATTCATGCATGACCCACGGGAAGAACACATGCATGCGCTCAAGCGTATTGTGCGCTACATTCAAGGAACTCTTGATTATGGCTTACATCTTTATCCTTCTTCCACATCCACTCTCCTTTCTTATACAGATGCTGATTGGGGTGGGTGTCCGGATACCAGACGCTCTACATCTGGTTATTGTGTGTTTCTTGGTGATAATTTAATTTCTTGGTCCGCCAAACAGCAAGCTACTTTGTCACGATCTAGTGCGGAGGCGGAATACCGAGGCGTTGCCAATGTGGTTTCTGAGTCTTGTTGGTTACGAAACCTTATTCTAGAGCTTCATTGTCCGATTCGGAAAGCTTGGTGTATTGTGATAATGTTAGTGCGATATATCTCTCTGGAAATCCAGTTCAACATCAGCGCACTAAACTTATCGAGATGAATATTTACTTTGTTCGCGAAAAGGTTGCTCGTGGGGAAGTTCGCGTCTTACATGTCCCGTCACGTTATCAGATTGCAGATATTTTTACAAAGGGCCTTCCCTTGGTTCTATTTGAGGATTTTCAGGATAGTCTCAGCGTACGACAACCTCCCGCTTCGACTGCGGGGGTGTGTTAAAATATATGTAAATATATTTTGTATCTAGTCATAATGTTAATGATCTTGGGTATAATTAGTTTCCTTAATTATAGTCTAGGATCTCTCTTGTAATGGTTGTATATAACCACAATTATGCTAATATGCATAATTAGTTTCCTTAATTATAGCCTAGGACCTCTCTTGCAATGGTTGTATATAACCACAATTATGCTAATGAAATCAGCAGGGAATTATATTCTTTCAGAGAAGACAGTGGTGACATGGTTTCTGATGCGGATCTGCGTTCAATGACTCGTGGTGGTGACGACGGTGGCTGACAAGGGAGATGGCGGAGCACGCGGATGCACTTAGGATGAGGTTCTGCTTTTTTATTCTTGGTTTTGAAAGGGATGGTGGTGAAGGGATTGTTATAAATGGTTCAGTTTTGATTTATTTTTGGTGATAAATATGGAGATGATATGGTGTTTGGCCATGGGGAGCGTTGGCTATATTGAGATGTTGAAGATGAATGGTGGAAATGGTTGTTTTGGGTTGATGAAGGTGAAGTAGATACATGGGAGTGGATGGTGTGTGAATTTTCTAAAGCTCCCCCCTTTTTACAATGCAGCAGCAGCGTATATATACAGTGGAACCAAGGGGAGATAATGACAAAAATTGATATTGGCCTGCTGAGGGGTAAGGATGATGGTACAGAGCCATGGTGGGGAGCAAGTCAACCTTTACCTCCACCACCTTGCTTGGTTGTTGCAGATGCAGGGTTGGTGCCCCTTATTTTGGAAAAAAACACAAGAAAACAAAAATGGGGAAATAAGAGAAAGCTGGTTTATACCTGAAATGGAAGATGACAAAGCAAGGATGGGAAAATGGTACCAGGAGGCAAAAAAGCGTCCCTCTTCTAAATTTTTTTGTTATCATTTTTAATTTTTTTTTATTTTGTTTTATTTATTTTTTTGGATTTGGGTTTGGATCATGGGCTTGCAACAACAGAAATAAAATTGGGCTACATCTAATTCTATAATGGACCGATAACAAAAAAGCAATTTTTTTATTTTTTCTTTTTGCAAAGTTCTTATTTTTAATTTTTATGTATATTCTTTTTTCAAAACGTTAATTAAAAACAAGATACCCAGACAAAATTAGGTGTTCACAGCAGCCCCTCTTTACTTGTTGCTTATTAGATAATAGGTGTAGTCGTAGTTAACCTATTATCATTTTAAGAAACGAGTAAAGACATCAACTCCAATTTTATCTTGGGTACACTAACAAGCAAATGATTTATGACTTCAAAGCGATTTCCTATAAAGAAACAACGGGTTGGATTGCCCACTGGAGGTTACACATGGAACGCTTACATGGGATTGCTCATTCAAGTTAAAAACAAAGATAAAGAGCTTACGGGGTGGATTGCCCGTCAGAAGTTCGAACAGAAGATACAAGAGCTTACAGGGTGGATTACCCGTCAAAAACTCGAACAGAAAGATAAAAAAGCTTACGGGGTGGATTACCTGTTAGAAGCTCGAACGGAAAGATAAAAAGACCCTACGGAGTTGATTACCCGTTTGAAGCTTGACAGAAAGATAAAAGAGCTTACGGGGTGGATTGTCCGTCAGAAGCTCGAACAGGAAGATAAAAGAGCTTACGGGGTGGATTGCCCGTCAGAAGCTCGAACAGGAAGATAAAAGAGCTTACGGGGTGGATTACCCGTCGGAAGCTGAACAAAAAGATAAAAGAGCTTACGGGGTCTGGTACCCTCCGAAGCTTGAAAAAAGGATAAAATAGCTTACGGGATCGGGTACCCGCCGAAGCTTGAAAATGATAAGAGAAAAAGCTTGTGGAGTCGAGTATCCCTTGAAGCTTGAAAAGAAAAGTAAAATGCTTGCGGAGTCGGGTATCCACTGAAGCTTGAAAAGAAAAGTAGAATGCTTGCGGAGTCGGGTATCCGCTGAAGCTTGAAAACATAAACGAGCTTACGATGCCCTATGCCTGCAAAAGCTAACAAAGCCAACAGCTTATGGGCCCTGTGCCCGTTAAAGCTAAACAAAAACAAACACGAAGCTTATGAGGCCCTATGCCTGCTAATGCTAACAAAGGTAACAACTTATGGGTCCTGTGCCCGTTAAAGCTTAACAGAAACAAAACGAAGCTTACGAGGCTCTATGCCTGCAAATGCTAACGAAAATGACAGCTTATGGAACCTATGTCCGCCAAAGTTGAACGAAAACAAAACGAAGCCTACGAGGCCCTATGCCTGCTAAAGTTAACAAAAACACAGCTCATGGGCCCTGTGCCTGTTAAAGTTGAATGAAAACAAATCGAAGCTTATGAGGCCCTGTGCCTGCTAAAGATAACAAAGACACGACTTTTGGGGCCCTGTGCCCGCTAAAACTAAATGAAGACAATAGCTTATGGGCCCTATGCCCGTTAAAGCTAACGACTTGTGGGCCATGTGCCCGTCAAAGCTAAACCAAAACAAAACAAAGCTTACGAGGCCCTATGCCTGCTAAAGCTAGCAAAAATGCAAGCTTATGGGCTCTGTGCCCGCTAAAGCTGAATAAAAACGAAGCGTACGAGGCCCTATGCCTGCTAAAGCTAACAAAGACAACAGCTTATTGGCCCTATGCCCGTCAAAGCTGAACAAACGCAAAGCTTACGAGGCCATATGCCTGCTAAAGCTAACAAAGAAAACAGCTTATGGGCCATGTGCCCGTTAAAGTTGAACAAAAGTAAAGCTTACGAGACCCTATGCCTGCTAAAGCTAACAAAGACAACAGCTTATGGGTCCTATGCCCGTTAAAGCTGAACAAACGCAAAGCTTACGAGGCCATATGCCTGCTAAAGCTAACAAAGAAAACAGCTTATGGGCCCTGTGCCCATTAAAGCTGAACAAAAATATAACGAAGCTTATGAGGCCATGTACCTGCTAAAGCTAACAAAGACATGACTTTTGGGACCCTGTGCCCGCAAAAGCCGAACAAATGCACAGCAAAGATGTTGACTTGATTGATGCATGAAATATGAGATAATGCATGGTCTGAGAGATGTTCTTTTATGATTGATGAAAACTGTGATATATATATATATATATATATATATATATATATATATATATGATGCATGAGATGCTTTTTATGATTGATGAAAACCTTGGTTATTTTTTTATGCATGATGCATGATATGCTTTGATGAAAACTGTGACTGATTTCTTTTTTCAAGATCATTATTGGATCATTGACTCCCTGAAGTATAGATCACAACCAAGCTTAAGGATGAACTAGAATGAGGCTCCTTGATTTTGATTATCCCTTGCTTACTCAACTGGTGTTTTGCTTCATGGCTAAGATATGCATCTTTGTAATGATGGATGAGATTGCCTGGTCAACTTTCAAGGATGTGAATTATCCCAGTCCTATCATTGGGTGCTTTTCATGACTTTTCCTCTAAAACTGCCCCAGTTTGTAGTTTGAGGAGACTTCATATACTTTGCTTGTCTTTGACCCTAATTTTTGCGTAGGTCGCTCTTCTCGAGTTTTCAACCTATCGGGCCGCTCTAACTTTTGCCTAGACTGCCTTTTCAAGTTTTCAGTCTAGCGAGCCATTTTTGGTTTTTTTTTTCCTTTCTTTTTTGGGATGTGGACAATTTTACCACCCTTATTTGTGAGGATCAATGCTCTTGCTTGAATGCCAACTGAGATGCTACTTTCCCCCTTGTATTAAGAATTCTTATGGCCAGAATTGTTCATCAAAGAATTACCATTAGATGGTTATATTGTATCATTGAAATCATGTTTACATTACCTGAAGCATCATGTACCAAACATGTATGGATTCGAAAGTATGAAAGGAAAGGACAATATGGCCTGAACAACTTCTCAATTTGTGTTGGAAGTTTGACAACTCAAATGGTATTCAAAAGGACTTAAATGAAGCAAGATGCATAGGAGGTGATATGAAGGTCAGAATGGTGTTGCCCCAGTTTGGATCGATTTGATCATGGAGATTGGCTCGACATATGTTGCTTGGGAACAAATTTACCCCAGAAAAAGTCCCTTGAGAATTCAACAGTCCAAGTGTAGGGTTCCCAGAATGAAGCTGCCCCAATGTAGGGCACTTGATAAGGAAAACTTCAGAATGGTGCTGCCCCAGTGTTGTGTCCCAAGAATGAAACTACCCTAGTGTAGGATACTTGATAAAGAAAACTTGACAATGCACCTACCCCAGTGTAAGGTACCCAATAATGGAAATTATCTAGAGTAAGGTCCTTGAAAGCAAAGTTTTGCCCCATGTAGATCTTGCTATAACTTTTGCTTAGACTGTCCTTGAAGGTTTTCAGCCTAACGAGCTTTCTTTTTCTTTTTCTTTTTCTTTTTCTTTTTCTTTTTCTTTTCATGCTTTTCTTTTTTTTTTAGTGGAGAAATTAGTTAAAAACTCTGACGAGCACAATTTTTTTCTTGTTTCAAAAATAAAGTTGATGAAAAAGTAGCAATCAATCATTGATCATAATGGACTTTTTGAGACTTGTAACGTGGCCAATAGTTAAGGGACGTGAACGAATGGATATAAGGCTCACACAAAGTGCTTTTAGGGTTGAAAAGGACCAAGGATCCATGCCCTTTTCGGGGTTTCTGAGAACATTTGCTTTCCACTTATTTTTCTTCTTTTTCACCTTTTCATTTGTCTTTAGCATGAAGTTTTTCATTCTTCTTTTTTTTATCCTCTTTCTCTCTCTTTCTTTTTCATTTTTTTTCACTTTATGCTTCACAATCACCATCTCTTTCTTGCTTGCCCCTTGTTTAGGGGTGATCCTTGTCCAATGTTCTTTGAAGAAAATTTTTCAAGCTCAAAAGGGGTAACAAGGAATCATGATGATATTTTGCGAAGGATAGAGAAAGGCGGCCGATCTTCATTTCAAATCATCATTGCTTATTTTGAAAACCAAAGATGACGTTCTTCAAGTATTTATTTATTTTCTCTTCATTTATTTTATTTTTTCGATTTTTTTTTTTTTGATTTTTTTTTTGAAAAAACGTGGGCATATGTGAGCTTCATTGATGTTCATAAAGAACTTTCAAGATAGTGGGTCTTATTAGCCAAACCGAAGAAGATACTTGATGAAGAGAATGGGAAACGATATATGAGAATGGAAAGAGAAACATTATGATTTGGATGAAGATGTAAAGAAAGGATGAGACAAGGTACGCATGCAAATCCTTTACATTAAAGCTTCAAGAAAGTGAACATGGTTCAAGTATCTCATGATAGAATACAATGTAACCATCATTTCATGATAAACCACTGATAAACAAATCTAACCCCGATTGTTGAGAAATTCCCAAGACGGGGATCACAAAGTAGTCATTAATTGTTCTTGAATTCTCAGTAGTCCACTAGAAAATAACCTTCTCAAAGAGGTCTCAAAATTGACATGCGTCACTTGACTTCTGAGAAATGACTCTGTAAACGCACCCCTCAACTTTATTTGCATCTGAACTTCCATGATTATATAAAAGGTTGTGATCCGCATTTTCAGACCACCTGAGCAAGTGTTATTGCTCCACCTCATGATCCACTGTTTAATTGACATTCTTTTTCCTTGAAAGTGAAATGATTCCATTTTCTCCAAGGAGCACAATACAAGAAATGCATGGAATAAATTAATTTTTATTTTTTAAGTAAACTTTCAACTTAAAAAAAAATGAGTATATGAGATGCATGAAAAAATGTTTTTTTTTCTTGAGCCAAGTACTGTTGCATGAGATGCATGAAATGAATTCTTAATGTTATTTTATTTTTTAACTAAAGAAATGTATGAAAAAAAGATTTTTTTTTTATCACAATGTCAATGCATGCTTTTTTTTTTAATGTATGAGATGAATGATTTGTTTTTATATTGACCCAAAGAGGTATGAAATACATGAAATGAATTATCCTTTATAAAATTTCCTTGAGATGCATAAAAAAATGAGATGAATAAATTCTTATTTTTTATTTCTTTTTTATCCAAGAGGTCAATGAAATTGATACATAAGATGCGTGAAGAAGATTGAGTTTTTTATTTATTTATTTTTTTCACCATATGCATGACAAGAATGTTTTCTTTTAATTTTTTTTTCACGTGGTTGCCATAGAAAGTAATTGATGCATGCAATGCATGAAAAATGATTTTTTTTTAAAGGACCTGAAAATGATTTTTTATTTCTTTATATTGACTCAAAAAATTAATTAATGCATGAGATGCATGAAAAAATATGAATGATCTTTTTTATTCTTTTACTGGAAATGTGGACGAGTTAAAAAAAAGTGATTTACACAAGTCCATTTTTATTATTTACAGAATGTATGAGTTACAAAATATGAAGAAATATTTTTTGTTTTTTTTTTCATTGTAAAAATAAAAAGGACTTGTGTAAATCAAATTTTCTTGTAGAAAAAAAAGTGGATTTTTTTTACAAAAATGAAAGTAAAAACACATGAAGATGAGTAACAAAAAAAAATGCCCCCTTTGTGTTCTAAGACTGGTAAGACTTAGGGTTTGACATACCTAAAGTTATGATTTTAACTGGCTAGTCCCTAAGTTTGCTCTATCAGTGAAAATTTGGTAGGGTCCAGACTTCTAAAATCCATGGTCCCTAGATTGCCCATATCCCGAAAGATAAGGATCTGACTCATGAGTCTAGCCACAAGTAGGGATAAACCCTCTCAATATGACCATCCCATGATATCGGGTACAACCTGAGTGGTGAATCGACAAATATCAGGGGGTACAAGACCTCTTCAATGACAATGTCAAGACACCGCCTAATCCTTTGGTTTGGAACAAGCTCGGGTATAAAGTTAAAAGTGTGTGCAATATGTAATAGCGATGTATGTGCCAGGAGCATATAAATATGTACAACCCTAAAAGCTAAGAGCTACCATACAAAACAGAACCACACATAAGAGGGAGATGTCGTCTATCCTAAGGTTAACATGACAAATTGTAGAATATATACAAGTATGTATGAGGAGGAAATAAAATACTATTTACTAAATAAAAAGGGGTAAACAAACAAATAAAAGTTATTAAAAATTTGCTCAACCAACTATGATAGGTCAAACTCTCTAGAGTCCGCAGTGGAGTCGCCACCTGTCGCGACTGTCCCGTCCTGGCGTCGCGAAAAAGAAGGTGAAAACAGAGGAGTCGCCACCAATATTTTATTTGGGAAAAACATTGGAAAAACCATTTATTTTAAGGTAAACTGGTCTTTTAAAAAAGAGAGATTTGAGTTCGGGAGTCGGTTACGAGTAGGGAATGTGTTAGCACCCTACATCACCCATTTTAAAAAAATCGGTACCTCAAGTTAATTGTGCAAAAAATTTAATAACTTTTTAAGCATTTATTTTTACCCCAAAAATTATTTACCATAAACAGTTATTTTTATTTTTGATATTTTGTATTTTTATTTATGACTTTGCATAAAAAAAATATTGTTGTTAAAACCTAAATGAGGTTGAATATGGTACATAAGTCCATAGGGCAACCTTAAATCTAAGGGATTGAACATGGCATCGAGTCCATGAAGCATCCCTAAATAACACAAGTTCAATTGTTATGATTGGTTATTTGAAAATAAAAAGAGACACTAAAGTAAGGAAAAATTAGTTTTGGCTTGACTGAATGATTGATTCTGCTCCTACATATTCCCAGGTGTAATGAGAAACTCAAAGCCACGTAGTTCTTTAAAAAAAAAGCTTGATTGATTAATTGATTTTAATTTTTGAAAGGGATTTGATTTTTGAAAAGGATTTTATCATTTGAAATCATTTTTTTAATTTTTTTTTAGTTTTTTATGCCTTATTCCAAAAAGCAAACAAAGAAAAGAAAGACTCACAAAATATCCTAGAAAAACTAAGCCCACCAAATATTTTTGTTATTTTTTTTTTTAAAGGATTTCATGAAAAGGAACTACAAATCTTTTTTAAGAGGTTTATTTATTTATTTATTTATTTATTTATCTAAGCTTTGGCACACATCTAAAAAATAAAATTAAAAAAAGGAGATAGGCTTAATAAACCAAGTGTCCAGTAATCATAAACCCAAACCATTAAAACGTAATAACCTAATAAATAATCAGTAATAACTTAAGAATAAAAGTCAAAAGAATAACAAAGAAAATGAAAGGAGACTATCAGAGCCTCCATCGTTACCAACGCAGAGAGGGACCAAAGAGCCCTACGGACGCTGGAGGAGGGCGGCGTGACGGCGGTGAGGGTGGATGTCCGGCACGCGACGGCTTGCGCGAAGCAGATTGGACAGCGAAGTGACGGTGTTCGTGGCAGATGGCTGATGTGGGTGGCGGCTGGACGAAACTTGGCGGTGGCGGTGAGTGGGTCTGATGCGGGTTCGAGGCGGCAGCTGAGGTTACACGACGGAGATGGCGGCAAGCAAGGAGAAGACAGTGGTGACATGATTTCTGATGCGGATCTGGGTTCAATGGCTCGTGGTGGTGACGACGGTGGCTGACGAGGGAGATGGCGGAGCATGCAGAGGCACTTAGGATGAGGTTCTGTTTTTTTATTCTTGGTTTTGAAAGGGATGATGGTGAAGGGATTGTTATAAATGGTTCTGTTTTGATTTATTTTTTATGATGAATATGGAGATGATATGATGTTTGGCCATGGGGAGTGTTGGCTATGTTGAGATGTTGAAGATGAATGGTGGAAATGATTTTGTTTTGGGTTGATAAAGGTGGAGTAGATAGATGGGAATGGATGGTGTGTGAATTTTCTAAAGCTCCCCCCTTTTACATTGCAGCAACATCGTATATATACAGTGGAACCAAGGGAGATGATGACAAAAATTGATATTGGCCTGCTGAGGGGTAAGGACGATGGTGCAGAGCCATGGTGGGGAGCAAGTGAGTCTCTACCTCCAGCACCTTGCATGGTTGTTACAGGTGCAGGGTTGGTGTCCCTTGTTTTGGAAAAAAGTAAAAGAAAACAAAGATGGGGGAAATAAAAGAAAGCTGGTTTATACATGAAGTAGAAGAGAACGAAGCAAGGATGGGAAAATGGTACCATGAGGCAAAAAACGTTCCTCTTTTAATTTTTTTATTATCATTTTTTAATTTTTTTATTTGGGTTTGGATCATGGGTTTGCAACAACAAAAATAAAATTGAACTACATTTAATTCTATAATGGACCGAAAACAAAAAAGCATTTTTTTTATATCCGGACAAAATTAGGTGTTCACACCAATCAAGGGACAACTCCTCTACCGATAGATGTAACTCTATTCCTATCATCATGATTCGAATCCTGGACGTATAGTTAAAAGAACCAAACTACTAACCACTTGGACCACAATTGCTTTTTTAATTCATTGAATTTGGTAATTCTAAACTATTTGTCAATTATAGAAATAATATTTTTAAATTTAAACTCAATAAATTATTTTTTTCCTCAATTGATCAATTCTCTGATCATTTATTTCATTAAAGTTACAATTGTGTTTTCTCATTGAATTTGGTGATTCTAAACCATTAGTCAATAATCTATGTAGTTGCCTGTGAAAAAAAGTCAATATATGTAGGAATATTGACTGATCATTTACTTCGTCTTTTTTCTTTAAATAGGCTAATTTCAAACTATTAGTCAATATATATACAGGAATATTGTTTTTTAAATTAAATCTCATTTAATTATTTCTTTGCACAGTTAATTAATCCCATGATCATTTATTTCATTAGATTTTATCATTGTCTTTTTCCATTAAATTAAATTTGATAATTTTAATATATATGGTGATGTTTGGAAGAACTTATTTAAGATCTTTTGAACTTATCTTATGGCATAAGTGCTTATACAATTTGTTTGACAGAACTTATTAAAAAAACTTATATCATCCCATAAAGAATTTTAGATTTATTCTTATATACTACCGGAAGAAATTTATGGAATTTTATCAAAAGTGCTTGTGGCCCTCCACCCCTCTCCGTGTTTTTTCACCTTTGGAATGCTCATCTTCCCCTTTTTTTCTTTTTATTTTTTCCTTCATCATTTTTTCTTCATCTCTTCGTATGACCGTGTCTGCCCCATACCCTTATGCACACTTCTTCTCAAGTTCTCATAGCAGAGAAGTGCCGCTGTCCCAGAGGGAAGTTCGGTCGTCCGCCTGCAGCTGTCCCTTTTCTTTTGGCTGCACTCTTCTTCTCAAGTTCAGACATTTCTCTCCCATTCCATGTCCCATTTCTTTTTTTTGTCCTGAACCTTTTCTTTCCCCTTCTCACAATGTTCTAACCAGAAAGTTGACAGATAGAACAGAATGAACATGAAACAAAAGATACTTTCTTTTTTGCTGAATTACAAGGGGCTAGGCCACAGGAGAAAAAACACAAGAGAAACTACAAACCCCGCGGAAAGGCAATGCTTGCCATGTCCGCATCAAGACTGAGCAAGATAAAAGCAGGAGGAAATTCAAAAAGAACAAAGTCCCTATCCGAGTCAATTCCAAAGTTTGCAAGCTTGTCTGCAACTTGGTTGGCTTCACGAAAGGTATGTTTGACCTGAACGTCACCATCATGACCAGTGAGAAACAAAATTATGTGCCTTAGGTTGTCACAAGGGTGCGTACACTCACACCCCTCCACAAGCCATCTGATAACCAACATTGAATCTGATTCAACCATGATATGTCTATAGCCTCTATTCCAAGCTATCTGTAACCCATGCAAAATGCCACACATCTCAGCACAGACAACCGAGGCTTGACACAAGTTAACCAAGAAACCAAAGATGAAGTTCCCATCATGGTCACGGTCACGGAGAACCCCACCACAAGCCGCTCTTCTCCCTTGCTCCTTAACCGACCCGTCACAGTTGAGTTTGACAAAGCCAGGGGGAGGAAGGGACCAAGAAGTCTCCACCATGCTAGAGGCTGGCTTCGTAATATTCGTACAGAGATTGAGGAGTTTTCCTGCATAAGTATAATGGGCAACTAAATTCCTGACTGAGCACACTGCAGTAACAACTGTAGTGCTTTTATTGTTGAAAATTCTCTCGTTTCGAATCTGCCAGAGGCAACTTAGAGTCACCGCAAAAGTTGTGTTCCAGAGGGACCCAATGGTCCTTACAGAACCTTTTTTTTTTCCATCACCTAGGTGACGTTTGGAAGAGCTTATTTAAGTTCTTTTTGACTTATCTGATGACATAAGCTCTTATGCAGTGTGTTTGGCAGAGCTTATAAAAATAACTTATGACATCCCATAAGGAGTTTTTGACTTCTTTTCATAAGTCATTGGGAGAAGCTTATGGAATTATCATAAGAGCTTATGCACTAAACACCATCTCCGTATTTTTCACTATTCGAATCCTTTCATGCCCCTTTCTTTCTTTTTCTTTCTTTAAGCGCTTATGACATAAGCTCTCATGCGATAAGGTCTTATGTGATAAGCTCTTAATTAAGTTTTTCTCCAAAAACACCCTACTCCTAGTCAGAAGTGATATTCTGATGCACGAAGTCCCAAGACCTGCAAATACCTCTCCAAAAATTTGACCCTAGCCTGCTAGCTTGGATTTCTGGAATTATATCTTAACCACATTTATATTTAGTACGAACAACCGAGGCCCACAGCTCGTTTTTTTTATTACACAGTCTCCAACCTGCTTTAATCATACTGGCAGAATTGACATGTCTCATTAACCTCAAACCAAGCCCCTCTTGATTCTTGGGCTTGCAAATATTGTCCCAAGCAACTGTGTGAACGTGCTTTTGCTGATCAGAGTCTCCCCAAACAAAGCTTCTACACTTCTTATCCACTTCATCACATATAGATTTAGGCAGTAAAGTTGTTTGCATTACATAAGAAGGAAGCGCTTGCAGGACAGATTTTGCAAGAGTTACTCTACCTGCAAAAGATAAGCTCCGCGACTTCCAATTGCTAAGTCTTTGATTGACCTTGTCTAGGATGAATTGAAATGACTGCCTGTTAGGAGTTTTATGAAAAAATAGGACCCCAAGATACTTGCCAAGATCATCTGTCCTTTGAAAGCCCATGCACGTACTCACATCATTTTTAACTTGCCAGCAAACATTTTGCGAAAAATAAATCCGGGTTTTTTCATTGCTAATAGCTTGACCCGAGCTCGAACAGAAAGTATCCAGAATGTTCTTGATAATTTGTGCTTGATCAAGAGAGGCTTCTGCAAAGAGAATAAGATCATCCGCAAAGGCGAGACGAGAAAGCTTGGGGCCTCCTCTTGCTAATTTGATAGGTTTCCAGTCATTATGGTCCACGGCCAGATTAATGAGTTGGAATAATCTTTCAATGCAAAGGACAAACAAGTATGGGGAGATAGGATCACCTTGGCGAATGCCTCTTGAGGGATGAAATTCCTCGAAAGCCTCTCCATTCTAAAGCATTCTAATACTAGAAGTTGAAACACAGTGCTACAAAATATTTATAATGTGAGTGGGGGACCAATATCTTCTAGAGTATCCTTGATGAAAGACCAGTGTAACCTGTCATAGGCCTTTTCAAGGTCAATTTTTATTGCCATCCACCCTTTGGCTCCTTTCTTGCTACTCATTGAGTGAAAAACCTCTTGAGCAATAACAATGTTGTCACTAGCATGCCTCTTTGGAATAAAACTACTTTCACAAAGGCTAACCATATAATTCATGGTAGTGCACAATCTCTTCGCCAGAATTTTAGTAATGATTTTATAGGAAACATTACATAAACTAATGCGCCGGAATTGCTTAACGGAACTACCCTGGTCAACCTTCAAAATTAAAGTGATCAAAGTTTCGTTGAGAGCTATGATTTTGCCAGGATCATCAAAAGCATCACTGATCATTTTGCAAACAGAATCCCCTACTATATGCCACTGAGTTTTATAGAAACATGCTTGGAGCCCATCAATACCCGGGGCTTTGAAAGAGCCCATGTCCTTTACAGCCCACCATATCTCTTCATGAGTGACCCTACGCCCAATAACGCGCATGGAGTCCTCATCAAAACTTGGAAACGCCCCTCTCAATCCGAATGGAGTCACTGGAGCATCTTCAGAGAATAAATTCCTGAAGTAATTTGTAATTAAAGATTCCAAATCCTGGGGGTTAGCAACCCACAACCCATTATCATCTTGGAGTGCCTCATAGGAGTTCTTCCTTCTGCTAAAGTGCTAATAACAGTGATACCATGGAAGTACTTAGTATTTTGGTCTCCAAAAGACAACCTCTTAGCACAAGACTTTTGATACCACAAAACTTCATCTTGGACCAGAATTTCCTCGTATTTGCTCCAAGTTTATCATGGACATGTTAGAGTCTTGTGTTAAAATCTCCCACCATTTTCCCAGAAATTTTTTCCAGTCTTCTCAAGAGTTGTTTCTTCCTTTTAAAAATATTGCCAAACACATCACGATTCCATTCTCTAAGGACATTTTGCAGCTTGATAATCTGGTCCCCCCAAGCATGAATCTGCTAATATAACCAATTTTGAGTCATCACTCTAGGAAAGTCTTCGTGGGCTAGCCAAGAGGCCATAAACCTAAAGGGTCTTCTTTGTTTGTTAATCGGATCTTCAGCCTTCATTCTTACTAGAATACACCTGTGGTCTGATTTAAATTTGGGGAGATGGAAGACAATACCATTTTGGAACCGAAGTCTCCACTGCATGTTGATGAACATACGATCCAACCTTACCAAGTAAAGGGTGGACCTTGGAATCCTGCATCCACAAGCTCACAATTCTGAGCCATTTCTCGAAAGTCGTTACATCCTCTTTGAAAGGGGTTTAGGGAACCACCAGTTCTGTCATGTCTAGAAAGGGTTGAGTTTGATGGCCCAGGGATCGTTAACACTGTCCGCTATATTTTCCAGGGTTTCCCAAAGGATTTTCCTTGATTGATAATGGGGGCTAGCGTAAACCGCCGTGAGGAGCCACAGAGCATCACTCTTCCACTTACTTCCATATGAATGTATTGAGTCTCGGACTGCAGAATGTTAACCGTCCAACAAGAAGGATCCCACAGGCACCAGATCCCTCCAGAGTGACCATTCGCATCAATAAGAAAGGACTGTTGGAAGCCAATATTTTCAGCCAAACTAGCCGCACGACTTCCTCCACAATGAGTCTCAAGAAGAAACATCATAGAGATATTATACTCCCTTCTAAGATCTTTTATAATGGATACGAAACCCTTTGCTGCAGTCCCCCTGCAGTTCCAAGATGCAAAAATCATTGAGACATAGAAGGAGAGGTGGCCATAGAAGGCCTGGATCCATTCTATTCGGCTTCATCATTCTTGGTCCCTTGGGACAAAAGATACTTATCGATGCATCCTTGAAGAAACTATGACTTTAACATCTGATAGTATATGTTGGTTGGGCCAAAAAAAGAAATTTTTGTATATATGCTTTGCCTTCTTTGTTGTGTATAAGCTTTTACTTGACTAAACCCCCAATTTGATCCCAGAAAAACACTCAAGTGCCAAATAGTCCCTAACAAAAAAAAACTATCCGTTTAGTCCTTAAGAATGTATTTCCGGGACAGATTAGTCCTTCCGTCAGTTCACCACCTTTGATCGCAGGTAAAATGCTGACGTGTCAGTTTCCTTTTGCTAAAAAACCAAAAAGCATTGCCGTTCAAACTTCTTCTTCCTTTCAAACTTCTTCTTCCTTCTTCTTCCGTTCAAACTTCTTCTTCCTTCTTCTTCCGTTCAAACTTCTTCTTCCTTCCTTCTTCTTCCTCCCAACCCAAGGACTTCCCAACCCTAGGACTTGTTCTCCCTCGCCATTGTAAACATTCTTCTTCTCCTTCCCCCCATCCGATCGCTACCCTCGGACTTGCGCACCCTTTCCCTCATCAGCAGCGACTGAATCCCTAATTTCTATTTCGCTCCCCTTCCATTGTTGGACCAGCGTTAAAATGAGTTGGGCGTCTAACAATGTGTCCAGCCGTGACTATAGTTGGAGTGCTTCCTCAAGCACTGTAACCCCAAAGTTCCCACCTCCATGTTGCATTTGTAAGAGACCCTGTGTCATCGACTTCAAGAACATCGAAGAACCCAAACAGACCCTTCTTCTATGGATGACCTTTATATAAGGTAATGAATCCCTTACTTTAGTTCCATATTGGTTGGCCTGTCATCTTTACATTCTTGCTGGTTTTGGTTGCAGGAGAAGAAACCACATTGTGGCACATTTGTGTGGGTGGATATATATGAGGCGCAAATGGAACAAGAGAGACTTAAGGAGATGGAGATGGAGATGGGAGATGGGAGAATTCCTCAGTGGAGATGGAAATAACCGAGATGAAAGCAAAGATGAATGAAATGCAAGTCAAGATGTTGCTTATATCCAAAGATGTTGTTTATCTCCAAAGATCATTTGGAGTTGTGATAGGGGTTGTCTTGGTTTTTGTTGTTATGGTTATGATATTTAATGTATGGAAGTAGTGTAAATGTCATGGAAAGTTAGGTTAGTATGTGCTTGTAATATTTGGGTGAAAAAGTTATGTAATCCATGCCTTTTGGCATTTATAATGAAATGGAAATTTCTGTTTTTCTAATCAAAGTTGTAAAAGAATCCATTTATAATGTAAGGTAAATAACTCCAAAATAACTCCAAAGGGCAGACCATGAAAGGTAAATAATACCAACAAAATAACTCCAAAATGTACTTTTCATTCATATGCATTGTCAATTCATTACAAATATATCCTGTCATTGTCAAAATAACCTTATAATGTACCAAACAACAAGATAAAACACAAAACATTGTCAGTCCCTAACTAGAACATATAACCTAGTAAACTACGAAAACTCAAAAAACATTGTCATTCTTTGAATTCCTTCTGCGCAGTGTCACTTCCCTCTTCATTTTTTCTTGTTGCCATTATATTGCGGTGGTGGTGGTGGTGGTCAGTATCCAGGTGTTGGAATGAACTTGAGTAGCCTCTCTGCGAGTCCCACTACTTGATCTTTGCCAATGTCTCATTTGACACAGTTCCCTCACCCCGAGCATATGTTGGAGCTCTGTATGGCCTACTAACGGAGGTGGTGGTGGTCGTATTGATTGTATTCCCACTGCCGATGAAGGACTTGGGGTGAAAGGGGGTAGAGTTACACATGGTCTAACTGTCCCACGTGGCACGATAGGTGTTGGCCTTATAGCTTGGTGGCGGCGGTGGTGTACTCACGATCACTCATTTCACGAAATCGAGACAGATCAAACCGGTGAGGAATTTTGAACATGTAAATATCGTGGGACAAAATGGTCCCTTACAAAATGTTTAGTGGGCCAAAATGGTCCCTTACAAAATTCATATGAGGCAGATTAGTCTCTTGTGGAATTGCAGAGTCCGTAGTATGCGTTCCTTGAATGGGTTGTTGGTTTCCTTCAACTGGTTCCCGAGTGCGAAACAAAATAAATGTCATAAGAAAACTACACATAAATACAGCCCAAAACTTTGTACACCTAGTTACCTGTGTTGCACTTTCTTCCCGAGGTCTGTGATTGTGTCAATGGCACCTCTTCTTGTCTTGCATTCTCTATAGGCTTGTTTGGACGCCTTTTCCTAGCAACTTCAGGTCTAGCTGGTCCCTTGCAAGTCTTCTCATAATGTCCAGCTTCTCCACACTTTAAGCACCTGACTTCATACCTCTTCCTAACTTTGTTTTGTTGGCTGCCTGGAGCTTCTTCGATTCAACATCCCTTCTTACGTGCTTCTTTGGCCTACCAATAGGCCTCTTGATTTTGGTGGGTCGAGTTTTGGGTTGTCGGTTTCGACCAAAATTCTTTCTTTGGGAATTGGGTGGATCCAGTCTTGATATGTTGCATCAAAGGCTTCCATTGTCGACCATTGATGCACATAATTCCTTAGGACACTCATTCTTGTTGGCTATAGCTGCTATGGCATGAGCACAAGGCATGCCGAGTTAGTCGCCATCGATTGCATGTGCATGTCTGGCGACTCAATCTCACTCCAACCTTTCACCCATATCTCCGAACTTCAAACTTATCATTATCCGGGTCACTGTCCAGGTAGGTGTCCACTTATTGCTCTCAAGCTTCAGTTTTTCTAGCTTCTTCCTGCATCTTTGGTGGTATTTTTCCTTTGTATGACCCCAACACCCTCATGTGGCCACTATGCCTCCTCATCAAATAACATCGCAGCTCCTCCAGCATGGTCAAAATTGGTTTCTCTCTGTACTTGAGTATCTTGCTATTCCAGACCTCACACATGTTATTAGTTATGTTATCTACTTTGGGCCAATGGCTATAATAGGCCTTCACCCATGCACTTGGCTCAATAGCATTCAGGTAGTCGTATGCCCTTTCATTCAGGCCTCTTAGTCTTTGCATAGTTGTCTTAAACTCTGCCTCAGTTGTGCTCTTTGCACATTCCCAAACAAAGCCACGCAGATCCTTGTCCTTCCAGTGCTTGATAAAGTTTTTCCAAATGTGAAGCACACAGTTTCTATGATGTGCACCTGCCATAACCTCCTTAAGAGCAGGTACTAAACCTTGCAGCAATGAATATGTTGGAACAATTATAATAGGCATAATTCAATATTCTATACATTATTCGTGGGACAAATTAGTCCCTAACAATTTTTAAGTGATACCAGTAAAGTCCCTAAGAAACATGACCGTGAGCCAAATTAGTCCCTATTAACATGCACTACACATGATAGAAACACTACAAAATATGACAAACAGAATTGACCTAACTCGATATAAAGTTTCATCCATATTAACCATATACCTTCTGCTGATCGATATAAAGTTCCATCCATATCTCTCATGTGACCAATGTCCCCTTCCAAAAGTGAGAAACCACTTCCAATTATCCTTTGTCTCAAGCATCCACTACGGCATAAGCTATGACATAAAAGCGATTGTTTGCATCTTGCCCAAATGGTGACAGTGGTGACCACCATAATAACCCTTCAAAAACACCCATCTAGGCCAATGAGTGGCCTACAACCAGCCTATTAAAACCTGACTTGAGGCCCTCCAAACAGATATACAAGCGATCAAACAAGTGGGGGGCCTTCCATTCCGGGTGAAACATCCATCCTAGCAGTTGATCCTGGGTTGCTTTTCAACACCTCAGCAAGGTAGTCCCATGTCCTACCATATTGATCTTTTTCCGAACCTTCCACAAGCAAGCCTGGCTGCTCTCAATGCTCTTGATGACTTTTTATCATTAAGGTGCACCGTAAACTCCTCCTTGAAAATGTCAAAAGCCTGTCTCCTTTTAAGCTCATTTGTGTCAATAATCGCTTCTCTCAGTTTCTTAGCAACCCACTTCTTGGTGGCGCCTTGTTCTTAAAGACCACGCGGCAAGTATGATCATCCACGAGTCTTCAAACTGGTAAATCTTGTCCAGGCTATTCCATGAAGCAAAGCAACCCATGGACATTCATTCACCTTACAAACAGCCCTAGCCCTCTGTTTATCATTCTTCTTCCATACAAATTGCCTTCCAAGTCCAATATTGTAGTCTTTCACAACATTCTTAAACTCCTCCAAGTTTTTAAACTCCATACCACTGTAGCCTAACTTTGTCCAAATGAGATATCCGAGTTGAACACTGGGAATGTGTGCCTTGAGTTGCCCTCGTCGTCGGTAGAGTCCGGGGTTTTCATCCGCTCGAGTGAGATTGGTAACCATTCTTCTCAAATGAGTTGATGTCAGAATTTTCAACCCTCTCACTATCTAAAGATGAGGCAGTGGGGGCTGCCCTCTTCCCCTTCACTTGAGTTTTTGCTTGCTCATGTAACCTTCATCACTATCAGCATCGGACAATCGGAGGAGGCCTATAAAGAGAATCTTCCGCACTGTCATATTCATCATCAGTCACCAAGTCTTCGAATGAAGCTTCAATTGGTGTAGAACCATTTGCCTGAACATTCTCCTCCTCCTCATCTGGATCAACAAAGAGCGCATCTTGCACACCTAGAACCGGATGCTCAAAATACAAGTGCATTGTGTAATACTCTCCAGCCGTGTACTCCATAGCAACCTCACACATGCGATTGATGTCATTGTCTCCCTCAACTGGTCTTAAACCAGTCACAAAAATCCTTACGACCCGGATGCATCCACCACATAGCCTTGAAGTCATGGTACCCCAAGTTCTTGAACATCACCACCAAATCAAAATAGTTGACCAAGTCAACATCAATTGGTGGCATGGTGTTGACCCTCGAATCAATGTATTTCAGTACCCCATCCTGCATAACCAGCTTTCCTCCATGGTGAAAGAAGAAGCGAATTTGTGTAATCATCTGCAAACAAGAAACAAAGAAACAACTCAGCAGAAGTTAAAGGGACACCCAACACATGGGCCCACACAAACGACACTATCGTGACACACACCCAACACATTGACAAAGGGACCACATTTTTATGTAAAATAAGCATTCAACAATCCAAAAATGGATAAACCAATGAAGAAGGGACCACAGAAACATCAGACCCACCCATGCATGCATGAGAAAGCCAAAATCAGCAATAACACAAACCCTAAACCCTAACACTCGATTCTCCACATTTCAAACACGAAAAACCCAAAAGCATAGAGATTAGGGAAGAATAAGAAACATTACCTTCAGAAATCGGATTGATTCACACGATTCTTCACCCTTGAGTTAGTTGGAAGACGCGAACCCCTTCACTTCTTCTCCTTCGTGTGGTCTTTCTTTGCAGAGCAAATGTCAACGAAGCTGGAGGAAGAAGACGGAAATTCAGTTCCCTCGGGAGGAGAAACGTAGAAGCTGGAAGGAAGAAGAAGTTCCCTTGGGAGGAGGAAGAAGGAACGTCGAAGAAGTTTAGGAGGAAGAAGTTTGGACGGAAGAAGAAGTTTGGGAGGAAGAAGAAGGAAGAAGAAGTTTGAAAGGAAGAAGAAGTTTGAACGGCAATGCGTTTTGGTTTTTTAGCAAAAGGAAACTGACACGTCAGCGTTTTACCTGCGATCAAAGGTGGTGAACTGACGGAAGGACTAATCTGTCCCGGAAATACATTCTTAAGGACTAAACGGATAGTTTTTTTTGGTTAGGGACTATTTCAGACCCGAGTGTTTTTCTCAAGGACCAAATTGGGGGTTTAGTCTTGTCCTTTTACTACTTTACTATTTACTTCTTTGAATGACAGACATGAGAAAAATGGGAAGTGAAATGAGTGGATGTGGACCCAGTATAGGATAGGTTCTTTGTTTATTTACTTTCTATATTCAGTTGGTACATTTTATTTACTAAAATAGTGATAAAATTGTGCTAATGGCACTTTGAATCAGTTAGCATATTATAATTACTGCTTGAGAGTTTCGGTTTTTGGTGGCATGTTAGTAAGTATACTTGTTCCTTACCATAATTATGCTCTGCTTTCATTGTTGGGAATGGATTTGTCCCTGTAATTTTGTGATTTATAGCTTTATATTTGTCATTATATATATATATGATACTCCCTCCGAACTCAATTATAAACAAAATTAACTAATTTCAGACTTATTAAGAAAGTTAGTTAATTTAGTTTAATTGTCTTGATTTATATATAAAAAAAAAAAAGAGTTACAATTACTAAATTGCCCTTTAATTGTCTCGGGAGTGTGCAATGCTCTTGGAAAGGTAGAAAAAGAATTTGTTGGATTGGTTGATTGTTTTGACTTTTGGTATATTGACATTAATTAGAGTTGAATTGGTTGGCTTTTGCTTATATTTGAGTCCACAAAATATATGTACTTTTTTGCTTATGATTGAGTCCGGGGGGAGTATTTGTTGAGATTAACGTTAAAAAAAATACTTTAATTATTTGTTAAAGTTACATTTTTTTTTGTAATTTAATAAAGTCAATTTTTTTAAAAATGTTTTTAAGTGTTTATATAGTAATGTATCAAAATGCCTTAATTTTGTATAAGTGTTTTTCAAAGTGTGCATCCAAACACACACAACTTATTGAATTTAAGCGCTTATGGCATAAGCTCTCATGCGATAAGCGTTTAATTAAGTTGTTTACCCAAACGTGGCCTATATTCGGCTGGGCACAGGTCCGGTCGACTCGATGTCGACCCGATGACACGGCCAACCTGAATCGACCTAACCTAGAAAAATCGGGTTGGTTTGGGTCATCAGGTCGGTTTGATTTTTGCACACCAAAACCCAATGACTTCAGTTCGGGTACCAGGTCCAAAAAATCAAAACATGATGAAAATCGACCCAAAAGCTGTGAAATTTCCATTCTTTACACTTTCCGTAAGTGTAACCCAGTCTTAAGCAATAATCCACCCCTTTTCTTTGTAAGTGCAACCCTACTCCCCCTCTCTCTACAACCCTTCCCAATGGTGCTTCAACTCTCTCTCCAACCAGCGACGCGATGGAGTCGTGGATGACGAGGGAGGGGAGTGGTCATCGGTGCAAGAAGGCACGAACAAGGAGCGGCTCCTAGCAGACTTCTAGGCGGAGGGACACATGAATGAATCGATTACACACCCGAATGAGAGAGATCCTGAGACTGTATAGGTATGGGACTATAAGTTGAGGAGGGCTTATATGAATTGATTGGTACTACCTATACCAACAAGATGCATCTTCTTTTCGGGAGTCCATCACTTAAGAACTCCATAGTTAAGCGTGCTTGACTTGGAGCAATTCTAGGATGGGTGACCTCCTGGGAAGTTTTCCCCGGAAACGTGTAAGTGAGGACAGAGCATGCTAAAAAGACCCGTGTTGGTTTTTGGGGACAACCGTCCATCCATAAAGCAATCAGGGAAGTTACAAATGGTATTAGAGCGGCACCTCTCCTGGTACGGTGTGGTTCGGGGACGAACCAAGCCGAAGCTGGTGGACATGTGACACTCGGGCCTGACGAGGACGGGGAGTGGTCTCCGGAACAAGAAGGCAGGGACAAGGAGCGGCTCCTAGCAGACTTCTAGATGAAGGGTCACATGAATGAATCGATTTCACACCCGAATGAGAGGGATCCCGAGACTGTGTAGGTATGGGACTATAAAGTTGAGGAGTGCTTATATGAATTGATTGGTACTACCTATACCAACAAGATGCATCTTCTTTTCGGGAGCCCATCACTTAAGAACTCCAT
Organism: Sophora flavescens; assembly: GCA_030762895.1. Lineage (NCBI taxonomy): Eukaryota > Viridiplantae > Streptophyta > Magnoliopsida > Fabales > Fabaceae > Sophora > Sophora flavescens. The sequence goes on from CM061064.1 coordinate 39,607,256, forward strand.
AGTTAAGCGTGCTTGACTTGGAGCAGTTATGAGATGGGTGACCTCCTGGGAAGTATTTCCAGGAAGCGTGTGAGTGAGGACAAAGCAAGCTAAAAAGACCCGTGTTACAAAGTGCTTGAACTGTTCGGCGTTGGAAGATGAAAGGGGAAGATTCACAGAGAGAGAACATAATGATTGAGGCATAACGATTGCATAATAAGAAGAACGATTCCAAAAGAAGACAAACATTTAACAAGTAAAATTGTTGATAGAAAGCAGGAGCTCAATTAGTGTGTGTGATTGCGGCACAGGGAGATGTAAGAGATAACGTTACTAAGTAGGACTTATATAGGATAAGTTATTTAAGTATTTGTTTTTTATCAGTGGGGTCAATGATCCAACCTGATCCGAATCCGAAGAATCTGATTGGGTTGGATTCAAGTTTCCTCCAGACCCGACCCGTGTAAGTGAGGACAAAGCACGCTGAAAAAACCCGTGTTGGTTTTTGGGGACAACCGTCCATCCATAAAGTAGTCAGGGATGTTACAAATGGTATTATAGCGGCACCTCTCCCAGTACGGTGTGGTTTGGGGACGAACCAAGCCGAAGCTGGTGGACATGTGACACTCGGGCCTGACGAGGACGGGGAGTGTTCGCCGGTTCAAGAAGGCATGGACAAGGAGCGGCTCCTGGCAGACTTCTAGACGGAGGGACACATGTATGTACCGATTACACACCCGAATAAGAGGGATCCTGAGACTGCGTAGGTATGGGACTATACAGTTGAGGAGTGCTTATATGAATTGATTGGTACTACCTATACCAACAAGATGCATCTTTTTTCGAGAGCCCATCACTTAAGAACTCCATAGTTAAGCGTGCTTAACTTGGAGCAGTTATGGGATGGGTGACCTCCTGGGAAGTTTTCCCAGGAAGCGTGTGAGTGATGACAAAACAAGCTGAAAAAACCCGTGTTGATTTATGGGGACAGTCATCCATCCATAAAGCAGTCAGGGATGTTACAAAGCGCTTGAACTGTTCAGCGTTGGAAGGTGAAAGGGGAAGTGAGAGAGTGCTTGGAAGATGATGAGTTGCGTCTGGATCTGTTCCCTGTTGTCTTATCCAACAAGGCGAAGATTGACAGCGAGAGAACATAATGATTGAGGCATATCAATTGCAGAAGAAGAAGAACGATTCCAAAAGAAGACAAACATTTAACAAGTAAAATTGCTGATAGAAAGCAGGAGCTCAATTAGTGTGGGTGACTGCGACACAGGGAGATGTAAGAGATATCGTTACTGAGTAGGACTTATTTAGGATAAGTTATTTAAGTACCTGTTTTTTATCTGTGGGGTCAATGATCTAACCTAATCCGAATCCGATGAATCTGATTGGGTTGGATTCAAGTTTCCTCCGGACAGACCAAGTGCCCACCCTATATATATATTACTCTAAGAGTAATTTTAAAGGAGTTCCTCTAAATCTCCACCCTACATTTAAGTATAATCCAATGGCCTACAATAATTCATTAAAGAAGTCACTTAATTTCCATTGGATTATACTTAAATGAAGGGTGATAATTTGGAGTACACACACACATATGAGGACTCAATAGGGGTTGGTCGCAGTGACAGTAAACTGTGCCCCCAGATAAACTTTACCTGATCACCACTCCCGATATGAAAGTTAGTCTCGAAACTTCGTCTATGATATTATCTAATAAAAGACCAATGAATATATATAGGAGGGATTGTTTAGACCAATTCAAGTCAAAAGTGTTACTATACATTTGAAAAACTTTATATTAATTCACTACAAAAAAAAAGCCCAATTACCGACGGCCAAAATCCGTCGGAAACACTAAAAATCCATCGGAAAACTACATTACCGACGGACTTTCCGACGGACACAGTTCCATCGGTAATAGGCACGTAGGAAAGCCTTTCCGACGGATCTAGTGCGTCCGTCGAAAATTTCCGACGGCCTTAGCCGTGGGAAAACATGCTATACAGAACCCCTAATTACCGAAGGAAATTCCGTCGGAAAATGTAACCAACAGTTACCGATGAAAATATCCGTCGGAAACAATGTTTGTTAATTTTTTATTTATTTTGTTGTATATTAATAACTAATTATTTTTAATAAAATTTATATATTAAATATTAAATATTTTATTTTATTTATTAATTATTATTATATTTTATTTTAATTAATTAATTATATTTATTTATTAATTATTATTATAATTTATTTATTAATTTATATTTTATTATAATTTATTTATTAATTTATATTTTATATTATCAATTACAAAACAAAATTGAAATTAAAAATAAAATTTAAAAAGCAATTAATTTAAAATTATTTAAAAATAAAAACAAACTCAACATATAATCCCTAAATAAAATATTCGTCTATCTACAAATCTCTACTGCACCTATAACTATCCTAATACCCATCACCATAATATCCGTCATCGTCGTCCTGTCGGGGGGAGTCTGCCGGCGTCACATGACCATCAAGCTGCGGCTCAGTAGACAGACCGTCATCATGCGGCCACGGTGGTGGATCAGTGGTAGTAATGGAGGGTTGAAGCTGGGGCCGGGTGTCATGGCGGACCCCCTGCAGAGCGCTGCACCTGTCTGGTGGGAGGAAATCGAGCACAGCGGTCATGACCGTAGAGAATGTCTCCATCTGCTGCATGTTGCACTCGTTCGTCTCCCTTTGCTGCTGCACCTCCTACCTCAGCCGATGTACCTCCTCCGTGTCCTGTGAGCCGGAGGATGTAGGCTCCCTAATGGTCATGCTCGACATCGACCCCCGATGAATCAACCTGGCTAGGGTCGCAGTATCGTAAATCCGTACCTTGTTCTTCCCGCCCGCCACATCCATCCAGGCCTGGGTCTGTAGTCGCTCAACCTCGGCGGGGTCCAGCTGAGAAGGATCTGAGGCACGAGGAGCGGGAGGCGACCTCGGATGCTACCGACTAAACCTGGCGTTGTACTCCACCTGCGATCAATACATTACAATCAATATGTATTAAACTATATATATATATATAATAATAATAATAATAATAATAATAATAATAATAATTATTATTATTATTATTATTATTATTATTATTATTATTACCAATAGTTTAAATATAAAAAAACATTTTAGCTCACCACTGTCTGTCTCGACCTCTCATCAACAAACTCGTCGATGTCCGAGCAAATATGTGTCTGCTCAAAGACCGTAGGGACATCAACGGACTGAGCTAGCTCTCCTGCCCGAATCGACACACCAATAAAATCAATTAGTTATAAAACAAATTTTTAATAAAAATATACAGTTTATAAATAATGTTATTTATATATGCATACCATGTAAATGGCATGCTGCATGTGGCTAATAGAATCACCAGTGTACATGCTCCCACCCTTCTCGGAAGCCCGATTTCTCTTCGCCTGTTCACACTTCAGCTTGTAAGATGTAGTGTCCCAGTACGCACACAGTTGGGCCCAGATGTTGGGCCCGATGTAATCCGGACGTACCCAACTCTCCCTACGCTCCCGGAGCATGTCCCTCAGTCAAGCAGCTGCTCGGTCGTGAAAGATAGCACGTATCTCCGAGGTATACTCCGGTAACCAGTGCACAAGCTCCTGTTAACAAAGAAAAAATTAATAATAACATTATACAAAAGAATAAATAAAATAAATAGAAAATTACATGAACTAATAAACAAGAACTTACCCCAGATAAATGCGAAGATACGATCCCGATCCTCCCCGGGGATCACCCCCCATGATGGCCAGAAGCGACGATACTGCACCTTAATGGCGAAGGTAACGTGCTTCGATCCCACTTTCGATGGGATGAAGCTGAAAAATTCATAATTTTATTAAATCAACAATATGACAACCAACAAATATATGCTTATTAAATAGTAATTATTTAAACAACATTAAATTAAATTAAACTTACGATCCAAAAACAGGACGGATCCATGGTCGATCCTCAGGTACGGGAACCCTGGCCCACTCAGGCAAGTCCTCAGTCGCGGCCGACTGCTGCACGGACGACGATGATGGTATAACCGTGTCGTGACCGTGTGCGGCCCCAGATGATGAGGATGGAATGGTCGTATCCGGCTGTGGCATCTTCCCAGGAGTCGACATAAATGATAATCCTGCTGGGTTTGTGGACAACACAGTCGATGATGATGGTGGTGCTGGATGTGGGTGTGGTGTGGGTCCAATAGGGGGCGGCGAGTAGCCAGCAAGTGAGCGTTGTGGCGCAAAGCGAGTGGAGGTCTGGACATGGGTGGAGGGTGGGGTAGTGTGGGTCGGGGATAGTGTAGTATGTGTAGGGGATGATGTAGTATGAATCGGTGAGGGTATAGAATGGGTGGGGGTGGTGTAGAATGGGTGGGGGAGGCTCCTGTAGGTGGCGATAGGGTAGGTGCGGTAGGGATGGGGGGTGGGTACGGAGGGACCTCTAGGAATGCGAGTAAGCACCTGGGACTTCACGGTGTTTCGCCCCCGCTTAGCCTTCCCCTCCCCCTTATCACCGCTAGGCGGTAGGGGCGGGCGATTGTCCTCCCGATCTTGACATATCTATTTTTATAGCACAATTACAAATCAGTGTAAAAACAATAAGTAATCGACATTTAACAGTCTAATCTAAGCAAGTATTTTTATAGAACAATAGTTGTCAAGTCTTACATTATATTTCATAAGCAAATATTTAAAATACAATAAATGAGAATCATCGAGTAACTAGTTTATCAGTGGAGTAAAAGTTTCTTCCCAAACTGTCCCAATTGGACAATTCAAGATTCAATAAAATGAGCGATACCATGACCACGAGTACACATGCTCAATAATATTGAACCTTAAACGGGAAACTACGGTTTTTCTCAATTACGTATAATAATTGTACTCTAAAAAATTAAAACTTTAAGTAACATGACAATTTTTCCCTTTGTACTTGAAATTCAAGTTCATAGGATACATGCAATTTTGATAAATTAATTATTCCCCGCACTTTGAAATATAAAGTGCATAAGGACATCCAAAATTGACAAACATAAAGAACCAACTACTAATTACACTAATTGGTATTATAAATTCTCTAATTATATAAAAAAAATATTTAATCTTTTGTACAATTTTATTTTTATTACTACTTACTAATCTAAATATCATATTATAATTATCGATTAATAATATTTAGTTTTTTTTTAACCGTTAAATATTTGTCAATCTTATGAAGTCTAACACAAATTCCTAGTTCAAATCTAATTGGCATTATTTCTTATGACATAATTAATTAATTTTTAAATTTTCTTTTTAAATTAATGATTTAATTAACGTCTTAATTAATTATTATTTATTCTTTAAAAAAACTAATTACTAATTATTATGTTATTAATTTATTGATTAATTCAAGCTTATGTACGTACAAACGATATTGCTTACGCTTAATCGATCACCACCGCTACTGTCAGCTCCATCACGTATGCAAGTGTGTGTGTGTATATATATATATATATATATATATGGGAGGAAAACTATTTTACCCGTTAACTAATCCTAGCTACACTAAATTTTATCCTTATGAATTTATATTATTTAGTAAATTCATTAATTAATTTACACAATTAGCACAAACAATACATTAATAACTTTACAAATTGTTTCAAACAAAAGAATTTTACAACTAAGATACAAAATTTAATTACAAGCTAGACAGATATATCAAAAAATGCACCCATATATACAATTAGACATCCGTATAGAAATTACAACAAATTACACAAATTAATTTACACAATTTCTTAGCATGCACTGAACAATTTAAATATCTCAAAATAAAAAAATCCCCAGTACCTCTAGCAGCCCAAGAAAGTGTACGCCACTGGCGATGGTGGCGGTGTCAACCTCGGCAGCACTCAACAAACAGAAAACTAAAACCAAAAATCAAACCATTTTCATATTAGACAATATACAAAAACCTACGAGCCTGTTTACTTTGAACATTTCCTACCATTTCTTATTTTCATATACAAAAATCTAAGAGTCTTTTTTTTTATAAGCAAAGATTGTATTAATTGAGTAAAAAGGGTACTCCAACCTATTTACACAAGTGATAATTACAACCAAGAACTGGAAAAAGACCAAGAGGTATATTTTCAACCTAAAGCCATATCAAGCTACAAAGTTGAACACTAACTCCACCCCCAATTCGGCTACTGCACCTTACAAATGAAAATTACCAAACCAGGTCCAAACAACTACCCACCCTACAACATTACCAAACCTAACAGTCTGTTTGAAAATAGAAATAGTAAACTTTTAGATATATTAACCAAACATATTTTCATTAAAAATAGAAATAAGAAAAAAAATGAGTTGCCAGAAATGAAAATTGAAAATGAAAATATGAAATGTTTTCACAAATCAAACAGTCCCTACAGCATAAACAAAAAAAATATTTAAAACAAAGCATAAAAAATAAAAATCAATGAGGAGGAGTTAGAAAGGAAGAGGGTTGGAGGTGGCTCACATGGGTGGTGCAGGTGGCAGAACCGACGAGGGAGTGGAGCTGTATTTCATCATTCAAACAATCATTAATCTAAGCAGGGGATCTAAGTTACACACAAAAGGGAGATCACCAAATCCAAACAACTGCCTTCCTCACAAGGGAAATTTGTGTTTCACTCAATCGCTCAGTTTGTGTCAGGTTATCAACATTCACTCAATTACACTTTTAAGAGCACTTCCCATAAATTTGATTTTCATCTCAAAATGGTTCCCACAGAAAACATGCAAGCAACATCAAAAGGTCTTTTATGGGTTGTAATGGGGCCTGGCTAAGGGTAGGATATACAAAGGAACTAGGCTGAAGACCCTAGAAACTAAGAGAGCATGAACATTATTTACACTTTGAAATTCCACTCAAGTTCCTTTTCTCATTTTTCTTTATGCCTTGGGTGACTACAGCCTTGTTATTTCAACACTTTTTTATTTTTATTGTTTTGCTTTTTTCTTTTCTCTTTTTTTTTTTTTACACTTTTTTTTTTCTTTTTCCCAATCCCAAACAACACATTGCACCGGGTAGCCACCCCAAACTTAGTTTCTTGCACCCATTCTAAGATTACATGCTCTCCTAATCCTAAGATCGGGTAAACATGGTTTTTCAGATTTTAGCTTGTAACATAAGGTTAACAAGAATTAACAGGCTAATTAGGATCAATGGGCTAACTAGGGAACATGCATCAAGGGTGGTTATTTTTAGGCTAAGTAGCTATTTACAAAGAAAATGCCTAAATCATATGAAGCAAACACATAATCATGCAAACCAAAAAGAGATTCAAGCAAATTCGGGAAAGTGCAACTTGAAAAGTGATTTTCTCACAGTCAAAAACATGTTGGAGGCTCAAAACCTCACCTGGACATTCATGCAAATTGCTTGACAGAGATTCTATCCCTAGTGTGTGCTTCCTATCACCCCAAACTTATCATAAATCATGCCATCATAACAAAATCTCAAAGTTCGGTTTTCAATCATATGGGGATCAAAATTCAATTTTTCAAAATTTTCAAGTCCTAGGGGGAACAGTCAACACTATTTTGCAATCAATCTGTGCAAATATTAATCAAAACCAATAAACTTGCCAACACAAGACTCAACACAACTCCTGAGCTTCTCAAATTATTCAGGAGCTTTATTGAAAACAAAACAGCAATAAAGTAAAGCAAAAGAAAATTAAAAAGAATAAGGTTCAGAAAAACTCATTGGAGTGCGGTTCCACCAGGATCCCATTGTCTGTAACATAATGCCCAAGTGATAGCCAAAGGGTGGGAGTTCATTCCATGCTTCCATAACTTGCAGCCTTGATGTGGGAGTAAGCACTTGACAATTATGATGACCTCGCCGAGTACGGCGGACTTCTCACTCCCTCTTGGGTCACAGTTGACCTCTTTTTCATCCTTGTCCATAAAATCCTCCCAATATAAATGGGTCTCAACCTCTTGGACAGGCCATGGTGCAGAATCCAAGGGTGCAAAATCCAGAGCTTTTGGTTCCACAGGGGGAGGTGGCAAACAATTAGCTGGGGTTCATCAGTCTTTGCTTCAACTTCTGCAAGGTCTTGATCCACTGCACTACCGGATTCATCACTTGTTAAACCTGCAAAAATTTCAGGACACACCACAGAAAGGTTAGAGTTAGTACAGTCAATAGATATATTACAAAAAACTGAGGAGGGTGGCTGCTCAATGGATGGTATAGTTGGAACTTCGACCGAACAGGCAGCTTCACTCTCACTATCACCCTGCAAAATAGAGTCAAGAAATTGGCCACAAACAGCACACGGGTTAGTGTCAGTACAGTTAGTACATGTAGTAAAAGAAACTGAGTTAGTAAAGGTCTGATTGTCTGGACTTTCTGCACACGGTTCATCCACCCCATCACTTTCAACACCTGCATCTAAGACCAAAGATTCTTCTTTATCCTCAAGCACGGTGGAGCAAATGTTCTCCTGATCCTCCTGGTGCTCATTTCCTATATGAACATGGCCCTCAACCTCATCTGTCTCCTGTTCCATATGGATGCTTTGCTTAACATACCTTTCAAAATAACATTCTACACACAAAGCAGTGCCAGAACAATAACAATCATCACATGCATTAGAATCAGGGGATTCAACACACAGTTTATCAATAGAAACATTATCAGAATCATCATCCGAAATATTTTCAGGAATAACCATCTGTGAATCTTTATGTTCTTCAAGGGGCTGTGGAGTTAGCATTGCAGCCGAGTTGGCGACAATTTGATCACTTTGCATAGCCAACTTCTGAGATTCAGCTTCACTCCTCTGATATTCAAGATTACTCGCCTCCATCCTCTGTTGAAATTCAAGATTACTGGCTTCCATCCTCCGTTGGAATTCGAGATTTTGTTGTGCCCACCGTTGATTGTTCTCTTCCATTTGTTGTAGCATAGAAGCAATCTCATCCAAGGTGCTCTGTGAAGGTTCGGAAAGTGCAGAGGTGGTCACTTGGCTAGGATAGTATCTAAACAGGAAGGCTTCCTTCAAATCAAACCAGCTTGAGATGGAATTCTCATTAAGACAATACAACCAATCTCTTGCAGCACCTTCAAGCGAGAATTGGAAAGCTTCCATCTTGATGTGGTCTTCTGTTATTCCTGCAGGTCTCAGCATTATAGAACAAGCAATCTGGAATTCCCTCAGATGCTCCTGCGGATTTTCACCTGCAAAACCATTAAACCTTGGCAACCAGTGTGATAAACCATAAAAATCAGGAAAATATATGCATGGTGGTGGTTCATAGTAAACATTAGGCATGTAATTTCGCATATAATTATCCATGGGGGGTGCTAAAATTCACAACCAGACAAAGCAGACAAAACTAATTCAGCAAAGAGAATTTTTTTTTTTTAAATTTTATTTTCTGCTGACAACAACAAACCAGAGTCCCCGGCAACGGCGCCAATTTTTTGAACGCGCTGTCGGCACGCGCCAAAAAGATCGAGCGTTTACAAAATAATGCAGATAGGGAGCGACAACTCGAGTATCGTCTCTCAAGGACTCTTTAGTTGTTGTTGTTCTTAACAGAAAATTAGTAAAAGTTAGAAATGGGGGGGTTTTGAGATTGAAAACTAAATAAAGAAAACGAGCGAGAAAAACAATGCAATAAAAAGTAATTACCAATTAAGCTAAAGAACGATCAACCTACTGTTCTCGGTTTCCCACTATCATTGGTTCATATAAATCCAAGCCCTAAGCAGATTCTAATCCCCTCCCGGTTGTAGCAACAAATAACAAACGCAATTCGCTACTACGGATGTATGTTCCTATTCCCGAAATAACAAACGGGGTTAAGCCCTCATGAACAAATGAACATGAATGAACACACGCGAAATAACAAACGCGATTAAGTATAGAAACATAACATCACCGAAATGAATCAATACAACACTATACAATCTTGAAATAACAAACAGAAACATATAGCATTGCATTGAAAAGAGAAAAGCAAATAAAACAGGAATTATAGAACCTCAAATGTAATAGAAACCAATTACAGTAGATTAATCTAGGAGACTAGCTCTCCATTACAAAAGTAAAACACAAAAGAAAAGAAATAAATTACTGAAAACTACTACTACTGTCTACCAAAGATTAGCCAAAACTGGCTAACTCTGACTCCAACTCCTTCAGTTCTGTCTAAAACGCTTAAATACAATTTCTGGAATCAGCTTTCTCGCGAGGCGAAGCCTCTCTCGCGACGCGAATCTTGCGAACAGTCTGCAACCTTTGGTATTCTCGCGAGGCGAACAAACCTTCGCGAGGCGAGAATCTGAAGAGTCTTCTTATTACGCCCGTTATGAACATCAGGGGCCAACCGTGATGCTTTCTGACTTCCAGGGCTCGCGAGGCGAATGGATGCTCGCGAGGCGAACGCTTCAACTTCAAAGCGCCCACAGTAGTGACCTTCAACACGGGTAAACCGTGATCGTCTCTCGACTTTCAGGGTGGGTGACTCATGGGCGAGATATCCTTCGCGGGGGGAACCAGAATTATTCCTTTTTATTAACCTGAAAAATAAGAAATAACAGCAAGTATTTTATTTAACTCTAAATCAACTAAATTAGCTTAAAAACACTTTACAGACTCAAAATGTTACTTAAGGACAATCAAGTCTAAATTGAGTGAGAATGATATAAAATTAGCACAAAGCCAAGGTCTTTAATAGTTATAAAACCAGTCAACTAGAGGCTCATCAATGAGGGTCGTACGCGCACTATAGGAGGAACAGAGACAGGGAGGGAAGAGAGCAGGTGGTGGTGGGGGGCGCTAGTGGTGGGTGGCCGACGGCAGCAGAGACACGGAGAGGGTGGAGGGTTTTCGCGGTGGTGGGGAGGAAAGAGTTAGAGGAGAAGGTGACTGCTTACCTCACTGTGGTGGCGTGCGGCGGAGAAGGTGGCGGTAGTGCTAGCGCACGGTTGTGGTCTAGGGTGGAGATGAAAGAGGGAAAAGAGAAAGGGAAGAGAAGGAGAGAAGGAGAAAAGAAGAAGAGAAAGGGGAAAGGTTTAGGTGGTGGGTGTGGGTGTGGGTTTCGGGTGGCCGGAGAGGAGTGGGAGGTGGCGCCGCGACTCGGGTCGCCGGTGAGGAGAGCGGGGAGAGATGAGAGAAAAAGGGTTTGCAGAAGTGAGGCGGGAGGGAACCGTTTTCAGCACACATTAGAAAGTTACCGACGGACTAGGCCGTCGGTAAAGGTTCTAACGACCTTTCCATCGGAAATGTCTGTGACTTTTTAAAATCCCACTTTTCGACGGTTTTTCCCGTCGGTAAATGACAGAATTTATCATGGAAGACTTGTCGTCGGTAACTGGCCGTCGGTAATTCACTACTTTCTTGTAGTGATTTTATCATAAAATTAATCCTACGTGTGTGTTTGGGAATGTTGAATTGGCCCCGTTTGTGAGAGCTTAAATAAGCTCCTTATGACTTATCTGATGTCATAAGTTCTTATTCCACATGTTTGCCACAACTTATGAAAAGAACTTATGGCATTTCATAAGTTGCTTTTAACTTATTCTCATAAGTTAGGAAAACTAACTTATGGAAATTGCAGAAGCTCTTATGCGGACCAGCGCCCAGCGCTACAGACGAGCAGCGCCCAGCGCTGGTCCTCTGCGGGAAGTGATTTTGGAGATTCGCCCCGCGAACCTTGGCTCGCCTCACGAGTGTGGAAACCAGAAGCCAGCGCCCAGCGCTGGTGATGTAGCGCCCAGCTGGTGAAAAAATTAAGCGTTTTTCATCTTTGTTTTAAAAAAAAAAAACCAATAAATCAAATTATTTGGTTTTTTTTGTTGAAGCAATCAAATTGTTTGTTAAAATTACATTTTTATTGTAATTTTATAAAAAAAATGTCCATAAGCACTTATATAGTAATGTATCCAAACGCCTTAATTTTGTATAAGTGCTTTTGGAAATATGCATCCAAACGCACATGACTTATTGAATTCAAGCTCTTATGGCATAAGCTCTTGTACAATAAGGCCTTATGCTATAAGTGCTTAGTTAAGTTATTTACCCAAACGGGGCCTTATTTGCATTTCAGTTGTTTTGGATGATAAGAGTTGTTTTTGAAATAATCTTTCTTGTATGGTTGATGGATGAAAAAAAAAATGAAAAAAAAAAAAAAAACTTTTGGTGGAAAGAAAAGCTGTTTTTTGAGCAGCTGGGGTGTTGAGCTGTTAGATGAAAAAATCTGATTATTTTTTTCTCCATATTTTTTGTTTCCATATTTACCCTCAATTTTATATGTATTCACGTTATTATTGCATATTTGTATTCACATTTTTCACGTAAGCTGATATTTTGCTTACGGTTCTTGCATATAATCACTGAAAAGAATCCATGTTTGATTTGTATTCAACTTTTTATATTTACGATAAACGTGAATTTTTTTTTTTTTGCATTTTTTTTTATATTTAAAAAATTAAATATTTTAATAAGTTTTAATGTTAAAGATGATCAAATATTATTTAATTATACACATAACTTCGTACCATTTTTCGTAATTTATTATATAAAAGTATTTTTTTTACCACTCAAACGAAATAGATTATCTTAAAATAGTTTTTCAGCAAATAGACCCAAACAAAAACAGATTCTAATTATAATCGGTTATACAAAAATAAATTATCAGCATAATCTTTTTTTTCAGCTTTCTCAAACACACACACACTATATATATATATATATATATAATTTGAGCAGACATTCTACATACATTGGTACAAGACTAATCCTTAAACATATATAATTGTTTTTTTATTAATTTAGCATTATTAAGACGTATAATGAATTATCTATTCACACTTAACTTTTAACTATATTATCAAATTCACCGACAAAAGACCCAAGAACGCTTGGATGAGATGGTACGGATCTCTTCCAGTTTAACCAGAGGTCTTGAGTTCGAATCTTGGCTATGGGAATGCAGTTGAGTGTGGAGGATACCCTGGGAAATAAAAAAAAATCACGGACAAAAGAAATAATACAATTTGAATTAATGGAGAAAGAGAGAGTTATTAAATGTGCTTGCAAAATTTTAAACATACTTAGATATATCATCTACAATGATCAAATAAAAACTTTTAGTTCATTTGTAAGAATAATTTAAGTTACATAATTTGAAGTTATAAATTTAGAGTTTGATTTTGATACATTTACAAAGCAACCAATTAAAAATCTTTTTTTTTTTTGGGGGGGGGGGGGGGACAGCTAAAGTGGTTTGAATAAAATTAACATAATAAACAACTACTAATATTTGCCTATAAAAAAACAATTAAAAATCATCTATTGTGTGACTTTTAAATTAATAATTGTAAAAATTTAATATTTTTAATGATGTATAAGTTGATGATTAGTTGGAAGTGACGGTGGGTAATAATTAAATCCATGCATAGAAAAAAAATATTATGAACATAAAAATATATGATCTGCTTCTTGCCGCAAGAAAGTAAACAAGATAAGCAGGTAGGGGGAGGGGGTTTTGTTGAGGAACCGCGGTTGGTAAAGGAAGTTGCATGCCAATACTTTCAGCAATTGTTCACGCAGAGGATAGGTCAATATAACCATGTTCCGGAAGCCATGCAGCGTCGGGTGTTAGACAGTGACAATGACATGCTCATTAAACCGTTTGCTCCGGAGGAATTTTATGAGGCTATCCATCAAATGGGATCAGATACAGCACCGTGTCCGGATGGTAACCCAGCTTTTTTCAAACATTTATGGAAAGATTATGGTGAGGAAATTTTTGTTTCTTGTTCTTCTTGGTTGGACAGAGGTTTTTTTCCTAGCTCTATAAATGATACTAATATTGCTTTAATTCCCAAGAATGATAATCCTGAATTTATGAAGGATTGGAGGCCTATATCTTTGTGTAATGTTATTTATAAATTGGTATATAAAGTGACAAACAAGTTGAAGTTGGTTCTTGATAAATGCATCTCTCATGTTCAATCGGCTTTTGTTCCAGGGAGATCCTTTCTTGACAATACAATAATAGCCATTGAAATTATTCACTATTTGAAGAGCAAGGCAAAAGGTAGAAAAGGTGATGTTGCGCTGAAAATTGATATGAGTAAAGCTTATAATTGGGTGGAATGGGGCTATCTTCGAGCTGTTATGAGAAAACTGGGTTTCAATGAGAAGTGGGTGAGCTGGATCATGATGTTCATTGAGACAGTTAGCTATTCAGTTCTGGTTAATCGGGATCAGGTGGGCCTGATTCAGCCTGGTAGGGGACTCTGTCAAGGGAATCCTTTATCATCGTATCTTTTAATTATTTTCTCAGAAGGGTTGACAGCTCTCATAAACCAAGCAGAAGGTAAAGGTGATCTTCATGGTGTGAAGATTTGTAGAGGTGCTCCTATAGTATCGCATTTGCTCTTTGCCGACGATTGCTTCTTGTTTTTTAAAGCAAATCAGAGGGAGGCTACAACCATGAAAAACATTCTTGTTAAATATGAGGAAGCATTAGGGCAACAGATTAATTTTCAAAAGTTAGAAATCTTTTATAACAGAAATGTGGGTGTGGTGGACAAGGAGAGCATAGCTTCTATTTTGGAGGTGCAAATTTGTCTGGGCATCGGGAAGTATTTGGGTCTACCATCTATGATTGGGAGAAGCAAGAAGGAGTTGTTTAGATTTCTAAAAGATCGGATTTGGCATAAAATAAACTCTTGGGGTGGTAGGTCTTTGTCGAAAGCGGGGAAGAAAGTGATGATAAAACAGGCTATTCCCACTTATTTTATGAGTGTTTTTCTTATTCCTTCTTTTCCAAGGGAAGAAATTCAGAAGATTGTGAATTCTTTTTGGTGGGGAAGTGATAAGAGTAAGGGTATTAAGCAAGTGTGATGGTGGTATGGGATTCCGAAACCTCTATATTTTTAATGTTGCACTTTTGGAAAAGCAAGGGTGGCATTTGATGACTCAACCGGATACTCGTGTGACCAAATTTTTCAAAGCTAAATACTATCGTAAGTGTGACTTCTTGGAGGCTAGTAGAGGAAATAATGCTAGTTATGTGTGGAGGAGCATACATGAGGCTAGAGTTGTTTTAAAGGAGGGTATAAAGTGGGGCATTGGTCCAGGGAACAACATTAAAGTCTTTTCATCAAAATGGTTGCACGGAGGCCACATAGCTAAACCCCTGGATGAGTCACGTAAGAACCCTTTTCTTTGTGTGCATGAACTTATGCATGCGGACTTGAAGAGCTGGAACGTGGATGCTTTGCGTTTTTGGCTGGATGACCAATCTGTTGCTCTTGCGCTGAATACCCCTCTCTTTGCATCTGTTAAGCATGATACTCTAATATGGGAAGTCAGGTCCTCTTATCTATTGTGTGGAGTGGTAATGCTTTGTTGGAGGAATGGGGGAAAGCTAGGAGAGTGGAGGGCTGCAGGGGTGTTGATCCAGCGCAAAATCCAACCTGCAAGTGGGAAAAACCTCCTCCAGGCTTTGTTAAATGCAATATAGATGCCTATTTTTCTCAACAACACAATTCTGTGGGCTTTGGTATTTGTGTTAGAGACCAAACTGGAGCTCTCATTACTGCTAAAACTCTATGGTCTAAGCCTCTTGCAGAAGTTAAGGTGGGGGTAGCTTTGTGGCTAAAGTTTGCTATTGAATGGGTTAGAGAATTGGGGTACAAAGATGTGGTGTTTGAAATGGACTCAAAGCTTACTGTTGATGCTTTCAAGTCTTCTCAGTTAGATGGTACTGAGTTTGGTTGCATTGTGGTTGAGTGTAAGGGTTTCCTTTCTTCTTATAGGAAAAACTCTCATGCTTAGTTTAAAAGGAGGAATGCAAATATGGTTACACGTTGTCTAGCTAAGGTGGCCATATGTCATGCTGGTCTTCGGTCTATTTTGAAATTCCAGCATGTATTAAAACTTTGATTTTTAATGAAATGAATTAGATTGCTTCTGTCAAAAAAAAATTTATATGATCAATAATTAATTAAATGTTTTGTCAAAAAAAAATTTAATTAAATGCAAAGATCAAATGGTCTCAACTATTACCAATATTGCATTGGTCAAAGTGAAACTGGGTTTGAATCCCTTAAGCAAGGTCTCGAGTTCGAGCCTTGTGAACGGAAAAAATTTTGTTGGGAGGGAGACCCCACTAAAGGTGGCAGTAGGGTTTTACCGGTGGAGATTTAGTCGACGAAACCGATGGATACTCCACACCTGTGTCATGATAACCAAAAAAAAAATGGTCTCAACTATTGCTTCCATTCTCATAAATATGATTAATTATATTTCATTATTATTATTTATTGCTAATTATACTGTCAAAAATTAAACTTATGTATAATATGTTCAAAAACAGCATTTTGCTTAGCATTTATTATGTGATAACATATTTAAGAAATGCAATTATCTACTCATCGTGTTGGCCTGATAGGTATATTATTGGCATTATGTGTTTTTTTTTTTACTGAGTGAGCATTATGTTTGTTAGTGCTTAGTCTTTTTTTTTTATGTTACCAAAAGTCATGATTCTTGTTTGAAAAAATAATTAGAAAAAGTAGCATGAAAGAGTATTTTTTTAAATAAAAAAAATGAAAGACTTTGAAGGAATAATGTCATAGTAGGCATCAGTAGTATTATTAAAATATAATGTTGACAACTTTTAATTTATTTTCTTTTCCTTTAATTATAATATTTAAAAATATATAAATTATTTTATTTTGTAAGACGTATTTATTTTAATTTCGTTATTATGATCAATTTTTATTTAAAATTTCATACGATTTAAACTTATCTTTAAATAGAATATTTCTTAATTAAAAAAAAATAAAAAAATCAAATAAATTATCTAAAGAATCATATTTTTGAATAATTATATTTAAATAATTAACTTTTAATATATATTATATATCAATTATACTTTATATTATACCGTAAATCGCACATGTATTAAGCTAGTTATTATAAAATGAAGTATATGTATAACAAATTATGAAACTGTTAAAATCAGTTCAGTTGATTATAATATGTTGCTTTGTCCTTTGAAGTGAAGTTCTCAATTTAAAAAGTTCATTTCCGCAGCCTTTTATTACCAAGACAGCATAATTGAATTACAGTTTCTATATCTATAAAGTAAACAATCATTAATTTTACATCACAGTTTCATATTAAACTTCTCAAAACAATATTTTTAATGAATATAATCAATTATACATTCATCCATCTTTTTCTAAATATAACATTTTTAATTTAATTAGTAAACTAAAATTATTTTTTATTGAATCTATATTTCTATGTTTTATTCTTTATAAAATTATTATGTGGTTTTAAGCTATCATACTAAATTTGATTACAGTTTTGGTCCATGTAAAAAGGAATGCATGTGAAAAAGCACGTTCGTAATACTATAGGAATCAAAATCATCCGTTCCCGAAACACTAAGAATTTCATTTAATTTAGGCAATTGAAACTATAGAGATTTATCTGAGAAATTCAAATATTCAAACTTCATAGGTTAAAAGGAATGAAATTCTCCTGACCCCTACACATCACAAGCATTATACAGTTCAATTAATGAATAGACACTGTTCTCTAATAATACTAACCCAAACACAGATTACCTCATCACTTTTTTTTTATTGAGTTGATGCACCAAATGTTGATGAGTAACGATTGAGTTTAAATTCAGAGCATTGTCAACGTAAAAAAAAAGTTAAAAAAATAAAAAATCTAAACTATCAACTAATCTAATATATTATTTCTGGTCCACGATATAAGAAATAAAACCCTAAAACACACAGATTAAAAAAATATATTGACATGAGCTAATTTTAATTAATACTCATAAATTTTCAAAAATATTCCTTCTAATTTTAATGAACCAACTCACTTGCATGAAAAATTGATATATCTCATAAATATAAATCCTATTATAAATAAGGGTAATATTGAAAATTAACATTTTCACTACAAGAAATTCGGTGATTAACTACGACAAATTTGATATCTAATTCGTAGCTAATCTCTAGCAAACACATTCAACTACCAAATAACCAGAGAGTTGGTTGTAGTATAAATTGAGTGGCAAATTAGCTAGAAAAACTTTCCTAGCTAATTCATAGTTAATCTTAAAAAAGTTCTAGCTATTTGGTAGCAAATCTCTAGTAATATCTTATTACGAATTGCTTTTTTCTAGCTAAATAGCTACGATATTGTCGTAGCGCAGCCAATCTATAGCAAAATTTTGTAACAATTTTATAGTTATTTCCTAGCTAATTCAAAAAACAAAAAAATCAGCCGCTAAAGTGATCAATTTTATTATCCGATTCTAGCTCTAAAACCACATATCAAATCAGAAGCAACAAAACTTACAAATAACAATAAAATAATAAATAATAATTCATAAGGAAAGCAAACCAGCAACAATATAGCTGGATAACATCTCTATCTATGATAACAATCGAAAGTAAAGAATTTTATACAAGACTAATATACAGTTTAAATCACAAAAAAGGCATGCCTATGATAGGCTCTCTCAACATCCATCTGCTTAGAACTAACATAAATGAAACAAAACCTTCAATACCATGATGGTATAAAGAGTGAGACCTTAAGAGTAGTTTGTTTGCATAGAATGAATAATTAATAATATGCACGGACAGAGAGAAAATCTCATCACAAGTTAATCATGTAGAAAATTATCACAGCTTCATTAACAAAATTATTCTAGTGTAAGAAACATGTTTGATCTACTAAATCTCAACACTCACATTGGGGTTTTCCTGCACAAGGTAGGTTCTCTTCAAACAAAAAGTTCTACAGGACGAACACACTTAGTTTCATAATGATAAGTGGTTAGTATTGACATAATCTCATAGTTGAAATGGTTATGTAATTGCTAGACAATAAGAAGCTTACAGATCCAAGAGCTGACTTATACCAACTCTAATAATTAAAAGGCCTCTTAATTGAGAGAAAATATATAAGAACTTATCACAAGAATCATAAAATTTGAAAGAAAAGGACAAATGGTGGAGATAAATGGACTAACTTCAAACTTTAAAGTAACTTAATAACCTTCTGGTCCACCAGGACCACCACACCTCTAAATAATTGTGTTGCTATATATTTATCTTCAATCACAAAAGTTTAATGTTAGTTAGCTGGATGTGCCCAGCACCACATTCTAAGTTTGATAATTTCATTGCCTAACTCTTTAGATAACAACAGTTGCATGAATGCCTCTTGAAGTCTTGTTACAGTAACCATGCAAATAAATTTTACAATTTCATAATGATTTGTTCAAGTGAGAAGAAGACATAAAGAGGCTTCGGACCTTAGTAAGAAAAAGATCCAGGAAGACCAAAGATTGGCTTCACTCTTATATGTTCCTTTTATGAGGGTGTAAAATTTATCACAAACTAAATCACAATAATAACTAAACTGCATCTCAGCTATATGACCGTAACACAAATAATTAGCACTGAATTTTATAATTTGCATCATTTCATATGATTGTCCTTGTGATTTTGCATTACTGATGAGAAATGTCAAGGGCCCATAAACATAAAACAAATATCAAACACAATTGAAGGCATGAATTTGTGATTGGGAGCAAGCAAAACTTGTGATCCAAATCTTCTTTAACCCATGAAATACAACCCCACAATTGAAAAAAGAAAAAAATAAAAATAAATCACAGAGGGTACAATATAAGATCCACTGATCCAGAAAAGAGCAACCATGAAAGAGAGAAGTGAAGGAAAACATATAATTCTAAATACCATACAGATACAAATCATAGCATGTGATTCATGTTAATCAAAGCAAAAAAAAGGAAGAATTTCATACCTTGGAGATTCCCAGAATCCATCACAGCAAATCAAAGGGTGAGAAGGAGATGAACAGTGATCAGAATGTTGGAGAAGGTGAGAGGGTTACTCCTCTCTTTCTGGTTGGTTTTGGTTTTGTGTTTCTGTCTGTTAGAATGCCTAATGGGGAGGCTATTCTTATAACCTACCAGCAGAGAGTAGGGACCTCTCAACGGGTTAACATCAGAATGACCCATCCCATCATAGGGTCACTCTTTAGTAAATACCCAACAACAATTTCACCAATTGGTTACGTAATTAAGAATTAATTTTATAACTGATATATTAATAATTTAATTATAATTTAATAACCAATTAATGCTAATCCACACATTAAAATTTAACATTCTCCCACTTGGATAGCATTAATCAATTATTAAAGAGAAATACCAGTTACGATCAAAGCACACGTTAACAAGAAGATAAGAAATACAAGCTTTAACAATGCGAAATAGTATCCGATAGGGAAGTAAATCATACATGCTAAAGACTCATATTTCACATAAAGATTGATGAATATAAAATTGCATATAATTAATAAAGAGAAATATGCAATTCAATAAAATGGTCCAAGCATCTTAAAATGCTATAAGAGATATGAATCCAAGAATGACGTCAATTTACATATCTCATAAAAAAAGGATAATGGGCAAATAATGGTTTCAGACTCCCACTAATCCAATACATCAAAAGACTTAACTAAGCCCATATGAATTACATGATTCCGGAATATTCCAACAGTTAAGCCTTTGGTTAGTGGATCAAACAAGCATGTTTCTGTATCAATATGCTCAATACGAGTCCGAAACTCCCGAATCTTCTCTCTAACGAACAAATATTTCACATCAAAATGCTTAGTGCGAGAAGAGCTTCTATTGTTATGAGAGAAGTTCACAGCAGCAGTATTGTCACAATATATCACAAGTGGCCTAGATATGCTTTCAACAATATGAAAGCCGTAAATCAAATTTTTAGGTCACATGGCTTGACAAGTAGCCTCATAGCAAGCAACATACTACTGCTTCCATGGTAGAAGTAGGCGTAAGCGTCTGCTTAACGCTTTTCCAAGAAATAGCTCCTCCTGCCATCATAAAGATAAAGCCAGAAGTAGATTTTCGGTCGTCGGGGCAACCTGCGAAATCAGAATCAGAATAACCAGTGACCTGAAGTTGATCAGACTTCTTATAGGTCAACATATAATCTTTGGTTCCCTGCAAATATCTCATGACCTTTTTTACGGCTTTCCAATGACCCGAACACAGGTTGCTCAAGTACCTCCCTAAAGCATTTACAAGAAAAAGCAATGTCGGACGAGTACAAACTTGAGCATACATTAAACGCCAACAAATGGAAGCATATGGGACCTTTTTCATTTCATTTATTTCTACATCATTTTGAGGACATTGAGATTTAAAGAATTTTTCTTCACCCCTTTTGAAGGTGCAAGACTTGGGGAGCAAGAATGCATATTAAACCTTTTGAGGACCTTTTCAATATATCCTTTTTGAGACAATCCAAGAACACCACGTGACCTATCACGATAAATACGGATGCCTAAAACAACGGAAGCATCACCAAGGTCTTTCATATCAAAGTGGCTACTCAACATGAGTTTTGTCTCGGTCGGGATTTTAACAATTTTGCTAGCAAGAAGTATATCATCAACATATAGAACGAGAATGATGAATTCACCCTCACAAGTCTTCAAGTAAACGCACCGATCCGAGGCATTTTCTTTGAAGCCAAGAGAAGTGACAACCTGATCAAACTTCAAATACCATTGTCCGGAGGCCTGTTTGATCCATAAATAGACTTATTCAGCTTGCAAACCAAGTGCTCTTTCCTGTTTCAGCAAAACCTTCAGGTGAACCATGTAAACATCTTGATGAAGGTCTCCATTCGAAATGCCGTCTTCACATCCATCCGGTGAAGTTCTAGATCAAAATGAGCTACCAAAGCCATGACAACTCGAAATGAATCTTTCGTAGAGAGACGGTGAGAAAGTCTCCTTATAGTCAATGCCTTCTCTTTGGTTATAGCCTTTAGCTACTAGTCCGGCTTTGTACCTTTCAACTTTACCATCCGAGTACGTTTGGTTTTGAAAACCCATTTGCATCCAACGAGTTTACAACCAATTGGTAATTCCTCCGGACTCCAAACACCATTATGAGACATAGAAGACAACTCATCATGCATAGCATTCACCAATCGAAGCATGAGAGCTAGAAATTGCCTCCTCAAAGGTAATAGGGTCATCATCATCATTGAGGTCAAACTCATGTTCCTGAAGATATACAACATAATCATCTGGTATGGAAGGTCTGCGCACTCTTTGAGATCGTCTCGGTGGAATTTCATCAACAATAAGATCATGTTCCTGTTCATCTACAAGTGGTGCTTGCCACACCATCTTCATGTTGAAGATTCTCGATCAACATCATTAGCGGGAATCAAAACTTCGTAGGAAAAGGAACAAACTGGTATAGGAACAATGGTGCGATCTTCTTTAAGAGTAATCGGTCGTGGTATATCACTCCCACTATCCAAGTCATCCTCAAAGAAAACCGCTCGATCGGATTCGACGACTCGCATAGAATGAGATGGGCAATAGAATCGCTACCTCACGGAACCCACACAATAGCCAATAAAGAAGCCACTAACAGTCTTAAGATCAAGCTTCTTAGACTCGAGGATTATAAGGTCTAACTTCGCCTTACAACCCCATACATGAAAATGTTTCAAACTCGGCTTTTTTCCACTCATGAGCTCATATGGAGTTTTTGGTACAAACTTCTTTGGGTACTTGATTTAGAATATAGACAGCAGTTTTTAAGGCATCTCCCCAAAGAAAGTCCGGCAATGATGAATGGCTCAACATACATCTTACCATCTCCATAAGTGTGCGGTTACGCCTCTCTCGCAACTCCATTTTGCTCGAGGAGTACCAGGCATAGTGTATTGAGCTTCAATACCGCATTCCTCAAGAAATCGGCAAAAGGTCCGGGTTTCTACCCGTCTCATTATATCTACCATAGAATTCTCCACCTCTGTCAGATCTTACACATTTTATTTTCCTACCTGTTTTCAACTCAACAGCAGCTTTAAAGGATTTGAAAGCATCTAGGGAACTAGACTTTTCTTGAAGAAGATCTATCCATCCATATCTCGAGAAATCATCTATAAAGGTAATGAAATACCCATATCCACCCATGGCAGTGGGTGTAATAGGTCCACACAGGTCGGTGTGAATCAACTGTAGCACATCGTCACACCTATTTGCAGCTTTATTCCTAACCTTGCAATCAACACATGTATCAAAATCGGAGAAGTCTAGATCATGGAGAATACCTTCCTTGACTAGCCTCTCAATACGGGGCCTAGAAATATGCCCCAAACGTCGATGCCATAACATAGAAGAATGTTCATTAATCCTACTGCGTTTGTTTTTCCAACGAGAATTGACAGACATGTCATGTAGATCTAACATATAAAGGCCATCACGTATAACTCCTGAACCAACGGAAACAGAATCTGAATAAACAATCAATTTCCCACTACCAAACTTAAAAGTGTAACCACATTTATCCAAAGCAGAAACAGAAATCAAGTTCCTTCTCATAGAAGGTGCATACACAGCATCTCTTAAAAGCAAATTATGTCCAGAAGGCAAAAGTAAAGAAACAATTCCAATGTCAATAATGAAACTCCAGCTCCATCTCCCATAATAATCTTGGACTCAAGCATCACTTGGTTTCCTCGGGCTTGTGAACCCCCGCAAGGAATTCACAACATGAATGGTTGCACTGAATCTAACCACCAAGTATTTGGAGGAAGATAAATGACATTGGATTCAAAGCATGTTAAAGCCAGGAATATACCTTGCTTCTCTTGTTTCTTTTTCAAGAAATAGCAATCCTCTACCTTGTGGCCATACTTCTTACAATATTTGCAGTTACCCTTGAAGAAACTTTTCTTAGCCTGGGAGATGTCGCTTTGCATTTTTCTTCTTTCCCTTTTGATCTTTCTTCACAAATCTTGAACCCGACTTAGAAGTTTGATTTGGATCGGATGCAAACAAAATGAGCACTTGTGAGATTTACCCTTTCTAATGGAATCTTCTTCTTGTGTAACAATGGCAATCATCTCATCCACTTGTCCATTCACCTTCTTCATTGTATTGTAAGAGGTCTTCATTACATCGAATTGTGAAGGAAGAGATTCAAGAACCCGGTAGATTAAAGTACTTTCGCCAATTTCCACTTTAAGAGATCTCGGTTTGTTATAATAGTGCATCGGCTTCATGATATGCTCACGCACACCATCGACCCCATCATATTTGGTCTTGTCAAACAAGGAAAGATCTTCGACTTTTTCGAGCCTTCTCAAAAGTCATAAATTTCTCCCCAAATGACTTTCGATATTCTTTAGCATTATTGGTCTCTCGTGATACTCGCCTCGATGGATTTCTCCATAGTATACTTCATCACTTTCGTGCACACTCTATTAGAGTGTTCCCATTTCTCATAAGCAATCTTCTGTGGCTTGCAGAGATTCATCAGTGAGAGTCGCTGGCTTGTCTTCCCTTAAGGCCGGATCCAAGTCAAGCAATAGTTAAGTAGAGATCTAGAGACTCTTTCCAGTCCTCATAGTTTGTCCCATTCAGAGTTTTGTGAGAATTTGGGAAGGAGGTCGATATAAAACAGAGAATAAGGAATCATTAAGAGTTGAAGGCAATATGATTCCATATATATATATATATATATGTTCAATCAATCTTGCCCATAATACAAATTTCTTATTCATTATAATTCAGCCTAAGGGTCCCGAATCATAATAAATAAGAAATACAATAAGAAGAATAATACAATGTCTTGAACTTACATCACCAAAATTTCTAATACCGATAGGGTACTTGAAACCATAATTGACATAAGCTTAAGACAATAGTACAATGTATAATAACGAATTACATTAATAATAGTACACCGATAGGGTATAATTATTATTAATATAATACCATACACATTAGAATAATTAATTGTTTAACAACACAAATTTTGTATAATTATACCCACGATAGGTGAGTTCATAACTATACAAAATATCAATAGTCATGCTACAATTATACATTAGAAAAAATATATTGTATAACAAATGCAAAGATAGAACACACAACTTAATTCACATAAAATATTCGCGAGGCGAGAGGTATCTCCAGAGGCGAATCTTGTGAAAAGTCGAGCAACGTTTGGTCTTCTCGCGGGTACTCGCGAGGCGAGTAAAGTGTTCGCGAGGCGACCACGAAACCTTTCATTTTCCTAGAACAGTCGGCCTTCGGGTCGCGAGGCGAGGAGCATGTTCGCGAGGCGACCCGAGACCTTTCATTTTCCTAGAACAATCGGCTTTCGGGGTCGCGAGGCGAGAAACATGTCGCGGGGCGACCAGAGAGGATGACAATTTCACTGTTCTTCGGCTTTCAGGTTCGCGAGGCGAGAATAATCTCGCGAGGCGAATCTGGAATTCCAACTGTTCCGATGCCCGGAATCGCGAGGCGAGCAAAACCTCGCGGGCGATTGAACCGATTTCACGCAAAGGGAAACGAAAAAACATCGATTTCTCACGTTTTATTTAATGAAATCCAACGATTTTCGAGTATGTTACTCGAATAACATGTGAGAAGAAAAGCCCTTAAACAATTTTCCAAATCATTGGCGGAATCACAGTTTCAATTTTGAAGAACAAGGCATGAAAACGAAAGTTCTTTGAAGGGGAAAAATTACGGCAAGCAAAAATTTTTACAATATTGATATAACATGATATGAAAATCCCTAACAAATTTTGTATCTTGATTGAAAAACATAAATTAGGGTTCATAAAATTTTCGAAATGACTATAACATGTATCTATCCATGGCTCTGATACCATTTGAAGGAAAACATATAATTCTAAATACCATACAGATACAAATCATAGCATGTGATTCATGTTAATCAAAGCAAAAAAAAGGAAGAATTTCATACCTTGGAGATTCCCAGAATCCATCACAACAAATCAAAGGGTGAGAAGGAGATGAACAAGTGATCGGAATGTTGGAGAAGGTGAGAGGGTTACTCCTCTCTTCTACGGTTGGTTTTGGTTTTGTGTTTACGTCATTTAGAATGCCTAATGGGGAGGCTATTCTTATAACCTACCACAGAGTAGGGACCTCTCAACGGGTTAACATCAGAATGACCCATCCCATCATAGGGTCACTCTTTAGTAAATACCCAACAACAATTTCACCAATTGGTTACGTAATTAAGAATTAATTTTATAACTGATATATTAATAATTTAATTATACTTTAATAACCAATTAATGCTAATCCACACATTAAAATTTAACAAGAAGAAGCCAGAAGGGTGTCGGGGTGCATGTGTTAGAGAAACAAACCATGAATGGTTAGTGATAGAAAGTGCAAGAGAAAAAATCTAAGGGGTGAAAATGTTATCAAAGTTGTGTGTAGTTAAATCTTAAAAGCGTCAAATACAGTCATGGCAAAAATAAAGCAAGCCAGAAGCAGAAACCATTGACCATTTTGATGTAAGAAACTAATGCAATGAAGAAAGTATGTACCAAAGTAGATGTAATTATCTAATCTACTCTCCCATGAGCTCAATACCTGTGAGCCAACTTCTCCTTTTACTGGTAGTTCTGAACATACCTGCATCCATTGAGAGATAAAAAAAATTCTTTATAGACAAGGTCCTTGCTATATATATGGTATGAAAGAATCAAGCATTTGCTGCATGTTAAAAATATTTTTTTTAAAAAGTTGAGTTATATGAATATAAAAAATCCTAACATGTGGATATGTAATAAACTGTAGTAAAGGCATGTTGGATAATTTGTCCTTCTTCAGGACTCACATTGACATCATCAAAATGGAAACAACATTGACTCGGGCATTTCATCAAGCACATTGAAGATGGAATAGTCATTTCAGATTATCTAACAACTCAACAAGCAAAAATCTGTAGTTAATAGTGCCTGATAACTCTGAAGAGCAGAAAATCAAAAATACTGAAACAAAAAATATTCGATCCTCGTAAAATCAAATGCAAAGAGTAGCTAGCTAGAAAATTTTACATTTCTATGTTTCACCGCAAATCAACACCACAGCAATAATGGTTTCTCAAAACGATCAACGAAGAAAAAAAAAGAGCGAATAAGGATTGAGATTTGGACCATTACCGTTTCAGAGAAGAAGCAAGAAGCTGAATCTGAATTTGTTTCCTGGGAGCAAATATTTGTTGTGTGAATACGTGAAAACGAATTGCACGAAGAAGCTATTTTGAATTCACCTTCAAATTGTGAAGAGTGAAAGCACGCCAAGAGAGAGAGAGGGGGGAGGGGGGAGGGAGGTGGAGGGTTTTCTGTTCGTGCCATTGGGGCCTGGGAGAGAAATGTTCAAATGGTTATGTTATGTGGTCCATAGAGTTTGTGTGGTCCACAAAGAAAACAATATTGGGCCCATAGAGAAAACAAGCTGGGCCAGTAGATCAAGAGAATTTTAAGCAGTTTTAAGTAAGATAAGGTATTTGGGAGTTAAAATGTAGTTAATTAAATTTAAAATAGCTACTAATTCTATTAGCAGGTAAAGTTAGTAGCAAAAATAAAAAATTCTTGTAGTCTTAATATGTGTGAAAATTGATGTTTGTTTATTATATTTTGGACAAAAAAAAATAATTTATTTATTTTTTATATCATGGGCCGGAGGTAGTAACTATATAAAATGACAAAATCATTATATACTAGTGTTTACCATTTTTCTCATCAAAATAAAATTTATAACGATTATTATATACAGAATTCTGCGATCATGTAATATACAATATGTATTCTATTCACAGTTGATCATCAAAAGGGAAAAACAAGTATTATTCACACGATAAGATTCAGCAGATCCTAAGCTTGTGTTGGAACTCCAAGGCTTTGAGAAGATACCATCTCACACAAAATTGCTGCATCCTTGAGCTCCAAAGATTTCAGACGTTGTTAATCCCTAAACTGAGAACCACTGAGAACATTATATTGGCTTTTATCATGCCAAGCTCAATCTAAATGGATTGAACTATATCTATTGATTGACATCATCCACCTGAACAAAATTTTGTTATGAAAAACTAACATCTTTCAGTGCCTGCCTGTATATTTACTTTGTCGGCCTGGTTTTGGACGGATAACTGACATCCTCAGACTTTGGAAGTCCCTTTTTCAACCTCCTTAAGGCTTGAGTTATGCTATCCTCAGAATCGACAAATTTGTCACCTGCAAGTTCAGGACAAAGCAAGAATGAAAAATGTAAATGAAACAATGTTGTACTAAGAATTCAGGTAGAAGATGATGATTTTGATAGAATTTTTCTTTTTTTAAGACAAGGTGACTCTATATCATCATAATTTATTGATAAAAAGAAGAAAAACAAAAGAAAACAAAATCATGGGGAACATAAACCAAAATCCATGTAAAGAAAATCGTTTAACCCTAACATTAGGTTTTCTATTCTTCCTCATATTATACTTCTGAGATTTAGATATAACCACCGTGAAATCAGAATCAACTTCAACAATATTATCATTACTCAACCGTTCAGCTGAGTGAGAAGAGTCTAGGTCTTCCTCATCCCTATTTCCCAAAAACTTTGCAAGTACTTTTATATCATGAGCAACATTAGGATGCATAGGGATTGAACTAGTCCCAAAGTCTCAAGATTTTTACCACTAACCGTTAAATCACAAGTAGCTTTGGAATGCTTGGGCACTGGAGTCGAAGATTTTTTTGAGAGAATTGATTTTGAAGAAATTGATTTTGGAAGAATTGATTTTTAAAAAAAACTTTGTTTAAGAAATTTGATTTGTGTTTGATAATAATATTTTAAAAGTGGATTTAGAAGAATTGATGTTGTTTTGATGATAAAGTAAAATAACATTTTGAGTGATAAATATAAAAAATATTGTGGGTCTCACGTCTAAAATTAATTTTGCTGAACGAAAAAGCTAGAAATTCTTATTTTTCTTAAATTCAATTCTAACTAACATAAAATTGATTTTGTTGGATGCTAAATTTAAAGCAAACATCCTTAAAAATCCAAACATCCTTACGTAATTTTGGGTCATTCAAAATCCAAACCAAACAGGAACTCCATTCACATCAGAATATTGGAGAGGTCAAAAAGAAAACGGAAGTATAAACAACGTACAATATATGTAGCACTCTTGGCACGAGAATATAAGTTACCTAATACCTATCGTAATAATACAATTAAGTTGATCCTAGACATTGCCATCTGGAAAAGCATCTAGTAACCCACTAAGTAAATAAATACACATCGATGCAACGTTTTAAAAACCAAAACCGATCGCTGAACTGAAAAAAGAGCTGTTCACAGTTCAGGGTCTGACCAGGGTTCAATCATGGTTCGAATGGAATTTTATAAATTATATTTTGGTAAGCGCATGGCGATATATTAACAAATAACACTAATTAACAAAACAAAACTGTTAAAATAATGCACAAAGTTTAAAAACACCACGACGTTAGTTTAAATTCTATAGATGTTGGGAGCAGCTAAGTTTAATAAAAACTAATATCTTTATTAAATTTACATCATTTCACCTATTAAACTTTAAAATAATTATTTTAAATAAATATTAGGAAATGGGTTTAATATTAAGTTCTTACCTAAAAAATAATTAAAAAAATATCATATTGTTTTCATTCGGATCTGTTTGTAAAGATTAGTACAGGAAATAATGAAAGTAACTTTTTTTATTATTTTAACTATTTGTTGTATAAATCTTTAAAGACAGGAAACATAATGAAAACAAAATGATAATTTAACAATTACTTTTTAAAACAAAAAATGAAAACAAAGCAAACATGTTCATAACATCTTAAGATTTAAGCTTAATTGCCTTTTAAAAACAACATACAAATATTGTCGGCGAAGTTTGCAAATCTGAAAGTGATCAATTGTCTAACCTGTGTCAGAGGCATTCATAACCTTCCTCTTAATATGAGAATCTTTCTTCTTGCAATCATATCCAGACCGATTTGTGGAAACAGTGACT
Source organism: Sophora flavescens (assembly GCA_030762895.1). Lineage (NCBI taxonomy): Eukaryota > Viridiplantae > Streptophyta > Magnoliopsida > Fabales > Fabaceae > Sophora > Sophora flavescens. The sequence goes on from CM061064.1 coordinate 39,637,285, forward strand.
ACGCCAGGCTTCAACTTCTGTTCAACATCTGCACATTGACCTTTGAAAGGCTCCATATAACAGAACCTAAAATAGAAAGAATTCACAATAGATTAATAACGGAACATATTCAACCATAAAATATTTTGAAGCACGATTACAAATTTGCAATTTTCTCAATATCCTTTGCTTTATTCGCTAACCTTGTAGGCACACGACATGACCAAAGGCTAGCTTCATTTATTAAAACTATCTTTAGCATGTAATTTTAGGTTTATATAAAAGTCCTTTACAGTGTTACCATACACTGGCTTAGTAAGGATAAACTAATGGAAATGACTCTCATGTTACCAACAAATAACTCAATTGGTTGATGAACTTCATTTTGTTTTATCTATAAATGGGTGGTGTTCCACATGGACACAGCTCTGATCTTGTAGCATTTTGCAATTTTCCTGATCACTACAATACTACTTTCGAAGTTTACATGGCCTCCCTTCTACCATAATTTGTTTTCATTTGTTTCTGTTTCTGTCAAGCAAACACATAGGGCACTTGCCTATCTAGGTGAGAATTCTGGGTGCACAGGCAATGAGATTTCTAACTGCCAAAATCTGCTGCAAGATAACAGATAATGATGCTAACAATTCCTTGAGCAGCATTCAACAGGCAAAACAGCCACTCGGACAACGAATGAGGCTTTTACTAAAACTTGAGGAGAGTGGGGAAGGGAATGAATGTAAAAGAAGAACCAAATATCCAAATCCTCATTCTCAAAAAATATAGAGAAAGTAGGTGACAATCAAATTACATAATAAAGAGAATGGTAAACCACTTAAGTCTAAACTTTCATCATCCAAATACAGATCCAAGCCTTATCCCTAGGCGGGGTAAGCTGTAACCAACAAAATTGTTTGCCACCAGAAAGTTACAGACCAATCATTACAAGCCTGATTGGTCAATAGTACAATATATGTAGTTTCAATAGCACTGTTAATTCAGTGACCAAAGTATTCTAATCAAAATTGCCATATCTCCAACATATGATTTCAAACCCTTTACATAAAAATATACAAACACCATTGAAAATCCTCATCATACAATCAGGCAAGTTAAAAAGTATTAGGTCCACAAGGATGTTCGTTCATGGTACTTGGCGGTTGGAAAAAGTAATAGAAGCACTCACATAAAACAAGGAAACCCTTGACAGCACCAAAAAAATGAATTCGGACAAATGAGTGAAAAAGAGAATCAGCACTCAATTGGCAACAAAGACGGCCAGTGAAGGATTGATTATAAGTTACTCATTACTCAAGCAAATATATGAATGTAAAATATATTTCATCATACCATTGTGTTGGCAATTTTCTGCTGTCAAAATCAGGAGGTAATATTCTCCACTTTCTACACTTGTCACATTGCACCCATTCACAATCTGGTTTATAGACACTGTTATCTTTGTCCTGGGGAAGAAATAAAGGTAAATTTCAATACACCTCCCCTAGGTAGGCATTCACAATTTGATGTTTGAGCTACAACTACGAATTCGACTATTCAAGCAACTTTCGACGATAACTATGAAACTAGTACCATGTGGAAAAAGCCACCACTTGCAATTATTTATTTTTAGGTCTAAGAAAAAAGTAGTTGGCAAAAAGCTGTCATCATGATAGAATTTACAGAAGAACTTTTACCAACTTAAGTAAATCAAAATGGTTGTCCCAGTATTCATCTGCTTTTCTACCAAGCCACTGCTCAAGCTGTGCATATGATTCAGAGTCTTGAAATCCCTGCTTATTATTATGCACCCAGACATGACCACCCTGATCATCCTATGCCAGCAAGGATGAAAAAGTACAGGAGTTCAGATGTTGTAAAGAAAAAGAAATGTCTTTTAATTAAAAGAGCCGCTAATTACTGGGTAGGCATTCTAACAGAAGACTTGGAATAAAAAATCGATTCCCATGACATACAGGAGGAAATATAATTGACGCTCATAACGTTAGTGCCAATTTGGCAGACTGCACAAGCAAGCACATAAATCAATTTATAGAACTAAGCAATTAAAATTGTTGAGATGAGAGAAAAACAAGAGACTATTGGTATAAGCCATGTGTTTCACCACCACGGAGAATGTATTATATATGCTCTGAAGAAATCAATATACAATCAAGGTAATGATGAGCAATTATTACAGAATAACATACAATATCTAGATATCCTAATTACCTAATACTCATAATCAGAAGAAATTATTTACATAAATATCAACAAAAATGAATAAAACTATCCAAACAGGCAAGCACATATTATTTCTTGAAAGATTTCAAATGGTGTAAACCAACACCAAAGCAAGTGAAATACTAGAAAACAGATGAAATTGGGAAGTACTTACCATTAAATCAGTCACATCCATGACACCAATTACACCCCGACCTACATCTGCATTGTGAATCATTCCACCAACTCTCTTGTAAGCCTATAAAATGTAAACAAAATAAACTTTAAAGTTCTAATGCAGAATCTACGAGAAAAGCATACACAGCCAACTCCATCATGTAGCAAGGAAGCTCCAATAAAGGATTTCATGTTTAAACCAAAAAGCTGCTTTTAATGATTACTATAATTAAGAGTACACAGGTAATCCACTGAGTGAGGGAATCCACATGCAACAATTAACACAAGGAACTCTAATAGAGGATTTCTCATTAGTCAGACCAAAGGTCATCACTTCAATGTTTACACAATGAAGAGCAGATACATAATCCAAAAGGCAAATCTTTAGTTTACAATTTTAAGCACATAAATTACTAAAAGATGACCAATTACTGAACAACACGCTTGAAAGAATATAAAGAAAATTGATTAATATCAGAGTATTAACACCCATTAAGGGGCAAATTGGTACATCCAGCTTTTTCACAACAGTTATTTAACTCACCACAGTATCTTGGATGGCTACATTTGGAATGCCTGAATCATAGGAATGTAAGATACCCATATTACCAATGTATATTTGAATGGTTATTAACTGAACCAAACATCATGATCTTGATTCCAGCAGTTGATTCAAGGCTACGTCAAATACTGGTTTGTAAACAATAGCAAACCAAGCACCCCCTAATGGATACACCTGAACCATGGACTCCTTACCTCAATTAAGCGACCATGCCAATACAAAAATATTCCACAGCTTGCCTGCTCCCATTCTAATTGACCGAATCCCAGAATCAATTCTACAGGCTTTCCCAAGATGTCACCAGTTTCAATAACAGTTTTAGTTAAAAAAATTGCTAATGGTCGGGTTTTAACCTGAGAAAAGATAAAGCAAACAATTAGAATGAAGCTCAGGAGAGTAAAAAAACAAATTTTCAATTCCCTGTCCCCCCTTACAAACATAATATTATTTCAAACAAGAATGAACTTACCAGTGTCCCTTGAACACTTATCTTCATTCGTGGCACTAAAAAAATAACTTCTAAATAAGCTCGTAGTGAGTAATCCAATGGAACCTGAAAACCAAGGAAACATGAAACAAGCAGCATAATTTCAACCGACAATCTCGCAAAAAAGTAAGAGATGCCAGACCTTCTTACTAACTTGTCCAGGACGAGAACGGCTCCTTTTAGAGCGAATAAAAATGTCACCTTGGTGGAAAGAACTCCCACCTTTCAACCCATCATGCCATTGTAGACAATACTCTGATCCGCATTCATCCATGTTCCAAATGTATAACTGTGTTCCGGTACCACCACAAAACAAGCCAAACTTTTCACCAATAAGATACTTATTAAATGGTGAAAATTCCTTAACAGCTTTCATATTGTATTTTGACAAGGCTTCAGATTGAACACTTGTGTCAACTTCCATGCATTGTCCTTGTCGGCGGTAACTGACTATGGGAATCTCAATATTCTGCGGTAAAATAAGTAAATAAAGCAATGTAAAAATCAATATAAATGCCATCAATATTTGGAATAACAAATTCAGGCCAATCATCATTGGATCTAATTACAACTACTACTATCCAGAAAGGAGATCGTGATTTTTTTGGCTATATTAGACTTTTGAGTTTTGATCCCTTATTTTATTTTTTGGATTTGTTTTGGTCCTTTAAGTATCAAACGTGATCCAAAGTAGTTCTTTCCATCACACACATTACTGAGTACTGACGATGTTAACCTCTCTCCTACGTGGCAGTTAAGTAATGATGTGGGCAGCTGAGATGGCGTCTCTGCCGCATGGCAACGCTTGGTGCCATGTGGCAAGACAAAATTGAATCCAAAAAGATAAGGGACCAAAACGAATTTAAAAATTAATATAAAGGACCAAATCGAAATTTTAGCCTTCTTCCAGAAGGGTTGCGGATAGATATGGATGGCCCTTCTTCAACCCAATCGAGTGCTTGCTGCTTGAGGGGGAGTTAGCGTTTTTTCTGTGAATAAAAGAACCTACTCAGTCTCTTTTTCTCCATTAACCAGCAGCTAAAACTCACCTAAAAAATCACTATGGAGTCTTTTTTTCACTGAATTTCGTTCCAAAACAATCATCGTGGCCCAGCCGCCCTCTTCCACGCAGCACACCAACCAGCCTCTGTAAAGTCCATCGAAGTCACCACGCTCCACCGCATTTTGCCTAGCAGTTGTCGCATAGTCCTCCAAATCTGGGCTCCTTCACACTGCACCAGTCGTTGGTTTGGAGAAAGGTTATCCATGGCTATCTACAACCCTTAGGGAAGAAGACACATTCGGTGAAAAGGGCTAAAATTTTAATTTGGTCCTTTATCATAATTTTGGATTCGAGCTGTCCCTTCAACCTATTTTTTGGATTCGATTTGGTCCTCCCATGTGGCACCACCACATGCTGCCACATGGCAAACATCCCATCTCAGCTACCCACGTTATCACTTAACTGTCATGTAAGAAAGGAGTTAACACTGCTATTAACGTTTCTGACAGAAAGGACTACTTTGAGTAACGTTTAATACTTAAGGGACTAAAACGAATCTTTTTAAAAATACGACACTAAAATGAATCTAAAAAAATAAAGGATCAAAAGCCTAAGTTAGCCTAATTTTTTAAATCCACCACTTATCACGTCTGAAATATAAAGAATATAAAATCTAGATTATGACATACATCTTTGCCTTCATTCAAAGACTGTGAAAGAAAAGCTAGAGATCTGGAATTAGCCGTCTGGGTTAGAACAAGAACATCTCTTCCAAGCCTCATTGCTCCTGTCTAGGAAAGCAAACCACAAATGAACAACAATTTAGAATTCGCTGGACCAAGAAGGTACAAATGAGATTGAAGAGATATTATAATATAGATACAAGATCAATAGTTTTGAAAGAAAATGGCAATCTAAGATGTGTAATAAAACCACATTGATGACAAGCTATCAACACAAATGCAAAGAGAAGCTCTCACACAGACAAGCTAAGCAAGCGAAATAAAACTTAACCAAGTATTATTTCTTCATATTAAAAAAATTTAATTGACGATAAAAAATTATGAAGTGGATGAGCATCCTCCTGAACAAGACAAAAAGAACAAAAACATAAATCAAATTCATAAAGCCAATGACATCCTTCAACTCTTTGAATATGCACCAAAGGCAGACCAAAGAAATTACCTTAATTAAAAGGAGTGTGAAGAGAAGAGGCCACGAAAAGGTTTCAAGAATCAAGTGGTGGCAACTGAAGGGTGAAAAACAAAGGATCTTCCAACACAAGGTTTTAGAGGGAGGGTTTTGGGAGGCAAACGGAAGTGCAAATGATATGTGGGACAAGATGGCCAAGGGGATTAGGAAGGTAGCTATAGAGACGCTTGGTGAATCAAGAGGATTCGGACCTAAGGGTAAAGAATCCTGGTGGTGGGATGAAAGTATGCAAGCTAAGGTTCGGGTTAAAAGGGAATGTTTTAAAGCTTGGTCTTTATGTAGAAATGCTGAAAATTGGGAAAATTATAAGGTGGCCAAAAAAGAGACCAAGAAGGCAGTGAGCGAAGCTAGAACTAAAGCTTTTGACGGGTTGTACCAATCCTTACGCACCAAAGATGGTGAGAAATCTATTTATAGGCTTGCTAAAAATAGGGAAAGAAAGACAAGAGACTTGGATCAAATGAAGTGTATTAAGGATGAAGAAGGTAAAGTTTTGGTTAAGGAACAAGATATTAAAGATAGATGGAAGAATTATTTCCACAAGTTATTTAATGAAGGATTTGAAGTTTTATCATGCTTACAGGTGCTTGACATCAGAGAGGAGGACCAAAATTACACTTTTTATCGTAGAATCCAAGAGCATGAGGTAAAAGAAGCTTTGAGAAGGATGGATAATGGCAAGGCAGTTGGACCGGACAATATACCTGTGGAGGTATGGAAGAGTCTAGGAAATAGAGGTATTAGTTGGCTCACGAAGTTTTTTAAAGAGATTATGAGGTCAAAGAAAATGCCGGACGAATGGAGGAGAAGCACTTTAGTTCCGATTTACAAGAACAAGGGAGATATACAAAATTGCGCAAATTATAGGGGGATTAAGCTTATGAGTCATACTATGAAGCTATGGGAAAGGGTGCTTGAATGGAGACTAAGAAAAGAAACCAAAATCACCGACAACCAATTTGGTTTTATGCCTGGGAGGTCGACCATGGAAGCAATTTACTTGCTACGACGAGTGATGGAACAATATCGAAGGGATCAAAAAGATTTACACATGGCCTTCATTGATTTAGAGAAAGCGTATGATAGGGTACCAAGAGAGGTTTTGCGGAAAGCCCTAGAAAAGAAAGGTGTTCGGATTGCCTATATTCGAGCTATCAAGGATATGTATGAGGGGGTCACGACTAGTGTGAGAACGCAGGGTGGAGTCACAGAAGATTTCCCAATAACCATAGGTCCGCACAGGGTCGACTTTAAGCCCCTATCTTTTTACCTTGGTCTTGGATGTACTTACGGAGCACATTCAAGAGCCAGCACCGCGATGCATGCTTTTCGCAGACGATATAGTCTTAGTTGGAGAGTCGAGAGATGATATAAATGAAAGGTTGGAGACTTGGAGACAAGCTTTAGAAGCACATGGTTTCCGCTTGAGTAAAAGCAAGACGGAGTATATGGAATGTAAGTTTAGCAAAAAGCGAAACACCTCTAGCTTAGAGGTGAAAATTGGAGACCACAACATACCACAAGTCACACGGTTCAAATATCTTGGGTCTATTATACAAAATGACGGAGAAATTGAGGGAGATGTAAACCATCGAATTCAATCAGGGTGGTCGAAATGGAGGAAGGCTTCGGGTTTTTTGTGTGATAAAAAGGTACCTCTTAAGCTAAAGGGAAAATTTTACCGTACATCTATTAGACCGGCGATGTTGTATGGGACGGAGTGTTGGGCGGTAAAAAATCAACACGAGAGTAAAATCAATGTAGCAGAGATGAGAATGTTGCGCTGGATGAGCGGAAAAACTAGACGTGATAGGATTAGGAATGATAGCATTAGAGAGAGAGAGTTGGGGTAGCACCTATTGTAGAAAAGATGGTTGAATCTCGACTTAGGTGGTTTGGGCATGTATGGAGGAGACCTTTAGATTCTGTAGTAAGGAGGGTGGACCAAGTGGAGGGCAATCCAATAGCTAGAGGCAGAGGTAGGCCAAGAAAAACTATAGGAGAAACTATTAAGAAAGATTTGGAGGCCAATGATTTAACTATTAACATGATTCATGATAGAACATTGTGGCGCCGTATGATCCATGTAGCCGACCCCACCTAGTGGGATAAGGCTTGGTTGTTGGTTGTTGGTAAACAATCCTATCCAAAAGGCCAGAGGTAAGTTGCACAGTTCACCTCGCTCCCCAAACCCAGGCCAGGGGTGGAGGACCAAAAAAATAGAAGAGGGAAAACAGAATGGGAACATAACTACCTTGAATCCAACACCAAATCTGCCAATGCAATCCTGGTTATCTTTATCAGGCTGCTTGTGACCAAAAGAAACCATTTTCACCACCTCATCATGGGTCATTCCTGTACCATCATCAATAACTGACAGCATAGGAACATCCTTCCCAGATTTCTTCAACATTATCATATCTACAAAAATGTCCACCCTGTTACATCAAAGCAATAATCAGTGCAATTTGAGGAGGGTAAAAAGTTCAGATGATTTTTTTTTTCATAACCTGAAGCATCAAGTTATTTCACTTCCCTGATCCTCCATTCCAAATGACTCAAAGTCAAAACAGAAAAAAGGGTGACCTGATATGCCTAGCTTTTTACTTTCAGAATCCAATAGAAAGTCTTGATACTGATGCATATATAAGCATAGGTATTCTATAGATTCTATTCAAACATTTGTAGAAACATTTCAAGCAAGCACATTTTCACATCTTATTCACAAGTGTGAAAAATGTTATAAAAATGAAAAGAAAAAAAAACTGCAGGACCATAATCTCCATTTCTTCTTAATTTTCACTTTTATTATTTAACATCAAACTACTAAAAACCCTTCAAAATCTTAGATTAATTTACAGCCATTCAATTTTTTGGGGGGATAAAAACAGCCATTACAGAATATCACAGAAGTCATCAGCTCCCTTTCACCTAACTCAAAGCTGTTGAAGATTTTGATAAAATCATTAATCTTAACATTTTCAACATCAAACTAAAAGTACTAATAGAATGCTCAATACCTACATTATCAATTGACATTTCTTTGGCCAAGGAAGCAGCTCTAAGCATTTAAAAAAAAAAAAAAGGGAAAATGGATTACATCGGTGGTAAACTTTGAGCCCTTATCTTTTTATCTTGGTTTTAGATGTGATTAAAAAGCATATCCAACAAGTCAACAACTAGAGCAACAACACTTACTTTTTGTAGATGATATAGTCCTGGTGGAAGAGTTGAGAGGGAATAAATGATAAAATAGTCAACAACTAGAGCAACAACACTTGCATCTCTTTTCCTTATTTCCCAACACAAATCGTAATTTTTTTCAACATAGTGCAAGGAAAAAAACATAAAACCTACTTGGTTGCTTTGGCATCCCATGAATTATCAACAAGCTCAGCTATTCCACCAAAAATCCATCCAGAATGAACCTGACCAAGAGTTTTCAGGTAACTTGGATCTACCCTTATGAAATTTTTCTGAGAGAGTCTATCCTGCTTCACCTTCACATAAGATTGAAATTTGCCACAAGTTTCAGCTGTAGAATGATAAGAATGATCTTCAACTTGATGAAACTTAAGATCTGAGGAGCAAACAACTGCACCATTTGTTAGACCTCTCACCGTGGAAGTATGAGGTCCACCATGTTCCTGTGCCAAGTGTGAACCTGCTAAGGAATCGTGTGCCACAAATTACTTTCACCCATGTAAATACGATGCAGAAACCAAGCATAAATAAAGAATTCCACAGTCTCCTTATCAATGTATTAAAGAAAACCAGTTCTCAAACTATAGTTAAGCCACAGTTACAACTAGGACGCAAAAGATAGAAGACAATTTCAAGCCACATAGAATAAATGTGCATCAATTATTTAGATCTATATGTGCACTTTCGTGTATGCACAACAATTTGAAGGGTGCGGCTATTGGCATTTGGCACTCCAATTGGCTATTTTTATTATTTACTTTCCAATTTTACCCTTACTTAAGTTTTCCCTTCAACAAAAGTCAAGATCATTTGCCAAGGTGGTTGGTGATAGTGAAAGTGGACTGTGACTCCGGATGAATTTTACCTGCATGATCAAGGGTTTGAATCTTGCAGTCATCATTTTGGGTAGGGTTTTACCCCAACCACCATCCAGGCCTGAGGGTTAATCCCACAGTTATGCCCATGGAGATACTCGGACAAAGACCAAAAAATAAAGTCTATCATTTTCTTTTTTATTGTAGTTACCTATCCATACTCCAAAGTCCAAACTATTTACAAATTGTTTATGATTTATAATCTTTACTAAATTTATCTAGTTTATGCCCTTGTGATATTGTTTCTTTATTCTTTTTATACTTATTGTGTTTTTGGTTATATATGTCATATTTTAATAATGTAATACTAATTTTTTATATTTCAAATTTTTTTACATATCTAAGATAACTTATACAAAACCTTATTTTGACACACTAATATTTTTTTAAATCACCACAAAAATGAAAATTCGACTTTTCGAAATACATATCAAACATTCAAACCCTCTAGTCAATTCAGAAATAATAATAATAACAATAACAGACCACCAAACAATTGTAGCTAACCATCAACATTTTCTTTTGAAGTATTTAAATTTTCATCTATGATAATTAAAAGGGTAAATATGTTTAAACATCAAAATTGCTTACAAACATGCTTTAAACCATCTGCTTATTAACTATTACTCAAACGATATTAATGAATGGGACTCAATGATAGCAAAATTAGTTTTACAATTATAGATAAATAATCATACAAATAACATAGCCAAAATGATGAATAATTAACTAAAAATGAATCATCATTAGAATTTAAAGTAAATTCCCTATTGGGTCTATAACTTATTAGTCGGGGATCTATCATATTTTAATTAATTCTTCTGTATCAGAGCAGATCGGGAATTTCCGAAGAACAACAAATGGGTTATATCATTTCATGGTGGATTGACAAATTAATTTTTTAAATTGTGATTCCCTATAAAAATTATTATCGATGAAAAATTAATTAACAGCAGGAGGTTTTAAACTTATATTATTTATAGCTCAAGTAAGGGCACATTTTAAATATGTGAACAATAATTCTTTTCTTCTTTGTTTAATTGCTTTTTACTTGTCCACCAAAGAATGTTTTTACTTTACTATAGCAACATAACACCGCCATAGGGACAATCCTTTAACTTTGTGCTTTTGTTTAGAGTTACCAAACAAGTAAAATATTTTTAACAAAATAAGACGATAAACAACGGAGGAAAATGGGATACAAAAAACTGAAAAAAGTGAATATTTTTCAAACTTGATATCACATTATTTATAAAACTAATTATAACTCAAATATTGTTGTAATATTACAATTTCTAAGTTTAGATAACTAATTTGGACTTGGAGTGTGTGGATATGCAGCTACAATATTAAAAAAATTTATTCTTACTTTTATTAAAAAAAAAGTTAAATAAGGGTGTATTTGGAAAGTATAATTGAAGAACTTGAAAAGGGGGGAGCGTGGATAGGCATGGTGGAGTGCCAGCAGCATCAACACATTTTGTTCTAAAGGTTATTGTACTTTAGCCATTTATTAGTTATATTAGGAGAATAAAAACAATGGACAGTAGAAAGCACACCGGACTCACAATCCCTTGGCCGGGTCTCTACAGTACAGGTCTTGTCTATCTGATAAGCAACACTAAGGGAGCTAGATGTTAAGTCATTAGCAGGAGGATGCAGAATGTAAAACTTGTACTGCTCAAAGTTTGCAATAGCAACCTGCAGAAACAGAATCTTGGTGATTTTCATGCAACTGCTCAAGAGAGCAAAACAAGGGAAAATATACAAGTCACTTGATTTGTTAATCATCAAAAATATATACTAGCATTTATGAGAAAATGTGTAGGGAGTCAGGGACCTTGATCACCAGAGGCAAAGGCACAGCAAAAACAATGAAAATAATTCAGCAAAGTGACAGACCAACCACACTCATTTAAAACATAAAACCCATTATCTTTGAACTTTAAAGTTCGTAAAACTATTGAGATGGCTAAAGCAAATAGACAAGAGAGATCACCGGGTAAATGAGCGTACTTCCATTACATTAATCTTTTAACTTTTAATATATGACATATAAAAGTAAGCAGGTAGACATGCACATTGCCATGGAACACCTTACTATCCATCCCATGGAAAAAATGTGTAGTATGAACGCCAAAAAAAAAAAAACTGCCAAAGAAGCTTACTAGGCATTGAAAACAAAATCATACCTATGTGATGTAAATTTATGCGTACATCACATAATGCAGCTATATATGTAGTTTATGGAAAAGGGGGCATCTTACTACCCATAGCCTATGTTATCTAAACACACAAACACAAATCTGCATCTTCCAAGAAGTTCGTTAAACGTTAGTTATAAAATCATTCATGAATCTTCACTTAACAACTCAAGTTTTTGGGAGAGTTAGTCGCAGACACAGTATTAAAGAGAAAGCCTCTATCACCAAGTGGTCAAGACTCGAGAGTTCAATCCATGCCGCTCACATTCTACCTATGCTTTCATGCTTCAACTCTAAAGGGCTACTGCATGAGTCCATGCTATATATAAAAAAATGTTCATCAACCTTCAACTAATAGCTTAAGTATGCTAAATATGAAATTCAACAATTAGTCTTTCTTTAGTTCACTTCTTGGCCTTATTTATTTTTATTATCTCTTTTATTTTAAAAAAACAAAAAGCTTCTCCTCATATACTTTCCATCTGAGTTTGACAACTTGCAGATATTCAGCAAATTGTGCAACATATTCAACAAAAAAACACCATGCCTTCAAATAAATACTTCAAAAAAATCATCATAGAAATGGGAAAGTTGGTGCTATAAAAGTCATAAACTGACTTCTGTCTCCCATAGGGAGGCATAATTTGTTATGATATATATAACTAAGCTACAATCTGATTCAAAATAATTAAGTTTCTCCCAAACCATGCATAGAATCACATCAAACAATATAATGAAACAAAATTTATCGCAAGAATATAGCTACCAGAACCGAAATAAAAGCAAGTATGGAGAAAAGAAGAGGGTTTAGGAAAGAATAGCAAATTACATTACCATTTCATGTTTTTGTAGGAAATCGAAAAATCTCCCCCACTCATTCTCCTCTCGTAAAGTCTCTGGAGCAGGGGTTATTAAAAACTGGGGCAATCCAGAAAGACGAGAAGTCTTCTTCTTTGCAATTATAGTTATTATATTCAAATCCCGGGGCCTACAAATATTATTAAGTCAACAAATTAACCAATAAATAAATCACAAACAAATTCTGGTTGTCTCATCAAAAGACAGATTATAATAGATTCTCGAAAGGGTTCCTTTTAATTAAATAAATAAAATACGATTTCATGAATATAAAAATGAGAAATGCTCTTTCTTAGGAAAGAGTTTCTACTTCCTACCAAAACACTGTAGGAAGGAAGTGGTATGATTTCTGTCAAATGCAACATTTGATTTATTCTTTAAATAAGTTTTTCTTGACTCGAATGCAACAAACAAATGAAACAATTGCCACATTACAGCAATGCCAATGCTCTATAAAAACTTCATACAGTTTAGTTGGTGCGTCCGTGCACTTTATGGGGCATATAGGTTTCCAATCTTTTTTAAGGACAACGGCCATGTTGATCTGCATAAATGTCAATAAAATAAAAATCAGTACTGAAAAGCCACAGACTGCATGAGTATGACATGTTTAAATAAAAAAACAAAAATCTAAAAGAGCTAAGCTTGTAAATGCGTTCCTTTTTCTATCATCAAAAATAATAATAAACAAATGCATTAATGCTCCCAAAACAGACAGTTACAATACGGTGCTGTTGCAGCAACGCTGGGTCATTTCATGTGGAATCGATATGCTTCCATTGATAAACTTCAATTTGTTCTTCGACACAAGCGAGTGTTGCATTGCTTTGCTCCAGGAGTAATAATTCGAACCATTAAGTGGAGGAGAAATGAGAACTATTCCTGGATCTTCTCTAGGATGGAGATAGTAAGGAGAAGAATTATTTTGGCAGGGATCAATGCCACTGCCATTAATAGGAGCAGAACTTGATGAATCATCAGAATCCGAATCAGGTATGGAAACAAAGGTTCGGAACACGAAAGCTCAGAATCGCAGAGAAGAGAGTAATACTACTGATACCATATTAGAAAGTAATGAATGACTTTCTCATTGATTAACTTGTGTGTTACAATGTTTATAAATATGAGGAGTATGGCTAACAAACTAACTTGCTTGATAATTAGCTTCAACTAACTTTACAACTGTATTTTAACTAAACTAACTAACTAGTCCTAACACAAAATTTCCCTATCATATTGTGCTGGGACTGCCAATGAGCATGCCATCTTTCCAGACAAGTTTATTTTTTTAATTATTTGTTTCCTATGCCATGCAAAACGCACACCATATTCATATGCAAAGTTGAGTTCTGCACATTTTTTACATTTGTCACTCTGTTACAAGTTACGATATCGCAATTGAAACTGGATAGAATAGAAATAGAAATACAAGTTAAAACACCAAAATTCACCTGCGAGTATCTTCAACGTGAATACCTCCAATTAGAAACCCTGCAGAAATGAACAGAGAGCGAAAAATACAAATAAGCAACCAAACCATGAACAGAACCAAAATAAAAATGAAAAACTTCAAACTTGCACTGTTCAGTCTTTTCATCATTACAGCAGCAGAATGAAGTAATGGCAATGCAGCACACAATAATGTTCATCATGAATGAAAAATATACCAAAAAATGAAGTTAAATAATAAAACCATGATATTTTCATTTTTTAAAAAAAATAAAGGAGGGAAGGTTTCCAATTCAAGCATGAAGTCAAGGGAAACCCTAAACATAAAGTGGAGAGTGGAGAGTGAGAGAGACATTCGAGAAGGAAAACGGCGACGTTTGGGGAAATGAGGAAGAAGAAGAGTCGCAGGGGAAAACTTGGAGAGGAAGTGAAAGGGCGGTTACGTGAGAGAGTGAGTGAGCGACGCAGGGGAGAAAAAAGCAGCACTCACTCACATAGGACGGTGGTCCGTGGTCCTCCCCCCTTTGACCTGATTGTGTAGGGCCTCACAGTCAATTTCTTCGATTAAAATAAAGAGTGGAGACTCCTATGCGGGCTTTTTATCCAAATGGGTTTTTTTGGAACTATTTAGTAATAGGGATTCTTTTCAACACATAATATATTTTATTTTTATTTTTTTGACGGGTCAAAGGTGTCAATATGATTGACGCTCTGTGCTATAGCTTTATGTGGCGTAATGCAACAGAGGCGTCGCTACACATGGTACCTTCAAAGACGTCAGGCACAGTGACACCTCCTGTGCATTGCGTTACATGGCGTTGCAACCCCCCCCCCCCCCACACACACACACTCCAGTCCCCCCCCCCCACCCCCACACCCCAACCACACATAATATCGGTTCCCTTATTTACTACTTGTGATATTATTTGTTACTTGTTATTAGGGTATTTATTTTATTATTGTTTGTTATTTTAAATAGATACGTTATCATTAATGTCATCATTACTCTCTATACTTATAGTATTTTTTTTTAGCAGTGTTCATTTAAAATTGTTGGTAACTTTCTTTTAATTCTTACAAGGTAAATTTTTTTTTGTACTAATGTAATAATAGATGAATAGTTATTAGTGTAAATTGTTATTGCTATTTTTTTTATGTCTCTTGTGATATTATTTGTTATTTATTATTAGGGTATTTTATTTAATGTCTTTTGTTATTTTAAATAGATACTTTATCATTAATGTCATCGTTACTCCCTATACTTATAGTATAATTTTTTTTGTAGCAGTGTTCCTTTAAAATTGTTGGTAACTTTCTTTTAATTCTTATAAGGTAAATTTTTTTTTTTACTACTGTAATAATTGATGAATATTTATTTGTGTAAATTGTTATTGCTGTTATTTTTTTATGCCTCTTGTGATATTATTTGCTACTTGTTATTAGGATATTTTTTTTATTGTCTCTTGTGATATTAATTGCTACTTTCTTTTAATTATTAAGTTTATTTTTTTATTATAATATAATAGTAATATTATTTTTATTAGTATCGTTATTCATTATTAGTAATTGGTAATTAATTTTATTTTGTAATATTATTATTATTAGAAATTGTGAATTTATGGGTTATTTTTATAATTTTAATTTTGCGGTAATAATGTTGCTATATTAATGTTATATTTAAGTTTACATATTTAATATTAAAGATGATGTTAATATTATTAATACCATTATTTGTATTTGTTGTTGTGTATTTTTAATATTGTTATTATTAGAAATTGTAAATTTATGGGTTATTTTATGTATTTTATATTATTATAGGGCAGGCGTCATGAGTCAAGTTGCAGTATTTGTGTACTCGAACGGGAGAGTCTTCGATGGACCAGGAGGAATTACATTTGAAGGGGACCAAGAAATTGTGCAAATAAAACATGGCATCCGGTACAAGCGTTTGAGGGCAAAGATTCACTCGAAGTTGAGACTGCAACCAAATCAATCAGTTTCAAAAATTGTGAACAGATATATGATATGTGGCAACCCGGCGAAATATATTCTTGTTGAAATTGCTGATGATCGAGATGTGGAGTGCATGTTGAATGGTTTAATCCAAAATCCCTAGATGTCGACACTTGAGTTGTACGTTGATGTTAATGTTGCGGGCACTTCCACATTCCATGTGCCGTTATTGGGTAGTAATTTCGAGCAACGAAATATGCCGATAAACCTTGGGTCAAATGCAGATGACGATGATGAAGATTGGGCAAACGAGCTGGAGGATGAGTCAGATGAAGATGATGATGATGATGATATACCAACATCATGTTCATCGGACACCGGGGAGGAGGTTGAACAGGGTTCCAACATAGTTTTGTCCGCATTGGCGTCACTTGGAATTGCTGCAGCTCCAATTTCATCGATGGCTCCTGGTGGTTTTGTTCCGTATCAAGCTGGTTGATTTCCTCCAACAATTAATAATTTTATTCTGACATTATTATTATTAATTTTTATTTGTATAAATATTATTATTTTTACTCTAATTGGCGATTTATTCATTTTTACTCACTTATAGGTCAATCACATGGTGCATTCTTCAACTCATCCCCCATTATAATTATATAAACTGGGACCATCCTGATCGGGAGATAGAATTTGAAGGCGAGATGTTCCAGGATCGTGGAAAGTGGGTCAGGAATTGTATGTTGGCTTGCGATTTGATACTAAACGGGCAGTTCAAATGGCTGTTAAACATTATTCCATGAATGTTCATCAGGATTTCAAAGTTGTTGAATCTAAATCAACCAAGTATTATGTCCACTGCTCAAATCATTTGACAGGATGCCCATGGAGGCTGAGGGCTATCTTGTCGAAAAAGTCACTAAAGTGGGAGGTTACAAAGTGGGGTGGTCAACATAATTGTGTGAATCGGATGTTGTCGCAAGACCACACAAAGCTGGATTCTAACTTTGTATGCTCGTGCATACTAGGTACGATGATTATTAGTATGATAATTTTTTTTAATGTTAATTCCAATTGTAATTTAACTTTATATTTAAATCGACTTCCTAGGTATGGTCCGAGAAGCGCCATCAGTGACTATCGCTTTGATACGTGAAAGAATTCTAAGTACTTACGGGTACAAGATATCTTATAGAAAATTATAGAAAGCCAAACAAAAGGCCATAGTGAAGATATTTGGAGTTTGTGATGAATCATATGCCATGCTACCTAGATGGTTACAACATATGCAGTTGTTTTCACCAGATTCATTTTACAAGATCGAGACCAATCTATATGTGGTGGGCAACCGAGTGAACAACCAATATCGCATGTTTCATCGTGTTTTCTGGACGTTTAGACAATGTTGTGATGCATTTAATCACTGCAAACCAATAATACAGGTTGATGGCACATTTCTGTATGGTAAGTATCGTGGCACACTGTTGATTGCCGCATCACAAGATGGAAACAATCGTTTACTGCCGCTTGCTTTTGCTGTTGTGGAAGGAGAAACTTTAGATGCGTGGTCTTGGTTTTTGGGATTGATCCGGGAACATGTTACCAATAAGATCGGTATATGTCTGATCTCTGATCGGCACCAAAGCATTAAATCGGTCGTTTCGAATCCTCGCCTAGGTTGGCAGCCTCCAAATGCTTATCATGTATACTATCTTCGACATATTACCAGTAATTTCAACCTGAGATTCAATAATAAATAGTTGAAGGAGGAACTGATGACTCTAGGTATGTCTTTTTCAAACTACATAAATTTTGTATTTATGTTTTCTTTAATAATATGGTGACCTAAATAAGTTAACATTTTTGTATAGGGTACACCGCATACAAGATAAACTTCGATCAGAAGCTTGAGAAATTCCGTGAAACCAGTCCTGAAATACAAAGGTGGATTGATGGCATTAGGAAGGAGAAATGGTCACTGGCTTATTATGATGGTGGTTGTCGATTTGGACACATGACAACCAATTTGTCTGAATATGTGAATAAAATTTTAAAGGGTGCTAGGAATCTGCCGATCACCGCTTTGGTTAAGTGTTCATATAGTAGGATTGTCGAGTATTTTGTTCAGTGGGGTGCGGAAGCGAGAGGCAAGCTTAGTTTTGGTCACCGATATTCTGACAAGGCAATGAAGAAGCTCTTGAAACATCAAGAAGATGCTTCTTCGCATCAGGTCCGCCGATATGATACCCTACGATTCGAGGTCGAAGCGGCTTTCAATCCGGTCACCCAGAGAGGGGGTCGCTGTTGGAGGGTCAACTTACAAACGAAATATTGTCAGTGTGGAAAATTTCAAGCATATCACTTGCCATGTTCACACGTCATTGCTGCATGTGCGGCCATGATGCTCGACCATGATCAGTATGTTAACGATATATACATATGACATAGTATCATTAATGTTTACGCTTCCCAGTGGTTTCCAATCGGAAATGAGGAAGAAATACCCGAGATACAGCAGCCTTGGACCTTAGTTTCGGATGTGTCGATGCTACGCCCGAAAGGGAGACCCAAGTCAACCCGCATTCGTAATGAGATGGACTGGGTAGAGTCACAACCGACCCAACGATGTGGATTGTGTAGGTCTCAGTCATAACCGGCGCCACTACCCTCAACGAGCTGGAGGATTAGGAAGTGGAGGAATTGGTACGGAAGAAAATATTTAGATTACAACACCCTATTATGTATGATTTCCAATGCTTTGCTTTAATAAATCAAATGTTACAGCATATAATTAGTATGTTTTGTTATAATAATAAATGGCTATAATTTAAAGACAAAACAAAAATATAACGAAACAAAATATCAAGTTAATTACTCCATTAATTACAAAATTGGTATAAATGTCCGTTAGGTACAAAATATCAATTAGATAATATTCTACATAATTACAATGCAACTGTAAGGTCACTACTGAGCGTGATCACCATCGTGCTGAAAGGGAGACAAGATGCACTGTCGTTATTTACCCCGAGCCTCACGACATGGATTTCTTCTGACATTGGGTTCAACTTGAATTGGCCCTTCACTTGCTGAGCTAGAGTCTAAAACTGCGGAGAAGTCGACGTTCAAGTCAATACCCATACCAGCGTATTCAAGAGAGTATATTGGGGTATTTTGTATTTGCTCAATCATGGGTTTGGGTGCATCTAGTGTGTTAGCAATCGGGTGATATGCGGGTGGTGTGAAGAACAAATTAGGTGAATTTGGATGCATAGGGGAATGAGTATGCATGGACGATGACGAATGGGCAGGCATGGACGATGGTCCTGCCATCTCAGTATGAAAATACGTTGGAGCGGGTTCCTGTGAAAAGTCATGTCCCTAGGTGGGTGGATAATAATTAATATCCTTCTCCATGTCCCGGTATAGGCGGTGTGTAGAAATTATGTTGTTCCAGACGATGTCTTCTCCTACCAAGAGACTGACCCTCCACTTTTCCTGCTGGCATGCGTGCAAGCGGAGGAATCGGTTCCACGGCTTGTGTGAGAGATACAGCTGAGACAGTAGGTATAATGATGCTATCCGCCTCATCGATGCTGCCATAATAGCCGCAAGCTCTTGATTAAGTTCACCAAACGTGAACTCTGGTTGACCCTCATGAGTACTTAAGTAGTACAATTGCTCCATCACATCAACCTACAGCAAGGTTAATAACTATTAACAGTAATTTATCAAAATATAATTCAACCAAAAAACAATATGCTTAGAAACCAAAACGTTACCGAATATCCTCTGAGTGCACCTTCCTTGCCAACCCATCGTCGTGTCCTACGCAAGTACCATCGCATATACTCTGATTGCTTATTTAGGAGACCAATCTGTGGTTGATTATGACAAATCACCTTCATGTGTCTATCATTCCAAAAACTAATGTCATTATCCAACATGAGTGCTCAATTCTCAGATTGTTTGCCCCTAAGTGACAGATCATGGCGATTTTCTGGTTGGGAAGGTTCATTGGGTATATGTTGCTGCAGGCCGAATTGACGCATCACACGATCTGGTTGAACCCACTCGATAATGTTGAAGCATATCAAAGGAAGAACAACCCTCCATAAGTACATGGCTTCTAGACAGACCATGGGTAGTGCTGGCATCATCATGTCGTCGTAGGGACACCAAATAATCTACCAACATGGAACAAAATAATGCAATTACATTCCTAAGATAGAGACAACATAAATAATACAATACATTCCTAATTTTATTTAAATTGAAAATTTATACTTACATCACGATGCTTCATTTTGTCAAATCGGTCACGATAATACGTCAGGTGGTGCATCTGCCTGTTATAAGTAACCCCTGAACGCCACCTATCATTGTTTCAAAAAAGGATTATCAGATCAAGTATGAGCTACAAACATTGATGACATTACGAATTTTACATGCTACTTACCGTGTACTGTATGGTGTACCAAAATCTCGTTGGTCAATCACGAGCTGCGGAGCAATGGAAGGCATCCTTTCCCATGCCTATATTTGAACCAACGGCATGAACCCGCAAATCTCCTTCTTTTCATAATTTGTAAACTTGCACAACTCTCAATACAAGTAACCTAATACAACCGAACCCCAGCTATACTGACCTGTTACTTCAAAATTCTCAAATAGTGGAAGATATCTCAGTGACACATGTGCACCGGAGGGATCCGGGAGCAATAAGTTTCCTATCAACCTGAGTATATACGCTCGTGTATATACAACCCTCCACCATTGATTATCCTCCCATTGAGAGAAGTGCCCAAAATGATCTTCCAGCCACTTTAACTTTATTCTTGAACCTTTCATGTCAGAATCGTTAGGAACTTTGCCTAGCATTTCACCGAAATATTACTTCCAATGTATATGAGTTGCACCAATAACAGCGGGACCGTTATTGCGTAATCCACAGAGAATAGCAACATCCTGCAGTGTGATGGTGCATTCTCCCCATGACATGTGAAAGGTATGTGTCTCGGGTCTCCATCACTCAACAAGTGCAGTAATCAAATTATGATCAAGGTGGGTTATATTTACTTGGGCTACCCCCAAGAAACCGGCTATTTGAAGATTAGCTCTAACAGACTCTGGGAGATCCATAACAGCAGGATTAAATGTCAGTCCACGTCGAGCTCTAAGAACTCGATCGGGTGATCCATTCCATACGTGCTGGGAAACATGCTTTTCTTGCAGGTTCAATAGTGAATCATCCACCGGGCCGAGGTTTACTGTTTGTGCCCTGATTATGAACTAGATGATGCCATATATTTCACGTGACATTAAAAAAAATGTTACAATTATATAGATTATATAATAAAATCTATTGAGTTATATAATTAAGGAAAATTATAGTATCAATTTAACCCTAATAAATACTGATATTAATGATAAATTTAATTAATGATAAAGTATTTATTTAAAATAACAAGAGGCAATAAAAAAATATCCTAATAACAAGTAGAAAATAATATCACAAGAGGCATAAAAAAATAATAGCAATAACAATTTACACCAATAAATATTCATCAATTATTACAGTAGTAAAAAAAATTTTACTTTTAAAGAATTAAAAGAAAGTTACAAGCAATTTTAAAGGAACACTGCTACAAAAAAAATATGCTATAAGTATAGGGAGTAACGATGACATTAATGATAAAGTATCTATTTAAAATAACAAGAGGCAATAAAAAATACCATAATAAAAAGTAGCAAATAATATCACTAGAGGCATAAAAAAATAATAGTAACAACAATTTACACTAATAAATATTCATCAATTATTAGAGTAATAAAAAAAATTTAACTTGTAAGAATTAAAAGAAAGTTACCAGCAATTTTAAAGGAACACTACTACAAAAAAAAATTATACTATAAGTATAGGGAGTAACGATGACATTAATGATAAAGTATCTATTTAAAATAACAAGAGGCAATAAAAAAATACCCTAATAACAAGTAGCAAATAATATCACAAGAGGCATAAAAAAATAATAGCAATAACAATTTACACCAATAAATATTCATCAATTATTACAGTAGTAAAAAAAATGTTACCTTGTAAGAATTAAAAGAAAGTTACCAGCAATTTTAAAGGAACACTGCTACACAAAAATTTATACTATAAGTATAGGGAGTAACGATGACATTAATGATAAAGTATCTATTTAAAATAACAAGAGGCAATAAAAAAAATACCCTAATAACAAGTAGCAAATAATATCACAAACAGTAAATGAAATTTCCTACTGATATCTATTTATAGGAGGAGGAGTGGTCTGTTAGGGGGAGGGGATAAGGGAACCAATATTATGCAGGGGGACGCCCCACAGGCGTGTTTGATACGAGGGTTGGGGAGGGACGCCCCTGCAGCGCCACGTGGCGTAATGCAATGCAGGGGAGGCGCCACTGCGCCTGCCACCTTTGAAGGCATCATCCGCAGTGGCGCCTCTCCTGCATTGCGCCATGTGGCGTTGCAGGATAGCTTTTGTCTTCTTTTTTTTTAATAATGGTAGGCGTCAGTCTAACTGGCGTCTTTGACCCGTCAGAGGGGGGAAAAAATATGCCACGTGTCCAAAAGGACCCCCCATTGGTAAATAGTTTCAGAATAACCCTAAATTGGTAAATAGTTTCTAAAAGGAACCATTTTCGCCAAAAAGCCCTCCTCTAGTTTCAAAAATGTGCTGCTAAAAATATGGTCTTTCAATTAAAAAATTAATTATTTAATTTATGTATATATCAACAGGAAACATGTTAGTCCCTATGTTATGTTATTTTAGATTTTATATGTGATTGAGTTAAACATTTCCGTTTGTTTTAGATTTTGATAGAATTGATTATGAAAGAATTGATTTTTTAAAAAAATTGATTTGTGTTTGGTAATGATATTTTAAAAGTGTGTTGAGAGGAATTGATTTCATTTGTATGATAAAAGTATAATCACTTTTGATGTGTGTTCTTGGTGAGAACAATAACTATGAGAGTATCCGATCGATTTGATAAGGTAAATGGTATGGTATGAAAGTTTGCCCTCTCTGAAGATCCCTTTTCTGTTTTATAGGCCCTTCCATGCCAGGGGTGTGAGGCCGTTATACTCGACGCCTTTCTGTTCCGGGAATTGCGGGGGAATCCCCTCACATGTGCGCCCCCTCTCGGTCATGAGATTGAGGTCGTTCTCTGGAATATTTTAGAGAGTGCTCGCGTGCCTTGCTCGACTTCCATTCTCGGTCGCGTTCCGGGTTGGGCTCCCAAGGGTAACCGGTCCATTCCCGAGTATTGGCCTCTTATTGGGGTGCAGGAGAGTACCCAGGTCCCATATGTGTACTTTGGGCCTTTGCCCCAAATCCAGCGGGAACAATGTGTAAATATAAAAAAATTGTGGGTCTCATATCCAGAATTGATTTTCTTCAGTGTAAAATGTAACATCCCTGACTGCTTTATGGATTGACGACTGTCCCCACAAACCAACACGGGTCTTTTCAGCGTGCTTTGTCCTCACTCACACGATTCCTATGAAAACTTCCCAGGAGGTCACCCATCCTGGATTTGCTCCAAGTCAAGGCCGCTTAACTGTGGTGTTCTTAAGTGATGGACTACAGAAAAGAAGATGCATCTTGTTGATATAGGTAGTACCAATCAGTTCTTATAAGACATCCTTAACTGTATAGTCTCATACCAACAAAGTCCCGGGATCCCTCTCATTTGGGTGTCTTATCGATTCATTCATGTGGCCCTCCACCTAGAAGTGTGCCAGGAGCTGCTCCTTGTTCGTGCCTTCTCCACTCTCAGCCCTCGTCAGTCCCGGGTGTCACGTGCCCACTAGCTTCTACCTGGTTCGTCCCTGAACCACACCGTACTAGGAGAGGTGCCGCTCTGATACCATCTGTAGCATCCCTGACTGCTTTATGAATTGACGACCGTCCCTACAAACCAACACGGGTCTTTTCAGCGTCCTTTGTCATCTCTCACACACTTACTATGAGAGGTGCCGCTCTGATACCATTTGTAGCATCCCTGGCTGCTTTATAGGTAGACGACTGTCCCCACAAACCAACATGAGTCTTTTCAGCATGCTTTGTCCTCTCTCACACGCTTCCCGGGAAAACTTCTCAGGAGGTCACCCATCTCAGAAATGCTCCAAGTTAAGCACGCTTAACTATGGAGTTCTTAAGTGATGGGCTACCGAAAAGAAGATGCATGTTGTTGATATAGATAGTACCAAACAATTCTTATAAGTCGTCTTAACTGTATAGTCTCATACCTACACAGTCTCAGGATCCATCTCATTATGGTGTATTATCGGTTCATTCATGTGGCCATCCGCCTAAAAGTCTGTCAAAAGCCGCTCCTTATCTGTGTCTTCTTGTACAGGTGACCACTCCCCGCCCCCGTCAGCCCCGGGTGTCACACAGAAACTAGGAATTCTTTCTTCTATCAGAATTAATTCTACCAAACACAAGATAAATTATTTTCAATTCTATTGATTTTGTTTTTGCTTCTAGAATTTATTATGGGCTATCCAAAATCTTAACCAAATGGGCACTTATATGTTGCACATTTGGTAATTATTGGGTTTTTTTAACTTAGGTGTAATTTCATCCTAAAATTATCAATCTATTGCAGGGGTAAGTCGTACATACAATATACGACATCACTTATTATTTTAATAAAATATTCAAAATTGTACACATCATGTACGACTTTTTTTTTTGAATAAGACATTTAACTTTAAAAAAAGTCGTAAATGAAAAATACGACTTTAAAGATTTTATTAAAAAACAATTAAAAAATAAAATCATACATGTAATACATGACTTCAACTTTCTGGGATTTTAGGATACGCTAATGCTAAACGAACACAGATTTTTAAACACTTACGCTGACATCGTATATAGTATAGTACTATTACGAAATACTATTAAAAATGAATAGAATCTTAATACTAAAACAAGACATTAACGAGTTAAGAAAATACTTAAACATACTAGAAACATTAGAACAAAATGAATATATTATTCTCCACCAAGAATTGGTCAGAAAAAGAATAAGAAAATTAAAGCAAGAATTAGAAAATTGTATAGGATAATGGGATTATCTGAAGAAATAGAATCAGGATTTAAAGAATTAGAAAGAATATTGAAAGAATTAAATAAAAATATTATTCGATTAATCCAAAATACAGATAAAATTGCAAATTACACTTGCAATAAAATACAAAAAGGAAAAAATGAAATAGAAAATATTAAAGAATCCTTAAATAATATTAATAAAGGAAAAGAGATAGATAAAAATGATGACATTATTAGAATAAAAATTATTTTGGAACAACTAGAAAACTTATTAGAATATGAAGAAAATAATAGATGTATAACAAAAATTGAACTAGAAGAAATTCTAGAATCCAGAAAATTAAAAGGAATAATAATTAAACAGGAGCCAGAACAAGAATCTTCATGGATACCTACACTTGTATCTTCATGGAGGGGATAAAAGAAGAATATATGGAAACATTAAGAAAATCAAATGATTTAGAAGAAATTCAACAATTATTAGAACAACTCAAAATAGTTGAAGAAGAAAATAATCAAATACATAACATCGAAAAGATTGATAAAAAAGACATAGAAAATAAAGAAAATGAGGAAATAATCCTAAATTACAGTTCATCTTCAGAATCTGAAGAAAACCATATAAAAATGGAAAGAGGAGAATATAGCGGAAAAAGCCCTAAAAGAAAATGGGAAGAATATAAATATACACCTGAAGGAGCTTGGGATAAATATGAAACCGAAGCTATGTATAATAAAGGATATGCAAGGAAAAATAATAATAAATGGACAAAAGTTCAAGAAGAATTTAAACCCCGATACCATAATACAGGAAATATACTTGACCTTGACTGTATTAGAAACAAAGAAGATGTATTATTAAGATGGACGAATGAAATAATTCTAATGATCCTAACTGATGAAAGATTTAAACAATTAAATTTTATAGAAACTAAAAATTTTGTGACATTCAAAACAACAGGAAATGTACAAAAATTCTTATTAAGTGTTAAGGATGCAGAATGGATTAACTTCGGAAGAATGGTAGATAATAGTGCAGACTATGTTAAATTAATAATGACTCTAATACACCAAGAATTTTTAGGATATAATTTAATGGAACAAAGAGAAAAAACAAATAAAACTCTAACTGAAAATGCCAAGTCACACCTTAATAGAATGCAAATATGTGATATGTGTCAGATAGAAAGTTTTATCTGCGAATATCAAAAATACTACTATCAATTGGATGGAGAATCTAAAGAAATATATAAATATATCTTTATAGACAAATTACCATATCCATTAAATTAAAAAATTAATAAACTTTGGGAATCAAAACCCGAAGAAACAGCAAATACTTTAGGAGGAGTTATTAAACTCTTATATCAAGAACTAAGAGAACAATGTCTGAATAGAGAAACAATTAGACAATTGAATAGAGGAAGTACTGTCATCTGTTGTGACATCCCAGAGATAGAAAAACCAGGGAAATATGGTTGTGATAAAATAATAAAAAGAAAGAAAAAATATTACAAAAGACCAAATCTACGAAAGACTTATTCTAGAAAGAAAAATTATTACAAGAATAATAAAAAGAAATATTTCAGAAGAAAGAAATCAACACCAAGAAAATATTGCCCAAAGGGAAAAAAGAAATGTGTCTGTTGGATATGCAATATTGAAGGACATTATGCTAATGAATGCCCTCAAAGGAAAGAAAAAGATTTTAAGGAAAAATCAAAATTAATAAAACAAGTCTTACAGATATATGAACTTGAACCATTATAAGAAGAACTAAGTGATTCGGAAATAAGTATCTACGAATATACAAATAATGAATTATCTTCAGAAGAAGGAGAATTCGAATAGCACCTATATAAAAATATTGATAGAAAAAAGTAAGAATGTAACAGAAGCCTATATAGATACTGGAACAAGTCTTTGCCTTGCAACAGAAGCATTGATTGATAATTGGGAAAGATTAGAAAAACCATTAAAAATACAAATTGCTGATGGATCAATACATTCGTTGTATTGGATAGCAAAAAGAATTATTTTGATAATACAAGAGAAAATATTTATAATACCAACAATATATAAACAGGAAACAGGAATAGATATAATTATTGGAAATAATTTCCTACGATTATATCAACCATTTTGTCAATATTTAACATATATTACTTTAAGAACTCCATATATTTATCAAAAACAAAAACGAGAGATTATTAAAATACCAATCATCCATACTTCTACCTGTACTTATTCATCAAAGTTTCAACAGCTGAAACGTGGTGAGATTATTAGCTTAATTTGCACAAAAATTCGCCATATATTAGTAAATTTAGAACCAAATAGAATAATACCAGCTCATATCGAAGAATTGTTGGAAAAGGTTTGTAGTGAAAACCCTTTAGACCCAAGAATTAACAAAAACACTGATTTAGTTGAATTAAAATTAAAAGACCCCACAAAAGAGGTAAAATGTAAGCCAATGATTTACACAAAACAAGATAGAGATGAATTTGAGAAAGACATTGATGAAATGTGTAAAAAAGGACTAATCAGACCATCAAATAGTAAACACTCAGCACCAGTTTTTTATGTAGAAAATCATAACGAAATAAAAAGAGGTAAACGAAGAATGGTAATTAATTATAAACAAATTAACGATGCCATGGAAGGAAATGCCTATTTTCTTCCAAGAAAAGATTTAATTATTGAAAGAATTAGAAACATGGATTGGTTTAGCACCTTTGACTGTAAATCAGGTTTTTACCAAATTAGATTAACTAAAGAATCCAAAGCACTAACAACATTCAGTTGTCCTCAAGGTCAATATGAATGGAATGTACTCCCAATGGGATTAAAGCAATCACCTGGAATCTTCCAGCGGAGAATAGATTCAATTCTTAAAGAATTTAAAGATTTTTGTCTTATTTATATTGATGACATATTAATCTTTTCAAACAAAGGATTAGATGATCACTTTAAAAAGATAGAATTCGTTCTTAACAAATGTTATGAATATGGAATAGTCTTAAGCAAGAAAAAAGCTATCCTAGCCCATAATAGAATTAATTATTTAGGATTAGAAATCGAAAAAGGGAAAATAATAATGCAACGACATGTATTAGAGAAACTTCAAAGTTTTCCAACAACATTAAAGGATAAAAAGGATTTACAAAGATTTCTTGGACTACTAACATATATTTCAAATGAAGGTTTTATCAAAAATCTTGCAGCAGAAAGAAGAATCCTTCAACAAAAACTAAAGAAGGATGCCCTCTGGACCTGGACTGATGAGGATGATAGACTGATTATAAAAATGAAAGACTTATGCCGGGATCTTCCTGAGCTATATCATCCATCGGATGACGATATAATAATTATTGAGACTGATGCCTCAAATGACTGTTGGGGAGGTGTTATGAAAGCAAAAACCCCTGGATACAAAAATGAATTACTGTGCCGATATATGTCAGGAACTTTTTCAGATAGTGAGATTAATTATCCCACTCATGAAAAAGAGACATTGGCTTTGATCCATAT
The DNA here is from genome assembly GCA_030762895.1 of Sophora flavescens. NCBI lineage: Eukaryota > Viridiplantae > Streptophyta > Magnoliopsida > Fabales > Fabaceae > Sophora > Sophora flavescens. The sequence continues at coordinate 39,666,109 of CM061064.1, forward strand.
GTTGGAAAAACATCGGATTTATATACTGGATAAGGACTTTATTGTCCGAACCGACTCGACTTATGTCGCAAATTTTAAGAACTTAAATCATAAAGAAACTTACAAACAAGGACGATTGATTAGATGGCAAATGAAACTTGCCGAATACAATTACTCAATCTCTCACATTAAGGGAGATAAAAATGTTCTTGCAGATATTTTATCGAGAGAATGGAGCAATCAACAACTGAAGACATGATGAAGCAGATTCAATATCAAGAAATGATCGAGAAGCAAAAGATGATGGAACTTGACTTGATCAGAACAAATATTGAAGTACTAACATTTCAATTACAAAGAATACCCATCAAAGAAGACCCTATGAAAAATATTAAACAACAGGTACAGGAAAGCACTAATGAAAAATGGTATACTATCTTCAATGGACCACACCCCGGTGTTTACAATGAATGGCACAAAGCAGCCCCTCACTATATTGGAATCTCAGGAGTCCGTCACAAAGGATTTCGTACCAAAGAAGAAGCAGAGAAGGCTTTGATCGATTACCAAAAAGAACAAGACAAGGTCAAAGAAGTATATCTTGGCCCAAAGACTTTTTCTGAAACCATAAAGACTCCACCAGTTCAAAAAACTTCATTAAGAATACTTGGAAGAATTCCTTCTTCCATCGATGACTATCAAATTCCCTCAAGAAAAGATCATGAACTTCAAGTTCAATTTTCCAAGGAAAAATTTTTTGAACACCTAAAAAGACTAACCCACTGGTCCGAAAAAGAAAAGCTTAATTGTTTTTACATGGTCAACCGAAATATGTTCGGAGTTAAGGCCGTAATTACTCCTGGAGCAACATCGATTTTTACATCTAATATGTTTCAGTTTGGACTTATTGAATGTCTCTACCTCAGCCAAGACTTGGAAGAAATCAAATTATTTCCATATAATTTGAAGGAAGCCATCCAGAACTATCAAAAGAGTGTCGCAAAGGATAGAACTATTTTTCTGAAGTTCTATTCAGCCTACCCAGATTTTGCAACTAAACAACCCACAAAGAATTTAATCTTCATTGGAGTAAGTAACAATACTTTCTCTATGCGAGATGAACCTACTGGAGAAGAATACAGCGAAGAAAAGATTGTCACAATCCTAGCAAACCAATTGGCGAGCATCTTTACTCAATGTCAGATAATTGGTAAAGACTCTTTTATAAAAGCCATGTACAAAGGTCCACATACGTTGCTACTCAGAAAAACTAGTGGAAAATTGATTCGAGAAAGAGACCTAGCATTACTAACGAACTTTGAATTACCATTCTACACGCTACAAGGACTTTCAATGAATTACCAACCAGCTGTCCTTGACTTATTGTGCTCAATGATTAAGGAGAATGACAATCACGCATGCGAAAGATGCGAAAAACAGAAAGACTGTCGGCAAGATGACAAGGACTCAGACGAAGCCATTATTGAAGAATGACGTAAGCACTGACGTCATCAAGCATTATTGGAAGAATGACGTAAGCAATGACGTCATCATGAATGATTAAAGTGTCTGATTGATTGAAAAATGTAATAATGTAAGGACTTTTCTGTAATTTACATAGTACCCTTACGTGTATAAATAAGACTCCTCAGTCCTAAGGAAGGCAGAGCAATTTGAACGAAAGTTTCAATCTCTCTCTTCTCTCTAAGAAGTTCTAAGCTATGCTTAGCGATTCCTTGAGTGTGGAATCAACCTTGTTCTATGTACTTCACTACTGGTTATAAATAAACTACTTTCATATATTCCTTTACTTCATTACTACTTTACTTTCATTACTTCCAACTACTCGTTGAAATCCCAACTTGAATTAGACGGAAGCTGCGGTGGACCAAAAGAACCCAGAATCATTTTGAAAAGCCCAAGATCAGGTATGACTCATCATCTATTTAATTTCATTTAGTCTATACTAGAAATCAATCATGTCCGAAATAGAAAAAGAAATAATTAATAATACTGATGTAGAACATTTACAAATTACTGAAGAAGATGGAAACTATGAAGGAAGTATCTTAATAGATCCGAAATTATTTCAAAAGATCCAGAAGGAAGACTTGAATTTATCTAAAGATGCAAACATGAAAAAACTAGGAGGTATAATGAAACGATTTAATCAGAAAGAAAATATAATATATTATGGGAAAATAATTAATGAAATCCCAATAGACATATCTGAAACACAAGGAAACACATGCATACAATTGTTAAATAAGAAGAAATTAATTGAATTAAAAAGGAATTTAAAAAAGGAATCACATAGAAAGAAAATAGGATACATTCATATAGGAGAAATACAAGTCTTAATCAAGGCAACCTTTCAAGAAGGAATAGATTCACCAATTGAACTAGTTCTAAAAGATGATAGAATAACAGATCCTAAAGATAAAATATTAGGAGTAATCGAAGGAAACTTAGCTTATGTTAAGCTAAAATTCGAAATACACCCAAATATTGGAATACCATTAGATACTCAAAGATTAGATCAATCTTTAACTATGGAACATAGATTTTTAAGGAATAATTTAATGAGATCAGGAGATAAGATTTTCTCAATTACTTACTGTGTTAATTATGCACTGACAAATTCACATCATAGCATTACTTTTAGAAATAATGATAGAATAGATATACCAAGACTATTTGAAGAAATATGAAAGATTTATTATCCTAAAAGAAATGACTTAACGGAATTAGGAATTTCTATAAGAAATCCAAGATCACTAAGTTTTAGGCAGACCCCTAAACCAATTACTTTCCCTGAAATAGAAAATAAGGAAGATGAAAATATAAATAAATTATCAAACCAAGTAAGAGATCTAGCCCAATATTTGAGAAATAGAATATGAACAAAGAAAAAGAATTAAGAAATATTCATGAAAAATCTTATAACAAAATAAATCAAGATAAAAAGAATATAAAAGATTTTATGAATATCTATGATAATCATCTTAAAAAAGATAAAAAAGATAAAAATCGAAAACAAATGGAAAAATATATTATAGAAAAGGAAAAAGAACTAAATAATATAAGAAACAAAAGAAAAGAACACAAAAAACAAATAATAGAAAAATTAGAAGAAATGATTTCGAAAAAATCAGATCAATTATCAACTAGTTATTTTAAAATAACAGCGCCAATTTTTTAAGATAATTAAAATGGAAATATATTCTGAGTTTGACATTCAAACATAAAATGAAATTATGAGTGTTCTAGTAATGGATTTACCTATTGATTGTAAACAACTAATAATTGAAAAAAATAAAGAATCAAATTAGACAAGAAGATTATTATCTTGCAATTATTTCGTTAGATATAGAATGGAACTATATGGAAGAAATATGATTATCTTTTGAATATGATAGACTATCATTATCTGATATATATGAAGAATGGGATTTATTAGATGATTAAATGGATCAAGAAATATCAAGTATTCTGGTGATGAAAATACCCAAAGATTGCAAGCAGATAATAATTAACAAAATAAAACACCAACACTGGCAGGAAAAACTCTATTTAAAACAAATAGTGCAAAGAATACAATTGACATTTTGTGAAGAAGAACGAGATCAATTAATCAAAGATATAATGGAAATAGATGAATCTATAATGGACTATGGGTATGAATTATTAGTAACCCAAATTATGCATGAAAATAATCATCCAGACTATGCCTAATTACTACCACTACCTGGGAAAAGATAGAGTGGTACCAAATTGGTATCAGAGCCAAGAACTAGCCAATTAATAATGAGTACTCTATACATAGAAATATTCGTTCACTATCTAAGTATGATAGATTTAACAAATTAGAACAGATTAAAAGACTTAGTACAAGAATTAAAAGAAGAAGCAACTGATACATGTAATAAACATATGGAATATCATTGTGAGTACTGTGATTATAATGAATACGAGAGAAAAATAGACTTGATAAAAATAATGATTGAAAAATTAAATGAATGGATAAATCAGGATGATCAATAGATTCAACGATCCACAACCCGTAGACACTGTAGAAGTGTCGATAAGGTGTTATAAAAATGGATGTCAGTTTAGCAAAACTCTTTAGGATACAATTACACCATATAGGTTAAAAACCTTACATTATTAGTTGACAGGTGTAGGAGAAATTGAACCATTGTCCACTGATTTTTGTTGTATACCGTGAACAAAATTTCCTCTGAAAAGATAAGATACGTGATAAATTTTGAACTTACCTCCAACAGGGAGTGAGTGATACGACCGACAATCACATCAAACTCTAGATTTTCAATTAAAATTTATATAATATTAACTGGATAATTTATTAATTATAATTTTTATTAAATCTATTTTTCTTTCGTATTCTTCACAGTCACAATACTCAGTGATATTCCATGTGTTTATTACATGTATCACTGGCTTCGTCTTTTAGTTCTTGTATTAGTCTTTTTACTATATCTTGATTTGTTAAATCAAGCATACTTAATTTGTGAACAAATTTTTCTATGATTTGAGGATTCATTAGTACTTAGCTCTGATACCAAAATGGTACCACTCTATAAAAATATATTTTATTTTTATATTCAGAGTAGTATTATACATAGTTTTGGTAGTTTTCATGCATAATTTGAGTTACTAATAATTCATACCCGTATTTACTTATAGATTCGTCTATTTCTATTAACTCTTGAATTATCTGTCTTCGTTCTTCTTTGCAAAATGCTAATTCTATTCTTTGTTGTACCTGTTTTAGATAAAGTTCTTCTTGTTAGTGTTGGTGTTTTAATTTGTTAATTATTATTTGTTTACAATCTTTGGGTATTTTCATAACGAAAATACTTAATATTTCCCGATCCATTTAATCGTCTAATAAGTCATATTCTTCATATTTGTCAGAATCAGATAGTATATCATATTCAAAAGCTAATCCCAGTTATTCCATGTAATTCTATTCTATGTCTAAAGAAATAACTGCAAGATAATAATCTTCTTGTCTAAATTGGGCTTTTATTTTTTCAATTATTAATTGTTTACAGTCGGTAGGTAAATTCATTACTAGTACACTTATTATTTCTTTTTCAGTTTGGTCATCAAATTCAGAATATATTTCCATTTGTTTATTCGATGTCACTAACTTCAAAGGGTGGTGCAGTTAACCTAAAATAATTAGATGATGATTGAGTCATTTTTTCTATCTTTTCTATTTTTCCTATTATTTGTCTTTTATATTTTTTCTTTTATTTCTTAGGTTAATAAGTTCTTTTTCTTTTTCCATAATATATTTTTCTATCTGTTTTCGATTTTTATCTTCTTTATCTTTTTTAAAATGATTATCATAGATATTCATAAGTTCTATTATGTTCTTTTTATCTTGATTTATTTTATTATAAGATTTTTTATAAATATTCCTTAATTCTTTCCCCCTATTCATATTCTATTTCTTAAGTATTGAGCTAAATCTCTTACTTGGTTTGATAATTTATTTATATTTTCGTCTTTATTTATTTCTTCTGTTTCAGCAAAAGTAATTGGTTTAGAAATCTGTCTAAAACTTAGTGATTTTGGATTTCTTATAGATATCCCTAGTTCAGTTAATTCATTTCTTTTGGGGTAGTAAATCTTTCCTATTTCTTCAAAAAGTCTTGGTATATCAATTCTATCATTATTTCTAAAAATAATACTATGGTGAGAATTTGTTAGTACATAATTGACACAGTAAGTAATTGAGAATATTTTGTTTCCTGGTCTCATTAAATTATTCCTTAAAAATATATGTTTCATGGTTAAAGATTGATCTAATCTTTGAGTATCTAATGGTATTCCAATATTTGGGTGTATTTCAAATTTTAACTTAACATAAGCTAAGTTTCCTTCTATTACTCCTAGTATTTTGTCTTTTGGGTCTGTTATTCTATCATCCTTTAAAACTAGTTCTATAGGTGAATTTATTACTTCCTGAAAAGTTGCTTTAATTAAAACTTGTATAGCTCCTATATGAATATATCCAATCTTCTTTCTATGTGTTTCTTTCTTTAAACTTCTTTTTAGATCTATCAACTTCTTTTTGTTCAATAATTGGATACAAGTGTTACCTTGTGTTTCTGATATATCTATTGGTGTTTGATTAATTATCTTTCCATAATATATTATATTTTCTTTTGATTAAATCGTTTCATTATTCCTCCAAGTTTCTTCATATTTGCGTCTTTTGCTAGATTTAAGTCTTCCTTTTGTATTTTCTGAAATAATTTTGGAACTATTAAAATACTTCCTTCATAATTTCCATCTTCTTCGGTAATTTGTATATGTTCAACATCAGTATTATCAATATTTTCTCTTTCTATTTCAGACATGATTAATTCCTAATATAAACTGAACGAAATTGAATAGGTGATGAGTCATACCTGATTTGGGTTCTTCAAAATTATATCTGAATTCTTTGGTCCACCGCTGCTTCCGTTTAGTTTAGTTGAGATTCGATCGCAACGAGTAATTGAAAGTAATGAAAGTAGAGAAATATATGAAAGTAATGTTTATTTATGATCAGTGGTTGAAGTACATAGAACTATTTTGAATCCACTCTCAAGGATTCGAACCAGCAGAGCTAGAGAACTTCTCAAAGAGAAGAAGGGCGAGAATTGAAATTCTGATTTGCCTCAGCATAAGAGGGCTTATTTATATACGCAAGAGGGCTAAGTAATTTACAAGAAAGTCCCTGTGAACACCCCATTTTGACCGGGTCTCTTAATATTCACTAAAAAAATTTCAAAAATAAAAATATAAATAAAAATAATAAAATAAAAATTTGAAAAGAAAATAAAAACCCATCTGATCCTCCTCCTCAGCAACCACTTTATTTGAATTTGAATTTAATTTTCAAATTAGAGATAGGAATGTTAACCTGGGCATGTTTTTAGGATCATAATCGGATAACAACCTTAAATCTAGGCGGAATTTTAGGATCAGGATTGAAGGGATTGAATTTGAATTTAATTTTCAAATTAGAGATAGGAATGTTAACCTGGGCATATTTTTAGGATCATAATCGGATAGCAACCTTAAATCTAGGAGGAATTTTAGGATCGGGATTGGAGGGATTGGCATTATAAAAAATCCTAGGGGCATATTGTTTGGGGGGTTGATCTGCGCACCATTCATCATTCTCCTGTCTGTGTTCTCTTCAAATCATCACTTTCTCTATTCTCATGGCAAAAAACAACTTTCCAAGTCCAAATCAGTAGCCTCTACCATCCCTCTCATCCATCTCCTTCTTCCTCTCTACCATCCCTCTCATCCATCTCTTTCTTCCTCTCATGTCTCTCAAAACACCATAGCCACCAAGCTTTCTTCCCATTATTCCTCTGGTTCACACCGCGCCTTGCTCAGATCCGACCGTCGCGCCGTCCACAGCATCTTGCCTCACCGCTCCCTCTTCTGCGAACAGTAGCGCAAAGCCTCCTTCTTCCCGTTTCCGTACAGCAAATGCTACAGAGGAGAATAATTTACTTTTTTAGAATATAAAGTGTTTTGGTTTTCCTTTTAGAATAAAAACGTGATACATCTCTGTTTATTTATTTATTCTTATTCTTTTTTTTTCTTTTTCTTTTTTTTCTTTTTTTTTTTGTCTGTCTTTGTCTCTTTTTTTAGTTTCTCTGTTTGTTTGTTTATTTGTTTTTATTTATTTTATCTTTGTTTCTTTTTAGTCTGACCTAATCTTTTATTTTGTGGTGTTTGGGTTTGGTTTGAGTGTGTTCTTTGGGCTAAATATGGTATTGATTTTGATGTGAGTATTTTAATGGGCTGGTCACATAGCCCAAGTCAAAAGTGCTATAAACACTTATATGAAGTCAAACTTTATTTTTTTCTTTAATTTTCAATCCGTAAGCAATAAATTAGATAAAATAGAATGATTCTTTTTAGATAATTTTTGGATTACTTTGTGAGAGGTATCACATTTAATCCCTTAGGTTTAAGATCGTTCTGTGGACGTATGTGCCATGTTCTATCTCACTTAGGAGTTTTCGATAATAAAAACGAAATATAAAAAAAAACCTTTTTTAGACGAATTGAAATAAAAACATTTTCATGAAATTTAAAATAAACCAACAAACAAAAATATTTTCTACAAGAACTACGTGGCTTTGATTTTCCCATCGAAATAGGGAATACGTAGGAGCGGGATCAATCATCTCGTCGAGCCAAAATTATTTTTTCCTTTATTTTTGTTCTTTTTTCTTATTTATTTAATGTGGATAATTAATCAATAATTTATTTAATGTTTTTTTTTTTGGATTGCTCTATGACAAGTGTCATGCTCAATCCCCTAGTTTTGAGGTGGCCCTATGGACTTATGTGCCCTGTTCAACCTCTTTAGTGTAAATACTAATTACTAATCTCTTTATTCGTGAAATAACTTTTGGGGTGAAATAAATAATTTAAAAGTTATTAATTTTGCACAATTAATTCACGGTACCATTCGTAGGATGGGCGATGTAGGGTGCTTAACACCTTCCCTACTCGTAACCGACTCCCGAACTCAACTTGGTTTCAAAGACCATTTTTTTAAAGGTTTTCCAATTTTTCCTAAATTAAATAAAATTGGTGGCGACTCTACTTTTTTCTATAAAAATATCTTTTCATCGCCGTCCTCGTCGTAATTTTTGGTTGCGACAGATGGCGACTCCACTGGGGAATTTTTTCAGAGAGTCAAGCCTAGTATAATTGATCGTGCAGATTTTTAGTAAATTTTAATTTATTTGTTTTACCCCTTTCTTTTATTTAAGAAAAACACAAAAGAAAAAAAAATTATATTTTTGTTTGCTTTATCTAGATTTGGTATTCCTTAGTATTCATATTCTCCTTTATTTATTTCGTATACTTCATTGATGATAATTTGGCTTGTTACCTCGACCTAAGGGTAGCTGTTCTCTATTTGATGTATATATGTGCGGCTTAGTTTTGTAAGGTTTGTTGTAGTTTTAGGGCTGTACAAGTTTGAATGCTCCCTCCAGCACACACAACACCGACACTCATTTTCACACACTTTCAGCTCTATACCCGAGCTTGTGGGACCTTAAGGATTAGACGGTGACTCAGCATTGTCATTGAAGGCCTGGTGCCTCTCTGATATTTGTTGACTCACCACTCGGATTGTTACTAGTGTCATGGACTAATCATCCTGGAGGGTTTATCCCTACTTGTGATTAGGTTAATGAACTAGGTCCTTGACAAGGGCAATCCGGGGACCATGACCTTTAGAAGTCTAGACACGTCCTAAAGTTTATACTCCTAAATTGACTTAGTGGTCAATCCCCTTTGAGTCATGACCCTTTACGGCAAAATGGACCATTTTAGGACACAGTGAGCATTTTTTCCCTCTATCCTACATGTTCTTGCACCTATAAGAAAAAAATGTACGGTCAACTTTTAAAAAAAAAAAATTGATTTCATGTTTCTCTTTTTTTTCCCCCTTAAATTTCCCCTTCATAAAAAAAAACTTGTTTCATGTATCTCATGCATTTTTAAACTTCAAATAAAAAAAACTCACCACATGCACAAACTTGCATTTTTCTTTCCAAGCATGCCATGCATTATTTTTATTCTTGTTATTTCTTAAAAAAAAATTCAAAAAAAAGAAGCTTAATTGAAAATATTTTGAGAAAAAAGGATTCATTTCAAGCAAAAAATATATGTATATATCCGCGTCTCACCTCAACATAAGTTTTGCATCTAAGGAAAAGTAGGGACGATGATTTTATCTATTTTAATCCCAAGAATGACTTTCTCACAGAAGAAAAGTTGAATCATTGCGCGTCCCAGAAAAGAAGTCACTAATCGAACTCACCACCATATGATCGTAATTCTTACTTTCTATACCAGACACCTACATTCATATACCCACCTCACCAGATCTTCCATCCCACAAATGTTTTCCAAGCGCCATCATCACCTTGTCCATACACACAACCACACTCATCATATCCCACTGTTTCCCCACCAAATCACCCTAGCCAATTCCAAACCAAAGTGAACCCACAAATGAGAAGAACCTTTCACCCTCCATCGACACTACCACCTTTCCCAAGGCTATCCATTTCCAAGGATGAGTTATTCCAACGATTATTTGATGTCCATATGATTTCGGAGAAGCCTGTGCGCCCAAGGGAACCCCCATTTCCAGCATGGTATGACCCAAATGTCACTTGTAAGTTTCACATGGGGGTGGGTGGTCACTCTATTGACAATTGTGAAGATTTCAAGACCACTGTGAGAAGGCTGTTAGCATCTGGGCTAGTCAGTGTTCAAGGGGAAGAGCTTATCATTACAAATGATTCTTTTGACAATAGTTGAGGAAATACAATATTTGGCATTTTGTTTTGTTCATCAATAGATTGTCATGATGATGGTTTAACTATTTGTTGTGTTTGGTGATTAGAATCTGTTGACATCTAAGTTTTTGTCATCCTTCTTGAATCATTAATATAATAAATTTGCATGGATTCCATCATAGTTTAGCTTCTTCATTTACCTCTATCTTTCTTGTTGGTTTCTTCTTTGACATTGGGACTATGTGGGTATCCAGCCCTTGGATTTTTTCTTTCTTTCTTGATGAAACCCTTTGCGCATGTCCTATTTGCCCCCGGGAAAGAAAAAAAAAAGAAAAGAAAAAAGAAAAAAAGAAAAAAAAGAGTAAATGAATGAAGGTGTTGTTTTTTTACCATGTCTCAAGTTTAATTCTTTATGAAAAATGAGTAATCCTATTTTGAAATGAAGATTGGCCATCTTTCTCTATCCTTCAAAAAAAATCATTATCCTTTGTTACCCCTCTTGAGCCTTATAAATTCTTTCAAAATAACCTTAGACAAGGATCACCCCTACAAAAGGGGGCTCGTATAAAAGATTGATTGCAACCACAATAAGTGAAGGAAAAAGGAAGAAGAATCTGAAGGAGATGCTAAAAGAAAGAAGAAAAGGAAGCAAAAGAAAAAGAAAAAGAAAAAGAAGGAAAATGTGATGCTGAAAGCAAAAAGAGATGGCAATGTAATTGAATTGAAAAGAAAAGGGATGAGAAGGAGAAAAATGAAATGAAAAAATAAAAAAGTTGTGTGTGCAAGTTAAAGCAAGCAATTCTCTTGATGATGTAAGATCCTTTGTCTCATTCACCCCTAAACATTGGTTTGAGCCTTTTATACCTTTTGTTTCTTAACCCTTAAACCATGGTCACGTTACAAGCTTTAAAAGTCCATTCTGATCAATGAGGAATTACTCTTATTTTCATAAAATATTAAACGTGAGACAAGGTATCCACACTTTCTTTTCCAAGCACTTTGCTCTTACAAAAAAAAAAGAAAAAAAAAGGAAGCCCGTTAGACTGAAAACTCGAAAGGGCGGTCTAAGCAAAAGTTAGGGCGAGATTTGACTTGAATGAGGATAACTTTATCCTCAGAACCATAAACTGGGGCAATTTTTTTGGTGGGGGCAATGTTGTTCTTAAAAGGTGTATCATTGGCTGTGTTTATTCTAGAACGCCTTACACTGGGGCAATTTTGTTCTTGAAAGGTTTACCCATGTTTGAGTTTTTGTTTTGGAATACCTTACACCGGGGAAAATTTCGATCATGATATCCACTTGTTGAGAAAAGGTCAATCTCATTAAGATCAGAACAATCAAGATTAAGAAAACAACCCCTTTGAAATCCCTACCATCCTTTGTGTCCCTTTCCTTGTTGTCCGTATCTCGTGAAGTCAAATGCACAAATCAAAGTTATCGAGTCAATCAAATCCTTTTTCATCACACTTCTGAATCAATGCATATTTGTTATATTATGTTTCAAGAAATATGAACCTGGACATAATAGTATGATTTAACCATCGAATGATAATCTTTTGATGAACAGTCCAGACCAAAAGAGCTCTGAAGTTTCAGTGATGGAAGGAAATGACATCCTTATGGGCAATAAAGACTGAGAGGTAGAAATGGATATACTGGAAGTAGCAAGCCTCAAGGAGACATTATCAAGTGAAAAGGGATATAGGCAAGATCAATTTTGCAGAAGATTCCATTTGAATATGAGTTTGATTAGTGAAAGCCTTTCTGAGAAGCGTTTGGTTCCACATTTTCTAAAAAGCAGTTTTCAATCAATTTCTCGGGTCATAGCCCAATCATAACATTTTTCGGACTCAATGGTATACTTTAAGGCTCATGGCTCACATGTTTTGACTCAAGGTCCACTGCATGAAACTCTCGGGTCATGGCCCAATCATAAAATTTTTCTGACTCAATGGTCCATTTTTGAGGCTCATGGCTTGCTTGTTTTGACTCAAAGTCCATCAATTTCTCGGGTCATAGCCCAATCATAAAATTTTTCGGACTCAATGGTCTACTTTAAGGCTCATGGCTCACATGTTTTGACTCAAGGTCCACTGCATGAAATTCTCGGGTCATGGCCCAATCATAAAATTTTTCTGACTCAATGGTCTATTTTTAAGGCTCATGGCTTACTTGTTTTGGCTCCAGGCTCACATATTTTGACTCAAGGTGCACTGCATTTTATTTTTGGAGCTCTGAGGCTCACTGCAAATTTATTTTTGGGATCTGAGGCCCACTGCAATTTATTTTTCGAGCTCTGAGGCTCACCGCAAATTTATTTTTGCAATTTTATTTTTCGAGCTCTAAGGCTCGCTGCAAATTTATTTTTGGGATCTGAGGCCCACTGCAATTTATTTTTCGAGCTCTGAGGCTCACTGCATTTTATTTTTGGGATCTGAGGCCCACCGCCATTTATTTTTCGAGCTCTGAGGCTCGCTGCAAATTTATTTTTGGGATCTGAGGCCCACTGCAATTTATCTTTCGAGCTCTGAGGCTCACTGCAAATTTATTTTTGGGATCTGAGGCCCACTGCAATTTTATTTTTCGAGCTCCGAGGCTCACTGCATTTTATTTTTGGGATCTGAGGCCCGCTGTAAATTAATTTTTCGAGCTCTGAGGCTCACTACTAATTTTATATTTGGGATCTGAGACCCACTGCAATTTATTTTTCGAGCTCTGAGGCTCATTGCACTTTATTTTTGGGATCTGAGGCCCACTGCAATTTATTTTCCGAGCTCTGAGGCTCACTGCGCTTTATTTTTGGGATCTGAGGCGCACTGCAATTTATTTTTCGAGCTCTGAGGCTCACTGCACTTTATTTTTGGGATCTGAGGCCCACTGCCATTTATTTTTCGAGCTCTAAGGCTCGCTGCAAATTTATTTTTGGGATCTGAGGCCCACTGCAATTTATCTTTCGAGCTCTGAGGCTCACTGCAAATTTGTTTTTGGGATCTGAAGCCCACTGCATTTTATTTTTCGAGCTCTGAGGCTCACTGCAAATTTATTTTTGGGATCTGAGGCCGATTGCAATTTATTTTTCGAGCTCTGAGGCTCACTGCAAATTTTATATTTGGGATCTGAGGCCCGCTGCATTTTATTTTTCGAGCTCTGAGGCTCACTGCATCTTATTTTTGGGATCTGAGGCCCACTGCAATTTATTTTTTCGAGCTCTGAGGCTCACTGCAAATTTATTTTAGGGATCTGAGGCCCACTGCCATTTATTTTTCGAGCTCTGAGGCTCGCTGCAAATTTATTTTTGGGATCTGAGGCCCACTGCAATTTATCTTTCGAGCTCTGAGGCTCACTACAAATTTATTTTTGGGATCTGAGGCCCACTGCAATTTTATTTTTCGAGCTCCGAGGCTCACTAGATTTTATTTTTGGGATCTGAGGCCCGCTGTAAATTAATTTTTCGAGCTCTGAGGCTCACTACTAATTTTATATTTGGGATCTGAGGCCCACTGCAATTTATTTTTCGAGCTCTGAGGCTCACTGCACTTTATTTTTGGGATCTGAGTCCCACTGCAATTTATTTTTCGAGCTCTGAGGCTCACTGCACTTTATTTTTGGGATCTGAGGCCCACTGCAATTTATTTTCCGAGCTCTGAGGCTCACTGCGCTTTATTTTTGGGATCTGAGGCCCACTGCAATTTATTTTTCGAGCTCTGAGGCTCACTGCACTTTATTTTTGGGATCTGAGGTCCACTGCAATTTATTTTTTCGAGCTCTGAGGCTCGCTGCAAATTTATTTTTGGGATCTGAGGCCCACTGCAATTTATTTTTCGAGCTCTAAGGCTCACTGCATTTTATTTTTGGGATCTGAGGCCCACTGCCATTTATTTTTCGAGCTCTGAGGCTTGCTGTACATTTTTTTTTGGGATATGAGGCCCACTGCAATTTATCTTTCAAGCTCTGAGGCTCACTGCACTTTATTTTTGGGATCTGAGGCCCACTGCAATTTATTTTTTCGAGCTCTGAGGCTCGCTACAAATTTATTTTTGGGATCTGAGGCCCACTGCAATTTATTTTTCGAGCTCTGAGGCTCACTGCATTTTATTTTTGGGATCTGAGGCCCACTGCCATTTATTTTTCGAGCTCTGAGGCTCGCTGCACATTTATTTTTGGGATCTGAGGCCCACTGCAATTTATCTTTCAAGCTCTGAAGCTCACTGCAAATTTATTTTTGGGATCTGAGGCCCACTGCAATTTTATTTTTCAAGCTCCGAGGCTCGCTGCAAATTTATTTTTGGGATCTGAGGCCCGCTGCAAATTAATTTTTTCGAGCTCTGAGGCTCACTGCTAATTTTATACTTGGGATTTGAGGCCCACTGTCACTTTTATTTTACAAGCTCTAAAGCTTAATTTTCTCCAGCCCATTTCCCATCCCGGCCAAAATGTGAGTTCATTTTCTTTACTAGTTCCTTACTATTATCACATGAAAAAAAATCGTTCTTTCTTCATGTATTCTAGTAATGAACAAGTTAAGAGGGGCAACTGTGAACACCCCATTTTGACCGGGTCTCTTAATATTCACTAAAAAAATTTCAAAAATAAAAATAAAAATAAAAATAATAAAATAAAAATTTGAAAAGAAAATAAAAACCCATCTGATCCTCCTCCCCAGCAACCACTTTATTTGAATTTGAATTTAATTTTCAAATTAGAGATAGGAATGTTAACCTGGGCATGTTTTTAGGATCATAATCGGATAACAACCTTAAATCTAGGCGGAATTTTAGGATCAGGATTGGAGGGATTGAATTTGAATTTAATTTTCAAATTAGAGATAGGAATGTTAACCTGGGCATATTTTTAGGATCATAATCGGATAGCAACCTTAAATCTAGGAGGAATTTTAGGATCAGGATTGGAGGGATTGGCATTATAAAAAATCCTAGGGGCATATTGTTTGGGGGGCTGATCTGCGCACCATTCATCATTCTCCCGTCTGTGTTCTCTTCAAATCATCACTTTCTCTATTCTCATGGCAAAAAACAACTTTCCAAGTCCAAACCAGTAGCCTCTACCATCCCTCTCATCCATCTCCTTCTTCCTCTCTACCATCCCTCTCATCCATCTCTTTCTTCCTCTCATCTCTCTCAAAACACCATAGCCACCAAGCTTTCTTCCCATTATTCCTCTGGTTCACACCGCGCCTTGGTCAGATCCGACCGTCGCGCCGTCCACAGCATCTTGCCTCACCGCTCCCTCTTCTGCGAACAGTAGCGCAAAGCCTCCTTCTTCCCGTTTCCGTACGGCAAATGCTACAGAGGAGAATAATTTACTTTTTTAGAATATAAAGTGTTTTGGTTTTCCTTTTAGAATAAAAACGTGATACATCTCTGTTTATTTATTTATTCTTATTCTTTTTTTTTCTTTTTCTTTTTTTTCTTTTTTTTTTTTGTTTGTCTTTGTCTCTTTTTTTAGTTTCTCTGTTTGTTTGTTTATTTGTTTTTATTTATTTTATCTTTGTTTCTTTTTAGTCTGACCTAATCTTTTATTTTGTGGTGTTTGGGTTTGGTTTGAGTGTGTTGCTGGGCTAAATATGGTATTGATTTTGATGTGAGTATTTTAATGGGCTGGTCACATAGCCCAAGTCAAAAGTGCTATAAACACTTATATGAAGTCAAACTTTATTTTTTTCTTTAATTTTCAATCCATAAGCAATAAATTAGATAAAATAGAATGATTCTTTCTAGATAATTTTTGGATTACTTTGTGAGAGGTATCACATTTAATCCCTTAGGTTTAAGATCGTTTGTGGACGTATGTGCCATGTTCTATCTCACTTAGGAGTTTTCTATAATAAAAACGAAATATTAAAAAAAAACCTTTTTTAGACGAATTGAAATAAAAACATTTTCATGAAATTTAAAATAAACCAACAAACAAAAATATTTTCTACAAGAACTGCGTGGCTTTGATTTTCCCATCGAAATAGGGAATACGTAGGAGCGGGATCAATCATCTCGTCGAGCCAAAATTATTTTTTCCTTTATTTTTGTTCTTTTTTCTTATTTATTTAATGTGGATAATTAATCAATAATTTATTTAATGTTTTTTTTTTTGGATTGCTCTATGACAAGTGTCATGCTCAATCCCCTAGTTTTGAGGTGGCCTTATGGATTTATGTGCCCTGTTCAACCTCTTTAGTGTAAATACTAATTACTAATCTCTTTATTCGTGAAATAACTTTTGGGGTGAAATAAATAATTTAAAAGTTATTAATTTTGCACAATTAATTCACGGTACCATTCGTAGGATAGGCGATGTAGGGTGCTTAACACCTTCCCTACTCGTAACCGACTCCCGAACTCAACTTGGTTTCAAAGACCATTTTTTTAAAGGTTTTCCAATTTTTCCTAAATTAAATAAAATTGGTGGCGACTCTACTTTTTTCTATAAAAATATCTTTTCATCGCCGTCCTCGTCGTAATTTTTGGTTGCGACAGTCCCTACATTATTACATTCTATCATACTTTTAATAATTCATGATGACGTCAATGCCTGCATCATTCCTCTATTATTGCTTCGTCTGAATCCTTATCTTCTTGCCGACAGTCCTTTTTTGCTACGCACCTTTCACATGCGTGGTTTCCATTTTCTTTAATCATTGAGCACAATAAGTCAAGTATAGCTGGCTGATAATTCATAGAAAGTCCTTGGAGCGTGTAAAAGGGTAATTCAAAGTTTGTCAGTATTGTCAAGTCCTTTTCTCTGATCAGCTTTCCGCTAGTCTTGCTTAAAAGCAAAGTATGTGGTCCTTTGTATAGTGCTTTGATGACTGAATCTTTTCCAATTATTTGACATTGAGTAAAAATACTTGCTAATTGATTAGCTAGTATTGTAGTAATTTTTTATTCATTATAGTCTTCGCCAGTAGGTTCATCTCTCATGAAAAAGTTATTATTGCTTACTCCAATAAAGACTAAGTTCTTCGGTGGTTGCTTAGTAGTGAAGTCTGGATAGGTTGAATTGAACTTCAGGAAGATAGTTCTATCCTTCGCAACATTTCTTCTATAATTCTGGATGGCTTCTTTGAGATTATACAGAAACAAGCTGATTTCTTCTAAGTCTTTGTTTAAGTAAAGACATTCAATAAGTCCAAATTGGAACATATTAAATGTAAGAATCGATGATGCTCCAGGAGTAATTATGGCTTTAACTCCGAAAATGTTTCGGTTAACCATGTTGAAACAGTTAATTTTTTCTTTTTCAGACCAGTTGGTCAATCTTTTCAAGTTTTCATGAAATTTTTCTTTGGAAAATTGGATATGCAGTTCATGGTCTTTTCTGGAAGTAATTGGGTAGTCATCAATGGAAGAAAGAATTCTTCCAAGTATTTTTAATGAAGTCTTTGGCTCTGGTGGAATCCTTATTGTTTCGGAGAAAGTTCTTGGGCCAAGATAAACTCCTTTGCCCTTGTTATGTTCTTTTTGATAGTCTATCAAAGCCTTTTCAGCTTCTTCCTTGGTGCGAAATCCTTTGTGATGAACTCCGGAAAGTCCAATGCAGTGAGGGGTTGCCTTGTGCCATTCATCGTAAACACCTGGGTGTGGTCCATTAAAAATGGTGTACCATTTTTCCTTAGTATTTTCCTGTACCTGTTGTTTTATATTTTTCATAAGGTCTTCTTTCAGTGATTCTCCATTTGCTTGTAGTTGGAACTCCAGTGCTTCAATATTTGGTTTGATTAGGTCGAGCTCCATTATTTTCCGTTTCTCCAGCATCCTTTGAAGTTGGATATGCTTCTTTATATCTTCAGTTGTTTGATGCTCCATTCTCTTGATAATATATCTGCAAGAACATTTATATCTCCCTTAATGTGAGAGATTGAGCAATTATATTCGGCAAGTTTCATTTGCCATCTAATCAATCGTCCTTGCTTGTAAGTGCCTTTATGGTTTAAGTTCTTAAAACCTGCAACATAAGTAGAATCGGTTCGGACAATAAAGTCCTTATCCAGTATATAAATCCGATGTTTTTCTAACATACGGATCAATGCCAGTGTTTCCTTTTCACGAGTAAGATAATTAATTTCATTGTTTGAAAAAGTTCCAGACATGTATCGACACAGTAATTCATTTTTGTATCCGGGGGGTTTTGCTTTCATAACACTTCCTCAACAGTCATTTGAGGCATCAGTCTCAATAATTATTATATCATCATCCGATGGATGATAAAGCTCAGGAAGATCCTGGCATAAGTCTTTCATTTTTATAATAAGTCTATCGTCTTCATCAGTCCATGTCCAAGGGACATCCTTCTTCAACTTTTGTTGGAGTATTCTTCTCTCCGCTGCAAGATTCCTGATGAAACCTTCATTTGAAATATATGTTAACAGTCCAAGAAATCTTTGTAAATCCTTTTTATCCTTTAATTTTGTTGGAAAATTCTGAAGTTTTTCTAATACATGTCGCTGCATTATTATTTTTCCTTTTTCAATTTCCAAACCTAAGTAATTAATTCTATTTTGGGCTAAAACAACCTTTTTCTTACTTAAGACTATTCCATGCTCATAACATTTATTAAGAACTAATTCTATTTTTTCAAAATGATCATTTAATCCTTTATTAGAAAAGATTAATATATCATCAATATAGATAAGACAAAAGTCTTTGAATTCTTTGAGAATTGAATCTATTCTTCGCTGGAATATTCCCGGCGATTGCTTCAATCCCATTGGAAGTACATTCCATTCATATTGACCTTGAGGACAACTAAATGCTGTTAGTGCCTTTGATTCTTCAGTCAATCTAATTTGATAAAATCCTGATTTACAGTCAAAAGTAGGAAACCAATCCATATTTCTAATTCTTTCAATAATTAAGTCCTTTTTTGGGAGGAAATATGCATCTCCTTCCATAGCATCATTAATTTGTTTATAATTAATTACCATTCTTCTTTTGCCTCTTTTAATTTCATTATGATTCTCTACATAAAAGACTGGTGCAAAGTGCTTGCTATTGGACGGTCTAATCAATCCTTTTTGGCACATTTCTTCAATATCTTTTGCGAATTCATCTCTATCTTGTTTTGTATAAATCATTGGTTTACATTTTACTTCTTTTGTTGGGTCTTTTAATTTCAGTTCAATTAATTCAGTATTTTTGTTAATATTTGGATCTAAAGGGTTTTCACTACAAACCTTGTCCAAAAGTTCTTCTATATGAGCTGGAATTATTCTATTTGGTTCTAAATTTATTAGTACATGACGAATTTTTGTACAAATTAAACTAATTATTCACCACGGTTCAGCTTGCGTGACTTTGATGAGTAAATACATTCCGAAAAGTGAATAATTGGAATTTTGATAATTTCTCGTTTTTGCTTCTGATAAATATATGGTGTTTTCAGAGTAATATATTTCAGATATTGGAAAAATGGTGCATAAAGTCTTAGGAAATTATTTCCAATAATTATATCTATTCCAGTTTCTTGTTTATACATCGTGGGTATTATAAATATTTTCTCTTGTATTATTAAAGTAATTCTTTTTTCTATCCAATATAGAGGATGGATTGATCCATCTGCTATTTGGATTTTTAGTGGTTTTTCCAATCTTTCCCAGTTATCAAGAAGTGCTTCTTTTGCAAGACAAAGACTTGCTCCAGTATCTATATAGGCTTTTGTTTCTTTATTACTTTTTTCTATTAGTATTTTTATATATGTATTATTCGGATTTTGTTTCTTCTGAAGATAATTCATCTTCTGAATATTCATATATGCTTACATCCGAAGTACTTAATTCTTCTTCTAATGGTTCAAGTTCATATATTTGGAAAACTTGTTTTATCAATTTTGCTTTTTCTTTAAAATCTTTATCTTTTCTTTGAGGGCATTCATTGGCATAATGTCTTCGACATTACATATCCAACAAACACATTTCTTTTTTCCCTTCGAGCAGTATTTTCTTGGTGTTGATTTCTTTCTTCTAAAATATTTTTTCTTATTATTTTTATAATAAGTTTTCTTTCTCGGGTAAGTTTTTCTTAAGTTTGGTGTTTTATAGTATTTTCTTTTTCTTCTTATTATTTTGTCACATCCATATTTTCCTGGTTTTTCTATTTCTGGAATGTCACAACAAATGACAGTACTTCCTCTATTTAGTTGTCTAATGGTTTCTCTATTCAAACATTGCTCTCTAAGTTCTTTGTATAGGAGTTTAATAACTCATCCTAAAGTATTTGCGGTTTCTTCTGGTCTTGATTCCCATAATCTATTGATTTTTGAATTAAGTGGATATGGTAATTTATCTATAAAGATATATTTATATATTTCCTTAGTTTCTTCATCCAATTGATAATAGTATTTTTGATATTCGCAGATGAAACTTTCGATCTGACACATGTCACATATTTGCATTTTGTTAAGATGTGACTTAGCATTCTCAATTAGAGTTTGGTTTGTTTTATCTCTTTGTTCCATCAGATTATATCCTAAGAATTCTTGATGTATTAGTGTCATTATTAATTTTACATAGTCTGCGCTATTATCTACCATTCTTCCAAACTTAATCCAATCTTCATCTTTAATTCCTATTAAAAACTTTTGTACATTCCCCGACGTTTTAAATGTTACAAAGTTCTTGGTTTCTAAAAAGTTTAACTGTTTAAATATTTCACCAGTTAAGATTATTAATATCATTTCATTAGTCCATTTTAATAATACATCTTCTTTATTTCTTATACAATCAAGGTCTAGAATATTTCCTGTATTATTATATCGAGGTTTAAATTCGTCTTGAATTTTCGTCCATTTATTATTATTTTTTCTTGCGTATCATTTATTATACATGGTTTCTTCTTCATATTTATCCCAAGCTCCATTGGGTGTATATTTATATTCTTCCCATTTCCTTTCGGGTCTTTTTCCGCTATATTCACATTTTTCCATTCTTATATGGTTTTCTTCAGATTCTGAAGACGAACTATAACTTAAAATTATTTCTTCATTTTCATCATTTTTTGTTTCCTTTTTATCGACATTTTCAATTTTATGTATCTGATTATTTTCTTCTTCGACAATTTTAAGTTGTTCTAATAATTGTTGAAGTTCTTCTAAATCATTTGATTTTCTTAATGTTTCCATATATTCATCTTTCATCCTCTCCATGAAGATACATGTGTAGGTATTTTTGATTCTTGATCTGATTCTTTTTTAATTATTGTTTTTTCTAAATTCTTTATTTCCAAAATTTCTTTTAATTCATTTTTTGTTATACATCTATTATTTTCTACATTTTCTAAAAGATCTTCTAATTGTTCTAGAATTATTTTTATTTTGTTAATATCTTCATTTTTATCTGTTTCTTTTCCTTTGCTTATATTATTTAAGGTGTCTTTTATATCTTTAATTTCATTTTGTCCTTTTTGTATTCTATTGCAAGTGTAATTTGCAATTTTATCTGTATTTTCAATTAGTTGAATAATATTTATGTTTATTTCTTTCATAAGTTTTTCGAATTTTTTAAACCCTGATTCTATTTCTTCGGATAGTCCCATTATCCAATGTAATTTTTCAATTCTTGTTTTAATCTTTTTATTCTTTTTCTAACCAATTCTTGTTGGTAAATAATATAGTTATTTTGTTCTAATTTTTCTAATATTTTTAAGTATTTTATTAGCTCATGTATACCTTGTTTTATTGTTAATACTCTATTCATTATTAAAATAGTATTTTGCTACAGTGGTATACGGTGTAAGTATCAATTTTTTGTGTGCATTTAGCATTTCTCTGTTAATTGATTTCATGCTTGAACAAACAAGTGAGAAAAAAACAGTACACAGGTGTTAGATTAGATATGAATAACCTTAGGATTAAACATTAGCAAATATTTTTCTTTAAATCAAGTCATGTTCGAAACTGAATAAGTATTGTATTTTTGTTATTTCTACATAACAAATACATATTCAAATGATGGATTTTATCAACATCAACTATTAATGATGAAACTCTGATTTGGTTGTGAAAATCATACCTGTAATTTTTATTTCTTTGAGCTTCTTCCGGTACGAGGAGAACTGCACGACTAATCACATCAAGATAAGGAGAGAATATAGGGTCGAGAGAAAAAAAAGGTTAAAAGAAGAAATAATAGTTTACAAATTATAAAGAGTAGCTTATGTTATTTTATAAGAATGGCATGATGTATTTTAGGAAAATAAATATTAAATAAATAAATATCTATACATAGAATCATAGTTTTTTCAAAAATTTAAAATCTTAATTCTCGCTTGGCTTGAAGGATTGAAATCAAGAGTATGAAGTGCAGTAGCTTTCTACTCTTTCTATGTAGTTTTCATATTTATTGCTTGATGACTTGTTTGTGATTTTCATAGCTTGTGTTTTCTCCTTTGATGTTTTATTTGTTCTTCGGGCTTAGGGATGACAATTTGTATTCTACGAATTGGGTATCGACAAAAATTACATACAATGGGTACGGTAATTACCCACACAATGGATAAGGATCAGGATACAGATAATTATCCGTAAATTTAAATGTGTATGGATACTATGGTACTCAACCCGTCCCGCACCCGCACATATGTATATGTATATATAATTATTTATTTATATTGCTAATATATATAATTTTATCTATAATACAAATTTTAAAACCAAAATTATTCTAAAAATTCTTACCATTCTATTCTCTAAATCTAATTGTATCTATAATTCCTTTATGGATGTTTTTATTTATTTAAATATTTTGGCTTGTAATGTTTTATGAGCAGATTTAAAAGACATTTGAATCGTTTTTAATTGTTATAACGTTTCTTTTGTTATTTATTGCTTTTTCACAGGTGAAGTGCGGGTAACGAGTGCGAGTGCGGGTACGGGTACTTAGGTACCCAGAGGGTACGAGTAAGGATACTAAAGTTGCTACCTATGCGAGTACGGGTAATTTTTTCAAACGCGGGTATGGGGACGGATACTATAATACTCTACCAAGACCCTACCCACCGTCATCCCTATTCGGGCTTTATAGCCCCTCTTATCTAGACAAAAAATGGATTTCATCATTCATCTTTATTTTTATGTTATGTTTAATGAAAGTAATGCAATTCTAGAAAATCAACAAGTATAGTAGAAATAATTACCTTGGGTATGTTTGGATTGGTGGAGGGAATGTAATGGAATGAAACAAAACATGATGGAAAGGAGCGGAACGGAATGGAATACAAATTTCATACCATTGTTTGGATATTTTATGATGGAACGGAACAAACTTACCCTTCCATCATTTAGGAAGTAAATGGAATGGAATGTATTATAACTTGTCATATTCCATTATTATCCTTACTTATCTTTTTTTTTTCTAGCTAACCCACATCTTCTAATAGAAATTACCAAAACAAATAAGTAATCAAACACATGAAGCCCCGTGGGATGAAGAACTCTCCAGCCATGTTTATCTTCATAGAATATTTATATATCACTACAAAAAAAATTGATTACTGACAGCCAAAAGTCGTCGAAAAGACCAAGAAGTCGTCGGTAGCGGCTGGTTACCAACGGATTTCCGACGGATACATATCCGTCGGATATGAGGTCGTTCATAAGTGTTTCCGACGGATGTGGGCAGTCCGTCTGTAATTACCGACGGAAATGTCCGTCGGCAACTCGTTAGAGGGGTTGCCCAACTTCTGACGAAAATGTCCATCGGTAAATCCCTCAAAGACTTACCGATGAACATTTCCATCGGTAGTAGGGAACTCACCTTACCGACAGATAATTTCGTCAGTAATCTCAGAATATTTTTATATTAAAATTAATTAATTTTTTCTTTTAATTTAGTTAATTTTATTTTAATTATTAATTATTATTTTAACTTATGTTTTTAATTTATTTTATTTTAATTTGTTATTTTAATTATTAGTTTATTTTATTTTAATTATTAATTAATTTTTTTATTAATTTTTATTTTTATCTTAAATATTAATTATTATTTTATTTAAATTAAATTAATATTTTATTATTTTATTAATTAAATTTTAAATTTAAACTACAAACAAAATTTAAAAATTAATTAAATTAAAATTAAAATAAAATAAAAACATAAAACAATTACAATATCAACCCATACATAAATAATCATACAGCTATAAAATCCTACAACTATAATTATCCTAATAACCCTCATCATAATAACCATCATTGTCGTCATGGCGGGGGAGTTCACCGGCGTAAGATGACCATCGGGCTGCGGCTAAGAAGACACACCGACATCCTACTATTGCAGAGGTACCTTGATAGTAGTAGATGGTTGACTGGTTTGAAGGACCCCCTGCAGAGCGGTGCACCTCTTAGGTGGGAGCACATCGAGCACAGTTGTGACCACTGTAGAGAGTGCTTCCATCCGCTTGTTAGTGTAACGTCCTGAAATTTTAATATAATATTTTAAATTAAAAGATTAAGTTATTATGAGGTTTAGTGATAAAATTGGTAGTATAAAATATATATTATTGTTTAGTTATTATAAAAAAATTAATAAGTAATAGAAAAAAAAGAAAGAAATGCTCCCTCCGGTCCATTTCTATGGTAATTTAAGGTTTTTACACATAAATTAAGAAAGCATTAATTTGTTTACATTTGTACCAAAGTACCCTTATTTATAATATCATTAATTATTTACACATTCTAACCATATTTACTCTACATTTCACTTGCCATTAATGTATCTTGAAAACACATATTTACTTTTGTATGCTCGTTACGTCAAAGTGCCCTTTTGTATGCTTATTACTCCACATAGCCACCCAGAATGTGTATATTTATTGATAAAAAAAGGGTACATTTATATTATTTTTGTTTTGGAACAAATATTAGTATTTATAATTGAATTTAAGTAAAAAATATAAGGATATATATGAAATTTTTTTTATCAAATATATCTTAAATTTATAAAAGATTCATTATTTTGGATAAAAATAAAAAACTAAATTTATGATAGAAACTAAATAAGTTCAAATCCAGATTACAGTGACTGAAAAGCCATAACTTCATGGCTATAAGATGCTTCACGCTGTTCAAAGAAAAAAGGGATCCCACCCTTTTGTTTATAATTAGAATCAGAAAACTAGTGTCGCTATATGACATAGCTAGCGCGCGGTAAATTGATCAAACTGGGTTCCTTTTAGAAACTATTTATCAGTTTAGGGTTGTTTTGAAACTATTTACCAATGGGGGGTCGTTTTAAATATTTTATTATTTTTCGGTCTGACGGGTCAAAGGCGCCACTGCAGTTGGCGCCTTTGAAGACGCCTTTGAAGGCGCCGCTGCAGTTGGCGCCCACACTTTTATAAAAAAAAAAAATGAAAAGGGGAGGCGCCAAAGGCAGTGGCGTCCTCCCCCTACCAGCTACAGTAGCGTTACTGTAGCAGGCAGCCCCTTTTCCTTTTTTTTAAAAATTTTGACTTTTTTAAAAAGATAAAAAAAATTATTTATAAAAAAACTCATTCACCAAATAATGAACTGAATTCACCAGATATTTGTACCCGATTCACCAGATATTTACACATACTTAACCAAAAAAATTTATTTATCAAAAAAACCCATTCACCAGATAATGAACTGAATTCACCAGATATTTATACCCGATTCACCAGATATTTGCATATAATTAACCAAAAAAATTATTTCTCAAAAAAACCATTCACCAGATAATGAGTTGACCATATCTAATCCTCTAATCCTAATAAATGAATCCCTTCCTGATCAAGCAACCAACAAACAAAATAAATAAAATAATAGAAAATAATAAAATAACCAATAAAACAGACAAAATAATATAATAATTGAAATAAAAAATCCCAAATATTTGTGAGGCCGCCACCTCAACACTACAGGAGGCATAAAAAAATAATAACAATAACAATTTACACCAAAAAGCATTCGCTGCCTTCTTCCCACAAAGAGAGGAAGCTTTTTACTGAACTGAACAAAATACAAAGAGAAAAATGTTCGCGGAAGAGAATGGTCTGAAGGGAGACCCAAGGCTCCCAGCCATCTCCCAAGCAAGGAACTGATCTCGATTTTTTGACCAAACTGGGTTCCTTTTCGATAAAGTATCTATATATAAAAAAAGAAGTAATAAAAAAATCCCGTAATAATGAGTAGCAAATAATATCGTAGTAGGCATAAAAAAATAATAGCAATAACAATTTACACCAATAAATATTCATCAATTATTACAGTAGTAAAAAAATATATATTTGGTGAGAGCATTGCAGAGTCACATACAGAGGTTTGCTTACAACCATTTTGCCATTCATCTCCAAGAGCTACCACACAATAAAGGGAAAAGAAATCATTTTTAAAGTAAAAAACCACAGACTATTTTTAACATGAAAATACCACCTACTTACAGCTTTGGATGCCTCATCAGGAGTTGAGAATGCAACAAATCCTGATCTTGATCCTCGACTTATGCCATTGCACATAGTTTTTTTTTACTGAGATTGCACATAGTTAATTATAATGAAAAATTTGGAGGATCAGAGGTTCACCTCCCCTTTTCTTTTTCTTTTTCTTTTTCTACACGTTCGTTCTGCTATCTTTCTTTTTCGACTTTTTGACCAAATTGGGTTCCTTTTAGAAACTATTTACCAGTTTAGATATCTGGTAAATGGGTTTTTTTGAGAAATAATTTTTTTTGGTTAAGTATGTGTAAATATCTGGTGAATCGGGTACAAATATCTGGTGAAAAAAATTATTGAGTACAAGTATGAAAATTTTGATAAATAAAATGGTTCCATGTTCACAGAAACCATCACGTTTTGACATCATGATTTTTTAGCAAATTGATTTGTAAGAAAGGGAGATGAAAGGGTTGATAACTGCTTTGGGAGGCAGGGTAAAGAAGCAGAAGATGAGCTGTGGAAGAGCATGCATAACTGCTATCTTAACTAAATAAATTTTTTTGGTTAAGTATGTGTAAATATCTGGTGAATCGGGTACAAATATTTGGTGAATTCAGTTCATTATCTGGTGAATGGTTTTTTTTTTTTTGAGAAATAAATTTTTTTGGTTAAGTATGTGTAAATATCTGGTGAATCGGGTACAAATATCTGGTGAATTCAATTCATTATATAGTGAATGGGTTTTTCTAGAAATAAAATTTTTATTTTTTTAAAAAAATCAAAATTTTTTTAAAAAAAGGGGGCTGCTACAGTAGCGCACTGTAGCGCTACTATAGCTAGCAAGGGGAGGACGCCATTGCCAAATGCGCCTCCCCTTTTGATTTTTTTTTTTAATAAAAGTGTAGGCGCCAACTGCAGTGGCGCTGGCGCCTTTGACCCGTCAGACCGAAAAATAATAAAATATTCAAAACGACCCCCCATTGGTAAATAGTTTCAGAATAACCTTAAACTGGTAAATAGTTTCTAAAAGGAACCCAGTTTGGTCAAAAACCCCTAGCTCGCCGCACGGTGGGAATAACGAAAAGGGGGCAGCGCTGATCAACGAATTGCATACTGAGGGAGCCTCACAGCTAAAGAAATATTTTAGGTGAAGCATTAGCGTTTGATATGGATAATTTTTAGAGCTTGTCTAAAGATACGAGTAAAAACATTTTTCATCATCCTTCCATGTTATTTTAAAAGGGATTTTACGTTCTTTAAATTGATAGTGAGGTTTTGGGTAACTTGATTTGGTTACATGTTCTAAGACTTGTTTAATGATTTCCAATGATAATGTATATGCTAGACATGATTTGGAATACCCATGAGTTATTTTGACATGAGTCATACCATTGAGATTAATGCATAAGGTCATATATCATGTCCTGGGGTTATGACATATGCTCAAAATATGTTTTGGATTGTTGTTTGTGATTGTTAATATACCTCATTCTGGGAAGGGGGTGATAGATACATCCCCGTTAGAAGGAAGACATATACCTCATTCTGGAAAGGGGATGACAGATAACTCCTCGTTGGAGGGGAAGAAGATAGATACCTCTTTTTGGAAAAGGGATGACATATACCTCCTATAACGAGGGTAGACAAATACCTCATTCAGGGAAGGGGATGACAGATACCTCCTCGATACCTCCTTCTGGGAAGAGGAGATGACATATATCTTCTCGTTAAAGGGGAAGACAGGTACCTCTTCCAGTGAAAGGGAAGACCCATTGGGAAGGGGAGGATCCATTATAGATACCTCCTTTTGGGAAGGGGAAGGAACTGAGACGCTATTGCATTTGTCATGAGCTCATAGACTAAAATTGGGTAATTAAATAAAAGAGACTTGAATGAGAAATTGAGATTATTTGGACACAAGAGATATCGTTTGTATCATTTTATTTATGTTAAGCGTTGTGTTAGTGATGTATTACTTATATTTGATGATGTTATTACTCGTGCATGAATTTCGTGAGATTGGATTAATATTCATTAACTTATATAAAATATTTTGATTTATATTATTTTGAAAATAAACGGATACCATTGATGTTTTTCCGGTTACCGTGCCGGCTGAGAACAATACTATTCGCGAACTTTTTATTAAATTGTTTTTATTCACTGGGATTATAAATCTCATTAAAAGTATTGTTTTCAGAGCACGAGGACGCGTCGATGAGATTGAGGAGACTTGAAAACTTAGTACTTGAGTTTAGCTATTTATTATATTTGGTTAGTACCATGTTCAATAAGGAGCCGTTTGTGGCTAAAACTATATTATTTGGTTTTATTGTGGGGTTATTTTTGGTAGACGCCCGAGTTTTGAGGCAATTAAATTTATTTATGCAAGGATTATCTTACCAATATTCATTTTAATATTTTTGAGGTATTTTCAGACATATATAATTTGTGAAAATTTTATTGGAGTTTTTATGGTTTATTAACTATTTTAAAGGATTTTATTACATTTATTTTGTTGAGTTACTAATGTGACGAAGGGCGTTACAATTAGCCTCCCTTTGATGCTGCACCTTCTATCTCAGCTGCTGCACCTCCTCGGTGTCCTGTGTGTGAGCTAGAGGATGCAGGTCCCTGAATTGCCAAGCTCGACGTCCCCTGATGGATGGTACGAGCTAGGCTCCTAGTACCGTAAATCTGCCCCTTCTTCTTCCCACCAACCACATCAACCCACACCCGGGTCTGTAGGCACCGGAGTAAGAGGCAACCTCAGACGCTACTGACTAAACCTGGCAGTGAACTCCTCCTGTGATCAATAAATAAAAAACATTTTATTATTAAAGTATAATATAATAATAACATATAATATAAATGTAAAAAAAAAAACTAAAGCTCACCACAGTCCGCCTGGACCTCTCATCAACAAACTTACAGTTGTCCCCGCGTATATGGGTCTGTGTAAAGACCGTAGGGACATCAATCGATCGCCCAAGTGCTCCTGCCTGCAAACGACACACGAATAAAATCAATTAATTATAAAATAAATTATTAATAAAAATATAAAGTTTATAAATAAAATTATTTACATGCATACCATGTTAATGACATGCTGCATGTGGTTAATCGAACAACCCGTGTGTAGGCTCTCGTCCTTCTCGGAAGCTCGATTCCTCTTCGTCTGCTGACACTTTAGCTTGTAAGCTGAAGTGTCCTAGTACGCACATAGTTGGGCCAAGATGCTGGGGTCGATGTAACCCAAACGTATGTGGCTCTCTCTACGTTCCTGGAGCATGTCCCTCAACCTACGACCTGCTCTATCCTCAAAGATCGCATGTATCTCTGAGGTATGCTCCGGGTGCCAGCGTAGAAGGTCCTGTTAACAAGGAAAAATATTAATAAATTATACAATAAAATATATAAAATGTGGAAAAACAAATATAAAATTACAGGAAATAATAAACAACTTACCCTGAATCGTTTAAAATACTTCTAAAACCTGAAGAAATGTGGCATTTAATATTGTAGATCTCCATTGCTTCAACTACTTAAAGTAACAAATTATATAATGTATAAAGCAGGTGTAATAAGAGTAACACTAAATATTATAAACAAAAATGCTACACATAATCAATTAAATTCTCTGTCTCTCATTTTTTAAATACTACAAATAAATTTCAATATAATAAGAGTGACATTAAATATCAGAAACATTAGTCAACTGTTATTACGATATCAAAATATGATTTCATGGTTTGTAATTATTAGATGTTAGGTTTGGATCTTTGGGGTGGGGGTAGGAGGACTGATAGCAATGAAGTTGGAAAGAACGTATCTGAATTTGAAATTGTAACACCTCGGTTTTTCCGTTTTTTAAGATCGGTATAAATATAAATAAACGTTTATATTTTTATCTGAAACTTAGAAAATGATTTTGAGAAAACCAAAGTCATATTCATATCATACTTATTTTTATAAGTATACGGTTAAATTTTGGGTTGAAAATTCAAACAGAACCCAGTCTGCGTTTTCACTGGCAGTAAGATTTTACTGATCGAAAAACCTGATTTTGACCCGAGAACGAAATGAATAAATTTATATCTCATTTCCGACAATATAAGTTATTTTGAAAATTTTCAAAATAAATAGGTTTTATACTTGATTTAGACGTAAAAACCTAAATCGGGTAAAATGTCGGAGCCGGATATGTAACCGCAGAGAAACATCAAGAGATCGGGACGATGAGTCATCAAGGCATGATGACAACAAGATAAATATCTAGATATTTAGTGAAAAATATCTAAGATATTTTGTACGTGAAAAGACCAAAAAAACCCTACGCTTAACCTAACCGCCGTCGAGTTAAATTTTAACCATGGTTAGTTTGTATGGACTAGGAGAAACCACACCTTTCAAATAATGCGAGCCACATGTTTATTAACCATGGTTGGCAACAAAACCCAAGTTAAGTTAACTATTAACAATAGTTAACTATTATATTAATTTAATATTCACAAAACCCATTAATTCAATTCCTTTTAACCAAACAAGGCCTAATTCCTAGCCTATATAAGACCCAAAACCGCAGCCCTCCATCCCCTCTGGCTCATCTTCTTCATTTTCTTCCTATTTACACTTTACTTCAAAAACTCATAAGAACACCAAAACCCCACCGAAAATATGACCCTCTTCCTTTCTGAAATTCGAAAAACTTTCTCCATTAAAGTTGTTAATCTTTCTTTTTTATTTCCAACGAGCTAAATATCATCAAAAACGGACAAGTATATTAAGAGATATATCCAAAATACCGAAACAGCTCGAAATCCTCAACACCATGTGAGAACAGTGGAAAGAAGGCCCTTTTCGCCCCTGTTCCGATCTTAATCAAATAAAACCTTCAACATTAAAGTTGTTCATTTTATTATTGTCTTTCTAACAAGCCAAATCTTGAAATTTTTGGATGAGTAGATCGTTAGATATAATCACAAAACCACCACATCCTCAAAGCTGTACAGTTTTAACTAAGTGTTGGTTGATCATTTCTCTTCATTTCTTCATCACCAAGAGGTAATATCTTCTCTCCATGATCAATCATGTCTTCTTATTCATTAATTTCACTTGTTTTATGCCATGATCATCATTGTAAATTCCTAGATCTAGAATCTTGTGAAATCTCTAGGAAGTTGTATAAAAATCCTATGATCATGAAACCAATTTCTATGATCTTGTAATCATCTCTACTTTCATTATCCAAGATCATGAATCAAACTGAAATTTCCTCCCCACTTTTATTCTCATGGCCGAAACCTTGTTTATGTGGGTGGAAGAACTTTGTTTCATTTTTTTTTTTTGTTAAAGTTATACTTGATTCAATCTTTATAGTTCATGTATATATTGAATCCAAGTTGTTTTGTCAAAAATAAATCCCTAGCTTCATTTTTTATTGAAGGCCGAAAGTGGGTTTATGATGGACTATAATATTTTATTTCAATTCTTTATGTTAAATCATTAGATCCATGTCTTAAGTACTTAAGATCATTAATCCAATGACTTAAGCAATTTTAATAATTTTTAGCCACAAAATCCATTATTGACTATGACCTATCCTTAGTGATTAGGTGATTGTATTTGTTTGATTGATAATTATGTTGCGTGGTTTGTTGAAGGAGATTGTGTGTGAATCGTGTACGTGCGCTATCAAGAAACCGGAGTGTCGGCGAACTTGTATCGTAAGGAAAGATCTTCGAGAGGTAAGGGGAGTTTACTTGAGGAATTTTGTTTAGATAACCACAAGTTATCCGGGTGTTATCTGTAGATTACCTGTTATGAATTTATGTGGCTTTTAGTTGTTTGCTGTTTAATTTGCTATATGCTTTGGATGTGATAAATTGTTTATGTGATCATAACTGTGATGCATGCAATAATTGTGATGTATGCTATATTATTCTGTGGTGAAATTATTTGTTGTTGAGTGATGGATTGTGCAACCTGACAGTGGTCAGTGTTTAATTAATTCCGAGGATAAAAGCTTAATAAGCTTATATATTCAATCAAAGAAGTTAATTGGTGTAAAAATGGAAAAGTAATCTTTTAATGATTTTTGGGCGGAACTGTGAAAATTTTTCACAGGTGTTAGTTTTCTCAAAATAAATTCATCAATAATATAAAACTTCGTTTAGAGTAATTAAGTTCCCAAAATAAAGTAAAATTGAATTTGGAATAATTATTTCCGACAGAAAAGTCATCTTTGATTTATGAAGGGATTTTATAGAGAAGCTTTTAAGAAACACATATTGTTTTATTTTACATTCGTTTTGAAACGATTTTCTTAAGAGTTGATATTCTTTTCTCCATGAGCAATATTTTCAAGTGTAAAATAATTTCTAAAAGAAATAGTTAAATTTTGACTTATAAAATATTTTAATACTAAACGATGAGTAAATCGAAAAAATAATTTACGGAAAGATTTTGAAAATAATATTTTTCTTCTAGGACCATGATAAGTTGTAAATGAGTCCTTTTTCAAGAAATTGATGTTTTCCGGATAAGGATTTTCAAGAGGAAAAGAGTTTGAGAAAAGTAAATTTCACTATGATTTGACGTTTTACAAATGGTTTTCAACAGAAAGGATTTTTTCCGTAAATGAGCTTTATATAAAAGAAGTTATGGACCTTATTTCCTATATGTCACGGGTTAAAGTCCTTGCTGACATATTTAATTTTTGGAGATATCTGTATGTCACAGGTTAGAGTCCTTGTTGGCATATCCGATTGTAGCGATTCCAAATGTGTCACGGGTTAGAGTCCTTGTTGGCATATTTGATGATGAAGATTTCTAGTATGTCACGGGTTAGAGTCCTTGTTGGCATATTGATGATTCAGGTTTGGTATGCCGCGGGTTAGAGTCCTAGTTGGCATACTTGATGGTGATGTTTGATATGTCGTGGGTTAAAGTCCCAGTCGGCATATCTGATTTTCATGTTGCATGTTGCGGGTTAAAGTCCCAGTGAACACATTTGACTTTGGGTCATATTTCGGTAAGCTAGGACCGACGGAATCATCTTAGTGTTTTTCATAATCGAATTCTTGGACTGCATGTCCGATGTTGAAATATTATGCAATTTTTATTAATTGCGATGATTGTCGGGTAAGAAACCCTTTGACTAAATTAATATGTTGTCTGGATAAATTGTTATATATTGTGAATATCATGAATATGCTATTTTGTGTTTGTGAGTGGGGTGATCTTATCAAAGTCCATAATATTGACGTCTCACCCTTACAAATATATCAGGTTTCTACTGGTATTGTTGTTGTACATTGGTACACTAGTGCAGATGGAGCTGAGAAGTTTCCCTAAGTCTTTCGGGACTTAGTTTTAGATACTTGAAGGGGTATTTTGATTGTGGGAATGACTAGAGGTGGGTAAACGGACCAGTCTGGTCCGTTTAAGTCCGATCCGCATAAGTCCGCATTTAAACGGACCGGACTTTATAGTCCGCATGAAAAATGGACTCTGAAAAATAGAGTCTAAGTCCAGTCCGCATAGTCCACGGACTAAACGGACTGTCCGCGGACTCTACACTTCTTTTTTTATAAATATAATTTTTTAGGGAAAAAATTCCTGGGAACTGATGATGGTCTTTCGAAAGAGACTGCACATTTTCAGCTAGAAGAGACTGTACACCATCAATGCCTAATACGTCTCGCCTCACCATTACTGCTTGCTAGACCTATAGCATTTTTGTTGAAAATGACAACAAGAAGGCAAGTTCACCTCACCTAATACGTCTCACCTCACCATTACGTCTCATCTCATATCAAGAAGGGTAAAAATGACAACAAGCAGGCAAGTAAATGAAGATGGAAACATAACAAGAATTATATTTAGAAATATGAGTTTTGCCAAGCCATCTGTCAAATGAAACTCCAGAACCAATGCTCTACTGCATCGGATCAGACAGGTACTTTGAGGATCAAGCAGAACAAACATTGAGGATCAAACAGAGAGCTCTTTACCAAACTGATATTTAGAAGAATTATATTTAGAAAGAGAGCTCTTTACCAAACCCATCAATTAAGGCAGAGAACAGGGCACTTACCTTGACGGCTTGACCATGAGAACTCAATAAACTGTTGGAGAGGGAGATCAAGGTTGAAGGAGAAGTGGTCTTGCGTCTTGGAGAGGCTGAACGGCGCAGATGGGTTGGTCTTGGAGTGTCTGAAGGAGTAGTTTAGGGTTAGAATCAGATGGGTGAGTGTTTGAGTGAGATGGGTTAGTTTTGGGTTAGATGGGTTAGTTTTTTGTTGGCCCAGCAGGCCTTTTTTTTTTTTAACAGACTAGGCCCGCGGACGGGTCCGCGAATCCGCGGACCGAGTCCGTTAAGCCCGCGGGCTAAATGGACCGGACCCAAAAAGCCCACATTTTTTTGGACTCGTATTTTAGGGTGTCCAAGTCCGTGCGGACTGCGGGTTTAACGGACTGTCCGCGGACCCGAGTCCAAATACCCACCTCTAGGAATGACAATGGACTCATTCCTATAAATGTCTTGTAGAGCGACCAGCTCAGGAATCTTAGTTGGGTGGTGTGTAGAAAAGGTCAGTAACTTTGGTGTTGTACTTTAATCTTAAGTTTAAATTTTCTGTTTAGGAAATTGAAACTTAGTTATTAAAAGTTGTATGCCTTGACAGCTTTATTATGAATGTGATTATCTCTTTGTGTGGTGATGTACAATGTGCTTTTAATGTTTTAGCCTATGTATCATGTTTCCAAAGTATTCGGTAAAAGAAAAATTTTACACCCAAATTTTCTGACTTAAATAAAATAATTTTCCGAAAGCAACCAACAAATTCCTTTTAATTTTTTTTCTACACGTGTTCACAAAGTAATGCCCAAGGGGGTGTTAAAGAAATCCTTTTTGTTCAGAAATCAAATTCCATAATCTTGCTTATTCCCTACCCAATTCTCCTGCCACTTTTATCTTCTTCCTCCCGAGAGCATCTCCAATGCTAAATAATTAAGCAATCCACTTTGGATTTTTATACCACTTTTAAGTGGACCCCATTACGCGACATCGCATTTAAGCAACTCATCAACTTTTTATTCTAATGATGCATACAATAAACACCTCATAAGCAAACTACTTTTTATATTTTTTTTATTTACATTTAATTTTAATTTTAAATTTAATTTTGTTTAAAATATTAATTGTTTATTCCTCATGCAACATCACACACAGCTCATAAATTATAAGGAAATAAATATAAATATAATATATAGTATTAGTAAATAGTGAAACTTCGTTAATAAAAGATAATTGATTTAATATATTATTAATAATAAGATTGAAGCATATGTATGATATTATAAAGCCTGAATTATATTTTTGTCCCTTATCTTTATTTTAGGTTTCAATTTGATCCTTTTTTTTATTTTTTGTTCCATAATGGTCCCTTATTTTTCAAGATTATACCAATGTGATTCCTCTTTTATTTTTTGTTCCAAAATGGTCCATCATTTT
Source organism: Sophora flavescens (assembly GCA_030762895.1). Taxonomy (NCBI): domain Eukaryota; kingdom Viridiplantae; phylum Streptophyta; class Magnoliopsida; order Fabales; family Fabaceae; genus Sophora; species Sophora flavescens. The sequence continues at coordinate 39,702,379 of CM061064.1, forward strand.
GCAAAGTTAAACTAATGTAGTCCATTTGATTGATCCCTTAAGTTTATTTCTTTTATCGATTTGATCCCCTAAGTTTATTTTGTGTCAAATAGGTCCGTTAAGTTAGGTTCAGGTGATAAATTTAGCCTTTTTTTTTACCATTTCTCCAGAATTTGTCCACGTGGCACTCCTAACCTACCTGACACTCCTGATGTGTCAATAAATATAATAATTCAATAATTTTAAAAATAAAAAATAAAATTTATTTATTTTTATATTTTCTTCAATTCAACGACCCCCCATCCCACCCACACCGGCATCCCACCCCATCAGAAACCCCCGACCCACCACCATCCCACCCCAAATCCACCACCACGGCACCAATCCACCCCATCCCCACCTTCTCTCCCCTTCCTCACTGGACACCCCCACCCATCCAGGCAAGAAAGGTTGACCCTTAAAAAGCTCAAATCCTCCTCCAAATTCATTAGTTCACTTTGCCTAATTTCATTTGGCTGTTTACCCCAATGGGTGGGTATGTGTTATCAAACCATTTAGGTTCTTTGGAGGGAGTGACACCGCCGCCATGAGTGCTCCTCAAGTTCGGAGTCCGGCTCCGTCGCCGTCCGACCACCTTTCCTCTTCTTCCCCATTCACTCTGGCAGGTGAAGGACTTTGGGTCCCTTGGTTTTACAAAGAGAGACGTTAAAAGGAAGACACGGATCTGGGTAGACCGCAGCTTAGGGGAAAGGTAGAGGCGGCTCGACGATGGAGCTAGACCACCACGTGTCAGATCCGCCGTCCTAGATACATCATCCGCCATCGTCGACTAGTCGTTGCTGCCGGAGAAGACATGATGGTGTGGTCATCAAACAGAGAGATAGGGTAAGATTTGGTGGTGCTGCTGAGTGTTGCCTCCCATCAGCTGCCGCCGCCCAGTCGCTGCCGCCGGAGAAGACATGCTATGGATTGTTGAAGAAGAATGAGAAAACATTAAAAAATAAAAAAAGAAATTTTTTTTATTAATATTTGTTTAAAAAATTATTAATTTGTTATTATTTTTTGCCATATCAGCATGCCAACTAGACTCGGGTGTGCCATTTAGGTTTGTTTACGGAGGAAAGGTAAGAAAGGGCTAAGTTTGTCACCCTAACCTAATTTATGAGACTAATTTGACACAAAATAAACTTAAGGAACCAAATTGAAAAAAGAAATAAACTCAAGACAATTAAACTAAATTAGCTAACTTTTTTAATAAGTGTGAAATTAGTTATTTTTATTTATAAGTGAGTCCGGAGTTAGTAAAAAGTAAAAATGAGTTATGTGTAATGACGAGATCCATTTAAGAACTCCAAAGTGAGGGTTGGGATGACCAAAAGTATAATTTAACTATAAGAGGAGAATGCTCATCAGTTAAGACACTCGTTAAAAAACTAAGAATAATATAAGAAGAGAAAAGAAAAAAAAAATTAAAAAATTAAAAAAAAAATTACAATCTGAAAATGAAGACAAGAAGAGAGGTTATGAGATATATGGCCCACCAATGCCTCCACAACCACAACCCAATATTCCTTTCTCCCCCTCTTCAGCAAAGTAAACTCCAACCCTAGCCACCCAACACTCTCTTCCAAGTTCCAACGTTCTAGTCTTCTCACCATTGCTCTCCTTTTCACTCTCCTCTCGTGTTCGCCTCTGCCAAGCCGCCATCTATCTCTCCCTCTATAAAACGCAAAAGGTGCGACGCCGTCTTCTTCCCCTGTACGTGCGACGTCGTCTTCTTCCTTCGTGAAATTAATTTGATCTATCTATTAATAATTATTTTTTCCTTTTTACTGCGGCCCACTCAAACAAAGATCACGCGAGGCCCAACTCCATTTAAAGCCCGATCCAGACCGCACCGCAGAGTCTTAAACCTCTCCGCGCAATAGCATTAGCATGTAGCTGAAGCCGCTAACTCGAACAAAGTAGTGGTTTAGCATTATTCTCTTCTTCATTTCACAAACATTGAAACAGGAATGGAAATAAACTTAGACAAACTCGCTTTTGACATTGATTTTCACCCATCCGATAATCTTGTTGCTGCCGGATTAATTAACGGTGACCTTCACCTGTAAGTTGCTTAACCAATTTCCCTTTCATCAATAATTTATTTATTTATTTGTGCTCATAATTGTAACCAATTTCCGTGTCCTTCAGATATCGTTACAGTGCTGATACCGTGCCCGTTAGGTATTATGAATTCTGAAACTTCGATTATTTGTTTATTGGATATTAATTTTTAATTTATATGTTGTTTACAAGTTTCGGTGTTTCATCAATGTTTGTTATTTTGCGTTTTTTAAGGCTGTTGGAAGTTCATGCCCACACTGAGTCATGCAGGGCTGCTCGATTCATCAATGGTGGACGTGGTAATGCACATTATGCACATTTTTTTAAAAAAACTTTTATTTGGGTATTTTTAGATGATTGTTAAGAAACATGGCAAGAGCCAGATAGATAATTGAGAGAATATAAGAAGTGAAAATCTAAAATTGACCGAATGAGTAAAAGTGTGTACAAGTGTACACCAAGCCAATCATATGGCTTTTATAGAAATTGAGAGAGCAACCAACCTGTTTAGTCAACTAACTAATCTAACTGACTTGTAACTAAACTAACTAAAATCTAACCTTGGTAATAATGATTTCATTAAAATGTCTTGGTTTTGAATTGCTTGTTATGATTGTGTTTTAGCGCTTTTGACGGGTTCTCCGGATTGCTCTATACTGGCTACGGATGTGGAAACTGGATCCACCATTGCCCGTCTTGATAATGCCCATGAGTGAGTGGATTTGCTGCTATTGCATATTTCTCATGATTTGACCTTACTTTACATATAATACGATGATGATGGGTATGCTCATTGCTTTGAGATTTGTATGTCATGCAGAGCTGCTGTCAATAGATTGATAAACTTGACCGAGTCAACTGTTGCCTCGGGAGACGACGACGGTTGTATTAAGGTAACTTCTTTCGTTTTGTTACAGTATGTAGCAATATATCAGTTTACTTCAACTTTTGTAAAGCTAGCGCGTCAACCTAACAATTGGCGCCACCTTATCGTTAGTTTGTTAGTTTGGCTTATGCGCTGTTCTACAGTAGCACAGTGTTCCAGACCCTTGTATATATATATATATATCTATATATACTAGAATATATTTGGGTTCTAATCAGTTAATGACAGTTACCATTTTAGATCTATTTTCTCTCTTCTTTTGCTTTCTCTACTTTCTACCATTTTCCTGCACTCTCCATTTTCTTAACATTTTGTCGCTGGTCTTTAATTCTAAAATGGTGTCAACTGTCATGAGCTTGACCGATCATCACACAATGGCAAATGTGTCGAATCTTGCCAATTTGTACATTTGATCTTTGTGAGACTTGATGAGAAAAATTTATTGGTTTGGAAGCAGCAAGTTGAAGTTGCAAGTAACGGTCATTGGCTGCAAGTCTGCAACAGTTTGTGATCAATCCAGAAATTCCATGAAGGTTTGATTCAGGCATAGATCGGATTAAGGAATTGCAATGCCTATTTGGATTGGGAATCACAAGATCAGCTTCTGCTGTATTGGTTGCTTTCGTTTTATGCTCTTAGACAATCTTCTCACCTATGCAGTCAATAGCGGCCGTAGCGGCCGCTATCGTGGCGTAGTGGTCCCTTGGCGTTACGCGAAACATGGTAGCGTTGCGCTTTTGAGGAGTGGCTGTAGCGCCGCAAATAGCGGCCGAAAAGAGGCCAAAAGCGACCGTAGCGACCGCTACAGTGATTTTTCGAGCAGCCCACCATTTTTTTCCGGCCAGCACACCCCTTTTCGGGTAAACCCACCTCATTTCCGGTCCTTTTCTGGCAGACCCAGCCCTTTTCCGGGCCGGTGTGTGAAATAAGGTGCAGCAGCAGCGGCTGTGTAAGGTGAAGAAGAAGCGGCTGTGTGGCTGTGTTGTATTGAGGCAAGAAGAAGAAGAAAAAGAAGCTGTGTTGGGTTGAGCCGAGAAGAAGAAGCTGTGTTGAGAGAAAGAAGAAGCAGCAGCGTTAAGACAAGCAGTCTGGCGGCTGATTACTAGGGTTAGGTGTGTTGGGTCTCTACCCCAAATTGGGCTAGGCCATGTTATATCAAAAAAAAAATTTATGAGTATATTTGTGCAATAATCTTTTATGCTGATTAGTGTACACATAAATATAAAATATATAAATATAAGATATAAAGCATCCTATATTTTCTTTGCAATACAATGTTTAATAATTTCTTTTTTGAACTGAATATTTAACAATTTCTTAAAAATATAAAAATATATTAGTGTATAATTGTAGACAAATATAATAATAAAAATAGAATTAATATGATAACAAGATATATATATATAAATATATATATATATATATATATTATATACGTATGTGTATATATATATATATATAACTATCAACATTGATTAGTAGTTATGAATATGTCTTTAATTTTGTGTATTCTTCTATTTTTTAGCTTTCATATGTGTATGGTATACATTTCTTGTATAGTTTCCCTATACTTCAGCGTAGCGGCCATATCGCTACTCGCTACACCGTTATTGTGTTTTAGGGTCGGCCGCTACACTACGCAATCCGCGATTGACTACATAGCTTCTCACTCGCGTGTTAGGATGCGTGCACTCATGGCAGCTTTTGGATGGGATTCACGTTCTTCAGCTCCCAAACATGTGTGGATGTGATTTGGATTCTACTCTGTTAATGACAACTACCATTTCAGATTCTATCTTCTCTCTCTCTACTTAGATTTTCCTACAGTTTCTATGATTTGCATTTTCTCTCTGTTCTTGGAATCTAAACGGTTTCATTTCAGTATTTCACATTCTTAACATTCATATTTGGTTGGAATTCCAGATTATGCCGTGGACAATTGGTAATATTTAACATAGATATCCAGTTTGTTATATGATATGAGTGGATGTGCATATCTTGGACGTTCCTTATTTTAATATTGTGTCACTCATCCTTTTTCCATTTTATTTCTTTTATCTATTTGTTTTTACTGTTGGATCCCTGTCCATAGTAGCTACTCCATCTACTCTAAGCTACTCATTAGCTGTTGCTATTCTGTAGATGATTGTAACTTGTAAAATTGACCTTTTAGAGTGGTGGAAAGGACTGGTCTTTCCTCAGTGCTTTTAATTTAGCTTCTCTTCCTTGCAGGTGTGGGATACCAGAGAACGTTCTTGTAGCAATTCATTTGATGTCCATGAAGATTACATTTCAGACATGACTTTTGCATCTGATGCAATGAAACTGTTGGCAACAAGGTAGCAAACTCAGTTACTATTACCCTACTAGGTACTAGGTTCTGATTGTGAAGATTTTTTCTAGATTTTTTGGTAAAGAAGCATGCCATAATGCAGATAATCAATTTATAATTATATAATCTTGATGTAGGAGTTCCCTTAGAGTTTCGTAGTTGCATTTAAAAAAAATCATAGGTGCAAGATAATCATATATTTAACCTTTGTCCTTTGAAATGACTGGTGTGGAAATAACTGAATGTTTTCTAACTATAGTGGTTGTCTATATATGGGTTTCCCTGGCTTGATAGCTGGTCTAACCCAAATTTTATTTGAAAAGTTAGGTGAATCCCTCCCTTAGCCTCTACTGGTAGGATTTTAGTAATAAATTTATCTTCTTATTTGAACAATTCAGTAATTAGTATTATAATGCCCAAACTTAGGGCTCAATTGTTTTGCCTTCAGGAATTATTGATCTAAAGCATCGCCTAGTACCTTCACCTTTTTCCCCATATATTCATATCCTGCTGGCTATAGTAAACACCTTGGTGTTCTTCCTTGTTTATATGTATGTTTTCTTTATAGAAAAAGAAATTTTACTGGAGAGAAAAGCAGGGCACTTATATTTGCAATGATGTTATATAGTGCCTTTTTTTTAATCTATTTTTAACCTTGTATACTTTCTAGTATGTACCCACTAGTGAGCAGATAAACTATCTTGCATGCTCCTTCCATGAATTATATAATTTATTTTTTTCAATTTCTACTTTCTCTGGCTTATCAATGCAGTCTTTTTTTTTTCTTTTAAATTTCTTTCATTGTAAAGTGGAGATGGAACTCTGTCTGTTTGCAATCTTCGAAGAAATAAAGTAAGTTGTATATAAACGTTTTCTGCTTCCTTTTGCAATACAAACACTCTTTATTTGTTGCATTTGAATTTTATCGCCATTTCCTGCCATTTTAACAGGTCCAGGCTCAATCTGAATTTTCTGAAGATGAGCTATTGTCTGTTGTTATAATGAAGGTATCATATAGTGCTCCTTGAACCTATGTACTGGGTTTGGCACCCATATCATCATTGTTGCTAATATGAGCTTAAATATCTAGTGTTACAGTTTGAATATGTTTAGTTACTGAATTTGATGATTCACATGTGCTTTTAAAATATCGCATAGCTGACATTTACTTTTTTTGGGTCCATCAGAATGGGAGGAAAGTTGTCTGCGGATCACAAACTGGAATTCTACTATTGTATTCATGGGGATGCTTCAAGGATTGCAGGTATTTGATGTGGAATATGTCACTATTACATGATGGAATTGCTTCTGTTTATGGTGGAAGGCATTAATTAGATATTCTCTTTATCTAGTATTTCGGATTCTACCTCTTTTAGTCTTGTACTGATATGTTCTTGCTAATGGCTTCAATTTCCAGTGATCGATTCGTTGATCTCTCACCAAACTCTATTGATACTATGTTGAAGGTGAGTGGATAACGTAACATGATTATTTCAGCATCATTAGCCTTTTGTACCATCCTGACGTGATGTAATAAAATTTTGTATTCATAGCTTGATGAAGATAGGATTATTACTGGATCAGAGAATGGGCTTATCAAGTGAGTCTTGTGCAGTATGAGGGCATTCCCCCTTTTGTTTGGATCGTATTTCAATATTTATTATTTGGTTGTGCATTCCATTTATATCTATGTTCTTTGTACAGCCTGGTTGGGATATTACCCAACAGAGTCATCCAGCCAATTGCAGAACACTCAGAATATCCTGTTGAGCGTCTTGGTAATATATAGTCTCTTCCTCTTTTATCAACATTTAATGTGGCTTTTTATATCTGGGGTGAAATGTATTGTTTTCAGCCTCAATTTCTTCACCATTAGTTCTGTACTTTCAATGTCTTATTTCAGTTGCTGTGCCGAGGTGATTTTTGGCCTCAATTTATGATTATTTATATCAGCCTCATTATTGTGTCTTCATGCACAAGCATGTTTGTATGTTTCCCTGCCTTTGTTGATACTGGCTGCAAGTTTGACCTATGGTTTTCTTTGGTCCTGTAGCATTCTCTCATGATAGGAAGTTCCTTGGCAGTATTGCTCATGATCAAATGTTAAAGGTGCTTCTCTTTCTTAATTATTTCCCATCCAAAAATTAATAGAAAGTCCTTGCTCTGCTCAATTAAATTTTGGCTTATTTATACTTGGCACTCACTTTGATTGTAAGCTACTAAGCTTGTCTGGACATTTTATTGGGGCTGGCAAATTGTTCTGAAGTACAATAGCCTTCAGTTCAGTTATTGTTGTATAAAGGTGACTTACAGTGGTCAGGGTTTTGAGTAGAATTAAGTAATTTACACAAGGTGCTCATATTCAAAGGTAATATGTAGTAATATTAATTGTTGTTTCAAGCAGTGTTGTCTTAATTGCTGCTTCCAAAACACAGTAAGATGGGTATGCAAAATTAGACATGTAAAATCTGTCAATTTTAGATGGTTCACAGACCTTTTTAAAAGGAAGTGCTAGGACATATATTCAACATACTGCTTGATGTTTGGAATTATTTGGCTCCAAATGTTGCCCCCTCAAGGTGTGTTGGTCCATCATATAATGGAGGGTGACTCACTGATAAGAATGTGAAAACCATTGGTTGCATGTGTGTGTCTGAATATGTATGCCTGCATTCTGTAGAGAATATATACTAATAGGATTTAATTGTTATGTATTGTCAGTATACAGATTTTTTACATTGTCAACCAATTATAAATTAACACATCATTAAAAATATTTGACTTTTATCCTAACAACCTTTAAAGTCACTCATATCATGATTTCTGATTGGTTGACAATGTAAAACTTCACACCGACACTGCGTGCCAATTAAACTCATACTAATAAAATCAGTTTTCTGAACTTCCATCTTTTTTCCTTTTGCACAGCTATGGGACATGGATAATATACTACAAGGTTCAGGAAGCACACAAGGAAATGAAGCTAGAGTGGTTGACAGTGATGATGATGAGATGGATGTTGATGCTGGTTCTTTCCAGTCTAGCAAAGGTATGGTTTATATGGATGCAAATGTTATAGATTGCTCTTCTTGGAAGACATGGTATGCTATATATATCTTCATTTTTTGTTGCTACCTTTGCAGGGAACAAGAGAAAGCTTGCAAGAAATGGACATGCCTTGGACGGTTCAAACAACTTCTTTGCGGATTTATAGTAGATTATAGATTTAACTTTGTCCAAATGTGATAACCGATTAGAACATTTGCAAGCGGGATTTCCTTTTCAGCATCTTAAAAGTCCCAAGTGCCCCTTCAAAAAATAGATCCTTAGTCAGGACCGTATCCACAAAACACCAATTTTGGGTGCATCATTATTTTAACAAGACATACATAATAACACATACATAATGTTATTTGTGATGTTGGTATCTTATGTTTTTTTTTTAATGGTCATGTTAACGAGTGTCCTTAGGATACTCTTTAAGGAATCAAGAAAAGTAAGTTTTCATTGAAAAAACTAAGCATTTCATTTTTTCAAATATCAAGTACACTAATTCCATATGTTAACTTTCTTTTCTTGGTTTCTTAATGAGTAACACTCGTTAATATTTTCCTTTTTTTTTTAATAATATATACATAGTAATTGATAAGATTCCGTTTTTCATTAAAAAAAAGTGTGTAAAAGTAACTTGACCCAAAAAATATTTCATAAAAAACACGATATTGGATATAATGACCCCAACTCGTTGTGTTCCACCTTTTTTCAAGGGTATCCTGGATCATAGTTGCGATACATTAAGAATTCATTAGAAAATCTTTACATAATTGAGCACAACTCTGAAATCAGAACATGATAACGATGACAAGAAGCAAGGTTGTCCCATGTCGAAAAACAGGAGCTTTTCTCATTGTTAATCAATAGCTGAAAAAGGATATCATGCCTAACATGCCTCACGTAGCCTGACACCATTGCAGGCTTAACCTCAAATCATGAAATGAAATTACATAAAAAAGAACACTTAAGAGCGTATGCTGTGATGGCGATTCAACAACAAAAGCGTGAGGTTCAGTGCCCAGTCCATATTTTAATCGTCTGATCAGAATTTTTACTATGTATAGCCCTGATTTTTCATTTTTCCACCTTGGTACCATAAGTGATACTAAAGATCCTCCAGATTAGAGAATGTTGCTGATAAAGTAAGTGGTTCGGACCAGCACATTCAAAAGTCATACAAATTGAAATGAATTTGGCATCAGGAGCAGACATTATTATCTATTCCAGCATGTCCAAAAGGAATGATGCCGAGGTTGTTTCTCTACCAGTACTGTCCATGTCGAAAATGTTTGATTTTCCACCCCACTACCTATTTTGGATCAGGATTCTCTGCAGTTAAAAAATACTCCAAAAACCCGCTTTCTGTTGATCGTGGCAACCATTACCAAGAGGGGTGAATTAGGTTTATAAAATTTTCTAAATAAATTTATCAAAAACGATTTTCTCTTAATTCACACAATAAGCAATAAAGAAATTATGAACAAATGGGCAATAATATGAATTAAGCAATAAAGAAACAGGGAAGAGGATAATTGCATGCTAATTTTATCTTGGTTTAGCCACCCACCGCCAATGGCCTAGTCCAGTCCCACTCCACCTGTGGGATTTTCTTCTACTAATAAATAAGCTTATAAACTGGTGCTTGCAACTTTTGTACGAAACAGAGCACTTTAACCCTGCCTACCGGGATACCTCACCAACCACGTGTAAGAGCCTCAACGACATCTAGAACTCTCTCTTGCGCCTCCGGGATACCTCACCCGTGCTTCTGAGCCTAAAGTCGCACGCCAAAGGAATGTCACACCCTTTACAATAGAAGGATACCTCACCTTCTAACCATGTGGATACCTCATCCTTAACCTAGAGATAACACACCCTATTTCTGAGTTGACACACAAATAGAAGAAATTGAACCAATCTAGACAATGCAGATAATACAAATTGAAGTCCTATCAGTATGATGATAATAACACAAAATTTGGCTCAAATAATTTATGAGAGTATGAACAATTTTTGTGCTTCTTATTGTCGCTATTTTTCGTGCTCCAGACATCCCTTTTTATAAGCTTTGAAAATTATAACGAAAAAGGGGAAGTGCTGAGGAAGAAATTAACCAGCCGTTGTGCACAATTAATTATTCACGTGAAACATTTAACAAAAAATTGGCAAACGGTTTGAAGGCTTTAACCATTGATCTTGAACAATTAATTGATTTTTGAATCAATGAAAAAATGTGTACGTTGGTCATCTCATGACCTTGATTCATGATGGATATCTTTTCTACTTATATGGATTAAATTCAAATATTAATCTAAAAGATTTGCATTACTTCAAATTGAAAATCTTGCAACATTAATTTTAAACAAATCTTTGTAGATTGAAAAATATATATATCTATTGTCATAACTTCATCAATAAGAAAATAATTAATTTAAAGCAACTAAAAGCTTGCTATAATATATCATTTTGGCAAAATCATGTTAATTTTATATTTTAATTAAATTAATTAAGTGAGCCAAATTAAGTTTTAGTCATCATACCCTTACAAGACATCTAAGACTTACCATTATAGTTACTCAATCTTGCTTGAGGTCTTGATGCTTGAAGTTTGATACTCGTAACATCTTTATTTTTTGATTTTCTAACTTTAGAGTACCTTCTCTTTTAAATTATTTATTTTATATATTCTTTTACTTGATTAATTTTGTTAAAGAAAATGTTTTTTTTTAAAATCCGAAAGAAATTTTTAGACTCAATTCACCCATTCCCTCTTGAGTCGAAGCCACCTATTTCAACAAGTGATATAAGAGCTTATACCACCCGCATACATTATTATCTATTCCAACATGTCCAAAAGGAATGATGTCGAGGTTGTTTCTCCATCAATACTAGTCCATGTCGAAAAGGTTTGATCTTCCACCCGACTACCTATTTTGGATCAGGATTCTCTGCAGGAAAAAAATACTCCAAAAACCCGCATTCATGATCTAATGATCATGATGAGAGATATAATATTTGGGTCATACTAACGAGTGTCCTTAGGACACTCTTTAAGGAATCATAAGAAGTAAATTTTTATGAAAAAACAAAGTATTTAACTTATTCAAACATTAAATACACCAATTCCCAATACAAATTTTCTTTTCTTGATTTCTTAACGAGTATCTGGACACTCGTTAGTATTTCCCATAATATTTTTGTATCATTATTTTTGCATGCACAATTTTTTTTTTTTTTTTTTGTGAAGTTAAAATCTCTTACTAGCACTTTATTGACGGTATAGAATCTAAATCCACTTATTCCCTCCATTACCTAAGTGCTTGCAGCTACAATGCAACAAAATAAAAGGAGGATTCATTAGGTTGCTGACTCCCATACACTGTCACCATTAGTCAATTCAGTAGTTGATTCTTTATTATACTCCATTCAGTCTATATTATAAAGAAAAAATTAATACAACACACGTATTAAGGTGATTAGTTGATTTTATTTAATTTAGTTAAAAATTTAGGTTTTTACCTAAGTTATTTTTTATAGTAATGAGAAGTTGCTTGTGTTATTGGGAATAGAAGGAGTCATTGAAAAACGAAATTTGTATTAGATGAATGGTATTTTAGGAATAATGTCATTAAATGAGTTATTAGAAAACAAAATTTACTAATATATTGGACCAAAAGATTTGAGATTTTTTTACTTATAATATGGAGAAGAGGGAGTTTGTTTAATCAGTTTACTGCATAAGTACTACGAAGATAACATATCTTTCAAGACGCATTCGTTAGTATCAATAGCGGAAGTTGACCTGTTCAATGGTGTAATGCTTATGAGCCTTCGTTAGCGCACTTAATATAATAAGTGTGTGGTTGGTTTTCCATTGAGAATGAAGCTTTTGGTCAAACATTCATTTGGGTTATTCTCAATACAAAACCAAACATATACTTAGGTTCTGGAAGACATTGAATCTTGAGCTATGGATTCATACAAATATGGATATTCAAGTGTTTTCACCATAAAGCAAATCAATGATATACACTGGTAATTACTCTTAAAGCAATAATCAAGAACTTATTGCAATGTTTGTTGCCAAAAGCTATTAATTTGACAGAGTTGTGACTTGTTGGCGGAATGCAATTATCTACATGTGGTAATAAGTTATTAACAGACCTTTATACAGACTATGAGGAAATACACACACGTAGCTTATTTAACCAGACTATGAGGAAATACACACACAAAGAATTAGTCATGTTAACAACTCTAGTTAAATATTGGATGGTAGGTTAACGGTAAGATCATATTTATTCGATTTTGAAATTAAAAACACTTGATTTGAGTGATTGAAACTCCAGAGACTACAATCACTCAAGGTTTTTGGAATTGGAAGAGATACAACAACTATCATTGATAAAGATGCGATTGAGATATGTAGCTTGCTTCTCAATTGCAACTTCAATTGGGCATCGTCAACTTGGGTAATTTGGGTCGTATCCGGCTTTCCACAAGAGAAGAAACGATCTACATAATATTATAGTGAATCTCAGGGTTGGGGGAGGGGACAACCGATCTCTTTCACATACAAAAAACAACTACTACCTCTACAACAGATTAGACTTTAGATAGCGTTTCCGTATGTCTTTTAATAGCGTTTGTAACCGCTATCTATGCTACCGCTATTAAAACTCGTTAGCAAAGATAGCATTTAGGAAGCGCTATTAATAGGTGACTTTAGATAGTGTTTGTACACGGAAACGCTATCTAAAGTCTGACTTTAGATAGCGTTTGTATTAACAAACGCTATCTAAAGTCACTTTAGATAGCGTTTGTTAATAACAAACGCTGTCTATTCCCTCGATGGTAGGTTAACGGTAAGATCATATTTATTCGATTTTGAAATTAAAAACACTTGATTTGAGTGATTGAAACTCCAGAGACTACAATCACTCAAGGTTTTTGGAATTGGAAGAGATACAACAACTATCATTGATAAAGATGCGATTGAGATATGTAGCTTGCTTCTCAATTGCAACTTCAATTGGGCATCGTCAACTTGGGTAATTTGGGTTGTAACACCCCGATTTTTGCTGTTTTGTAATATCGGTAATAAATATATAAATATATATTTTTATCCGAGACTTAGAAAATGATTTTGGATAAACCAAGGTCATTTCCTTGTTATACTTATTTTCATAAGGTTACGGGGAAGTTTTTGGTTGAAAATTCAGACGGAAGCCGGTTTGCCGTTTTTACGTGTGTTCATTGCGATAAAGTTCTTCGCTCGAGAAAACCAAATTTTAATTCGTGAACGAAAGACTTAAGTTTGGTATTTTATTTTCTACAATTCTGTATTGATAGAATTTTTTCAGAAAAAAATAAAATAATGTACGTTTTTAGGCGGAACACGTAATCGGGTAGACGCACGGAAGGGAAATTAGAGTTTCTAAGAGTGGATAGAGGGTTTATCTTAGGATTTTGAGATGATTCAATGGGATGAATCATATTTTTAAGTCTAGAAGGTTTTTCAGGGTTAAATAGAAAATTTCGAAATTTACGGTTAAGTCCCTGAACTTTCTGTAAATTACCCTTTTGTCCCTAAATTAGTTTTTTTCGTTTTTTCAAGTGGATTGGGCTAGAATCCTTGTTTCTAACCTTAAATGGTCGTGGCTTAGAAGCCCAAACTTTTCTAGTTCATAGTTGAGTCCATAAAGCCCATTTAAGTTTCTTATCTTAAGTTTAAAGGCTTAAATCTTCAAGTGGGCCCCACAACAAACAAGAAAATGAAACTAAGCCCAAATGTGTCAAGCCCAAATACATAAGCCCATGAGAGAAGATGACTTTCTCATTTGATGGAGGAATCAAGATTTTTCTAGAATGTTCCACACTTTTCTACATCATTCTTGATTTTTCTTCAACAATCTTCTTCAACAAATCTTCTTCAACAAGTTAGGTTTTCTCTAAAATATCTATGACACCAAATCAGCCAATTAAGTCAAAGATAAGCTAGCATTTAATGTGATTAAACTCATCATCATGACATTCTATTGTCTATTTGCAAACTAGTCCTTCAACTATTGGAATCTTTGCAATTTGGTCCTTGGAACTTAATTGCACTTTAATCCTTTTAACATGACAACTCATCTCATCTAGATCCTTCTTGAAATGTCGCCACTCACACTATAAATACCCTTCTCTCACTTTTCATTTAGTTCTTTGGTTAGTTGTCTTCTAAAACTCTAAAGTTCTAAGATCTTAGTTCTAAGTTTCTCAAAGCAAGTTCTTGGATTGTCTTCATCATTGATTCTCAAGAGGTAAATCCTAATCTTTGTTCTTAATCATGCCTATGTTCTTTAGATAGTTTCTTGATTCAAGACTTATATCATGGTGGTTCATCATTTTCAAGTTTCAAACCCTAGAACTTTGAAAAATCATAATAAATCCTAGGAAAATCTAATGATGATGAAACTACTTTCTATCTTCTAGATATCATGTCTACTATCTAAATCCAAGAGCATGAAGCAATCAAAAATTTCTTTCTTGAAAAACCTAGCCTTGGCCGAATCTATCAAAGTAGGTTTGGTAGAGTTTTTGTTCATGGTTTTCATTAATGATCTTGTTAATCAAGCTATTAGTATGTATGATTAATAAATCCAAGTTGGTTTATTAAACTAAGAACCCTAACCCTAAGATTATGTTGAGGCCGAATCTATGTATAAAAGAGTTAGAAAGTTTTGAGTTTCAACTTTAGTTGTTTAGTCACTAATCCATGATTTAGGTTAATCAAGGATCATTAATCTATGACTTAATCATGATTAGGAATTTTAAGGATTTTGAACCCTAAAAGTCAGCCCTTGGCCGAAACCCTAACCCTAAAGGTTAGAGGATTTTGTTTCAAATTTTAGTCATGTAATAAGTAATCTATGTTAATTAAGACTCTAGTAATTAGGATCCAAAAGATGACATTAAGAAGATAATCCTAAACCTAATTCTAAGTCTTGGCCGAACCTAGCCCTAAAGTGTCATAGATGGGTGTTAGTTGATTAATTATAATTATGTTGTTTGGTTGAAGGTGATTGTGTTAACTCGTGGCGGGATAACGAGGATCGTTGTGTACGTGTTTTCGGTGCAAACTCAGGTGGGAGAAAGAACCATTCCATCGTCGGAATCGATAAGTAGTATATAATTTATAATAATGGTGTAAGGCGACCTAAACCCTACTAGTGATCGAGTAATCGACAATACCAAAATCGTATTGAAATCTTTTCCGTAAAACCAATGACGATTTGGGAATTGTGGGTTTATCGCCTTAGGTTGATTATTCATATTTGAGGATGTTTGAATTATTTACTTTTGACTGTTTGTGATACGCTGGTTGAGGTATTCCATCTGCATGTGACGTATTGTTTCGGTGTTTGAATAATTATGATATTGAGGATGTTTTTTGCCGTCTGTCACGCTAGTGATGGTTGTCATGGCCGGCCGTGACAGGTGTTCCGTGTTGTAGGATTCTTGTCTTTGTTATGTCACACTACGTGACAGAGTCCGACTTTGTTATTTATTTGGTTGAACTATTATGATTTGGTTGTGATAAATTGCCTTATATGATATTGAGATATTTGAATATTCTGTTGATTAATGTGTTATGCATGATCTGCCCTGGGTTTGATACTATGCTTAGATGATTTTAAGGAAAGATAAATATTGCTCGGAGGTATTTTGTTTGGGTGAGAGTTTTGAATATGAATTAGAAGTGCCTCGCTATTATGGTATAGAAGTAATGTGATATAGTATGTAAGTGGAGGTTATGAGGAAAAGCTTGAGGTACTAGGTTGTTATTGATAAAAGTCAGTGAGAATCATATGTTGCATTGGTGTTCATAACCGTGTATTTGAGATACACGAGGTCCGAAGTTCTCGTGGACCGTTCCAAATTAGAATTTAGGTTGTGCAACTATAGTGTCATTGCTTTGCATGAGCACCCTTGACAGAGTGAGAGAGAGAATCAGGGTGTGCACCGACGATACAAAGGCAGCTATAGTGTCATTGCTTTGCATGAGCATTCTTACCATGGATAAGAATGTGCACCGGCATGGGGAACGTGTCACTTGGACGACTGACTGGCATCCCTAACGAGGGATGTGTGATAGGAGTAGTAGTGGCCACATCAGCATAAAGGTCTAGTTGCATGAGTTGAAGGGTAGAGGATGATATATAGTGAATTGAGGATGATTGTTGATTTTGAATGATGCGTGTCTGTGACTATTATTGTATTATATGCTATGAATCATTTCCACTTATGATGATAGAACTGTTTCTTATCTCCCTATTTCTGTATTTTTGGTGTATATCTACTTTGTTTCGTTAGAAGACCATATGGACGACTATGTTACGGAGGAGATGGATGGAACCCTATACGAGACGGAGATAGTTGAAGAGTTGAACGACGTTCCATATGAAGTTGACGTTGAAGAACAACCTACTGATCCTAATAATGTGGTGTAGTTAGTTTAAGGTCAGTGAGTCACATAAGATGTTTTGTTTCCGTTAGTTATAAGAATGTTGTGTAAGATAAAGGATACTTAGGTGTGTATTTATGTAAAATAGTTGGTGTGTTGTATATTTGTAGAAGTTATCTAATTATTAATTAAGTTTTTAATTTTTACGTATTTTCAACGATAAGCGCGCGACATTAATTAAATAACCATTTAAGGATTTAATGTAATAATACAATGGGGCACAACGGGGTGTCTCATGGGTCGTATCCGACTTTCCACAAGAGAAGAAACGATCTACATAATATTATAGTGAATCTTAGGGTTGGGGGAGGGGACAACCGATCTCTTTCACATACAAAAAACAACTACTACCACTACAACAGATTAGACATTAGATAGCGTTTCCGTATGCCTTTTAATAGCGTTTGTAACCGCTATCTATGCTACCGCTATCAAAACTCGTTAGCAAAGATAGCATTTAGGAAGCGCTATTAATAGGTGACTTTAGATAGTGTTTGTACACGGAAACGCTATCTAAAGTCTGACTTTAGATAGCGTTTGTTAATAACAAACGCTGTCTATTCCCCTTTTTTTTTTTTTTACATATTTCTTAACTAAATCCATTCCTGCATATTGAACTACACCAAAATTCATTTATGCAAAGAGGAGGGAAATCTGTGAGAAATAAGAACAAACATATATCAATGAACAAATCTACCAATGTTACTGAACCATCAATGTCAGAAATGTGAAATGTTCAACAAATAACAAGAAACTAATAAAAGTCATTGTACCTGCCCTAATGAACAATGTTACTGAACCATCAATGTCAGAAATGTTCAACAAATAACAAGAAACTAATAAAAGTCCTCCATCACAGTTGGGTAAGCATCCTTAAGGTCAATAACAGCAATGTCCTCTGGAAACTCGTGTATCCTTAAGCATCCTTAAGGTCAATAACTCCATCATTATAAGAGAACCGTAGCCCATCATATTTTACTTTTGGGTTTTTCCTTAGACTGTCAAAAACATCTTCGTTAGCCTTCATGTCAACATAGCATGCTTCATTTATTTGTTTTGGTGTAAAAGCCTGTCGGGTCTGTAAGCAAACACAAGCACCAAATCAATATGGTTTGAACTAAGTGTACCAGGACCAAGAGAAGATAGTACACATCCACCGAGCTAAAGAGAAGGCATGTATATGCTGAAAAAGGTGTATATCAACCACCATTTCCAGATTCATTAGGCATAAAATAAATTAAAGATTGCCAATAGAAAAGTATAACCATACGTCCTGTTGGTTGTTATAGAAAACTCCCATAATGAACATTTTATGAACAAGATTTTGAAATTTAGCATCAATAACCCAATCACCAAAGAAAGCAAGTGCTATATACAATTTCATGTAATATTTATAAATTGCCATTCACTTTCTGCATCCTACGAAGCCAAAACATACACTTGTAACATGCATTACTTTGTGATCAAAAGCATTATTCGCATACCAATGAGTATTGCTGCAACTACTGTGATCAATTTGACATAATCAAACGAACTTCTCAACAATATAGCGACACCAATCTTCCTTGACTTCAGATAGTTGAGCAGTGGAGTATGTGGAGCATTTGAAGTCGGGAAGATCACTGCGACATAAAAATTAAATAAATTAAGTTACAATTGCTAAAACATTTGAACAGTCACAGTTAAAAGCTAAGTAAACAACATACCGCCATTGGTATTTTAATTTGGTTCTGCAAGATAGTTTCCTTCATGAAACGCATCACATAGTACCCACAATCTGTACTGTTGGGTTGTCTTGGGCACTATAAAAAATAAAATAGTAAATCAATATATATAGGTTTTTTTTATCTAATTGCGCATTAAGTTTTTGCAAATGTACTTTTATCTGAATCCATTTAATGTTGGTTGCATTTAAACGCGGTACCTTAGCTCCGATATTTGCACGATAAACTTGCAAAGCACTAATCACAAAATCAAACAGAGTTCATTAAGAAACATATTTTCAATCATCACAAACACACGCATGCTTTTTTTTTTTATTTTGAACCACAACAGCCACAACCCAGTATATGTCAATTCAACACATGTTCTAATGTCAAAAATCAAAAGCACATTAGGACCATGACAACTTGCAACATGTATCTACCATGGAAGCCATTCGACAGAATCATAGAAAATCAGAAATATAAAAGCATGCTTACTTATCGAACAGATTCTTTCTGGGCGACCCCTAGGATCAACATTCAAGGGATCCAGATAGTAAATAATCTCTTCAACAATATTTATCGCGCACAGCACCCAATGATTCCTACAAAAATGTTGAGATAACAAATCCTAAGCACCTCAACTTTTATGTAATTCATTATTGTGAATTAAGTCCTATAGGATAAGTGACTCACCCAACATTGCACGGTGCTAGAAACAAGGGCTGATATTCTCTTTCTGTAGTTGCAAAGCGGTCAGCTATATACTTTGTCTGTGAATCCCTCCCGAAGAAACCGTATGTATCTGTTTGGTGTGGGGACAAGAACAGAAACCTCCTCGTTCTTTCCTTTGGAAGCAACAATTCTTCATACAAATACCTTCAATTAAAATATAAAAATGGATTACACCAATGACATCAATATTTAAATGGAAAGACTAAAAAAATATTGTACACTTTAAGCCTGATTTAGTACCTGATATATACGTAAATAACGGAGGCAGATACCCATTCATGATTTACAACTTCTCTGATATTTTCAGTATTGATCATCTCAATGAAATGCTGACCAAAAATATTTTGTTCCATCTCTATGTCCAATTGGTCATCATTTTTCATATTCTTTCGTTCATGTATTTTAAGAAAATTCAAATATTCCAGAGAAATTGTAGTTGAACCAGCTGTAGGAGGGTTGGCCTCAGAGTTGCCTCCTTTATTTTCTGGGGTTGTAATTGACTCCTTTGTATATCCAGACACTCTGCCCTTGCCTTTAGATTTTGCAGGTGCCTGGAAATTTTGTATTTCAATATGCCAGTTAGTGATCAACTAATGTAATGCATATATGCCATATATGAAAAGGTGGAAAAATGCAATTACATACCATATTAATTACAACCACGAGATCAATTGGCCATGCCACATAAGTACCTATTGCATCTCTTACTGTCATTACATTTGCACGATCGATAGGTACCGGCAATGGCGCATCCCCCTCGGTTGCAACATCAACTCCAACTTTCACATGGTTAAGGGCACTGGTCCAGGTGTGCGTGTAACACCCTACTCATTGTATACTTTACCCATAGCAACCATACGATAGTTTGGGGTTGATAAATATAATGACATGAGTTGACGCCCTAATCCAATGATAGATGAATAAGCTGTGAATTAAGGCATCCAATTGAATGTATTTAATTGCGAATGCAATACTAGTAAAAAAAAGGCATGCATTACCTCCGAAGCCTTGATGGCAGATGGTAGAGTGCAACTATCTTTGACGCTTGCTTGGGCTGTGAAATTAGCCTTGCCTCTCCTCATCCTCCTTTTTTTCAGCTTTTCTTCCAAAATGTTCAATCTTTCGAGAGAGTTGAGACACCAATGTCTCCCACCTTTTCGTTTCCGAGTTATTTTTTGCACGACCTTCAGGTGGGAAGTAGTCTTTTGAGAGACGCCAAAACCCACACCCCTAACACGACCAGGGTTCTCTCGGCACACCTAGGGCTTTAGCAAGAATATCCTGGCGACCAAAATCTTGTATCTCTCCTCTACCGCAGATCGTGACAGTTCTCTCCGACACATAGTTATTGGTGAAATGCAAATGTTAAAATTATTATATATTATCATAAGAAAATAACAAATGAAAATGTAAACGTTAGTCTACTAACACATTTATTCCACACGGTCTGCGTATTTTTGTTGTCAATTACACCCGCCTTGTTCTCGTGGGCTTTCCTCCACACAATATGGCGTTTAATTTTCTTAACTTCTGGCCCCGCCTCCTGCATCTGTATATTGAGATAATATATATTAACCAAACAATTTAAAAGTCATATTTACCACACATGCAGTTAAATATATATATATACATACCAATTCATCCTCAATGTCAGCATACCCCTTACGTGATGCTTTGTAAGGGCATGCAGGATCTAACGCCCTGTTGCGATTTTCATTGCTTAATTTCTATTCAGACACATATAAGTAATATTAATACATGGTTAATGTCATATGTACGTATTGCTATAAAATTATAAGGACTAACGTGATATTAAACATATCAGGAATTGAGCATCTCCTGTGCGTATTGCTATAAAATCTGTCCACTCATCCCTTGATATGTGTGGATATTATGATGGAGGTTCCTCTATGATACTCCCGTTGGCATCTCTTAGAAATTTTTTGGTCAATCTAGTTCTGAATGCCCTATGTAGGTTACCAGGTTCCTGAAGTACAAATTTTTTCCGAGATTCATCAACATTAAAAGACATCTGCAAAACAATATAAACGTGTCAAAGTAAGTATGTTTACATAGTTTACAATATAATTCATAAATTTTAACAATTACCTGTACATCAGCCCATATGCTCTCTTTGAAACCATCCAAAGCTTCATCCTTCCAATTAGAACAAATAATTGGGACCGTTTGCCGAACAACGGCCCCAATGTAACTCTTCAATATTTTACCATTAGCACGAATTCGTTGGTCCAAAGAATTCCATTCAACCTAATAAAAATAATAAAGTAATTAAATCTAGATATCAAACAACATTATGAAATCCTTAGATTAGTAAGTAAATTACATCAAATTTTTGTCCTTTACTCCTAGCGCGGATGACCGCCTTCATAATCTGTTGGCCCACGTCTCGCCGCTTTGGCATCACTAGAATTACTTGAAGATGCCATTTACCTACAAAAATATTAGATACAAGTAAAACATCAATGGACATTAATATAACATTAATTGATGCAAAATATAAAACAACTATGAATAACAAAATCAACACTAGCATTACCGGAAGATGCTAACTATAATATAAAAGGATCAGAAAGTTCATTTAAACACAAACACTACATACATGTTTAAGTCAACCTTTTTCTTTTCTTCATTGGATTGAGATTTGTTTGTCCTTTATTAGTACGAAATGGTGGATTGACCAAAAGCCCCTCATCATGATCATCTCTCATATACATACCATCATCCCTAGTTGGATCAATCTCAAGTGATTGTAATGTCCCGACGAAAGGATCATCTTCAATATCAACATCTCCATGGTCTTGATCATCAATCTTAGTAATTATTTTGTTAGTCAAAAGAACAATGGACCTTTTCATATCAGCTGATCAGTGACATAGAACACTTGTTGAGCTTGAGATGCTAATATAAAAGGCTCATCTTTATACCCCACCCTATTAAGATCCACCTGCATGAACCCTGACTCATCAATCTGAACACCGTTATTATTGTCAACCCACTTGCAACCAAACACACCAACCTTAAACTTTGTGTAATCCAACTCCCATATGCGTTCAATGACGTCGAAGTATGACATATTTGCATATATCGGGTTTCTGTCTTTGGCACTTGAGATATGCATCGACTGAGTTACAAGAGTCACACCACTGTTTTGCATTGTACTCCGACCATCTTGTTCTTTTGTATAGAATGTGTACCCATTAATTTGATAACCGTGGTAAGAGAAGACATGCAAACTTGGACCTTTGGCTAACCATCTCAATCTATTTGAAACTGAAGTAGCATTTTCAATCAACTCGCATAAATGTGATCTCTTAGCCACGTTATAAAACAACGATTGTGTTCTCTAGTTAGCCAATTTTGATTCTTATTTGGATACAAACTCTTAAGCATGTCCTTGTGTTTTTCAACATATGGCTCAACCTCATCGGCATTGTGCTGAACATATAAGTGTGCTTGCTCCCATTCTGTCCTTGATATAGTCACTATTTCATTTCCAGTAATTCCTTGCCCCATCATTCTCCATGTGTGACGAGACTTTGGCAGCCCTATAGAATCAACATTGGATAGGTATTCGATCACAGAATTCAACAGACTTCTTCGACAATATACCGTTCAACAATACAACCTTCTCGGGTCGTGATCGGTTTTTCACATACCCTTTTAATATCTTCATATAACGCCCAATCGGGTACATCCATCTCATATAAGCTGGCCCACACAGTTGTGTCTCTCTAACAAGGTGAATGGTTAGATGAACCATTATGTCAAAGAATGAAGGTGGAAAGTACATCTCAAGCTCGCATAAAGTCACAACAATTTCTCTTTGCAATGATGGCAACTTCCCAGGGTCAATCACTTTGCTGCAAATTGCCTTGAAGAAGAAACAGAGTTTAGTTAAGGCCCCCCGCACTTTGTTAGGTAAAATAGACCGTATACCAATGGGTATCAACTGTTCCATGAGAACATGACAATCGTGGGACTTTAGACCTTTTAACTTGAGATCTTTCATCGATACGAGGTTCCTAATGTTTGAAGAGTACCCTTCCGGAACCTTAACTCCTTCAAGAAACTTACAAAAAACAGTTTTTTCTTTTCTAGATAGAGTGTAAGCAGTCGGAGAAAGATATGTACTTTTACCCTTCTTCGTCGGTCCCAATTCTCTTCTTATTCCCATACTAACCAAGTCCAACCTTGCATTGATGCCATCTTTAGTCTTCCCTGGCACATTGAGTAACGTACCAATGACACTATCACAGATATTTTTTTCAACGTGCATCACATCGAGGAAATGTCTTACATATAATGATTTCCAATATGGCAACTCAAAGAAAATCGACCTTTTCTTCCACCCTCTTGTGACAATATCTCTCGCAAAAGGTTTACCGAATTGGATATTCAAATCATTTACCTTTTCAAAAGGTTGATCACCCGTCAAAGGTGAAGGAGCTCTACCTTCTTCCGAGTTCCCATTGAACGCCTTTCTCCACCACCGGTAATGATGACTTGGATGCAAAAATCTACGATGCCCAAGAAAGACATTCTTCTTACAATGTTCTAACCGCATCCAATCCGTACCCTCTTCACATATAGGGCATACACACTGACCCTTGATGCTATATCCTGACAGATTATCGTAGGTTGGAAAATCATTAATTGTGCCAAACAATATAGCTCTCAAATTGAAACTTTCTTCCTTATACCCATCATACACCTCCACACCTGTCTCCCACAGTTGTTTCAAGTCTTCAATCAAAGGAGTCAAATAGACGTCTATATCATTTCCTGGTTGTTTGGGCCCAGAAATTAACATAGATAACATCATAAATTTGCGCTTCATGCATAGCCATGGGGATAGGTTATAAATCACCAAAATCACAGGCCATGTACTGTGAGAGCTACTTTGAACACCATGCGGGTTAAATCCACAAGAGCCAATGCAAGTCGTAGGTTTCTTGATTCTTGCCCTAAATCAGGATAATCATGATCAAATTTCTTCCATTGCGGAGAATCTGTCGGGTGCCGCAGCTTGCCATCTTTGATCCTTTCATCCTCATGAAATGTCAAGTGCTCGAATCTTCTTAACTACGGTACATGCGCCTAAATCTGGGTATTATGGGAAAATACCACACAACCTTCTCTGGATCTGATTCTTTCTTCTTATATCGTGAGGCATTACATTTAGGACACATCTTTAACGATGCATATTCATTCCGAAATAAAATGCAATCGTTAGGACAAGCATGTATCCTCTCGTAGCTCATGCCAATAGAGCGTAACATTTGTTTAGCCTCATATGTCCGACTAGGAAGCACATTATCCTCTCGGCAACATGTCTTTCAATAGTGTGAGTAAGTCCGTAAAGCTCTTATCAGTCCATCCGTTGCCCGATTTCAAGTTATACAACTTTAACATCGCCGACAATCTTGTGAATTTAGTACAACCATCATACAATGGTTGCTCTGCATCACTTACCAACCTCTCAAACATTTGAGGACAATCCCGAAGATCCTCTTCAACAGCATTTGCTATGTCTTCAAAACGATCTCCCTCATAAGTATTTGTGTCGGTATCGTATGATGAATATCTCACACGATTCCTCATTTCACTAGACTCAGCTCTTGTCTCACCATGTTTTGTCCAACATGTATAACTTTGATCGATTCCATTACACACTAAATGTTCTTCCAAATCGGCTGCACTAACTCGCCTTGCATAACAACAATCTAAACAAGGACATATGATTGTACTAGGGTTTTCCGCATGCCGAACTGCAAACCTAATGAACTCTTTCACCCCATCCTCATACTCCTTCGTTAAACGATTGGCAGACATCCATTTCCGATCCATGCTTTCCCGATCTACAAAAATATTTATTAAACATATTTACTTTGAGTTTAGAGTGGTTGATGTCTACATGCAATGTATACAGATTAAAGGAATGAAAGGAATGAAAACTGTTACCGTTTTTCCGCATGGCAAATTGAGGTGTGGACAGGGGCTGTGTATTAGTGGGGAAGCATCAAAAGGGAAAGATGGGAGAGAGGGGGGTATTCAGTTGGGTAAAGGAAAGGATCAGTGTAGCAGTTTCAGGTCCCTTGAAGAACCTGTTGTATCTTTTATGTTCAAGGAGAGGATGAGGAGCATTGAAAGAAAGTTAATAAAACTGTACTTATCTTCAGTTTTCTATCATATCATTACAGAGTACAGCATTCCATTAACTATTGCATAAGATAGAATACTAAGTGTGTTTAAAAGATTAATCAGATTTGTTAGATTCCCATGACACCGTCCTAGTACCAAGGACACCTTACAGCAACATCATAATATTTCTGTATCAACTTCAACTCAGCATAAGGAGCATAAAAGAAACTTCCATAAACTCACCTCACCTGGATGAAAGAACTACTTGTGGAACAAAATGAGTGTAAGCTGTTTCCCTCTCAGCTGCAAGACGCTGTGCCTTCTTGATTTCCTTCAATACTGCCTGAAAATCTTTTGCAAGCTTAGCATATGCTATCTTCTTGTTTGCCTGCAAACACAAGAATGACCTTCATTATATCCTTTTTTTCAAGGTAAAAGTCCCCCCATCAATTTTAATAGCATTTATGCCATATGATGCCTCTTAGTGTCCAAACCAAACCTCAACATTCAATCAATTCAACTTCAAGTATCACAATGTTATGAATCTGTCAACACACTTCAGGTCACATAAACATACACATTTAGGTTCATTAGCATGGAGTTAAATGCACCCAATTTGATTTGCTTAATTATATATAGGTTGTGGATTTATTTTAAATCACGGAAGTTTATGTGTAATATCATCTTAGACTAATAGTCTCAGGATGCAAGTTCATTTTGTGTACCATATCCTTCATTGGTGTCATAACTATTTTTGTTTAACATGTTAAGTTATTATTATGAGAGGAATCTACTTCACAAGTTGGGTTAGATTTTCAAGAACACCTCCTATCATAATATTGAGTTGCTTGCATCCAAACTCCAATTAAAGCCAGCATAGCAAACATAGGATTGAAATTGAAGCATTTTGAAGTTTTTGAAAAATCTT
Organism: Sophora flavescens; assembly: GCA_030762895.1. NCBI lineage: Eukaryota > Viridiplantae > Streptophyta > Magnoliopsida > Fabales > Fabaceae > Sophora > Sophora flavescens. The sequence goes on from CM061064.1 coordinate 39,728,776, forward strand.
CCCTCTTCTGCTTTCCGACTCTCGGAGGATTGAAATTGAACAATTGTCCACCATGCTCTCATTCACACTATTGTTTTCAAAGAGAACAAATGCAATACTACTATAATTTTTCAAAAAATAATAACATTATCCTCTCTTTCTGTCTCTATCCATCCATTTTCTCAGCAACCAAACAAAGTATTTATATAATGTATCACACTTACATGATGCGTATGATTAGAATGCAAGCAGAGGTTCAGTTTGGGGCATTATAGAGTTGAAATTAGTTGGCATGTAAACCTATTCCACTTGATATTTTACTAGTTTTGTCAGTCAGAAAATCATACAAGAGCCAAACTTTATTTGAACAAACAACAGCCTTCAAATGGATGTTCTTAATTTGAATATACGGTAAATTGAAATTTAACTTCACTTTGACCTTTTTCTTATCTTCATATTTAGTCATGATAAGCATCCTTTCCAACAAGGGAGAAAAAAGAGAAACAAGGGGACTTACCAAACAGCGAAGAGGAAAAGGCGATGGAAGAGGGAAGGGCTTGAACGGGCGGTGACGGCTGCAGGATGGTTAACAACAGCAGCGGCGGCGTTTAATTCAAATTTGAAAATGAATTATCTCAGACAATCACACTTAACCACAACACATGATAACAGATTAAAAAATATAAGCTCAAATTAACACTAACATTAACATTCCCAAATCCAGAAATCCCTCCCAACAAACATAATCTTCCAGAATTCACAAAGAAATTTCTAAACCCCAATCAGTTATGCACAACGGTCCAAAAAGGAGAAAATGAAGAGTTATATTCAAAATTCCAATCCCTCAACATGAACACTAGAACCCACTTGAATATCAGAACACTACCCAAGCATCTAAATCCTAAGCAAATCCGATAGCTCATGTGCAATTAACCCCTAATCAGGTATAGTGGCATCATATCTACACAATGAAGAACAACTTAGCCTCACTCGAAATTTCTGCCAAAACAGTCCCAAATTCATTAAGAATAAAACCCAATTCTTACTTCCTAAATCCCAGTAGAATAGTGGCTATGGGTAAACCATTTTGAATTCGAATTCATCAGAATAACTCACCAAAATGAAGAACAAAACACTAAAAGAGACTTACTGGAGTTAACACATAAGAGAGGAAACTTGGGATGAATGGAAACGTGTGTGCTTGTGATGAGTGAGGAGCTTACCCTTGCACAAAGTGCGGTGACAAAAAAAACTTGGGCAAAGTGGGATTTGGGGATGAACACGGAAAGGAAATGAGATGCGAGAGATGGGCGACACTGTGCGTAAGGTGGAGCTGGGTTTCAGTGACTCGGTGAAGGTGGGTTACGGTGGAGGAGAAGGGAGTGTGGTTGAAAAGGGTTGGGGCTGTGTGTGTCGAGTGGAATGAAGAGAGCAAGAAAAAAGAGGAGGGAAGAAAGGTCCCGCGTTTAATTCCTGATGAAAATGTAGGTGTGCACCTAAGATAGCGTTTCCTTTAGGAAACGCTATCTTAGGTATCACCTAAGATAGCGTTTCCGTGTGGAACCGCTATCTTTTCCTAAGTGGCACTTTTAATAGCGGTTCCACACGGAAACGCTATCTTAGGTTATACCTAAGATAGCGTTTTCTAAAGGAAACGCTATTAAAAGTCCCCCCATCACTTTTAATAGCATTTCCCCACGGAAATGCTATAAAAGGTGCGTAAGGTGCGTTATTAAAAGTCTAATTTGTTGTAGTGTACTATTACGACAATTTTCCTTGCTTTGTCTTCAATCCTCCTAAGAGTGGAGGATGCAACCTTATACAATCTCAGCCATCCAAATATTATTAAAATAATCCAACGGCTCGTATTGAAAAGGGTAAAATGGGCAAAAGAAAAAACACATGTCTACCTTTTTTGCATCTTCTCTCACCGGACCACCACCTCCCAATCTCTACATGCGTCTGAGACCGCCATCACCACTGCCTCGCTCGTCTCCTCTTCCCCTGACCGATACCTGTAGAATTGTCGTGAGACCCTTGGAGCATCACCGTGAACCAGATCTGCTCCGTCGCTGCCGCATCACGCTCTCACCGTCCCATCACGAACCGCACATCATCGCACCATATCTCCGAGAGCTTCGACGCCGTCGTCAGTGTTCGAGTTCTTATCTACATACCCCTTTCACGACGGTTCTGGAAGATTGATATGCACCATCGCACCAGATCTGGATCGCACGCGTGCATATCATACATATGGTTCAAAGGGCGAGGTGACAGCGAGAGAGTTGCTGAGGAGCATGGTCGAAATCTTTGCACCGGCGGGAGGAGGTGGAGGCTCTTAGGGGGAGGGAGCGGGTCGAAATCTTGGCACCGACAGGAGGAGGTGGAGGCTCTGAGGGGGGAGGGGGCGAGGTGAGGCTGTCTCCATGGCCTCCGTGGCCCTGTTTTTTTTTTTTTTTGTTTATTTAGTGTTTTACCATTATAGCTTTGAAGGATGGATACTCAACTAGCAAGAGTGAGGATTGAAGAGGAGAATTCTTTAATCCTCACTCTTTCGAGTTGGTGTTTCCATACTTCAAGGTTATTTTATATCAAAATCATTCATTTATTATTATTATTATATCAACGATAGATGTTAATTGTGTTTCCATCCTCCACCTTTCTCAACGAGGATTGAAGACATTGCCAGTTGATGAATTGCCCAATTTTACTTCCACGAACCAATAAGGTGAGGATTCATCCTCCATTAAATCAAATCATTAATTAATTGATTAAAAAAATCAAAATAAATAAATCAATTGTTGAAAATGATTTGAAATTTCGATCCTCGACAAATTTTCGATGGACAATAGACTTTGCTCGAAGATTGGCCAAGTAAAAGAATTTTTTCAGAGAAAAAAATTTATATAAAAGGGATGATTCTAAAAAACTTTCAATATTGAAGATGAGGATCGGTCCTCATATTTTTAAAGATCATAATAGAAAAAGGGGCGCTGTCTTCAATACTCCATTAGAAACATGGAGTTTACATCCTCCTTGATCTTGCACCGTCGATTTAATAATATAATAATCCAACGATTAAGATTAAAAGGGTAAAATGGGTATTATAAAATTTTAATTTATTTAATTTAAAATTAAATTATAAAAATCCTATGGCAACAGGGTTGCCATCCTACGGCGGCCCACCGCCGTCACCACCGGCTGTCTCCTCCTCCACAGTCTCCAAGAGCAACAAAGAAGCAAATCCCGTCGGTGTTATCTCCGGCGTTTTCTCCGATGAACGACTTCAGTTCATCTTCTTCGTTCTTCTCATCGGGATTAGATTCAAATTTATCCAAGTTCGTATCTTTCAACATAAACTCAATCTGGGTCGTGCTTCTTTGATTTCATTTTGTTCTCAATGTTGATACACCAGAAGAGTGAGTAGGAATAGCAAATGAAGACAAAAAAGGGAACATGGAAGCAGGGAGACCCATGGAACATGTTTGTAGTACCCATGGAGGTCCCTCGCTTGAGACCATTCGACATTTCAAAATGGGTCGTATATTCCAAAATGGGTATGATACATAGAACATGGGTATTGATCTGGTAATAAAAAATGGCAATAAAAAATGGCCAGCGCTCTAAGTTTCTTTTGTGAAGAATCCATCACTCTAAGATCTGGTAATCACAACCTTCATCTCAAAATTTGAACTTGTTAATAAATAACAAAATGACATCTTTGTTGTTTTTTCATAATATTTGTTTTAGTAATCCATCATCATCATCCAAAAGGGTCGCATGTGTAGAAGATGTCAGTCACGCGGCGGTGCCGTAAGCGGTTGAAGGGGTATGCAGGAGAGAGGGAGGGGGCTCATGACAATGGCTCTAATTTTTTATTTTTTTTAAAAAATTATAGTAAATACCCAAAATAACCCTGGAGTATGGAAACTCAACTCCAATGCTGGAGTATGTTAGACTTGCCCAGAAAAAGGGGTTTGATTCTTAAAAAAAAAAAAGGAGTTAACATTCGTCTCTAATAACCCAAAACAAATTTCAAGTTGAAGTGAAATACTTTTAGTTTCAGAGCGAAAACCCTATACAGCTGCAGACATAATTAAGGTGTGCTTCAACATATCAGCAAAAGTTTGAAACAGAAAGCAAAGTTACAGTTTGGGATTTATGCTATACAAATTAAAGAATTTGAATGGATTTGCGTAATGTTATGCTGGGTTAGGGATCGGTAACATGAACCCAAAAATTGACATCATTTTTGCGTGAATGATCAGAACCATTTTCCATATACCCAGAACCCAGAATCTAGCGAAAATAGTTTGGATCATTACACGCAAAAATGATGCGAATTGGATGGGTTAGGAATGGAGCAAACTAAAACCTCAATTTGTGTTTGGAATCTAAAAGCGAAACTACTGTCTCCTAATGAGAGTGGCTGTGTGCCTCTGCATCTAAGAACAGGGAATATATATAACCGATTAAACCCTAAACACACCACCTAGTACCTACCAACTGTAGTATCGAATTGTCAAAAACACCCTTCAACTATTTGGAGCACTTTTTGTTGCCCGTGAGCCAAAAAAAAATAAAAATTCATTGAACCGTTTATTTAAGATTAAAAAATAAATAATTTTGATATAAAATAATACAGATATTTTAAAGAAATGCTAAATTTGTTTAGAATAAAAAAAATCATTTTTTAAACGATAGTTAGTTATAAAAACTGATTTTTTTCAAAAGTTAATGAAAATTATTTTTCATTTTAACCCTTAAAATGATTTTTTTTGGCTTTTCATTATTTTCAAAAGCAAAGACAAACACACTAAAAGTTTTAAAAAATGGTTATTCAATAAAAAAATGATTTTTTTAACAAAATAAGCAATAACAAATACACTCATGTAGTGATTATTTTTAGAGAATAAAAAAACAGAAACAGATTTTTGTTTGTTTACAATTAAAAAATCATTTTTTTAAACAGTAGTTAGTCATAAAAACTGATTTTTTATTTCAAAAGCTAATGAAAGTTATTTTTCATTTTAACCTTGAAAATGATTTTTTTCTGGTTTTCATTATTTTCAAAAGCAATGACAAACACACTAAAAGTTTAAAAAAAAAATGCTTTTTCAGTTTAAAAAATGATTTTTTTAACAAAATAAGCAATAACAAACACACTTTTAAAGGATACCTATTCTCAATGAAAATTTTCTTATTCCCATAAATCACAATTACTTTCAAACAATTAAAATTTGAAAGAAATGAATCTTAAGAAGAAAAAGAAAATAAAAACGAGAAAATAGTTCCCTTTCCTTCAAACTTGTTTCTTATTCTCATTTAACTTTAGAAATTTGCATTTTGTTCGGTGCATCCACTTCCATTTTTTTAACTCAATTTTGACGTAGGTTATTGCATATTATTAACTCCGAGAGAACCCAAGAGCGTTTGGATGAGATGATACGGGTCTCTTCCAGCTTAATCCAAAAAATTAACTCCGAGAAACCCACATTACATGATTATAAAAAAAGTTTTTATTACCCATGAATTCCCACATTCTCCAATTAATACAATGTCTCCTTTTGTGGTTTCAGTTATTATTTATTGTTTCCACCATTGTAGGCTCGGGGAGGCAACCTAGTAAGAGTTAGAGTTGCTAAGGGTTTGTGAGATGATGTTGTTTCTTATTCTCATTTAGATTTGAAATTTTGCCTTTTGTTCTACGCATCCATATCCAATTTTTAACTCGTGTTATTACGTAGGTTACTACATATTTTTAACTCGGAGAAAGAAATCATTGTGACGTGATTATCATGACTTCTTATTATCTATATATCATTCTCGGTTTCTCCAAATAGTACAATGTCACTTCCTTTTTGTGGCTTTAGTTTCTATTTGTTGTTTTTTACCGTTTTATGCTTAGGGAGTCGGCCTAATAAAGGCTAGAGTTATCGACGGTTTGTTAGTAGTGTATTGATGACTTAAGCGACAAGACAATGTTATTTCTTATTCTCGTTTAGCTTTGAAAATTTACTTTTGTTTCCTGCATTGACGCCTAATTTTTAACTTAGGTTATTAGGTAAGTTATTGCATATTTTTAACTCAGATGGAGAAACCCTTGTAACGTGGTTTTGGTGAGTTTTTATATTCATGGTTTTAAGATTCTCCATTTATTATAATGTCACCTCCTTTTTTGGCTTCGGTTTCTATTTTTTGTTTCTCACCAGCCATCTTAAGCATCAACCTAATAAGAGCTGGAGTTGCTTAGGGTTCACGAGTGGTGCATTGATGGCTTAACCAGTGAGACAATATTGTTTCTTATTAATTTTAAGTACTCATCCGTTTCACCTTTTTGAGAGGTTGTCTTTGTTTTGTTTGCTCAAGCGGTGTTGATCCTTATATTTTTTGTCTCTTGGAATCTACGTATGCAATGACATTTACATTACTACCGTCTCCATTTTAATTTAACATTTTCTAAAATAAAAGTGCCTTGTTTACCTCAAATTATTTTAAGATTAACACCTAGTCTCTTTCGTTTTCTTCACTAATAAGGATAGGGAAAAAAAATTGTTGTGACCCCAATCCCATTTTTTTTCCTCTCTCTGTTTTCTCCATCTCCCTAATCAAATGGGGATATTTTTTTTAAAAGAACCTGAACGTAAGTTTGGATTCGAAAGCCTATGAATACATGAACTAATAAAATAATCATGTGAGATAGTAATGATAACATAATATTTTTTTTAATAATTAATTTTGCAAAATAATCCCTAAAAAATAAAAGAAATGAATCTTAGTAAAGAAAAATGAGGAAATTGCTCCCTATTCTTCAAAATCAATTGTTAAAATATAGGGCTCAACACCACCTTACTAAAGAAAATATGAATAACCTCCCAAAAAAATTTGAAACATGCAAACACCTAAAATTAATAAGAAACAATATGGTGTCACCCCCATCCTATTTGGTTTTGGTAAGATTGGGAATTTTTTGCTCGAAGCTAACCGCTGTCCACCCTCGCATTTAATTATGCAGAAAATTAATAATTTTTTTCTTCAATTACATTTTACTTGCTTCTTGGGACCATGGTTGCTAAGATCGCGATTTAAATCGTAAGATCGTAAGATCTTACGAATTTAGAGCGCTTGAGCGATTAAGATCCTCGATAAAACTCGTAAATGCCGACTCGAAGTGAGATTGATGGGAAGGAACATAAAATCGTATAATCATACATGTTTTTCGTTTATTCACACAAATTGTTTTCAGTCACCGAAAAGATCTATTTTATCCCCATTTGTTTTATTTTTTGACTTTCTAAATCCGGGGAGACCAAGAGTCTAAGAAGCCTCACTGAGACGTTTCAAATTGCTTGCTCATAATTAATATTCCCCTAAAAACCAAAACCTCGTACTGAGTTTATGCCCCTGCCGAAGTGTGCATGCTTGCTGCAACATAGTTTGAATTGTGTGTGTGCCTATAGAAGACTTTACAATTTACAACAATTTTGAAGCTTTTGTTGAAGATAGATTGTGGAGTGGAGTGGAGTGGTAGTCAGTAGAAAAGAAGTGAAGAACAAGAAGAAGGTAATGTTTGAAGTTATATTGGATTCGGATTGTCTGCCTTTGACACGCCAAAGGTACCTACCTTTCAACTGTTCTGGGTCGTCGGATCAATATGGCACTTCATAAGGCGCCACGTGTCATAATTTTTTTTCAAAAAAAATAAAAATAAAAAATCCAAACACAAAACGCAAAAGGACGTGCATCATCTCGATCTTCTCCCTCTACCGTCGTCCAACCAAGCCGCCACCTTTGACTCCGACCACCCTGCCGCCATCGACTCCGACCACCAGTGAGAGAAGACCATTTTAGATGGTCAAATATTGTAGTTAGATCTGATGGGTTGTTTTAAATTGTTGATTTTATGAGTCTTCCTATTTTCTATACTCCCATTGTAGAGGGATATGCAGACCAGCAATACAGAGAAGCAAAACACTCGACATTTTGTCCCTCTAGCACAAAATCAATTTCATCAAACATGTACTTGACCTGTTGCATTATATGGTGGTGAAGAGATTATAGTCCATTATATGTTGGTGAAAATGGCTTGTTAAAAGAGGTCTATCTATTATATGTATTTAGTTTGCCGAATCAGGTCTCTAAAGTACATGCACAACAACTATTGCCTATTGACAAACAAGAAATTTTAATATTTTAGTGAAAAATGAAGCCATTTACAAGGTGAGAAATAAGATGATCAATGTTGGTCAACATTGATCATATTTGTTTTATGAGAGGATAGGATGCTATGATATGAACAATTCATAGAGAGGGCTTAAGAGAGGCCATTAGTTAAGTCATGGCTGCTTGTTTAAGGGAGGCCACGACTGCGACTTGGGAGGAGCTGGTGGCGGTGACGACGGCAGCCTCGATGGGAAGATAATGCTTAGAGATCCAAAGTCTAAAGTGGTATGGATATTGCTGCGGCAGTCGGAGTCGATGAAGGTGACGGTGACCGGAGTTCACGACGGTGGTATGGTGGTCTTGGGTGATGGCAACATGGCACGGTGGAGGGAGAAGACCGGCACAATAGCAGAGGGAGAAAGAAGCTAGGTATCTTGAACTTCAGATATCATTTAAAAAAAATGAAATTTCATTTTAAAAAAATGAAAGTGACACGTGTCGCTTTGTGGACTGTCGGATAGATCTGACAGACCAAAAGAAGGGAAAGGCAGGGTGCCTTTCCTGTGCCAAAGTCAGAGAACCCTGTAACACCCTACTTTTTATTTTCTGATTTTTATTTTTTTCAGTAAAAATATTTTCGCTGTATTAACCGATATAAATGTATTTATTTATATTTTTATCCGAGTTCATGGAGATTGAAATTTATGAAATAAAAATCATATTCATACTCTATCTTAGGGTAGAAGCTTGGGATAAAAATTTGGGTTAAAAATTCAGACGGAAATCGGTCTGCGTTTTTACTGACAGTATAATTTTACTGTGCAGAAAGCCTAATTTTGACTCGTGAACGAAATGATTTATATTTAAATCATATTTCTAACGAGTTTGGCTAGTTTTAAAATTTTCAGTCGAAAACGAAATATTACGCTTTTACGCAGGCTTAGAACCTTAATCAGGAAACCGACGGAGTCAAAAACGGAACTACAGAGACCCGTCAAGAGATCGGGATAACGAGTCATGCATGAGGATTCATGGGGATGAGTCACACTTTTGAGTCTATAAGATTCTACAAGTCAAAGTGACAATTTATGAATTTTACGCTTAAGTCCCTGAACTTTCTATTAATTACACTTTGGTCCCTAAGTTAGTTTCTGTGTTTTTCTAAGTGAATTGGGCCAAAATCTTTGTTCCAAGACCATGAGTGGACGTGGCCATGAAGCCCAAATTCCTTGTTCATGGATTAATTCCATAAAACCCATTAGAAATCATATAAATTTCCTATGTCATGTTAAGCCTTAAGCATTTTAGTGGGCCCCACATAAATGAATCCAAGCCCAAAATTTTGAGGTCCATGCGCAAGCCCAAGAAGGAGTGGAGGCTGCCTTAGTTTGGAAGAGTCAAGTGGATTCTTGAAGTTTCCACACAATTCCACAATGTTTTACCATGTTCCACCATGTTCTACACTTTTCTAACATGTTCCAAAATATTCTAGGTTCTTCTCAAAATATCTCATGAAAAATCAGCCAAGATAAGTCAAGATGAGACCACATTTAATGTGGCACATGGTCATCATTTCAATTTATTGGCAATTTGTAAAATAGTCCTTATACTTTTGGAATCTTTGCAAAATGGTCCCTATGAATTATTTGCACTTTAATCCTTTGAACAAGCCAACTCATTCATACTAGATCCTTCTAAAGTGGCACAACCAACCCCTATAAATACCCTCCAAACCGTGGCCTCCCTCACCATTTCACTCATCTTCTTCATTCTCTTCATCTTCCTCATCAACTAAGTTACAAAACCCTAGGAACACCGAATCCCCACCAAACATATGACCCTCTTCCTTTCTGAAACTCGAAAAACACTCAACATAAAAGTTGTTCCTATTTCTCTCTTATTTCCAACAAGCTGAATATAATCATAAACGGATAAGTGGATTGGGAGATAGGATACCGAAACTGCCCATAATTCTCAGCAACCCACGAAACAACAGAAAGAAGTCCCTTTTCACCCCTGTTATGATCCGAACCAAATGAAACCTTCAACACCAAAGTTATTCCTTTTATTATTATATTTCTATCAAGCCAAAGTTCGTAATTTTTGGATGAGTATATTGTGAGATACACTCACAATACCATCACACCCTCAAGCTGTCCACTTTTCAACTTAGTGAAGGTTGATCATTTTCTTCATTTCTTCAATATACAAGAGGTAAAAGCCCTCCTCATTAATCATGTAAGTCTTCTCCTTCATTTATTTTGTAATATCAAGCCATGATAATCAAGTTTTCATAAATTTCCATTCCTAGATCTAGAACTTCAAATAATTCTAGAAAATTGTAGAAAAATCCTTTTAATGTGAAACCAATTTCTATGATTTTGTGATGTCTTCCACTTTCATTATCCAAGATCATGTAATCAAAAACATTTTCCTTCCCTATTTTATTTAAGTGTCAGAATCTCACTCAAAGGAGGGTTTGATGATTTTGTTTTCATTTTTGAAATCTAATGCTTGATTTGAGCTCTCTAATACTTATATGATCTAAATCCAAGAGCTTGAATCCAACTAAATTTCCTAGTCTATTTTCCTAATATGGGCTGAAACCCTAACCCTAAAGGTTAGAGGATTTTGTTTCAAATTTTAGTCTTGTAATAAGTAATCTATGTTAGTTAAGACTCTAGTAACTAGGATCCAAAAGATGGCATTAAGAAGATAACCCTAGACCTATAAGTTTTGGACGAACCTAGCCCTAAAGTGTCATAGATGGTTGTCATTTTATTAATTATAGATATGTTGTTTGGTTCAAGGTGAAACTATTAAGCTGTGGTGTGATAGCGAGGAACGTCGAGTTCGAGATTTCGGTGCTAGCTCAGGTGGGGAAAGAATCATCCTATCATCAGAATTGATAAGTAGTATATTCTATAATAATTGTGTAGGGCGACCTAAACCCTACTAGTGGTCGAGTAATCGACAATACCAAAATCGTATTGGAAACTTTTCCGTAATACCAATGACGATTTGGGAATTGTAGGTTTATCGCCTTAGGTTAATTATTCATATTTGAGGATGTCTGAATTATTTACTGTTGACTCACTAGTGGAAATAATGTAATATACGGGAACGTTTTACGTCAGTTGACCATATGTTTGACGTTAAAAATGAGGCGGTGGTAGTTTTGTAAATATCAGACTTCATTAATTCAATTTTAACGTCAGTTGTTGTAAGGACTGACGTTAAAAGTGAAGTGACTCACTTTTAACGTCAGTTCAATAAACAACTGACGTTAAAAGTGAGCCTTTTAACGTCAGTTCTTCATTGAACTTAAGTTAAAAGCGAGTCACTTCACTTTTAACTTCTGTTCTTTCATCAACAGACGTTAAAGATTATTTTAATAATTTTTTTTTATCTAGTATACGTACTCTTCCGCATTGCCTTCCTCAAAGTTTCAGTTTCACAATTGCTTTGATGTTTTGTGTTTCTGTTTTGAAAACTAAAATATATGTGTGAAGTATAAGTTGAATCAATAACCCAAACCGGATCTCATTCATGAAGTGTAATGCGATCGATCTGAGAAGATTGAAAGGGTTTAAAATCCTATAAAAAGTTACATTGAAAGGGTTTAAAATCCTAAACATTTCTTGAGGCTTCGTTCCCTTCACGGGTGAGCAAGAGAGGAGAGTCGAGCGACTGAGTTTTCCAGAGCGGCTGAGCAAGGGTGCACCCGATCTGTTTCAGCAATGGTCTTGGAACAGTCATTTGCTTCCAAAACTGAGGTTCGGAGCAAGAGGCGCGATTCTCCGGAAAGATGATAAGGTGAGCAACTCACATTATGTGATTTACACAATCTTATCACCCATGTTATGTGATTTACACAACCTCAGAAGTTGTTCGACCATTAAGACAAAGATCTTTGAGTCTAGGAATAGGAAGAAAGAGTGATGAAGTTAATCTCCATGGCAGAGCCGTATTGTGAAGCAGAAAATTAAAAGGATGGAAGGAAGCTATTTATAGGAGCAGGGGATGAAGTTACTAAGCTATTATGATTTTCTTGAAAACTTATCTATAAACTTAATGCTCATTAAGAGGATTAAGTTACAAGGTGCATGGGTAAGTAGCACAGTAGTCAAAGGAATGAATGTTCTTGCAGAAACTTATATACATCTAACGTCAGTTGTTTAATACAACTGACGTTAAAAGTGTTTTTAAAATAAAAAATATTTATTTTTAACGTCAGTTTTTTATACAACTGACGTTAAAAGTGTGATTTTTACTTCAGTATAATAAATAGCTGACGTAAATAATCCTATATATTATAAACGTACAGAATGAATATTGGAAATAATGTAATATACGGGAACTTGGCAGTCATAAATTAAGTTGACGTTAAAAATGAGGTGGTGGCAGTTTGTAAATATTAAATCACTATTTGCGTCAGTTGTGTAAAGAACTTGTGTAAATATTAAACAAGTTTATTTTTAATCTTCATTAATTAGCTTGAATTAGTAAACATATTCTTGTGAAAATTAAAATAAATAAACACTTAACATAAAAGTGTTATATGTATAATCAAATCGTATCTCATTGAAGCGATTCATAAGTTACAATTACATGATTAAAGATAAAAAATTTCTGCAACATAGCACTAAAATATTAAAAAGTCTCTGCTTCAACATCAATTTCTTCTCAGTTCTGTCCTCAGAAACTCCAATGGATGCATCGATCCCCTCCCTCATTTGAAGTCCTTGATGCTCCATCTGTGCTTTATCCACACTCACTTGGGGAGGAGATGGAATAAAGTGAGGGAGTCATATTATGTGATTTACCCAGCCTCAAAAGTTTTTTGACCATTAAGACAGAGACCTTTAAGTCTAGGTATAGGAAGAAATAACAAAAGTCTCAAATGTGATAGAACCATATTGTGAAGGAATAGAAAACGCACGAAATATAGAGGAAAAGAAGAGGGTGTATTTACAGACTGATACAGAAGAATGACACTTTATATAGAGAATAGAGTCTCTATGATTTTCTTGAAAACTTATCTATAAACTTAATGCTCAATAAGAGGATTAAGTTACAAGGTGCATGGGTTAGCACAGTAGTCAAAGGAATGAATTTTTTTGCACAAACTTATACACTTTCAACGTCAGTTGTCTTCAACAACTGACGTTAAAAGTACTTTTAAAATAAAAAATATTTATTTTTAACGTTGGTTGTTTAATACAACTGACGTTAAAAGTTTGATTTTTACTTCAATTAAATAAATAGTCAAAGGAATTAATGTTTTTCGATAAACGTATACATTTTTAACGTCAGTTTCTTAAGACAACTGACGTTAAATATATGACCTTTAACGTCAGTTTTTACAAACAACTGACGTCAAATGTTGTTTTATTTTGGTTTACACCCGCGCGCCTTCTGCACTTCGCTCTGTACGTCTCTTTTCTCTTTTCATCACGCTCAACCCTCACCCTCACTCTCACTCTCACTCTCACTCTGCCCTAATCACGAGCTCATCTCCACCGCAACCACTGCGAGGGCTTCTTCGCCACCACCGTGAGGTACACTCTTAACCCTAACTCTGTCTTTCCATTCATTCTTTGCAATAGCTTGATATCTCTCTTTCCCCTTCCCACGCACTAACTCTCCTTGTCCCTTTACTCTCAGTAACCACATCAAACGTTAGCCACCACTCGAGCTCCCCTCCCCACCACCACGCGAGCACCTATTTCTGGTGAGTCTTTAGGGCACATTTTTTTATTTTTGGTTTTGAGTGTATGTTGAAACTGTAGTCTCAGTAGTTGAAACTTGAAACCGTGAGTTTGAGTTGTTTGGAATGTCTCTATTTTTGTTTTGAGTGCATGTTGCTCTGCTGGTTGATCTGTCACGGCCGTGATCAGTTCTACCTATGATGGTCTGGTTCAGTTGGCACGTTACGGCCGTGATGGACATCACTGCCAGGCCGTGACCAGTGCTTGGCAATCTTCAAAAACTATAGTTTTCAATCTCCCGTATTGTCCTTATATTGGATATATGTTTTGTATATCTACAGGACCTATCTAGTTATGGATCGTAGTTGGATGGTTTGTAAGCACACTAGTGCTGAGTATTTGAAGGGGGTGGGAGAATTTATAGAATTTACTCAAAGGAATGTTCCTAATAGTAATGGAATGTTCTGTTGTCCTTGTGTCAAGTGTTTGAATACGAGGAAATGTACGGTGAATGATATACATACTCATTTGATTTGTGAAGGGATTTGCTTGAGTTATACAAGATGGATATGGCATGGTGATGTGTTGTTGAGTAGTACGACAAGTGTCTCCCAAAGTGAGGACGTTGACGTAGATATGGAGGATGATCGAGTAGAGGACATGATCCGTGATATAGGACAAGAATCTTTTCATCGAGCTCATGTGTATGATAGGTTGTGCGGTGATGCGGATAAGCCTTTATATCCATCTGCATGTGACGTATTATTGCGGCGTTTGAATATTTATGATTTTGAGGATGTTTGTTGTCTGTCACGGCCGTGATGGCTATCACGGTCTGGCCGTGACAGAGTCTGACTTTGTTATTCATTTTGTTGAACTATTATGATTTGGTTGTGATAAATTGCCTTATATGATATTGAGATATTTGAATATTCTGTTGATTAATGTGTTATGCATGATCTGCCTGGGTTTAATACTATGCTTAGATAATTTTAAGGAAAGATATATATTGCTCGGAGGTACTTTGTTTGGGTGAGAGTTTTGAATATGAATTATAAGTGCCTCACTGTTATTTTATAGAAGTGATGTGATATAGAATGTAAGTGGAGGTTATGAGGAAATACTTGAGGTACTAGATTGCTATTGATAAAAGTCAGTGAGAATCATATGTTGCATCGTTGTTCATAACCGTGTATTTGAGATACACGAGGTCCGAAGTTCTCGTGGACTGTTCCAAATTAGAATTTAAGTTGTGCAACTATAGTATCATTGTTATGCATGAGCACCCTTGACTGAGTTGAGAGAGAAAATCAGGGTGTGCACCGACGGTACTGTGCAGCTATAGTGTCATTGCTTTGCATGAGCATTCTCACCATGGATGAGAATGTGCACCGGCGTTGGGAACGTGTCACTTGGACGACTGACTGACAGCATAAAGGTTTAGTTGCATGAGTTGGAGGGTAGAGGACGATGTTATAAAATATGGATGATTGTAGATTGTGAGTGATGCATGTTTGTGACTATTATTATATTATATGCTATGAATCTTTTCCACTTATGATGATAGAACTGTTTCTTATCTCCCTATTTCAGTATTTTTGTGTATGTTTACCCTATTACGTTAGAAGACCAGATGGACGACTATGTTACCGGGGAGATGGATGGAACCCCATACGAGACGGAGGTTGTTGAGGAGTTGAATGACGTTCCGATTGAAGTTGACACTGAAGAACAACCTACTGATCCTAATAATGTAGCGTAGTAAGTTTAGGGCCAGTGAGTCACATAAGATGTTTTATTTTCCGTTAGTTATAAGCAAGTTGTATAAATAAGTACCTGTGTGGGATCCTACCGAGAGGATACCCTAAACGATGTTGTGTAAAATAAAGGATACTTATGTGTGTATTTATGTAATATAGTTTTGGTGTGTTTTATATTTGCAGAAGTTATATGATTATTAATTAAGTTTTAATTTTTACGTATTTTCAACGATAGCGCGCGATTAGGTAAATAATTAATAAGGTTCTATTTTAATAATATAATGGGGCACAACGGGGTGTCTCAATCCCGATCCAATTATATTATTGTAGGAGGTGTTCTAAAGAGAGATGTTAAATGTCTTTTATTTTATATGAATAAATATGTTATAAATTTAACTTATAATAGAATCTTATGAACCATATTACGATATTGTGTTTTATGGGTGAGAGTTTTGAATATGAATTATAAGTGCCTCACTATTATTTTATAGAAGTGATGTGATATAGAATGTAAGTGGAGGTTATGAGGAAATACTTGAGGTACTAGATTGCTATTGATAAAAGTCAGTGAGAATCATATGTTGCATCGTTGTTCATAACCGTGTATTTGAGATACACGAGGTCCGAAGTTCTCGTGGACTGTTCCAAATTAGAATTTAAGTTGTGCAACTATAGTATCATTGTTATGCATGAGCACCCTTGACTGAGTTGAGAGAGAAAATCAGGGTGTGCACCGATCTTGCATGCGGCTATAGTGTCATTGCTTTGCATGAGCATTCTCACCATGGATGAGAATGTGCACCGGCGTTGGGAACGTGTCACTTGGACGACTGACTGACAGCATAAAGGTTTAGTTGCATGAGTTGGAGGGTAGAGGACGATGTTATAAAATATGGATGATTGTAGATTGTGAGTGATGCATGTTTGTGACTATTATTATATTATATGCTATGAATCTTTTCCACTTATGATGATAGAACTGTTTCTTATCTCCCTATTTCAGTATTTTTGTGTATGTTTACCCTATTACGTTAGAAGACCAGATGGACGACTATGTTACCGGGGAGATGGATGGAACCCCATACGAGACGGAGGTTGTTGAGGAGTTGAATGACGTTCCGTATGAGTTGTTGACCACAAGAACAACCCCACCGATCCTAATAATGTAGCGTAGTAAGTTTAGGGCCAGTGAGTCACATAAGATGTTTTATTTTCCGTTAGTTATAAGCAAGTTGTATAAATAAGTACCTGTGTGGGATCCTACTGAGAGGATACCCTAAACAGTGTTGTGTAAAATAAAGGATACTTATGTGTGTATTTATGTAATATAGTTTTGGTGTGTTTTATATTTGCAGAAGTTATATGATTATTAATTAAGTTTTAATTTTTACGTATTTTCAACGATAGCGCGCGATTAGGTAAATAATTAATAAGGTTCTATTTTAATAATATAATGGGGCACAACGGGGTGTCTCAATCCCGATCCAATTATATTATTGTAGGAGGTGTTCTAAAGAGAGATGTTAAATGTCTTTTATTTTATATGAATAAATATGTTATAAATTTAACTTATAATAGAATCTTATGAACCATATTACGATATTGTGTTTTATGGGTGAGAGTTTTGAATATGAATTATAAGTGCCTCACTATTATTTTATAGAAGTGATGTGATATAGAATGTAAGTGGAGGTTATGAGGAAATACTTGAGGTACTAGATTGCTATTGATAAAAGTCAGTGAGAATCATATGTTGCATCGTTGTTCATAACCGTGTATTTGAGATACACGAGGTCCGAAGTTCTCGTGGACTGTTCCAAATTAGAATTTAAGTTGTGCAACTATAGTATCATTGTTATGCATGAGCACCCTTGACTGAGTTGAGAGAGAAAATCAGGGTGTGCACCGACGGTACTGTGCAGCTATAGTGTCATTGCTTTGCATGAGCATTCTCACCATGGATGAGAATGTGCACCGGCGTTGGGAACGTGTCACTTGGACGACTGACTGACAGCATAAAGGTTTAGTTGCATGAGTTGGAGGGTAGAGGACGATGTTATAAAATATGGATGATTGTAGATTGTGAGTGATGCATGTTTGTGACTATTATTATATTATATGCTATGAATCTTTTCCACTTATGATGATAGAACTGTTTCTTATCTCCCTATTTCAGTATTTTTGTGTATGTTTACCCTATTACGTTAGAAGACCAGATGGACGACTATGTTACCGGGGAGATGGATGGAACCCCATACGAGACGGAGGTTGTTGAGGAGTTGAATGACGTTCCGATTGAAGTTGACACTGAAGAACAACCTACTGATCCTAATAATGTAGCGTAGTAAGTTTAGGGCCAGTGAGTCACATAAGATGTTTTATTTTCCGTTAGTTATAAGCAAGTTGTATAAATAAGTACCTGTGTGGGATCCTACTGAGAGGATACCCTAAACAGTGTTGTGTAAAATAAAGGATACTTATGTGTGTATTTATGTAATATAGTTTTGGTGTGTTTTATATTTGCAGAAGTTATATGATTATTAATTAAGTTTTAATTTTTACGTATTTTCAACGATAGCGCGCGATTAGGTAAATAATTAATAAGGTTCTATTTTAATAATATAATGGGGCACAACGGGGTGTCTCAATCCCGATCCAATTATATTATTGTAGGAGGTGTTCTAAAGAGAGATGTTAAATGTCTTTTATTTTATATGAATAAATATGTTATAAATTTAACTTATAATAGAATCTTATGAACCATATTACGATATTGTGTTTTATGTGCCCCCCCCCAAGTTCAATTTTTGTGTTATATATGTGTTATATATATATATATGATTTAATTGGTATATACTGACAATGTAAAGCTTTTTTATACTGTCAATCAATCAGAAATTGACATATAATTAAAATTATTTGACTATTATCCTAATTACCTTAAAAGTCATCAATTCCATAATTTCTGATTGGTTGATAGTATAAAAATCTTTATACTGACAATACATACAAATTTACTCAAATTCAACTACACCAGGTATGATTTCAAATATTTCTATTTTCACGTTTTTAGAACCATAGGATAGATGCAATTATTTAATTAAATTAAAAAAATAATATGATAATAGATGATTTTTATTCCATGAAATATCGTCATATACAATCGAAGAAGAAAGATTTTAGGTATACACTAAATTGACTATATATCTATTTGAGTAATTTATATTAGGCTAAATTACACTTTTGGTCCACAAATTATTATTAAATGTTCAATTTGGTCCCCAAGTTTTTAAACGGTTCATTTTGGTCCCCTAATTCCTAAAACGTGTTCAAATAGGTCCTTCTGTCATGTTGACTAACGTCGACGTCAAGTTGATTAAGGGACGAAAATGAACATTTTAAAAACTTGAGCACCAAATTGAATATTTTAAAATAATTTGGGGACCAAAATGAACATTAAAATATTAAATTTAATGCCACGTGGCATTAGGTAGGACGTCGCCGTTAGTCAACTTGATGGAATGACCTATTTGAACACGTTTTAGGAACTAGGGGACCAAAATGAACCGTTTAAAAATTTGGGGACCAAATTGAACATTTAATAATAATTTGATGACAAAAAATATAATTTAACCTTTATATTAAATTCATTTGTTAGCCGTTTATCAAATTTGTATCATATAATTTGATTTTATATATTAGTTAATTTGTAATTTTTTTTATATATTATATAAATTAGATTTTGGCCTTCTAAATTAAATTTTCTGAAACCACACCTTATTATGTGATGTAGCTAGTTCCCGTACCTTGTTTTATGTTCAAAGTTCAAACAATACTGATGTCGTATGTTGAACGTCCGGACACGACGCTGCAATTATGATCACTCGTTAGTGCCTATTTGTAAAGCGTTTCAGAGTTATTGAAATTTATGTTTTGAGCGCGTAGACCTCGGTTGTTGAGTAAATAGTCAAAATGGTTCCTGAAACTGCATGTGAGATCGTGTTAAGTTGGTCCCTTAAATTAACGAAATTTCAAAAAGGTCCCTGAAACTGTCAAACGTTGATCAAGTTAGTTACTCCGTTAGTTAGGGTTCGTTGACTCCGTTAACGGTGCTTATGTGGCACGTTAAACGTATATTTGAGGGACAAAATTGATACAGGGACCAAATTGACATTCAATATTTTTTCAAAAACCCAAACTTCATCTTCATCTTCTTCTCCCCCAACGTCTATCCAAAGGTTCTATGCGCACCCGAGTATCAATGCCTCTACAACATTCCCCCTGCTTCACACAAGCACCAATTACAGACATATATGTCCCTTCAAAAGGCACCCACCCCAACTTTTTCATCTTATTCAACACTCGGCACGCCAAATTTGAGTCCGGCCTCTTACAAACAGCCTGAATAAGAAAACTATACGCAGCTGCATCAAGATTCAACTCACTTAACCTCGCCTTTTTGAAATAATTCACCGCTTCGTCAATCTGCCCTCTTTTCAGAGTCGCACGCATTAGGATATGCAAGGTAAAGCAATCACCATTGATTTTTCTTTTAACCATTTCATCATACAAGCCAAGTGCATCATCAATCAAGTTTCTCCTAATCATTGCAGCCAAAAGGATATTCATAAACGGAACCCACGGAAGCACATCATGCTCTAACATCGTTCTAAAACACTCAACAGCATCTGTGATCTTATTAGCTCTAACATAACTATTCAACAAGTAATTAAAAACCCTCGAATCGGATTCAAAACCGTACCTTCCCGCACACTCTACCAACTGTTCCACAAGCACCCTGGCAGCAGGAGCCGAATCGCCAAAAACATAGTTATTGAGCAAATTCCGAACAACCCCATATGTGTCAGGGCTTGAAGCCAGAATATGAAGCAACAAACAAAATTCATCAACAATTTTCATAAACCCTCGTTTTCTTTCTACTCCTTTGAAGAACTTCAAAGCCGATTTGGGCCGGGTCTTGAGACTTACAAGGGTGTCCAAAACATGATCTTTCGACAGAACCGAAATGCCAATGAGTTCGGGGGATTGAGCTTCAGGTGAAATTTTCTCGGGAAAATTGGGTTTTGAGGGGATTTTCTCGGGAAAATGGGTGCTGGAATTGTTGCAGGGAAGTTGTGTTTCTGGGTGAGGGAGGGGAATAGGGGATTCAGGGGATTGTGCATCTGGGGTTCCCTTAACGCATGAGGGTCTTTCATCTGGATTGGTTGGGGAGGAAATTTTCTCGGGAAAATCGGAGTTTGAGGAAGTTTTCTTGGGAAAATGATTTCTGGAAAGGGTGATTTTGAAGTGAACAGATGGCTGAGTTTGGAGAAAGATCCAAGGTTTTTCGGAGGGATTGATGAAGAGTTGTTGGAAAGCCTCATCCATATTGTTAAGGTTTCAGAAATCTTTCACTGTTTGCATACTCGGGTGCGTATAGAAGCTTTGGATAGACGTTGGGGGAGAAGAAGAAGATGAAGTTAGGGTTTTTGAAAAAATATTGAGTGTCAATTTGGTTCATGTATCAATTTGGTCCCTCAAATATGCGTGTAACGTGCCACATAAGCGCCGTTAACGGAGTCAACGAACCCTAACTAACGGAGGAACTAACTTGATCAACGTTTGACAGTTTCAGGGACCTTTTTGAAATTTCGTTAATTCGAGGGACCAACTTGACACTATCTCACATTTTTCGGGACCATTTTGGCTATTTACTCCTCAATTGTTATAGTAATTATGGTGTTTGGGTATAAAATTTAGTTGAAAATAATTGATTTTTGGTATGTAAAATTGAGTTTTGTGGAAGTAAAATTTTTTAGTTTTTTCGTTGAAAATAATTGATTCTAGATGTAGGATCCACACGATTCTACATATGTACACATCAAAAGTGGTTTTACTTTATTATCCAAATAAAATCAATTCTTCTAAACCTACTTTTAAAATATTGTTACCAAACACAAATCATTTTTTTAACCTTAATTTTTTTAAAATCAATTCTACCAAAATCATTTCTATCAAATCGAAAAATTACAATTAAATCGAAAAATTAATGCACAATGTCATCTAATGAAACATCGTCTGTTCATCTAATCAAAACAAATTAAGCTTATTTCAGTTGGATCCAAGAAAGAAAAAATAATTAATTTGTAAAAGAATTAATTTTAACGTTATGAGTTTTCCAAGCTATATACATTAAATCCTTAAATATATATTATAGGGATAATCTATATAATATTAGATTTTATTTATTAAGATTATTTTTAAAGCATGGATGGAAGATAATAAATAATAATTAAGAGTTGGCACGACTGGTTGGGATGTGAAAATTTAAAATTTGAAAGAAATGAATCTTAATAAAATAAAAATAAAAATGAAGAAATCGTTATTTCCTTCAAAGTCAATTGTTAAAAATATAGAACTCAACACCACACGACTAAACAAAACACGAATAACCTCCCAAAGCAGTGAAACGGTCAGGCATCTAAAATCAAGAAACAATACAATTGTCCGTCCCGAGGCATGTAGAACGGAACTTTGCGGAAGCTCCCACTGTCAAGCTTTTGGAGAACGGCATTTTCAACGGAACTCTGCGTTGTCGAGAATATGAAACAATCTGACTCTAAGATGGTGGAAAACAAGAAGAGGAATGATTTTTATACATTAAAATAGGATATCATTTGGCATCTTTTTGTTTTTTTTGTTGTATTTTTTAGAAGCATGTATATAAAGAAGATAAAAAATGAGTGAAAGATAAAGATAAATATATATGATGTTACATACGATATCAAAAAATTATGTTAAAATATCATAACTCAAATAACAAATAAAATCGACGCCAAAAAAAGGTGATAACATTGTAATAATTGGAGAATCTTGAATTCATGGGTAATAAAAACTCTTCAAAATACTGCTACAGAGGGTTCTTGATCTGAGTTAAAATTAAAAAGTATGCATATTAACCAATGTAATAACCTGAGTTAAAAATTGAACGTGGATGCATCAAACAAAAAGTAAATTCTCAAAACTAAACGAGAAAATAGAAATAACATTGTGTTGTCGCTTAAACCATCAATGCACTGCTAACAAACCCTGGACAACTCCAACCTTTATTAGGCTGTTGACTCCCTAAACACACGACGGTGGAAAACAACAGACAAAAAGTGAAGCAAAAAAAAAAGGAAGTGACATTGTATTAATTAGAGAATCAAAAAATCATCTATATATTGAAGTTGGCATAGGGAATCAGAAGAGAGGTTGAATTGTGTTTCTTAACAGATTTTCGAAAGAGTCTTTTCTCAAACCTTTTACAACTAAAACAATAAGAACAACACACAAACAAGAAAACGTCGTTTTTGAAGAGATAATAAACTCATATTCAGAACCCACAAATAGTATAAACAAAAACTGTAAAATATGAGGGTTTAGAAGATTCACGCAAGTGTTTTATCCTGATTCACTCTCTTCCAACCAAGAGTTACGTCCAGTCCCTTCTACCGGAAGGTTTTTCTCCACTATAATCCAATAGATTTACAAGTATTCAACATCTCTTCAGGCTACAAGTATTCTTTCTCTACCAAGCCTCTTCAGGCTCTAACTCTACCGAAGAGATTTAAAACTTTGATCTAAGAACTCACTATGTGTGATGATTTGAAAGTTTAAGATCAACGAGATTTACAAGTAAACTTGTATTACAATTTCAACAGAGTTTTTGCACTATGATATCAGAGCTTGTGTTACTGCGTATATCTATATATTGAATCTATGTCCATATGCTCCTTGAAGTTCTTCAAGTATATATATTGCTGGAGTGCTTCTCTGTCTTTATCTTCTTCAACGGTCTTCAAATTGTATCTGTTTAGACTTAGCATTAAATGCTTGGATCCGTTGAGACTGATAACTTGATATGCTTCACTGAGAAGTGTTTTTGTTTAACAGAGGAATACTCAAAGTAGAACTGTCACTTCTCTATTGTACCAAAGGTTGCTTTCTCACTTACCATCTTTGTACTTGACTTGATCTTTACAACAATGTATTTTGACATAGTACAAAGGTTTATGGTTTCAATGGTACGAAGTTTTTTTATCCAAGAGATAAATATTTTATACAAAAGAAGCATCAAGGTAAAAGACATATATTCTTTGAATTAAATAAGTAATCATTTGAAATAAATTCATTGTGGACCAGATTGCATTAAATCTCATATTCAAGGTAGCAACCATATAGAACATATAGCCGTCTACTTAGTTTTAAGAATGCATCTATACAAGAGTTTAATTCTGCTCGTCCACTAAAGTGGTAGAAGCGCTCGTCTACTAATGTGGCAGAGACGCTCGTCTACTAATATGGCAGAAGCGCTCGTCTACTAAAGTGGCAGAAACGCTCGTCCACTAAATTGACAGAAGTACTCGTCTACTAATATGGTAGAGACGCTCGTCCACACAAGTCTTTGGACTTGCTAAGTCCTTAATGAGAAGCTCCGTCCAATGACGTGCCATATGGAGCTCGTCTACTAGGTTACTTTGTGTTTTAGTAACGTTTCTTCCTTAGTTAACTCTAAGACCTCATCTATTCTTATTTTAACGATCTCGTCTACCATAAAGCTAAAGACTCAGAATTTTACCAAGAGTTGTAGACTGGTCTAGAGGTTTGAACTAGAATCCGTAGATTCCATTCCTCTGACTTGCATAAAATCAAGTAATCCCTGCATACTTATAATAAACAAGTTAGATCTTTGACAAATACTTTGCCATATAAATTTAACATTTTTGTTAATATCAAAACTTAAGAGATTATTTTAATCCAAAACCACATTGGTTCTAACATATATATCGTTATAATAATTAAAAATCATATATGGACGTGGATGCTTCGAATTGAAAGCTAAATGCTTAAATGAGTATGATTTTTGGATTCTCTAATTTATATATGGAAAATGCTAACTAGTGGCCCTTAGGTATTGTTTGGTTGGAAGGGAGGGGGGATTTTAAGTGGTATTTTAAATTTCTCAAATTTACCTTAAATCAAATACCTCATGAAATCCCTTGATTTCTAAAATCCTTCATATTTAATGCCCAAACAAAGAATTTTATATTAAAGCATTTTAATTATCCTCTTAGAATACTTTATCCTCTTCAAATGCCCCAATTAAAGATATTTTTAAAGTATTTTAATTAGCCGTCAATGCACCGCTAATTAAAAAACCCTCAAAACTCCAACCTTTATTAGGCTGATTCCCTATGCATAAGACAATGGAAAATGACTAATAGAAATTGGAGCCACAAAAAGGAAGTGACGTTGTATTAATAACATAAAGACTCTTCACAATCAGATAATAAGGATATTTCTCTCTGAGTTCAAAATATGTAGCAACGTAAGTTAAAAATCGGATGGGAACGCAACGAACAAAATCTAAATTTTCATAGCTAAATGAGAATAAGGAGTAATAGTGTGTTGCCACTTAAGCCATCATGCACTGTTCAGAAACCCTCGTTACTCCAACCTTTATTAGGCTGACTCCCTAAGCATAAGACGATGAAAAATAACAAATAGAAACCGAAGCCACAAAAATAAAGTGATGTTATATTAATTAGAGAATCCAAAAATCATAGGTTATAAAAAGTCTTCATAATCACATAATGAGGATATTTTTCTTAGAATTCAGAATATGTAGTAACCTGAGTTAAAGATTGGAGGTAGAAGCACCATATAAAAAGTAAATTTTCAAAGCTAAACGAGAATAAGAAATAACATTATTTTGCCACTTAGGCCATCAAACCTTGGGCTGGACAGCGGGCGGGTTCGATCGGATTCGAGCCCAAACTGCCCAATCCGAACCAACCAGCCTTTTAATATACATGGCCCAATTCCATCCGCTGATTAACTCGGATTGGGGCGGGTAATAGGTATTCTGGTTGGGCGGGTTCTGTGGGTGGGTTTTGGCGGGTTGGGTCGTTGGCAGCCATGGCGATTGGCGAGGAGGCGTTCAACGTTTTGACTCTCTTGAAGGGCGGCGGGGAAGGGAGGAGTTTGGCGGAGAGCTTCGAGGAGGCTAGAGGAGTGGTTGTCGCCAGATCCATCGGACCACCACGCCAGATCTGTGCATGAACGTGATTTCGTCATTTGCTTTCTTCCATTCTTATTTTTGTGCATGTTGCTTGGTTGTTTTCTTTCGAACCAGTGAACCACCATCTTCGTCTTCTCCCTTTTGTGCTTGTTGGCTTTCCTTTCCTTTCCTTTCCTATCACGTACGTCGATCGGGTTCGATCACCGACGAAATTTTTTAGAGAGATCCGAACCCGCCCGACGCCAACTTTTTGAAACTGAGTCAGAAACCCGTTGACATGCCGACTCAACACGACCCACCCGGATCCTTCGATTTTTTGGCGGGTTGTTCGAGTTCCGGTGGATTAGCCGATTCCTTTCCACCCCTAATTAATGTCGTGCTCGCAAACCCATGATTTCTTTATATGTATATAAAATTGTGATTATTAGTCACAGACACTTAAGTTATATATATATATATATATATATATATATATATATATATATATATATATATATAAATAATTGGGAAGTTCATGATATTTATGGTTTCTTTTCGATGGTAAAATAACTTCATGAAATAATGTGAAAAAATCTCACCCTCAAACTTCCTCCGTTTTATATTATATCGTAAAGACTTTTTTTTTCCCCAAATGATAAAGGTTTGACTGAATAATAAATTATGGAAGATAATCCATTCATGTTACATCAATACGACTTTGTGCAGAAATTTCCTTGATTGTATGTATGCATGCAGAAAATAAGTAATGTTGGGTGGTTGTGGAGGAAAATTGAGCTGAGGTTAACTGTGTGGCATCTTTTTCCTCACCACCGAGTCCCTGTCCTGTCTGTCTTGCTTGGAGTTGAAACCAACATTTCCCAACACTTCCCCACTTCCCGTAGCCGCCGGTTCTGCTTTGTTAATTGTTACTTGAGAAAGAGAGATAGTAATGATGTAAAGTGAGTGATAATACATCGTCACCGCCTCTCAACCAACATTCAACTCAACAACTCAACTCCGATGAGAAACAACAGAAATTTAGAGGCAATTTGTTTATGATTAAAAAAATAAATGGTTTTATTATAAAATAATTTAATGGTTATTTTTTAAAAAAGATTTTAAAGAAAATGAGAAGTAGATTTATGTTTATTTACTATCATAAAAATCATTTTTTTAAAGTAGTTTGTTATAAAAAATGATTTTTTTTCAAAAGCTAATGAAAGTTATTTTTTATTTTAGCCCTAAAAATGAATTTTTTTTTGCTTTTCATTATTTTCAAAAACAAAAACAAGCACATTAAAATTTTTAAAAATGATCATTCAATTAAAAAATATTTTTTTTATACAAAATAAGTAATTACTAATGTACTCTTAATTCTTTATATATAAAAAAAAAGTGTACTATTAATCCTCAAATAAGAAAGAAAAAAATAAAGGTAATTATAATGATAAAAACTTTAACTCATTATTTAAGAATTTTTAAATAATTTAGTAAAAAAAAGAAGAAGAAATTTTTAAATAATGGAATGAAATAATTTAAGATAAAAATCTAAATCACACCATGCCATTAAAACTTAACATTTTGGTACCTTGTAATAATATGATGTGGAGTGTATCATAATCTTTATATCTTCCCAACAATATAGTGATATCATGCTCCATTGTTACTATTACTATTGACTCTCGTCCATTTTCTTCAAAACTCCAAACATAAGAGGAATGGAAAGAAAGAAGGCACAGAGAGGGGAAGAGTAGCAGACAAAGGTGAAGTGCACACTGTACGCGTGGCCAATTCACAGCTCAGCTTCCGCGCTCTAATCTCTCTCTATATAAATAAAAAAAAGAAAACCTTCTGAACCTCCGCATTTCCTTTCAAAACCATTCTTCTATTTTCTCTCGACTCAACTCTCAACTCACATTCTTTCCTTCTCCAACTGGTTCAATGGACACTCGCCGGCCACCCGCGAACCGGGTTCGTCCAACCCCGGTCGGCGAACCTGTCAAAACCAAGCACAGCGTCTTCCTCAGCCTCTGCTGTTCCTTCTGTTACTTCCTCTTCCACCTATTGCAGGACAAGTTCACCACCTTCTCCAAAAACACCCTCGTCGTCTCCGCCATCTACATCAAGGCCTTCTTCAACTCCTACTTTTTCACCTATGACGAAAGCCTCAACGACGACGACAATGACAATGTACCCATTTCCGAAAACGACTGCTCCCCCACCACAGAGGAACTCAAACTCGAATTCGAAATCCCTCAAGGGGACGAGGAGATAGTTCGCTCCGTGGTGTCGGGTTCCATTCCGTCGAAGTCATTGGAGTCGAAGCTGGGTGACTGCCGGCGTGCGGCGGCGATACGGAGGAAGGTAGTGGAGAGGATGACGTGCCGGTCGCTGGAGGGTTTACCGGTGGAAGGGTTGGATTACGAGTCGATAATGGGGCAGTGCTGTGAGAATCCGATAGGGTATGTTCAGGTACCGGTTGGGGTTGCAGGGCCGTTGCTTCTTGATGGGAAGGAGTACACGGTGCCGATGGCGACGACGGAGGGGTGCGTGGTGGCTAGCACTAACAGAGGGTGCAAGGCCATTTACGTTTCCGGTGGAGCTTCCTCGGTGGTGCTTCAGGATAAAATGACTCGGGCACCTATTGTTAGGTTCAGTTCTGCCGTTACAGCTGCTAAGTTGAAGTTCTACTTGGAAGATCCTCAAAATTTTGATTCACTAGCTGTCGTTTTCAACAAGTAATTTCTCACTTTTCCCACCCCATTTTTTATGTTTTCTATTCAGGAAAAAACCTTTTTTTTGGCCCCACCCAACACAATTGGCAGATAATTTTATTCATTATAGCTATAATTTCCATCTTCAACCCTGCCTTGTGTCATATAGGAGTATTTTGAGAAGATTGGGAGTGAAAAAAAAAGTAGACATGGGAATATTTAATTTTTTGCAAATAAGAGTAAAAATATATTTATGATAAGTCCTGTTGTGTTTACTTCATTTGAGTATTAATTATTATTATATTATTCACTGAGGCTTCTTTTCATTTTGCATGTATGATGTTGATGGAGTTACCCATCTGGAACTATTATCAGTTGTCAAGGATTATTACTGTAGTTTAGTTTGCTTGGGCTGTTTATGGTTGATTGACACATTGGTATCATGGTATGTGCAGGTCAAGCAGATTTGCCAGATTACAGAGTATTAAGACTGCTGTAGCAGGCAGGAATTTGTACATTAGATTCAGTTGCACAACGGGGGACGCCATGGGGATGAACATGGTATCCAAAGGTGTCGAGGATGTACTTGATTTTCTTCAGAAAGATTTCCCTGACATGGATGTTATTGGGATATCAGGTAAACATGTTGTTTTATTTTCTGTTGTTTATAGTGATAGTCAAACTTGTTGCCAATATTTTAAATTAGGTCGTGGTCCTGTTACGTTTTTTATTATTGTGGACACTTGCAAAAAAAAAAAACCGTTGATGTGCCTGTAATTACGATCACGACGTGGTTTCGGTGATTGCCAAAACCAACACATCACAGCCCATATTTCGGTTTTAAAACCTTGCTTGTTGCTTAAGTTGCCATTTACCCTTTTGTGGTTAAACCAGGAAATTACTGTTCAGACAAGAAAGCAGCAGCTGTAAACTGGATTGAAGGGCGTGGGAAGTCTGTGGTCTGTGAGGCTGTAATTAAGGAAGAGGCGGTGAAGGGAGTTTTGAAGAGCAGCGTGGAGGACTTGGTTGAGCTTAACATGCTTAAAAACCTTGCTGGCTCAGCCTTGGCTGGTGCTCTTGGTGGGTTCAATGCCCATGCTAGCAATATTGTTACTGCTATCTACATAGCCACTGGTCAGGATCCTGCTCAGAATGTGGAGAGTTCTCAATGCATCACCATGATGGAAGCAGTCAATGATGGCAAGGCCCTTCACGTCTCTGTCACTATGCCTTCCATTGAGGTACCCTCACTTATTTGACATTTTGGTCTTACATTCACACGTAAGTAGATTCTATCCACCAAAAAAACACGTAAGTAGATTCTAGATACACGTCTCTAGCATTTAAACACCTAAATTTGGACATCCGTATAGACCGTACGTTGCTGTGAGTGTGAGTGGAATAGATATGTACCGTATTCCGAAATAAAGTAGATGTATTATATGTAATTATGAGTATGTGTGTCACTTAAGTATCCATAGTAGTTATATAAATAACATAACTCTACGTATAAGTCCATGTATATTCAGGGTATATGTTAAGGGTGAAGCCCGATGGTTGGTCCTTTACCTGTTTCTGAACTGTCCACCCTACTGACAAAGGGTTATCTTTCAGTGCAGGACAATCTAGCATTCAGTGCCATCTTGTTTATCTCAGAAGAATCGAATCTTTCCCCTTCAATGTTTTTTGTTTTTTATTTTGTTTTCTATCCCAAGCTTTGTCTTTTTCTTCATCATGTGTAGAGAGAAGCAATCTATGTTGCAGACAGTCTTGAATTCTTTGGGAATGAGCTCAGATCAACTGAACCTATCTGTCTCTTTCTTTAATTGCTCCATTTTCATTACATGCTTCAACAAAATTAGATACACGCATACACATACATTACATTCTATCTCCTTATATTTGTATTGTTTTTGCCATCTAATTATAAAGTATTAAGAATACTAACGAGTGTCCTTAAGATATTGTTTAAAGAATCAAGAAAGAAAATTTTATATGGGAAAATTGTCTATTTAAGATATAGAAAAGTGTTACACTTAAATTCCACATACAAACTTTTTTTTTATTGATTCCTTAACTAATGTGTTTAAGACACTCGTTAACAAGATGTATCAGGCAACAGACAAATCAAACCTCTAGTCCTTCGTATACCAGTGTCTTAAATAAAATTTATTATTGCAACCTCAACTGCCTCAGGTGTTTCTTTTCCTATTAATATTTTAACTGTGATAGTTGAGAAAATAATGACAAGATCACTTATTGTGTTTGATATATATATATGCTATATATGTTTAACGGTGCAGGTGGGTACAGTTGGAGGGGGCACTCAGCTTGCATCTCAGTCAGCTTGTCTTAATTTACTTGGTGTGAAGGGTGCTGGCAAAGAGTATCCAGGTGCAAATTCTAGGCAACTGGCAACCATAGTTGCTGGTTCAGTCCTGGCAGGGGAAATCTCACTCATGTCTTCAATTGCAGCTGGGCAGCTTGTTAAGAGCCACATGAAATACAACAGATCTAGCAGGGATGTAACCACAGTTGTCTAGTGAGCTGGCTCCATGACAATGGTACCATCAACTTATATAATGGAAAAGATCATTCCCATGTACTAATGATTTTCTGACTGAAGGTTGATGGGTGAGAATAAAAACTGATGGTTGGCATCCTTTGGACAGAAAATTCAGGCTCATGTGAAGCACTATTTCTTTCTGATATTGTACAGAAGGGCTTGAGAATCATCAGATTTTGTTTTACTCCTTTTGTTTTTTCATTTTAGCCATTTGTGTTGTGTTAGTCTCTCTATAATGTAAATGTAATGTCTCTGGTATTTTAGTTTTCTAGTTTTCTTTTGCATTTAGCTGTGTTGTAAACATTTAATCTCTGTTGTTTTGTTGTTATTTTGTAATTTTAGGAAGAAGTAATACATTTTATTTTTATGAAAATAAATAAATATGATATTAAAGTGATACGGTCCTTCAAATGACACTGGCTAATTCTTCCATGCACGATTCATTGATTTTACGGTATGCATATACCGAAAAAAGTCCATGTGAAATAAGTACATATGCTCGGGTACAAAGTTTTGTTGTGCAAGTGGAAATTGTTGATGTATTAACAATTCTTATTTAGAAATTTGAATTGATGGGACAATATTTAGCGTGTATTTTGTTGAATGAATTTTGGAAAGATGGCACTAATGGAAAAAAAAATTAATATTTTACCGGCTTGGGAGAGAGGAGAAATCGAGAAGAAAGAAATTAGTGTATGTTTCATCTGTCCTCTTTTCTTTCCACGAGAGGTCGGAATTTGGGAGAGAAAAGGTTATCTTTTTGAATTATTCAAGATTTCCCATTTAGGGACAAATATGTATGTTTTTATACCAAATCTCATTTTTTTCATTTTCGCTTTTCTATTCAACTTTACTGTTTTGTTTGGTTGTGAGAAGAAAATGAGAAGGAGAAGGAGGTGAGAAAAAGTATGAAAAGAGATAAAATTGTGAGAAATATAGTAGATTTGATATGTTATTTGGTATAAGAAAAATATGAGAGAAATGGAGGAGAAAGAAATTATTTGTTTTCTCTCTCCCATTTGTTTGATTGGATAGAAAGTAAGAAGAGAGAAATGTAATTGTTTTTAAAAAGACAAAAATACCTTAACTAAAAAATCACTATACAAATATTTTAATTTTATTAACTAAGTTAATTTAAATAATCAAATAACTTAAATTAATTTAATTGATTTAAGTTATTTTAACTTATAAAATTTATTAGTTTAATATAATTATTTTATTAATTTCAATTTAATTTAATTTAATTTAATTTAATAAATGATTAATTTAATTCAATTTATTAAATAAGTGAACGAGAACTTAAAAAGAATGATACAAAAGTCATTTTACACGAAACACTCTCCCTCTTCCATTTTCTTCTCACTTGGGGAGAGAATAAAAATTGAGGTAGGTCCCACCAATTTTGTTCCCTCTTCCCTATTTCTCTATTCCACAAAACAAGCAAAAAATACATTTTCTCCTCATTTTCTCTCTTCTTATTTTCTCTCTTCCCGTTTCTACTCTAACAAAAAGCATACAAGTGGAAAGAAATAGGATCTTAGTAACCATCTTACTCAAGCGGTTGCACTGAAAATATTTATAAATAGGGGTTCAACCCCCTCAATGAGAACTACGTTTGCTTTGATTCCCATTTGGATACGTAGGAGCAGAATCTCAATTCTGTCAAGCAAATTCCAAAACACTCCCACTAAACTTTCTTCGGCCGAGTATCTCTCGTCTGAGATATTTGGACGAAACAAATATAATGTTGCATCATTTTTGTGCCTTTGGCTTTTATTTGTTGTTTCCAACGTCTCAGGCTTAAGGAGTCAACCTAGTAAGAGTTAGAGTTGCCCATGGTTTGTGAGCGGTGCATTGATGGCTTAAGTGGCAAGATGGTGTTGTTTTTATTCTCGTTTGGCTTTGAAAATTTACTTTCTGTTCCATGCATCCACACCCAAATTTTAACTCAGATTATTACATAGGTTACTACATATTTTAACTCAAAGAAAGAAATCCTCGTGATGCAATTATGAAGAATTTTATTACCTGTCGTTTTCGGATTCTCCAATTAATATAACATCACTTCCTTTTTGTGGCTTCGATTTCTATTTGTTGTTTTCCACCGTATTATGCATATAGGGAGTTAGCCTGAGCTGTTATAGTCGAGGGTTTGTTAGCAATGCATTGAAGGCTTAAGCTGCAAGATGATGAATTTTCTTATTCTCATTTAGATTTAAATATTCACCTTTTTGTTCGGTGCATCGATATCCAAATTTTAACTCAAGTTACTATGTAGGTTATTGCATATTTTTAACCCAGATCGAGAAACCCTCATGACATGATCATAAAGAGTTTTTACAGTCGATTTTTTTCGGATTATCCAATCAATACAATGTCACCTCCTTTTTGCGGCTTCGATTTCTATTTGTTGTTTTCCACCGTCTTAGGCTTAGGGAGTCAACCTAGTAAAAGTTGGAGCTCTTGAGGGTTTGTAAGCGGTGCATTCATGTCTTAAGCGGTAAGATGATATTATTTCTTATTCTCATTTAACTTGAAAATTTAATTTTTGTTTGGTGCATCCACATCCAATTTTAAACCTAAGCTATTACGTAGGCTATTATTGCATATTTTAAACTCAGAGAAAGAAGTCCTCATGACGTGATTAGAAGATTTTTAATTACCTATCATTTTCGGATTCTCCAATCAATACAATATCACTTCCATTTTGTGGCTTTGATCTCTCTTAATTTGTTGTCTTCCATCATCTCATGCTTAGGGAATCTGCCTAATAAGGAATAGAGTTGTCAAGGGTTTGTTAGAGGTGCATTGATGGCTTAAGCGGCAAGACAATGTTGTTTCTTACTCTCATTTAGCTTTGAAAAATTACTTTTTTTTTCCGGTGCATTCACATCCAATTTTTAACTCAGGTTATCAACTAGGTTACTACATACTTTTAACTTAGAGAAATAAATTCTCATGATGTGTTTTTGATGAGTTTTTATTATCCATGATTTGTAGATTCTCCAATTATTATAATGTCATCTCCTTTTTCTGGCTTCAATTTCTATTTGTTGTTTTCTGCCGTCTTAAGCATCAGCCTAATAAGAGCTTGAGGTTCTTAGGGTATGTTTGGATGGAGCATTTTTAGAGGGTAAAGTATTTTAGGAGGGTAATTAAAATTCCGAATCCTAAAATATATGGTTTGGATAACAACCCAAGGTATTTTATAAATTCTAGGTAATTTTATCAGGTATTTTATCTAATGTTAATCAGAGTATTTGAAATCCCACCAAAATAGGTGGAATTCTGAAATTCCTTTCCTTTTCTCCAACCCTGGTCCTCGCTCCCGAGAGTGAACTCTGAGACTGTTCATGGCGGAAACTTCGAGCTCCATCGTTCCAAATTTGAGCAACCACATCAAACCCTGCTCATGGCTTCTACATCAAAACTCTTCTTCTCTGTTCTAGATTCGAAGTCTCTCTCTTTCTCTCAATCTTTCGTTCATGGCGGTTCATGACTTCTCCATTTCGGATCCTAAGATCAAATCTCTTCTCCCTTCTCCATTTCGATCCTCAAAAGGTAAGCATTGATCTTCCTTCTGTTCTCTCTCTATACACAACCGATTCTTCAATTCTCTTTCCAATAACTTCCTGCTTTTTCTCTAATTCATGGGATTAATTCACACCAATCAATCATCAGTTTGTTTATGAAGCAGTACAGAGTGATGAGAACTACAAAGTTTGATATAGATAAAAATTATAATATCTTCAATCTTTTGTTTCGTTGTTTTGTATATGTGGGTGATAATCTCGGATTAGGTTATTGGGGGTATGTTTTCACCTTTTGATGGGTTTGAGTTAAAGCTCAGTAGCAAGCACCATGTGTTTGTGGAAATGCATATCACAGAGAGAGATAATAATTGAAGAGTTGGTGGTTTGGTCTTATGAACATTGCTGGCTCTTGTTCTTCATGTTATGTCACAACAGGCATTGATTCTTCTCTCATTTAACTATATGTGACTATTGGCTATTGCAAAAATGGAAGTTTAAGAAAAATCTCCATTCTTATTTAAAAATAAACATGTAGGATCCTTTTCTAGATCAGCTGTTAACTACAATGCTGGAGCACAGACAATAGTGTCAAATATAATCATGGCTTCAGCAGTTCTTGTGACCCTTCTGTTTCTCATGCCACTCTTCTATTACACACCAAATGTTATCTTAGCAGCCATTATCATCACTGCTGTGATTGGGTTAATAGATTTTCAAGCTGCATATAAACTGTGGAAGGTTGTCAAGCTTGATTTCCTGGCCTGTTTGTGCTCATTTTTTGGTGTTCTATTCATTTCAGTGCCTTTGGGGCTTGGAATAGCAGTAAGCTTATAATTCATTAATCTGTTTCCTGTAATTACAAAAAAGTTATAATTATATTGGATGATAGTGCTATGTATGTGTCTGTGATTAATAGTTAGATGTATGAACTTGGAAGAGACAAGTTAAATTAGGCAGGATGGATTGAAATTATCATTACTGAAGTTATGGGGACATGATAGATCAAATGATGCAGTCTGCAATTTAGAACCTTGACTCATATAAGACGGAATTTAGACACTGTTTAGTGTTTACCTTGAGCTGTCTGTTCTGTCTTGAATAAGGGAATTGACTACAAAGTGCAAAAGTTGTAGTATTGTAGACAAAAAGAAAAAAAGAAAAATCAGTTTTGCTGGTATATAGGTATTTATATGATTTTGGTGGTTCTGCTTAATGTGTCCTGTTACTAGTAGTATAGTACTGAAGTCTGTTTTCTTATTGTATGCAGGTTTTCTTTTTGTTTCTCTATGTGGAAGAAATGATACATCTTCTACCTTTTGTTTACTGTTACTGTGAATGCACTCTTCTTTATCTGTATTCTTATATGTTTATTACCAGCAGGTTTCATTTCTAGAGCTTAGTGTTGACATGCCATTAACTTTGAAGCAGGATTTATATTGATCGGTTCTTATTTTTACTTGCTATGTTTGCTATCATAGATGTAACCTATTTTCCATGCTTGACATACTTCACATAGAAGATGAATAACATAGCTGAAATTTCATTATCGTACATTGATATGTTCTTTGTGCTGTTTGGAACACATTGTGTAGCAATATATTTATCAATGTATTTTTCTATTTCAATATTTTTCCTGAATAGAATATCAATAAAAGAACGATAAATTGATATTATTAGTCGATTTTTTTCAATATAAAGCTAGCTCACTCAATTGCATTATCGAATATTAGTTCATTTTTACTCAAAAACAAGCAAAGCTCTGTAAGATCTCCATTTTTCCGGAGTTACAAGTGTTGGCTATCTCAAATATGTTCATTATTCGTTACTCCAAGCAGTTGGCCTTCACTTTCTAAAGATGTTATTATTTTGGTGCAGGGTTTTATTTATATCCAATGAAGTATTTGCTTTTCCAGCATGGGGAGGCCAGTCTCCTATAAAAGAGTAGTGGCATGGAAAGTATTGAACAAAGAAGAAACGACTCATTGTATTTGTAGTTCATATATAATCTCAACTCAAGTGTGGTTTTTGAGCTCAAATCTAAACTCTACTCGTATTGTATCATTATCATGTTGCAGCACAAAAATATTAACAACAAAACCTGTTGGTTGAGTATTTGTAGCTTCTAGGGAAGGATAACAAGTATTGTTCTTTACATATCTTCTACCATTTTTCATCTGCTTTTTGGTCCAAATTATGTTCCATATAAAGAATTCGATGAAAATGATACAATTAATCATATTTTTACAAATTGTCTAATTTTTAATTTTTTAGATCATTTTTAATTATTTTTAGATTTTTTTAAATTTTTTTATTTAAAAATTGACTAATGTTTAATTATTTGTCATATTTTATATTGAAATTCCAATTTTTTAAATAAATATTCAAAAATGAAATTTTATAATTGAAGGTAATTAAATTGCTTTATCCAAACAAAGAATTTGAAATACAAGGAATTTGAATTACTCTATCCAAACAAAGTATTTTCAAAATGAAAGGAATTCAAATGAAGCAATTCAATTGCCTTGTATTTCAAATTCCTTGGAATTTTGAAATACCCCATCCAAACACACTATTAGGGTTTATAAGCGGTACATTGATGACTAGCGGCGAAACTTGTTTTTCTTATTAATTTTAGGTGCTTGGTTGTTTCACTTTTTTGGGAGCTTGTTCATGTTTTGTTTGGTCTAGTGGTGTTGAGTGAGTCCTATATATGTTGTTACTTGGAATCTATGTATGGGATTGCATTTACATCACCACCATGTTCATTGTAATTTGACATTTTCTGAATTAAAAGTACTCAGTTTTCCTATGGAAGATTTATCCTTCCTTGAGTGCATCTGAGGGTTGGAGTTGTTTTCCACTGTCTTATGCTTAGGGAGTCAACCTATTAAGGGTTGGAGTTTCCGAGGGTTTGTTAGCGGTGCATTGATGATTTAAATGGTAGGACATTGTTGTTTCTTGTTCTCATTTCACTTTGAAAATTTACTTTTTGTTTAGTGCATCCACATCCAATTTTTATCTCAAGTTATTACTTAGGTTATTGTATATTTTAAGTAAGATCGAGAAGCCCTCATGATGTGATTTTGATGAGTTTTTACTATCAATGATTTCCAGATTCTCCAATTATTACAATGTCACCTCCTTTTTTATGGCTTCAATTTCTATTTATTGTTTTCCACCGTCTTAAACGTCAGCCTGATAAGAGCTGAAGTTTCTAAGGGTTTATAAACGGTCCATTGATGGCTTGCGGTGAAACATGTTTTTCTTATTAATTTTAGGTGCTTGGTTGTTTCACTTTTTTGGGAGGTTGTCCGTGTTTTGTTTTATCTGGTGGTATTAAGTGAGTCCTATATCTTTTGTTACTTAGAATCTATGTACAAGATTGCATTTACATCACCACTATATTCATTGTAATTTGAAATTTTCTGAAATAAAAGTACTCGGATTTTCTTGTGGAAGATTTCTCCTTCCTTGAGTGGGGATATTATATTTGAAACAATTAATGAATTTCTTATCGTCATATGTAAATGATGTGCGGTGCTTTTCAAATATTGACTCAGTTTAATTTTTTTTAATAGAACTGAACCTACCCCAAATATCAAATCATTTTAATTTTTCCACTATTTTATACTGATTGACTGATAACTTTTGAAGTGTCAACACTCTGTCGAATCTGATTAGCCATATTAAGAAGAACATTAATTTCGTCAAGTTTCAAAGTAAATTCAACCTTTATTATGTCTTCTATCATTAATAGAAAAGTACATATATGGATTCTCTACAGTAAAAAATATGATTGCATGAGATCCCGATCTTAAATTGATTTTTGAGTTAACAAATACATTAATATAAAAATAATTTCATGAATTCCTAACTCTTGATTAATGCAACCGCGTGAATGTAGGGAAATTTGGACCGTAGAGAATATGAGTCCTCGTTAATAGGCATCCAATGTCATGTAATACCCTTATTCCAACTTTTACTTTGACAGCTTCGAGCACGAACATGTTTATAGCTTTTAAATATTGACTTTGGTACCCCTCAGTTTCAAAATTATTTTTTTTGGTTTCTCATGATATCCTCCACGTATAACTACGAAAACTCATCTCCCGAGATATCGGATGGCATTTAATGACTAACCTCTCCCAATCGAATTTTCTTTATACACAAGAGGCAATGATCAAATCCCCGACTACTTGTTTAAGAGGACAAAACTCGTTATCACTTAGATCAATCACAAGTTGGTCCTCCTTTGATTCTGTGTAGTTTTTTTTTTTAACCTAGTCTTGCACAGATGTCTTTAACTTAAATCATTTCAATGGATATAACCGAAAGAACTAGCGATTTAATATTCAAAGGCCATGCCTTATGTTCTCTATGAATTAGACTCAAGTAAAGGATATATATATATATATATATATATATATATATATATATATATATGTGTGTGTGTGTGTGTGTGTGTGTGTGTGTGTGTGTGTGTGTGTGTGTGTGTGTGTGTATATGTATGTATATGTGTGTGTGACATATTAAGTGAGAGGGATCTTTTTATGTGAGAGTGAGAGCATTAGATAATAGCCATTGAATCAAATTTTAAATGGTTAAGATTAAACCACAAAGTCATGTGACTTTTTTAAGTGGTCATGTGACATTTTAAAACTATGAAATAACTTTTAATCTTAACCATTCATGTATGGTTGTATGATTCAGATTTACTCATCTCACTCTCATATAAAAAAGATGATCTCGCTAGATACATCCCACATATATATATATATATATATATATATATATATATATATATATATATATTACATTTCAAAATTTATTAGCATCCTCATTATCTATAGTATAAGGCTCGGGTAAAGGAGTTTAACCAATTTTGAAAATTTGCAAATTATTATCATCCTTGGCAGTTTCAATTTCATGTAGCATATAAATTATTTAGCTCAGTTTCAGAAACACGTGTCTAATTTATAAATCTCATTTTGCAAACTATATAATACATATAATAGATGGACATTTCACACTTTATGGATAAGGGTATAGTGGAATACTTTATTAATATCTACGTCAAGAAAAATATTACATTAAATACTCTACCTTTAAGCCAGATCCACTAGTGCAGAAAATGGATTCCACGTCGGTTATTTTTGGCTTTCCACATCGGTTTTAAAACTGATGTGGAAACGACTGATGTGGTTTATTGCCACTTTACACATCGGTTATAAAGTATATTTTAAACATCGGTTTTATATTAACCGATGTGGAAAATTAATTTATCAATTGATAAGCAGTTGTAAATTTAACTTTCTACATCGGTTTTGCTGAAAACCGATGTGTAAATTTGATTTTCTACATCGGTTTTATATAGAACTGATGAGTGTGATTTCACCTCATTTTCCATGTACATTTCTGCATGCATTTGCATATAAGTTAGGCCATTTTAGTTTGATTTTGGTTAGTTTTTCCTTTGGAACAGAAAAGGCGGTGTCTTGATGTTGTTTTGCAGGAATTCAATGGAAAAATGCTCAGAATTAGCCTTGATGGATGCTTGGATGAAATAGAGCCTGAAAAGAGAAGAAATTGAGCCAAGCAGAATTCTGGGGATTCGCCCCGCGAGCCTGAAAGCTGACTGTTGGAGAAAATGCAAGCCTTTCTGGTTCGCCTCGCGAACCCATGTCTCGCCTCGCGAACCCATGTCTCGCCTCGCGAGTCTGGAAACATAAGCCATCACGCCCAGGCCCTGATGCTCCTCACGGGCGTATTAAAGAAAAACCTTTCGGTCTCGCGTCGCGAAGAAACTCTCGCCTCGCGAGAGTTCAATTCTCTGAATGCAGATTTTTAACATTCGCCTCGCGAGACATGTCTCGCCTCGCGAACGCGCGCAGATCTGATTGGTATAAGTTGTTGTTTTAGGGCAGTTTTTGAGAGCTTTTGGTGGAGAGAGCTCTTGGGGACTTGGAGGCTGCGGCTGAGTTAGGGTTTCGACCCTAGAGGGGAGTTGCTGAGAAGGGTTGCTGTGAAGAAGAAGGAAAGCTCCCATGGAGTCTCTCCTCTCCTTTTCCACTACAAGAATTTTCGCTGTTTCCCAGGGCCTATGACCCTGGGAAATCCATAAAATCCGTGGGAAAATACACATTTCCCAGGGATGACCCACGGATTTAGATCCCTCGGTTTTCAGCTGGTCGGAAACGTTTCCCAGGGCCTCTCCCTAGGAAATACCCAGGGTTACAGCCTTGGGAAATTTCCCAGGGATCTATCCCTGGGAAATCTTTCCCAGGGATCTATCCCTGGGAAATTTCCCAGGGTTCTAACCCTGGGAAATATATGTTTTGTTTAAATTATAAATAAAACCTTATATACATTAATTTATGCTAAAGTGGATAAATAAATAATTATTATTTTTATATGAATGCATCAACAAAGAAATTAACATCATAATTCAAGCAAACAATTTGTTCAACACAAAATGTTATTCAAGTCATATTTGTTCAACACAAAATGTTATTCAAGTCATATTTGTTCAACGAAAAATAATAAACATAATAAACATGATAAGTAAAATAAACTAAGAATCCCCATTATAAGGCTCCTCAACAAAATGGTCAAGAGAGTCATCGTCCTCCCCGAGCACGCGGGTCGTCCGACTAGGGCCGTCGTCGTTGTGGGGCTCTTTGCCGCTGCAGAATCGCCGTGACTGTCTCCATCGGTTGTCGCATCGTATCCATCATCACACGATGCTCCTCATCCCTCGGCGCTCCCTCTCTTGGGAAGCGACCAACATCTGCCTCAATCGAGCAATCTCCGCAGACTCCCGAGGGTAACGTCGCATGTGGTGGACGCTCCAACCCTAAGCTCTAACTCTGCGCGAGGCCCCTTTCCGATAGTTGCTTGGCAAGGTCCCCAAAGACTGCACAAACGACCCTTATACTTGCCGCCGACGACTTACGCCCAAACATTCAGCGCAAGCTGCTCGTCCTCCTGTGGGTTAGCTGGGGTGGATGGTGAAGAGGCTGATGATTGAGACCTATGTTGACTCATCCTCTCATGAAACTCCTCCTGTTACAATACATCAGACTATCAAAATTTGAACAATATGTTACAAGATAAATTATGCAGAAAAATGGACAGAGTTTCCCCTAAAACTACAACATCCCAATGTTTACAAACAGAACACCGCAATTTAAATCCATAAATCATCATCAAAAGCTCAATAGGATGCACACAAATTCTCATGTCCAAACTAGTTATAACATTTCCAATGTCAGGCAGTATCAATAGGTCCAAATATAAAGTGACTCTACAGACTCAGTAATCAAAACATGAATAGTATGTTACACGATTAATTATGCAGAAAATTGGACAGAGTTTCCCCTAAACCTCAACCTTTACAAATTGAACACCACAATTTAAAACTGCAAGTCATCAAAAGCTTAATAAGATTCACACAAAGCAATATATTCAACTCCCTAAAAGCCAATGCTCAAAAGCCAATGCTAAAACTAGTCATAACATTTGAGGCTCTCTGCCTCTCAAGTCCAGTAAAGTATGAGTGTTACAATATCTATTAAAGTCAATAGCTTCTTCAAAAATCAAAACGGCATATTACCTGAGTGCGCTTGGAGCGCTCATCTAATTCGGCATCGGCATTTAGCACATGGACATCTAATTCGGTTTCCATCATCGATGAAACACTTTTGTCGCTTTGCTTGGGTAACAAACTCTTCAACCCCATCTACGAAAGTTGGTTTCAAACCCCTTCTTTTCGGATATAGCCTATCATACACCCAACTACGATTCGAAGGATAACAATCCATCTTCTGCATATTAATAAAAAATCCAGATAAATTTTAACAATAAGAGAATAGCAATCACATTTTTTTTGGGTACAATCTCTCAATGAATTTCACACACTAAAAGGAGTCACCTATTCTTAAAGATGACAAAAGGAATCCCCAAAAATGATTGATGATAATTGAAGAATGCAAAATAAATGCAAATTTTTTAGATATCCCAAGCAATCATAGTAAAATAATTTTTAGGCATGTGATAAACGAAAAGAGATACCTGAACACTTGCATACTTTACAGTCAACTAACTAGACAAGCAACCTTACCTTAATTTTCCTCTCAAGTTTGTTTAGAACAGTATTTCTTTCCAGATACTCAACAGCATACGGGTTTAAGTCATTAGCAAAAACACGCTAATATTAATGAAAAATGTTTTCTTTTTGCTCCACGGTTATTTTATATTGTGCTTCATGATGTTCCCAAAAGTCAATTTTGTTTATTGATAAAGTTTCCTTGTGGATGAAACATTTGTAACTTCCCTGTCTCATGTTCACTGTGAAACTTTCATACTTACCATCAACAACATTAAAGAAACAACACATTAAAATTAATTACAGAAGCTGGGTTTTTGTTTCAAACATTGGTTGATTACTAACTAAGGATTGTGTTGTTTGAATAGAAACGTGTAGCTCTGGTTGGTTATGCTAGTTGTGCAGGATTCTTGATCTCTCTAGCTCACACAAGTCATTTCAATGTAGAAAAATCTGAACATTTCAAGCTTCCTTGTCATGCTTAATTTTCTATGATTGCTCTCCTTTTGGTTCTGCAACTCCACATTTTTTTTCCAACTCAAGTTAATGCAGTAGCATACTGCAATTTTGAACTCCTTTTGCAGACTTTGGACAAAAATTGAATTCAAGCAAATCCTAAACCAACATGATATACTGGATGAAATAAAGAAATAAAAAAAGCACTTGCAGATTTAAAAAACAACCTAGCCATATGATAGGTATATAGGGCACTTGCAGAACCAGAAGAATGTGAAATAAGTGCCTTGTTCTTTTATTTTGCTTTTATTTGGGTTTCAAAATTGAACAAAAATTGAAGCTTTACCTGGAATGTGATGCACCAAACCCGTGATAACAAACAAAATAAAAAAACTGAAAGTTGAAAGAAGTTACCTCTTCGAAAAGACCCACAAACTCGGCACAGAGTTTGCTTCGATTCGAACTTTCTAGTAATCCCAAATGCGCAACTGAATTAGAACTTTCTTCTTTTTTCCCCAAATGTTACCAAAGAACACTGCTAAGACCAGTACAAAGACGGAAACTACAATAATGGCCTTTGATATGTAAGATTCACAGCAAACACAACATTTGAAACCGAAAACTGAAAGCTGAAAGCCAACATGACGACAAAGTAGTTACCTATATGGCGATTACGAGGGCCCTTTCTTTGTTCTTGTGTTGGTGTCTGCTCCAACCTCTGAGGACGGCGATGGACGGCGTGCGACGGAGCAAGACAATGGCGGCGGATGATGGAATGAAGACGGTGAGTGAGATCGTCCCTTTACCACTCTGTCAGCAAGAACGTTTGAGAAGGAGGAAATGAAAAAGAGAAGAGAAAGGAAGGAGGAGGAGGATGAGGAGTTACCTTCGCTGCCAGGGAAGAAAAGAAGAAGAGGAGGAGGCGCTTCAGTCTCACGATGGGTTGGGGAAAGGGTTTCTATGCTATTAGGGGGAAGGTTTCGGTGCTTCAACTAAAATTGTAGTATGGCGAGCCCGGAATGGTGAGGCCGTGATGTCGAGGAGGGTGAGGTTGAGTGGAGTGCAGCTGAGGACTTGGCTGTTCTGTGTTCTTCTCCAAACACCGTGTGAACAGCTGAGGCGCGAAGGGACCGAGTGAAGAGGAGGAAGATGATTTTCCCAGGGGCTTGGCCGTGGGAAACACCGCCTGTCTTTCCCAGGGGCTTGGCCGTGGGAAACACCGCTTGATTTGCGACGGGAC
The DNA here is from genome assembly GCA_030762895.1 of Sophora flavescens. Classification (NCBI taxonomy): domain Eukaryota; kingdom Viridiplantae; phylum Streptophyta; class Magnoliopsida; order Fabales; family Fabaceae; genus Sophora; species Sophora flavescens. The sequence goes on from CM061064.1 coordinate 39,773,044, forward strand.
GTCCGTGGGAAACTCCGTGTTGACTAGACACGGCTAAGCCCGTGGGAAAACTGAGCCATTTCCCAGGGCTCTATCCGTGGGAAACAGCGCTTTACTACCTACGGCCCAGCCCGTGGGAAATAAAGCGGGAATGTTTGGCGCCTCTTTTTCCTAGGGACAAGCCGTGGGAAATCAAGCGAGACATTTCCGAGGGTCTTGGCCGTGGGAAATGTAAAAATTTCCTAGGGATTTATTTCCCTGGGTAAAAAGCCCTGGGAAATAGCTTAATTTCTTGTAGTGTTCTCCTATTTCCCTGGTTTGGTTTTCTGTAAATATGAGTAACTAATCCCCCATTGTTGGGGTTAGATGTAGCTTTTCTAAACTTGTTTGTATTTGATTTGGTTTTAATGCAAGTTCCTATTTCTTTATGAATATGTGATTCTGTGCTTAATGCTTTCCTTGGATTAGCTACCCATAGGAATGATATGTTGCTTTGATAGATAACTGAAAGGTTGGTGTTAAGGCATGCTCATGAATCATATGCCAAGTAGTTCAAGAATCTAGACATAGCTGTTGAATGCTTGCAATCTTATAAGTCTTGACTTAATGCAAAATCACAGATTAATCCACCTAAGACATTAGGGTTTGATTTGGGGTTTTAGGCTCAATGCACCTAAGACATTAGGCTTGAGTATTTTAGAAAAGGCTTGATTGTCATAATTGAAGTAGGACTTGTGTTGATAACCATTTCATTGCAATTAAGGGAAGATTAGTGTAGTCTAACCCTAACAATCTTAGCCACATCTCTGTTTGCATACCAAGTGTTCGATAAAATTCCCAAAAGACCAAAAACATTTTATTTCTTTATTTTCTGTTTAATCTCTCATACTTTAGTTTAGTCTAGATAGTTGTTGAGTTTGCGAATTGATAATTGACATCCGATCCCTGTGGATACGATAACCGGTCTTACCACCGTATTACTTGATTGCGACGAGGTGCACTTGCCTTTATATCTTAAAAAAATACGCATCAAGTTTTTGGCGCCGTTGTCGGGGATTGGTTTTGTCAATATCATTAGTAACAAATGAGGCAACTAATTTAGACATTTTCTTAATTTTTATTTCCTGTGTATATTTGATATTTTTTTGTATATATTTGATCTTTTTGTTTTGAGTTCTGTTTTGTAAGGTGGACAAAAGTCATGGAAAATTTTTATTATCCACCTGATGAGGAAGCTCCCGGTCATGTTTTGGAGGACAACTTGTGGTGGGAAGACGATATAAATTTGGGAGAATTCTTCGAGGAGTTTTCTCTATCTCATAATATCCCATCACGAGTTGATCCTATGACTGGTGAGCTTGTATATATATACTCCAAGGAGGAGTGGGAAACATTTTTGTCATATTTACCACCCCCACCACCATGTATGATTCCCATAGAGCCACTAGAAACAGAATTTGAGAAAAATCTGGTTGTGGGAATAGATCAAATTGAAGATGAAGTGGTGGTGGTAAGTAAACCACAACAAGAGGGATTACCTTCCACACATCCTTGGAGAGAAACAAGTGAGGAGGCAGGGCATTTGGAAAGCACTCCTTCCACCATGCATGCTGAGCAATCTGATTTTACTGCATTAGAAAAATATGTTGGCTTGCATGCATGTGTGGACATCGGTAAGTTAGCCCCTCCCACTTGTCTGTCACACTTCCTCTTGACAATTCCATTTGACCCGAGAGGAAGTGAGTTTATAATTGTAAAGGTCAATGGAATTTCCACCCAATGGCTGGGTGGAATTGAAAATAAAGTTATATTACTGTTACAATCACCATCCCAATTTCCATTTGATCCGGGAGGAGGATCCAGGTGATGCTTTTCAATAAGTCAAGCTAGTGACATTAAAGAAGCGCTCATTGGGAGGCAACCCAATTTTTCTTTTCCTGTTCCTTTTTCCTTTTTGTTTAGTTAGATTTGATTTGGGATTTTAAACTCTTGAATAATTTGAGAAGCTCGAGAGTTTTCTTTTACTAATAAAATTGCCAAGTGATTTCAGGGAAAGAAGGAAGGGAAGAGCAAGATGACAAGAAAAAAGCACCCAATTCTCAGGCAGTTTCTGACTGGAATGTTAACCAACATTAGTTACCGCCTCGGTAAGCCGTTCCAATTTTTTGTTTTATTTTCTTTTTCTTCTCCTTTCTCCAACTTGATTGTTTACATTGGGGACAATGTAAATTTTTAAGCTTGGGGTAGAGGGGTATTTTTGCATATGTTCATATTTTGCATTTGGCATGTTGCATTCATATAGTTTTGCATGATAGCTTTGCATGATCACATGATCAGATTGCCCTTGTTTAGATTTTGCATCCGATTGTGAGAACTAAGTGCCAAATAAATTGTGATAGTGAATTTTTGAACCCAATTTTTTTCATTCTTGTGATATGGCTGCAAATGAAAATGTTTGAGATAATCTTGGATAGTTGATAATTAGCATATGGTTCTGAAGATTTGTGTTTTTCATTGATTCTGAACTAAAATGTGAGATTTTGAGCCAAAGGGGTACTCACTAAAATTTTACCCCATTTTTTGTGTTAGAGTGTTATTCCTCTTGGTTTGTTATTCTCTAGAACTTGACTTGAAACCATTTTGAAGCTTAAAAATTTTTTGGAAACATTTTTGAAAATGATTGAGGCAATAGGTATTTTTCTGGCCTTCTGAGCTTTGAATGATGAAATGCTACCCTTAGTTGCCCAATTTTGAGCCTACGAAAGAAAAAAAAAATGCTTTTCTTGGTACCCTGGAATGTTTTTATAAATATGCTTGATAAGGGACCTTCTAAAGTATCACAAAAGGGTGAAAAAGGTAGTTGAAAGTTTGGGATGAAAGAATCAGAAAAAAAATAATTCTCTTGAGTTGAAAAAAAAAATCTCCCCTTCTCCAAATAAAAGAAAAAAAAAGAAGAATAAATAGAGAAGGGGGTGACAAAAATAAAAGTGAGAAATAAAAAGAAAAAGAAAGAAAAGAAAGGTGGAAAAATAAATTAAAAACCCAAGAAGGTATTTTAGAAGGTTATGTTTGCAATGCTTGATGTTTATGTAGCCTTTTGGAATGTCCTTTTCTTGTTATCCCCACCTAACGATTAATCCCATGGCCATGTTACAACCAAAGAAAAGACCTCTTGATTCTAAATTGTTTTCATGAATAAAGTAGAGATTTGGTTGATAGTCAAGCCTATGGTAGGATTCATTCCTTGAGGAAAATTGAGTGAAATGTCTTATCCCCTAAACACTTGAGTGGTGAGGAAGAGAACCAAGCAAATGAACAAGCTTGGGGTGAGCTTTAGGTGAGAAAGAGTGCCCAAATCAATGAGAATATGAGTCTAAGGAACCTAAGCCTCTAATTGGACTTGAATTGATTGTCTCTTGCTGAATTGTTTGAATTGCCTATTGCTTGGATCATTTACTCGGGTTCTTGGTTCACTATCCATGCTTTGACTGTTTATCTCTTCTGGCCTTAGTTTTTGCTTGAGGACAAGCAAAGTCTTAAGCTTGGGGTGATTTGATGAGTGTGATTTCACCTCATTTTCCATGTACATTTCTGCATGCATTTGCATATAAGTTAGGCCATTTTAGTTTGATTTTTGTTAGTTTTTCCTTTGGAACAGATAAGGCGGTGTCTTGGTGTTGTTTTGCAGGAATTCAATGGAAAAATGCTCAGAATTAGCCTTGATGGATGCTTGGATGAAATAGAGCCTGAAAAGAGAAGAAATTGAGCCAAGCAGAATTCTGGGGATTCGCCCCGCGACCCTGAAAGATGACTGTTGGAGAAAATGCAAGCCTTTCTGGTTCGCCTCGCGAACCCATGTCTCGCCTCGCGAGTCTGGAAACAGAAGCCATCACGCCCAGGCCCTGATGCTCCTCACGGGCGTATTAAAGAAAAACCTTTCGGTCTCGCGTCGCGAAGAAACTCTCGCCTCGCGAGAGTTCAATTCTCTGAATGCAGATTTTTAACATTCGCCTCGCGAGACATGTCTCGCCTCGCGAACGCGCGCAGATCTGATTGGTATAAGTTGCTGTTTTAGGGCAGTTTTTGAGAGCTTTTGGTGGAGAGAGCTCTTGGGGACTTGGAGGCTGCGGCTGAGTTAGGGTTTCGACCCTAGAGGGGAGTTGCTGTGAAGAAGAAGGAAAGCTCCCATGGAGTCTCTCCTCTCCTTTTCTCCTATTTCCCTGGTTTGGTTTTCTGTAAATATGAGTAACTAATCCCCCATTGTTGGGGTTAGATGTAGCTTTTCTAAACTTGTTTGTATTTGATTTGGTTTTAATGCAAGTTCCTATTTCTTTATGAATATGTGATTCTGTGCTTAATGCTTTCCTTGGATTAGCTACCCATAGGAATGATATGTTGCTTTGATAGATAACTGAAAGGTTGGTGTTAAGGCATGCTCATGAATCATATGCCAAGTAGTTCAAGAATCTAGACATAGATGTTGAATGCTTGCAATCTTATAAGTCTTGACTTAATGCAAAATCACAGATTAATCCACCTAAGACATTAGGGTTTGATTTGGGGTTTTAGGCTCAATGCACCTAAGACATTAGGCTTGAGTATTTTAGAAAAGGCTTGATTGTCATAATTGAAGTAGGACTTGTGTTGATAACCATTTCATTGCAATTAAGGGAAGATTAGTGTAGTCTAACCCTAACAATCTTAGCCACATCTCTGTTTGCATACCAAGTGTTCGATAAAATTCCCAAAAGACCAAAAACATTTTATTTCTTTATTTTCTGTTTAATCTCTCATACTTTAGTTTAGTCTAGATAGTTGTTGAGTTTGCGAATTGATAATTGACATCTGATCCCTATGGATACGATAACCGGTCTTACCACCGTATTACTTGATTGCGACGAGGTGCACTTGCCTTTATATCTTAAAAAAATACGCATCAAGAACCGATGTGTAAAGTGAAATTTACACATCGGTTCTTGGGAAAACCGATGTAGAAAGTTAAATTTACACATCGGTTATTGAGAACCGATGTGTAAAATCTCATTTTTTTTTAATCTGTTATTTACATTTCAATCATTCCTTTCCCCTGTTTCAGTAATGCAGATCAATAAACAAACCAGCAGTACCCTGATCAAACAAGAAACAACAACAAAACACCAAACCAGTTTTGACACAATCATTCAAAAGCAAAACATACTTCATTCAATTTTCTTAGCACAGACAATCAGCTCTTACACATATGGTTAAAAATACTGACATTTCATCAAATGACTAGTGAGCACAGAATCTGAAAACAGAGGGCATCAGACCTAATTAATTTCGAATGAATGAAAACAACACTTTATCAAGGCTACATCAAAACACGAGAGAAGAAGAATTGAACCAGACCTGAGCACTAATACATATCATCAGTCAAAGGTACACTATAGCTAGTATATGATAAGTTTTTAAACTAACTACATATATACAAACTATGGGTGGTACACTTCAAGAAAGAAAGTTGCCCAACGCCTCTTTATGATGTTGATGTCAGAATGAGACAATGGAGTTGGATTGTTGAATATCTGCAAGTTTAATTGGACAAAAGATTATATCTTTTAAGTAATAAACTAACATAAAACATATAACGAATCTATACTATTACTTCTAATTGTGTCAATTAACATTTACCTCACTCCATCTTTCAGTGATCCCGGAGGAGATAATTTCCAACATCCACTGCATCACATAGTAGCCACATTCCCATGACCCACGTTGTATACGTGACTACGTACAAATGAAACCCAATTAGAATATGAGGAATTAAATAAAATAGAAATCAATTATTGTACCCACTGCATTTGATGCATTTGAACTAATAAATATCTTACGCTGGGAATAATCCATCTGATAGCCCGAGCACGCCTTTCACCACGCAACATGTGGGATGCATTAATAGACCTATCATGACAAAAACATTAATTAAAGTATATATAATAGATTTCAGATAATTAAAACAAATGCATTCTGATTATAAAGTATTTTAACGCTTACGTTTCGTTGATCGTCTTCATTTCTTTCGCCTGATTATTTCCCAATGAGCGGAAGAAGACCACGACGCGTTCATTCTTGGGTACAAGAGCAACGATTGCCAATGCCGGCTGTATTTGCGGGCGATTAGTGACTACGTCATATATAGTTATACTTAAATAACCGGTACTTACTTATTGAGATAAGGCGCAAGATAGAATTGATGATCGTCTCGGGCAAGTATATCACGTATGGTAGTGACCAGGGTCTTCCGATGCTACGAGAACATCACCCTGAATGAACATGGGGTCAATGAACCCATAAAGGGCGAGGTTACCCCGATCGACTAACATACGATGCAGATACCTAATATATTGGAAAAACATGTTAATTATCATTGTATTTAAAAATTAATTACGTACTTAACTTATAAATAAAATGTACTTACGTGCACCAAAACGATATGTGTGCAGAACTGGCCATTTCTTTATTGAGTGCCATCTCCATAAGTTCCTTCTGTGGTATATACAGTTCCGGGTGGCATCATGTTCCAACGTTACCAAGGTTGCATCATCCTCCATGGTGACAACCTGTATAGCCAGAACTTTAAAAACATCACCATGGCCAGGTGCCCCTTTGTCGATCCCCTAAACAACATAGATATATATTAGTAATCACGGATAATTAAGTTATTTAATTCGTTATTAACTAAATGGTCAAATGAATACCTTGGCAGGAGCAGACATCTCTGGTCTTCCTAGATCCGACCTTTTAGGTACAATATCATTTCCAACATCCTATAACAAATACAAATAAAGCATTATCTTTAAACAATAATAAATATATTTCAACTATGAATATAGAAAAACACAACTAACCGAATACCTCAGATGCAACAAGAAAGTTGACCAGTCTTCTTGGCCAGAGGATGAAGTTACCGGGGGCCTGACCCACTGTTTGAACCTCCTCAGTGGGCATAGGGACTCGAGCATCAGCATCTCGAATAATCTCAACAGACACCCTCAGATGATTATCCGGTAATAACCGACGGTGTATGATATTACCTAACTTATTATATGCCCTACCCAATGCCACTAAGCGGCGATGATGATGATGATCATCAACATACAGCTCACACCTATCGGGTCGTCATCATCATCATCATCATCATCATCATCACAGCATAAAGCAGAAAGAACATCACCATCATTATCATTTTCAGGATGATGAGGAGGATCACATGAGCCCTTAGTGCTCACATGGACAGAGGGTTGGACAGAGGGTTGGACACCTGTCATCTGCTGGGACATAAAAGTCAATATTGCCAGCTGCTGGGCAAACTGCTCGGCCATCTCCTGTCTAAGCTCAGCTGCAATCTCCTGTTTTAGTCGTGCTCTATCTACAACCGAATCCCTACTGTGGCATTGGTGTGAAGATGAACCATGGTATTGGCGAATGCCGACTCCCCATCCAACACCAATGACACGGCCGGGTGGTCCAGTTTCCGATGGCAGTAGATAAGATATCATTGCGTCCTCTAGGAACAAGGGTTCCTTGGGTTAGCTGATCATCCAAGGCATCCTATCACATAAAAATATCAGGTAACATTACAATTCGGTAACAATCTTAAAATGACAATTACAACAAACTATACTTACAATCCTCTCGGCTACTTGGCGGGCCTCCTCGGATGTATATTGTCCAGTTTTTCTTTGTCGGCCCCTCTTCCATGAACGATGGCGTGGGGGTGGAGGTGGATCAACAACCTCTCCGGAAGATTTTTAGCATTAGGATCCCTTTGAGATGCTGCCTTTCTGGCGACGTGCTTTCTTTTCCTCTTCAACCATTTTCTTAACAAGCTTTTTATATCCCCCACGAGACATGACATGGGAGTAGACATTCTTGCTTTGGTTTTCCTGCCCCTTTTTCCTCTTCTCCCGTTATAAATAAAAGACAATTAAATTACATAAGTAAATGAAATTAATGCAATTACATAAATTTAGAGACAAATCAAATAAGTTAACCTGAAAAGCCGGGATCACGTCGGCTCCGAACAAAGCGATCCCACGTCGCCTTGTCAAGAAACGGATACACCTCAAGTGGGTTCTTTTTACTTTTTGGATCGAATATATAGTATCCGCCCAGGTCGGCCTTAAAACCCCTCCAACGCTCTCCAAAGATACTTCAAAGAACGCTTCTTCATAGCGTATGTATCCCGGTATGTCAAATGTCAACTACATTAAGACCAAAAGAATCAACGAATATCTTGTATGATATTATTAAGATAAAAATAAAGTAAGATACAGACAAACACAGGACGTAGAAGTATAGATACCAGAATACTCTCCCATATCTGCTCCTTCACGTCCGCCGGTACATCTCTCCACCTATCAATGAGTATACTAGGCCTGTTCCTAGCAAGGGTCGCCACAAAACTGGTAAACTGATCTTCCATTGGCCCAATAGGTTTGAGGTTATCATCAAAATCTACTCTTATCCTTTGATTTGACCCACGGTTTTGCGGTCAAATGCCTCATCCGTGTGGCACGTCTACCCTTTCTACCGGTGAGGCGGGGTCTCGACCCGCCATTGCATGAAGGAGGTATATCCTCATGATCAGCCATGTATACTGTTTAAACACAAACAAAAAAAAAAACTTGTTAGTATGTCGGATAAATATCAAACATAACTTATAAATATCGATCAACGTACATAAACATAACTTATAAATATCAACGTAAACATATAATATGCCAAACTTGATGGTAATATCAAACTAAACTTACTTTGTGGTCAATTAGTAAAGTTCTCCCATAACCCTTCTTGGTGATCATTACGAGTAGCATGTACATCATCCACTTCATTTTCCTCATTGAAATTAGGCACTCGTGTTGAGAAAGAAGGAGTATCGTAAATATCAAGAGTTGAATCGTGATTTCCCTCACTACCGTTATACATGTTTTTCCCTGGAGAACCACTCGACCACCTTTTGTTAGAAGGATCACGGATATAAAACACTTGTTTTGCTTGGGATGCCATGATGAAAGGTTCCTCTTTATTACCTACCTTACTAAGGTCCACCAATTTGAATCCTAACTCATCGGTTTGCACACCATTATTCTTGTCGACCCACCGACATTTAAAAACAGTACTCTAAACTTCGTGTAATCAACCTCCCATATCTCTTCAATGATTCCAAAGTATGAAGCGATGCCATAACGAGGTTTTTATCTTTCGAACTAGAGAAATGCATGGACTCAACTGACGACCATAACCCCACTGTTTTGCATAGTACTTTTGTCATCCCGGGACTTTGTATAGAAGGAAAACTTATTGATATCGTATCCACTCCAAAGCATATGACATCAAAGTTAGGCCCTGTAGCTTAGCCATTTTAATGTAGCGCATGTACCATCCTTTGCAATTTTTTCTTTAAACCAGTTCAAGAAAGTCTTGTTATGCTTGTTCAAACACCATTTTTCATTCATTCTAGGGTAAGTTTCATTGATGATGCTTTCATTGATGGCCATCACGGCCGTGACATGCCAACTGAACCAGACCCTCACAGGCAGAACTGATCACGGCCTAGCCGTGATGGTGGTCACGGCCGTGACAGACAACCAGTAATGTAACCTCAAAGGCAGAACCTGTCACGGCCTGGCCGTGATGGCCATCACGGCCGTGACATGCCAACTGAACTAGACCCTCACAGGCAAAACTGATCACGGCCTAGCCGTGATGGTGGTCACGCCATGACAGAACAACCAATAAAGGGAAAAAGGAAAAAGGACACGGGAACTCCAAATGGTGTCTTTCTAAGACCTTCCCTATCTATATCTTTCCCAAGACCCAAGAAAAAACCTTCACAAAGATCTTCAAAAGAAGCTCTATCCCTTTCTTCCAGAAACCCCACATCACCACAACCATATCATACATTAGGAGACAGAGATAGAACTATAAACAAAAAAGTAAAAGAAAAATACCTTTCACGCCTTGAGAGACAGAGATGGGAGGGAGAAGCATAAGCAGAAGCGGAGGCAGAAACGGAGGCCGCGCGTTAGCAGAGGAGATGAGTACCGTGCAATGCTGGTAGAAAAAAAAACGAAACAACATAACAGGGATGCTCATAAAAGAACAAAACATAACCATCCATCTCCAACAACAGCAAAATCCATTACCCATACACATCAGTGAATGAACCACAACAACAAACTGAACAAAGTGAATACTGGAGAATGAAGCAAGGTGAAGGGAAAGTGAAGCAAAGTAAAATGGAGGAAGCACTCACCAGAGAATGAAGCAATGGCGGCAAGCGGACAGAGCGAGGTGAGGGCGAGCATCCAAACGCAAAGCACAGGGTGAGGAATGAACTGAGCAAAGGGTGTTTTCTGTTTTAGGGTTCAGCAAAACTCGAAACTGAAGAATGGAGGGATAGCACGCGGAACAGAATAAAAAATGGCAATATTACACATCGGTTATGCCATAAACCGATGTGATTAACCATATTATACACATCGGTTATCCTGAAACCGATGTGTAAACCTTAAACTTTTAATTCCCAATTTTTTTTTTAAATTTTATACATTGGTTATTTAAAACCGATGTGTAAAAGTAAAATTTTAATTTCTATTTTTTTTTATTTATAATTTTATACATCGGTTATCAAGAAACTGATGTTGTTAATCACAATTTTACACATCGGTTCATTGAGAACCGATATTGAATGTTAAAAATTCTGACTTTAAATTTTTTTATTTTAATTTTAAACATCGGTTAGAAATAACCGATGTGGAAACGTTTTACACATCGGTTATTCTCTAAACCGATGTGTAATACTTTGGTTTTAATTTCAAAAATGCCACCGCCTCGTTTTACACATCGGTTTCTAATAAACCGATGTGTAAACTCCAATGTAGAATCCCTTTTCTGCACTAGTGATCACAACAGTTCACTTGAATGTGAATTGTAACAACACATGCAACCACCAATGAAAATTGACATCGATTGATTTGCAAAATACTGATTCATGTAGCCCTTATGACTCGAGTGTTTTAAAACTTCGCATGAAAAGGAAAAACATTTCCAAATAAGGAACAATGTCTTTTAGTGCAAATTTGAGTTGTGAATTGTCATACTCACCCAAAAATATAAGTCCACATCCTACAAACCAAAAAAGGAGAACAAATATTAAATGAAGAATTGCAGGTCCTCCAACAATAATCCATAGCATATGATCATATGCTGATTTTTTCGAAATACAAAATACGAAAACACTACAAAGTGACATGTGGTGATTCGTCTAGTGATAACATTTTTACCTAAAACCCCTCTACCCTAAAATTAAGTGGAACAATGTTTATAAATTTTTTCAAAATTAATACGATGGCGCAAGACGGATCCAGGAATTTTCCTTAGTAGGGTAAAAAAAAATAGTTTAAAAATATTATTACAGAAAGAAAATATTATAAATATGTATAAGGAATAAAAAATTGATATAAAATAAACAAGAATGTTGTTTGGTCTCAACGTGAAACCTAGCTGATAAATGAGAAATAACTCACTAAGTAAAGACAGAAGATTATAAAATTAAATTTCGCTCTCACCAAATCTCTAATTATCCCAAATATCTCTCACATAGAATACAATATCATGACAAAAGAAACACAAAATACCTAAGTTTTTACAAATTACAATTGTCTTCGTTGTATTTTCAAATTACAATTCCACTCTCTCCAAATCCCTAATTACACCCAATTACACTATGAAGAATATCTCTCGATGTATATAATTAAACAATTATTCTACCATTGATCTTTTATACAACTGCACATTTCATTCTTCACAAATGAGTGATGTTGGTTTGTCATTTGGGGGCAACATCTATTTTTTTATGAGGACAAAAATAAATTAATAGATAGATTATTAGGGGAAAAAAAAGTTTGCTTAGCGGGGGCAGGTGCCCCCATTCCACTACAAGTGGATCCGTCCCTGGTGCAATGTTGCTCCATTTTTTAACCTTTCATTCTCCAATACAGTTCATCATCCAATACAGTTCCTCAAACATCAATGAAACGTGACCTGTAATTCCCCCAAATTTGTATTTAGGGTTGCAAAAGACCAAAATGTTGAGTCGGAAAATCAAAACGTGACCTGTGATTGCTTCTCTTACATCTGAACAAATAGTTCATTTCTTCCCCGATTTATGTTTTACGGTTGTATATCTCTTCCTTGAAATAATTTCGTCCAAAATAGTTTCCACCAAAACTACTCATAAATGATTGATATGGTTATCCATCTTGGATGAAATCAGTTATATTATGTCCAATTAAGTATATCACTAACGAATTTTATAATTTAGGGATTCCATTGAAAATTTTATATAAGTTCAGGGACCCAATTAAAATATTTTTTAGTTCGGGGACCCAATTGAAAACTTTATAAAAGTTCGAGGACCTAATTACAATTTTTTTTAGTATAGAGACTAATTTGAAAATTCTCGAATAGTTCAAGAATCTACTCAATAGTTAAACCATATATATTATGTTATTTATGAGAATGTCCATGAACATTGTTAATTATGTATTGACTGTTACAGTATATGGTGCATTTGTAATGCATTATATAAGCGTTACACAAACTTTGCGAATTATACTAATTTTAAACTACTCTCAAAATATGTTTATCTATGCCTAAAAAAAATATTATGTTTATCTATTTTGCGAATTTTGTTTCACATTTAAAATATTTTATGGTTTTATAAAATAATATTTTAAATATAAATAATTACCCACGCATTGCATGGGGTTGAAGAGTATTAAATTAACAATTTAAATTTATAACATTCAATGATATAATTTTAAGTTTTCATTAAAAAAATGATATAATTTTAAATATGTGATATTATGATTGACGTTGCTACATGAGAAAACTTTTTAACAGCCATTTTTTTGAAGAAAAAAAAAAGACTAATTGTACTTTTAATGCAGCCTACAATTTTGTTATTAATTGTACTTTTAATGCAGCGTACACCAATCTCATCTCTGTTCTCCAAGTCGTGAGACGTGACGTGACGTGACGTGAGTCATATATGCCTGCTCAGTCATATCATTAGACAAAAAATAAAAATGAATATAAATTAAACGAATCGCCGTCTGTGGGAATCGAACCCACGACCACGTGGTTAAAAGCCACGCGCTCTACCGGCTGAGCTAAGACGGCTATTGATAACTAGTTTAATAGATTAAATTATGAACAATAAGTTCCACTTTGTAGTGTTTTTTTTTTAATAATAACTCCCACTTTGTAGATTTTGCGTGTCATTAACTTCTATCTTCAAATTGGGCTTGTGGTTTATTGTAATGTTTTTTTTTTTTGGGGTGCTTGCTTAATATTGCTTTACAATCCTAAATGGGATGAAATTAGAGTATAAATTTAATGCGGATGACATGGCATTAGTTTTTAACCAATTAAGTGGTGGGTGGTTAAAAACTTCAACAATCATCCTAGGTCATGAATTTGAAATTAGAACTTTCGTAACAAAAGCGAGGAGGGGTTGTTTAAAGCATAGGTAAAATTAATTTAGTTAGAATTGAGTTTGAAGTGAAATGATTTATGTTTCTATATTTTTATTTTGAAAGCAATTTTTTTATAAAATTTAGTATAATTTTTTCAACTTAACGCAAAAGCTATTTTTAATAGCTTCTAGTTAAAATCGCTTCTAAAGATAAAATTAATTTTATCTAACAGTCATCAAACATCTCATTCTTACTGAAATCACACGTTTAACAGGGGACAAAATCAATTTTAAAGGTTTCAAACTTCAAACCAAATACTCACAACCCCATTCTTATGAGCCCATGGTTATGGCTATTTTGGAATTAATATCTCGTATGTGTTGAGAGAAGGTAATAGTGACATATTTTCTCGGGAATTTTGCTCATTCCATGGATGTGGGGAATCACCATCTCAGTTCTGCACCATAGGGGTGTGAGGAATCTCTTTCAAAACTTTATTGGGGCTGGGGGCTTTTTTGCTTGAATAGTATAATTTGATTGTGTAATTATGTATTTGGTGTAGGGATGTCAACGGGGCGGGGCGCACACTGATCATCTTGGATCTACCCGCCCTGCGTTGGATAATAAAACTACCTGCATCCCGCCCCGTGCACGGATATCCGCTTTAACGGGTTCTTAACTGATACGTGGTATCCATGGAGTATCATGAATATCCGTGGGTAGTTATAAAAAAAATAAATCTTTTTTTAATTTAAAAAAATACATAAAACTTAAACAAACCACCACATTAATATCTTCCGATATTTGAACAAAATAGCACCTACAAATTAATACATCACACTTAAAATATTCATGAAACAACACAATAGATGAAAATTATCTAGAAAATGATATAAGGACTTTGAGAGTAGATATATATAATAAAGGGTATTATAGTAATTAAAAACGAGATGCAGTATCATCCGGCACGGATAGTATGATACCCGCCCCCGCCCCGTTTATAAACGGGTATTGGAATTACCCGTTTATTTTACCCGCGGGTACCCGTTTAACTACCCGCCCCATACCCGTTACGGATTTTATCCGCGGGTATCCGCGGGTACGGATAAAATTGACATCCCTAGTTTGGTGTACGTTTTAAAATAATTACATAATTAGGATAAATCATATCTGTTGATAACGAAATGAAATACAAGAGTCGTATTCACCAATCACGACTCACTTTTCATAAAACTAAAAACTACACTAATCACGGAATTGTACAATCAAATTGCACAAATTATGGAAAAAAACCGTGTTTTGGGCTTTGCCCTCTGTAACCCAAAAAAATGTAAAATTATATTTGCACAAATTAGCATTTTTTATTGGCTTTTTATGATTTTAGAGAGTAAATAAACTTTATTGGTTTCAAAATAACTATCATTTTAGAAAGTAAAACTTATTTTTGTTTATCTATCAATTTAAAATTTTTAAAATACATTGTTTCTTTTCAACTTTATCATAATTTCTTAGTTCAAGATAGAGAACTAGTGATAGAAGATGATAATTTAGTTAAATGTAAGTACATGTATAAAATTATAAATGCACCCGTACCTCAAGGTAAAAACAATTTTTTGCAATACTTTTAAAGCCACCCGTGAATACAGGAATCGCCAATGAAATTGAAAATTCAGGTTCAAGATTGAGTGTTAGACTGCCAGCATTTTCTCTATAGCAGCATTAACTGGCAATTCGTGGGTTAACAAGGGGTACGACCAACTTTCAACAGTTCTCTATCCACATATTTAAATTCCAGATTCCAAGAGGATCAAGAAATAAATCCACTCACTGCTTTTTTTTTTTTTTTTGACAAGAAAAAATAAATAAATAAATAAATAATGCAATAAATCCATATGATAGAAGCATGTAAAAACTAAACAAACAAACTAGGTGTTTCTACTCTTTTTTTTTATCGACTAAATACCCAATTTGATCATCCATGAATGATAAATTAGTATAAATTTGATCTCTCGTTTTACTCACTTAATATCAATTAAATTCCTGACACTACAAACTTAATATCAACTTAGTCCATATGATTTTTAACAAAAGGACTAAGTTGATCATCGTGTTACAATTTTAGGAACTAATTTGAAATTTCGATAATTTCAGGAATCAGATTGATACTACTTCACAATTTCATGAAACAAATTGGGTGTTTACTCACTTTTTATCAGAATTCACTCCCTTAAATTTGATTAATCGTTCCTTTGGCATGGTCCGTAGTAGGGCAGAATAGTTGTGTATCCAACTAGGCTTGGCCCGACAAAACCCATGAAAATCGCCCAATAGCAGGTATTGGTAATTTGGTATTAATGCATCTGCGTTTACCAACGTGCAAGCAAATATAAGGCATCATCACAATAACAGACACATTCATAAGCCCAATAAATCATAATCCATAGTATATGTGTACATGGGTCATGGGAGCTTCATTGCTTCTTAAATAATGCAAATCTTCAATTCAATTATGAATACCAACGCACATGTAAAGATTCTAGCAGGGTACAGAAAGAGCTTTCTTCGCTCTTCTATATAAATTAAACATTGCTTCTAATTAAGCATCTTCTTAACTCCGGACACACCCTGGCTAGTCAATCACTCTTATCCTGCTGTAAACCAACCCCTTGCAGGTAATGTTCTGCATCCAAGGCTGCCATGCACCCTGCACCAGTAACATGACTTCCATTATCCTTCGGGGAGAAAAAACGCTTCTCAAGCATACATCTAACTCAGATTACTAAATGCAATTTATTGTGGGAATGTTTTGTGCAATAGCTAACAATAACTATAAAAGCCAAGGACAATGCAGCGCAGTCCTTTTTCACAAGGTGTAAATGACTTCCAATCAAGATAATAAACAGTAACATACATGACAAAACAAAATGGCCATTCCCAATTCTTACAATTTCCTCTCTAACTGAATACATGTTCTCATTAATGTCACTCCAATAATAGAACAAAACAGCTTGAGAATTTCCAATAGGATTTAACACTTTGAACTTGTATTATCATCTTCGTTATTTCTAAAGGAAGCTGTTCCATCATAGGTAACAAAAGGTCATAGGCAGAACAAGGAAACTAACGATGTAGATAATGTTGAATTTCATCAAATGTAATGTAACATTTATAACCTTTTCACAGTTCACACCATACCAACAAGATAAAATAGTGTAATAAAGAAAAAAGGCAGACAAGAGAGTCAAATTCTAAGGACCTATATATCATGGGGAAGGTAGAATGATGCATATATGCATGGTAGAGACTACTACTGATGTTTAAGTTCAGAGTGCTTTTAAGAGAATTCCTTTTAAATCATTATCATGTCACAAAAGGAACTCAGCCCTGGTCAGTGAAACAAGTCAACGCTGCATAGACAAGACATTAGATGAAAGTTAACCGGCTTCTATTATACAAAATAAGGATAGGTGTTCTTATACTTCAAAGTTCAAACATATCAGTTACACAGGATCTATCATGTTCAAAATTCAATGTAATCGAAGGTCACACTGCTCTGTGTTAATTGCTATTTTCAATCAGGCCAAGCTTCCCTTTCAAGACTGCTTATCCAATAATTTGTGCATTGAAACAGGCACAAGATCGACCAGTTAGTTACACAAAAGATATTGTAATTAACTAAGAATAGTAGAATTAGAATACCATCCCGCTCCTGAAAATTTGAGCTTGATTACACATTTATGCTAAGGTCAATTTTTTACAACAGAGGAAATAAATAAATAAAACCCAAACCAACAATCAAACAAGGAATTGTATTCACAAGGGCACAATTCCAAACATATATAACCGCATACCAAGCATTATACACAACGAAGAAGAAAGAAAACCTAATAAAGACAGGTAATATAGGTCATAATGTACTAATCACTACTAAATAATTCAAAGAAGGCATCACAATTATAACAGGAAAGTAGTTCAGAATAACCAAATAACAGTAATGTGATGCAATAAGGCAGTGGAGAAATGAGAATTACCAGAGCCAGCAGCAGTAATAGCTTGCCTATACTTCTTATCCTGAACATCCCCAGCAGCAAAAACTCCCTCGACACTGGTCTTTGTGGCCCCTGGCTTCGTCACAACATACCCATCAGAATCCAACTCAAGCTGACCATCCAAGAACTTAGTTGCAGGCTCATGCCCAATAGCAAAGAACAATCCAGAAACCTTCAAATCAGACTCAACACCACTCTCCACATTCTTCAATTTCAATCCCCCAAGAACCCTCTTATTACCTTCATCCCCATAAGCCTTAACCACCAACGAATTCCAAATCACTTTTATCTTCTTATTGTTCAAAGCCTTTGCCTGCATAATCTTCGAAGCCCTAAAGCTATCCCTTCTGTGAATTATGTACACTTCGGAACCGTACTTGGTGAGGAAAGTGGCTTCCTCCATGGCGGAATCGCCGCCGCCGATAACCGCCAGCGGCTTGTTCCGGAAGATCGGGGCGGCGCCGTCGCACACGGCGCACGCCGAGATACCGCGGTTCCAGAAACCGTCGGGACCGTCGCCAGAGCCTTCGAATGGCAGCCGCTTGGCGACGGCGCCGGTGGCGACGACGACGCAATCGGCCTCGACGGTTCTGGAATCGGTGAAAACCCTAAAAGGACGGATTGAGAAATCGACCTTGGAGACGGTCTCGGTGTAGATCTCGGTGCCGAAGCGCTGCGATTGCTGGCGGCAACGGTCCATGAGTTCGCCGCCGAGGATGCCGTCGGGGAAGCCGGGGAAGTTCTCGACGTCGGTGGTGGTTGTGAGCTGGCCGCCAGGGGCGATATCGTTGGCCATCCAGCCCTCGAAGAGGATGGGCTTGAGCTCAGCGCGGGCGGCGTACACGGCGGCGGTGTGGGCGGCGGGACCGCTTCCGATGATGCAGAGCTTGGTTTTGAGGATCTGGATGTCACCCATGGCGGCGGCGGGGGAGGAAGTGCTGGAGGCGCGTCGAAGACCGGCGGCGGAGTTGCGGGCTCTAGTGAAAAGCTTGGCCAAGTTATGATTAGGGCAAAATCTCATTTGTTTTCTTCGTTTTATTTTTGCTTTTTCTAATTTTTGTTTATTTTATTTATTTAATTAATTAATTTATACTATTAATTAATCTTGGTAAAAGGCACGAAATGGGGACACAACAAGTCAAGAAGGAAGGAAAGCGCGTTTGCGTTTCAAAATTCAGAGAGGAATCAAAACGTGGGATTTTGGAGGAGGGCAGGATGGTTAGTATGGTTGGAATAGAGTCCAACCTTCTCAGAAACACTTTTAACATGAAGCTATCCATTGAAGCTTATGAGTTATAAAAGTGCTTCTAGCCTTTCCCACCTCAATTCCAAACATGCACGGTATTGTGTTTGGTCTTGTTGGTTCCCGGCCCGGCAAAGCAAAGGTACAAATCTTTACATATAAAAAGAGTATAGAAATTTTTGTAAAAATTTCCCTCAAAAAATATAGATAATATATTAAAAATAACAACTTCTAAAATGATATCTTTATATATAAAAAAAGTAAAAAAAATTCTATAAAAATTTCCCACAAAAAATGTGGGCAATATAGTAAAAATGACATCTGCTAAAATGAAATTAAAATATTAGAAAATCGCGGTTTTTTCTTTTGCCAAGCAAAATTAGTTTTAATATCTTTATATATAAAAGGAGTAGAGAAACTTCTATAAAAATTTCTCACCAAAAAATTGTGGGTAATATACTAAAAATGACATCATATATAAAAAGGAGTAGAGAAATTTCTACAAAAATTTCCACAAAAAAATGTGGGCAATCTTAAAAGGAGTAGAGAAATTTCTATAAAAATTTTCCCCGAAAAAATGTGGACAATATAGTAAAAATGATAACTTCTAAAATGATATTAAAATATTAGAAAATTGCGGTTTTTGTTTTCAAGCAAAATCAGTTTTAATATCTTTATATATTAAAGGAGTAGAAAAACTTCTATAAAAATTTCCCCAAAAAAAATATGGATAAAATAATAAAAATGACAACTTCTAAAATGACATCTTTATATATAAAAGGAGTATAGAAACTTCTATAAAAATTTTCCCCCGAAAAATGTGGGTAATATAGTAAAAATGACAACTTCTGAAATGACATTAAAATATTAGAAAATTGTGAGTTTTTTTTTTCAAGTAAATTCAGTTGTAATATCTTTATCTATAAAAGGAGTATAAAAACTTCTATAAAAAAATTCGCCAAAAAAATGTGGACAATATAATAAAAATGACAACTTCTATGACATTAAAATATTAGAAAATTGTTGCTTTTTTTTCAAGCAAAATCAGTTTTAATAAAAATATGAAGATAAGTTACTTCACATCGTGAATTGAAGTTACTTATATGTGACAAACAACAACAAATTTTCAATATGACTTCTAATGTAGTTCACAAAGAAGTCTTTCAAAATTTACAATAGGTAACTCATACTTCATAAATTATATGTTTGGGTTGTTTTAACTTAAGGTATTATATTTTACATTCTTGAATTGTGAATTTTAGAAGTAAGCAATTTTGTGTAAATTGGTCATGTTGCCTATCGCAAATCCATTGATATTTTAATAACATTTGTATCATTGTTTATTGTTTATGGTGATGCCTGAACAAGAATCAAGGATGCGGTTTGAGGACATGGTTCTAGAATTAGGGAATCTTTATATATAAAAGGAGTAGATAGAAATTTACCCCAAAAAAATATGGGTAATATAGTAAAAATGACAACTTCTAAAATGACATTAAAATACTAGAAAATTGCGGGGGTTTTTTTCATCAAGAAAAATTAGTTTTAATATCTTTATATATAAAAGGAGTACATAAACTTCTATAAAAATTTTCCCAAAAAAATGTTGGCAATATAGTAAAAATGACAACTTCTTCAATGACATTAAAATATTAGAAAATTGTGTGTGTTTTTTGACTTAATTGTACTTTTGATCCCCCAAGTATTGGTAATGTGCGATTTTGGTCCCCACATTTTTTTTCGAGCGCATTTAGTCCCCCTAGTTTTTCAATTGTGCAATCGTAGTCCTTCTATCCATCTGCTGTCAAATTGGTATCAGAGTTTGCTGGCATGCCACACCAAGTGGATTAAAATATATTTATTTATTAGTAATTTTTTTTAATAAAAAAATTTAAATATTATTTTTAGCGGGTGACGGGTCGCTTAATCTATGTCAAATGAGCCCCAAACCCATCCCTTTGTTATAGATAGAACCCTAAACGTATTTTGGTCCCAAATCCTAAAATAAATATATTTTAATCCACTTGGTAGTCAGCAAACTCTGTTACCAATTTAACAGTATATGGATGGAAGGACTATAATTGCACAACTGAAAAACTAAGGCGACCAAATGGGCTCGAAAAAATGTGGGGGACCAAAAGTGCAATTAAGCCTTTTTTTCCAAGCAAAATTAGTTTTAATATAAATATGATGGGAAATTACTTCACATCGTGGATTGAAGTTACTTGTATGTGACCAACAACAACAAATTTCTAATATGACTTCTAATGTAGTTCACAAAGAAGTCTTTCAAAATTTACAATAGGTAACTCATACTTCATAAATTATATGTTTGGGTTGTTTTAACTTAAGGGATTATATTTTAAATTCTTGAATTGTGAATTTTAGAAGTAAGCAATTTTGTGTAAATTGGTCATGTTGCCTATCGCAAATCCATTGATATTTTAATAACATTGGTATCATTGTTTATGATGATGCCTGAACAAGAATCAACGATGCGGTTTGAGGACATGGTTCCAGCATTAGAGAATCTTTATATAAAAAAGGAGTAGAGAAACTTCTATAAAAATTTCCCCCCAAAAAATATGGGTAATATAGTAAAAATGACAACTTCTAAAATGACATTAAAATTCTAGAAAATTGCGGGGGGTTTTCATCGAGAAAAATTAGTTTTAATATCTTTATATATAAAAGGAGTATATAAACTTCTATAAAAATTTTCCCCAAAAAATGTTGGCAATATAGTAAAAATGACAACTTCTTCAATGACATTAAAATATTAGAATTTTGTGGTTTTTTTTTTGGCTTAATTGCACTTTTGGTCCCCCAAGTATTGGTAATGTGCGATTTTGGTCCCCCACTTTTTTTCCGAGCGCATTTGGTCCCCTAGTTTTTCAATTGTGCAATTGTAGTCCTTCTATCCATCTGCTGTCAAATTGGTATAAGAGTTTGCTGACATGCCACACCAAGTGGATTAAAATATATTTATTTAATAATAGTTTTTTTTAATAAAAAATTTTAAATATTATTTTTAGCGGGTGACGGGTCCCTTAATCTGTTTCAAATGAGCCCCAAACACATCCCTTTGTTATAGATAGAACCCTAAACGTATTTTGCTCCCAAATCCTAAAATAAATATATTTTAATCCGCTTGCTAGTTAGCAAACTCTGTTACCAATTTGACAGTATATGGATGGAAGGAGTATAATAGCACATTTGAAAAACTAAGGGGACCAAATGTGCTCGAAAAAAATGTGGGGGACCAAATTAAATCGCACATTACCAATACTTGGGGGACCAAAAGTGCAACTAAGCATTTTTTTTCCAAGCAAAATCAGTTTTAATATAAAAATAATGGGAAATTACTTCACATCGTGGATTGATGTTACTTATATGTGACCAACAACAACAAATTTCCAATATGACTTTTAATGTAGTTCACAAAGAAGTCTTTCAAAATTTACAATAGATAACTCATACTTCATAAATTATATGTTTGGGTTGTTTTAACTTAAGGTATTATATTTTACATTCTTGAATTGTGAATTTTAGAAGTAAGCAATTTTGTGTAAATTGGTCATGTTGCCTATCGCAAATCCATCGATATTTTAATAATATTGGTATCGTTGTTTATGATGATGCCTGAACAAGAATTAAGCATGCGGTTTGAGGACATGGTTCCAGCATTAGGGAATCTTTACGTATAAAAGAAGTTGAGAAACTTCTATAAAAATTTTCCCCCAAAAAATATGGGTAATATAGTAAAAAT
Source organism: Sophora flavescens (assembly GCA_030762895.1). NCBI lineage: Eukaryota > Viridiplantae > Streptophyta > Magnoliopsida > Fabales > Fabaceae > Sophora > Sophora flavescens. The sequence continues at coordinate 39,795,607 of CM061064.1, forward strand.
GACAACTTCTAAAATGACATTAAAATACTAGAAAATTGCGGCGGGGGGGGGTTCATCAAGAAAAATTAGTTTTAATATCTTTATATATAAAAGGAGTACATAAACTTCTATAAAAAATTTCCCCAAAAAATGTTGGCAATATAGTAAAAATGACAACTTCTTCAATGACATTAAAATATTAGAAAATTGTGGGGTTTTTTTTTGCTTAATTGCACTTTTGGTCCCCCTAAGTATTGGTAATGTGTGATTTTGGTTCCCCATATTTTTTTCAAGCGCATTTGGTCCCCCTAGTTTTTCAATTGTGCAATTGTAGTCCTTCTATCCATCTGCTGTCAAATTGGTATCAGAGTTTACTGACATGCCACACCAAGTGGATTAAAATATATTTATTAATAAATTTTTTTAATTAAAAATTTTAAATATTATTTTTAACGCGTGACGGGTCCCTTAATCTGTTTCAAATGAGCCCCAAACCCATCTCTTTGTTATAGATAGAACCCTAAACGTATTTTGCTCCCAAATCCTAAAATAAATATATTTTAATCCACTTGCTAGTCAGCAAACTCTGTTACCAATTTGGCAGTATATGGATGGAAGGACTATAATTGTACAATTGAAAAACTAAGGGGACCAAATGTGCTCGAAAAAATTTTGGGGGACCAAAATCGCACATTACCAATACTTGGGGACCAAAAGTGCAATTAAGCCTTTTCTTTCCAAGCAAAATCAGTTTTAATATAAATATGATGGGAAATTACTTCACATCATTGATTGAAGTTACTTATATGTGACCAACGACAACAAATTTCCAATATGACTTCTAATGTAGGTCACAAAGAAGTCTTTCAAAATTTACAATAGGTAACTCATACTTCATAAATTATATGTTTGGGTTGTTTTAACTTAAGGGATTATATTTTACATTCCTGAATTGTAAATTTTAGAAGGAAGCAATTTTGTGTAAATTGGTTATGTTGCCTATCGCAAATCCATTGATATTTTAATAACATTGGTGTCGCAAACAAAAATTACGGCAGGGACATTAACTTCTATAAAAAATTTCCCCAAAAAATGTTGGCAATATAGTAAAAATGACAACTTCTTCAATGACATTAAAATATTAGAAAATTATGGGGTTTTTTTTGCTTAATTGCACTTTTGGTCCCCCTAAGTATTGGTAATGTGTGATTTTGGTTCCCCATATTTTTTTCAAGCACATTTGGTCCCCCTAGTTTTTCAATTGTGCAATTGTAGTCCTTCTATCCATCTGCTGTCAAATTGGTATCAGAGTTTACTGACATGCCACACCAAGTGGATTAAAATATATTTATTAATAAATTTTTTTAATTAAAAATTTTAAATATTATTTTTAACGCGTGACGGGTCCCTTAATCTGTTTCAAATGAGCCCCAAACCCATCTCTTTGTTATAGATAGAACCCTAAACGTATTTTGCTCCCAAATCCTAAAATAAATATATTTTAATCCACTTGCTAGTCAACAAACTCTGTTACCAATTTGGCAGTATATGGATGGAAGGACTATAATTGTACAATTGAAAAACTAAGGGGACCAAATGTGCTCGAAAAAATTTTGGGGGACCAAAATCGCACATTACCAATACTTGGGGACCAAAAGTTCAATTAAGCCTTTTCTTTCCAAGCAAAATCAGTTTTAATATAAATATGATGGGAAATTACTTCACATCATTGATTGAAGTTACTTATATGTGACCAACAACAACAAATTTCCAATATGACTTCTAATGTAGGTCACAAAGAAGTCTTTCAAAATTTACAATAGGTAACTCATACTTCATAAATTATATGTTTGGGTTGTTTTAACTTAAGGGATTATATTTTACATTCCTGAATTGTGAATTTTAGAAGGAAGCAATTTTGTGTAAATTGGTTATGTTGCCTATCGCAAATCCATTGATATTTTAATAACATTGGTGTCGCAAACAAAAATTACGGCAGGGACGACGATAAAAAGAGATTTTAAGAAAAATTTAGAGTCGCCACCAATTTTATTTAATTTAGGAAAAATTGAAAAACCTTTAAAAATGGTCTTTGGAACCAAGTTTAGTTCAGGAGTCGGTTACAAGTAGGGAAGATGTTAAGCATCCTACATCGCCCATTCTACGAATGGTACCTTGAATTAATTGCGTAAAATTAATAACTTTTAAATTATTTATTTTACCCCAAAAACTTTTACACCAATAAAGAGATTACTAATTAATATTTACCCTAAGGAGGTTGAACATGACACATAAGTTCATAGGGCAACCTCAATTCTAAGAGATTGAACATGAAACTTTTCATAGAGCAATCCCTAAGTAACATTAATTAATAACACAAATTCAATTGTTTTTAATTAGCTAAAAAAAATAAGGAAAAATAGTTTTGGCTTGACATAATATTTAATCATGCTCCTACGTATTCTTCGCTGCGATGGAAAATTCAAAGCCACGTAATTCTTGTTAAAAATATTGGATAGTTTGGTTTTGATTTTTATGAAAAGGTTTTTTTTTAAAAGTCTTTATTTTTGAATTTTTTATTGCCTAATTTCTAAATATTGAAATGTCCTAAGCGAGATAGAACATGACACGCACGTCCACAGATCCATATTGAATCTAAGGAATTGAGTGTGATACACCTCACAAAGCAATCCCCAAAATTATTTATAATTAATTCCCCTTTTACATTTTATTTATTTTGACTCATTGAAAAAATAAAGAAAACGAACAAAAAAATAATAATAACAAAAATAATAATAACAAAAATAATAACAATAAATAAATAAATAAATAAAACCAAAATGGAAGAGACTTAAACTAAGAAGGGCAAGGACCACAACCTTCTACCGTCAAAGTAGAAAATGAGAAAAACAAACAGGCAAAAGCTTAGCACTGTAGCGCGCGGGTCACCAAGGAGGTGGAGGTAGTGGCGGTCCGGGATGGCAGAGCGGCTAGGGACGTGGGTGCGGCTTGCGGAACATGGTGGTGTCGCGGTGACTGAGAATTAAAGGAGCCTAGAAAACTCTTTCTTAATGTTCTAGTTTGTTATTAAAAGTATTGATAGTTGTTGTTTCTGTTAAGGTTGGAGTCAAGGTTAAATGGAGGAGAGTGGTGGCTATTGTATGATGGTGAAGTGAGAGGTGTTTTTGATGGAGGTGTTGTATGATGGATGATGGATGATGGATGAAGGAAGAGAATGGAGGCTAGGCCTTTTATTTTAAGGTGACTGGTGTGTTTTTTTGTGGTGGGTGATGGTGTTACGTATGATAGATGATGGAAAAGAATGGGTTTTCTTTGAATCTTTTTGTAGGCTCACTTTATTCTGTAGCATCTCTTGTGATTTTATAATGTCAATTCCTCCAATCTTGATCCTAAAATTCCGCCTAGATTTAAGATTGTTATCTGATCTTGTTCCTAAAAATCTGCCAAGATTAAGATTTCTATCTGATCTTGTTCCTAAAAATCTGCCGAGATTAAGATTTCTATCTCTGGTTCAAAATGAAGTGGTTGCTAGGGTTTGTTGGAGGAGGATGAAATGGGTTTAACTGGCCTGACCCAATTGAAAATCTTTTTATTATTTTTATTTTTTTTATTTTCTTTGCAATTTTTATTTTATCATTTTTTTGAAATTTTTAGTGAAAACTAAAGACCAGGTCAAAATGGGGTGTTCACAGTTGCCCCTCTTTACTTGTTCATTACTAGAATACATGAAGAAAGAACAATTTTTCATGTGAGAGTGGTAAGGAACTAGTAAAGAAAATGAACTCACATTTTAGCCGGGATGGGAAACAGGATGGAGGAAATTAAGTTTTAGAGCTTGAAAAATAAAAACGACTGTGGGCCTCAGATCCCGAAATGCAGTGGACCTCAGATCCCAAATTAGCAGTGAGCCTCAGAGCTCAAAGATTAATTTGCAGCGGGCCTCGGATCCCAAAGATAAATTTGCAGTGAGCCTCAGAGCTCGAAAAATAAATTGCAGTGTGCCTTAGATCCCAAATATAAAATTAGTAGTGAGCCTCAGCTCGAAAAATAACTTTGCAGTGGGCCTCAGATCCCAAATTAACAGTGAGCCTCAGAGCTCGAAGATAAATTTGCGGCGGGCCCCAGATCACAAGAAATTTACAGTGAGCCTCAGAGCTCGAAAAATAAATTGCAGTGGGCCTCAGATCCCAAATATAAAATTAGTAGTGAGTCTCAGAGCTCGAAAAATAAATTGCAGTGGGCCTTAGATCCCAAATATAAAATTAGTAGTGAGGCTCAAAGCTCGAAAAATAAATTTACAGCGGGCCTCAGATCCGGAAAGTAAATTTGTAGTGAGCCTCAGAGCTCGAAAAATAAATTGCAGTGGGCCTCAGATCCCAGATATAAAACTAGTAATGAGCCTCAGAGCTCGAAAAATAAATTTGCAGTGGGCCTCATATCCCAAATTAGCAGTGAGCCTCAGAGCTCGAAGATAAATTTGCGGCGGGTCTCAGATCCCAAAAATAAATTTGCAGTGAGCCTCGAAGCTCGAAAAATAAATTCCAATGGGCCTCAGATCCCAAATATAAAATTAGCAGTGAGCCTCAGAGCTCGAAAAAATAAATTTGCAGTGGGCCTTGGATCGCAAAAATAAAAAATACCAGTGAGCCTCAAAGCTCGAAAAAATAAATTTGCAGCGGGTCTCAAGCCAGAACAAGTGAGCTATAAGCCTTAAAAATAGACCATTGAGTCAGAAAAATTTTATGATTGGGCCATGACCCGAGAATTTCATGCAGTGGACAAGTAAGCCATGAGCCTTGAAAATAGACCATTGAGTCGGAAAATTTTTATGATTAGGCCATGACCCGAGAACTTCATGCAGTGGACCTTGAGTCAAAATATGTGAGCCTGGAGCCAAAACAAGTAAGCCATGAGCCTTAAAAGTAGACCATTGAGTCAGAAAAATTTTATGACAGGGCCATGACCCGAGAATTTCATGCAGTGGACAAGTGAGCCATGAGCCTTGAAAATAGACCATTGAGTCAGAAAAATTTTATGATTGGGCCATGACCCGAGAACTTCATGCAGTGGACCTTGAGTCAAAACAGGTGAGCCATGAGACTTAAAAAGTAGACCATTGAGTCCGAAAAGTTTTATGATTGGGCCATGACCCGAGAATTTCATGCAGTGGACCTTGAGTCAAAAATTTGTGAGCCATGAGCCTTAAAAACAATAGACCATTGAGTCAGAAATTTTTTTATGATTGGGCCATGACCCGAGAATTTCATGCAGTGGACCTTGAGTCAAAACATGTAGCCATGAGCCTTTAAAAAAATAATAATAAATAAAAAATAAAATAAATGGACCATTGAGTCAATTTTTTTTATGATTGGGCCATGACCCGAGAAATTTATTGAAAATTGCCTTTTTAGAAAATGTGGAACCAAATGCTTCTCAGAAAAGCTTTCACTAATCAAACTCATATTCAAATGGAACCTTTTGCAAAATTGGTCTTGCCTATATCCCTTTTCACTTGATAATGCCTCCTTAGGCTTGCTACTTCCAGAATATCCCTTTCTACCTCTCAATCTTTATTGTCCATAAGGATGTCATTTCCTTCAGTTACCGAAACTTCAAAGTTCTTTTGGCCCGGACTGTTCATCAAAAGATTACCATTAGATGGTTAAATTATACTATTATGTCTAGGTTCATCTTTCTTGAAACATAATATAACAGATATGCATTGATTCAGAAGTGTGATGAAAAAGGATTTGATTGACTCGATAACTTTGACTTGTGCGTTTGACTTCACAAGATACGGAAAACAAGGAAAGGGACACAAAGGATGGTAGGGATTTCAAAGGTTTTTTTTTTAATCTGGATTGTTCTGATCTTAATGAGATTGACCTTTTCTCAACAAGTGGATATCACGATCGAAATTTTCCCCAGTGTAAGGTATTCCAAAACAAAAACTCAAACATGGGTAAACCTTTCAGGAACAAAATTGCCCCAGTGTAAGGCGTTCTAGAATAAACACAACCAAGGATACACCTTTTAAGAACGACATTGGCCCCAAAAAAATTGCCCCGGTTTATGGTTCTGAGGATAAAGTTATCCTCATTCAAGCCAAATCCCGCCCTAACTTTTGCTTAGACCGCCCTTTCGAGTTTTCAGTCTAACGAGCTTTTTTTTTAGTAAAGTGCTTGGAAAATAAAGTATGGATACCTTGTCTCACGATTAATATTTTATGAAAATAAGAGTAATTCCTCATTGTTCAGAATGGACTTTTAAAGCTTGTAACGTAGCTATAGTTTAAGGGTTAAGAAACAAAAGGTATAAATGGCTCAAACAAGTGTTTAAGGGTGAATGAGACAAAGGATCTTACATCATCAAGAGAATTGCTTTCTTTAACTTGCACACACAACTTTTTTTATTTTTCCATTTCATTTTTCTCCTTCTCATCCCTTTTTTTTTCCACTTCAATTATATTGCCAACATTGTCTCTTTTTGCTTTCAGCATCACATTTTCCTTCTTTTACTTTTTCTTTTGCTTCCTCTTCTTCTTTCTTTTAGCATCTCCTTCAAAATATTATTTCTTTTTCCTTCACTTATTGTGGTTGCAATCAATCTTTTATACGAGCCCCTTTTTACAGGGGTGATCCTTGTCCAAGGTTATTTTGAAAGAATTTATAAGGCTCGACGGGGGTAACAAAGGATAATGATTTTTTTTATGAAGGATAGAGAAAGATGGCCAATCTTCATTTCAAATTAGGATTACTCATTTTTCATAAAGAATTAAACTTGAGACATGGTAAAAAAACACACCTTCATTCATTTACTCTTTTTTTCATTTTTGTTTTTTTTTCTTTTCTTTTTTTTTTCTGGGGCAAATAGGACATGCGCAAAGGGTTTCATCAAGAAAAAAAAAATTCAAGGGCTGGATACCCACATAGTTCCAATGTCAAAGAAAAAAAACCAACAAGAAAGATAGAGGTAAATGAAGAAGCTAAACTATGATGGAATCCATGCAAATTTATTATATTAATGCTTCAAGAAGGATGACAAAAACTTAGATGTCAAAAGATTCTAATCACTAAATACAACAAATAGTTAAACATCATCATGACAATCTATTGATGAACAAAACAAAATGTCAAATATTATAATCCCTCAACCATTGTCAAAAGAATCATTTGTAATGATAAGCTATTCCCCTTGAACACTGACTAGTCCAGATGCTAACAGCCTTCTCACAGTGGTCTTGAAATCTTCACAATTATCAATAGAGTGACCACCTACCCCCATGTGAAACTTACAAGTGACATTTGGGTCATACCATGCTGGAAATGGGGGCTCCCTTGGGCGCACAGGCTTCTCCGAAATCATATGGACATCAAATAATCGTTGGAATAACTCATCCTTGGGAAAGGTGGTAAGGTTGATGGAGGGCGAAAGTTTCTTCTCATTTGTGGGTTCACTTTGGGTTGGAATTGGCTAGGGTGATTTGGTGGGGAAACAGTGGGATATGATGAGTGTGGTTGTGTGTATGGACAAGGTGATGATGGCGCTTGGAAAACATTTGTGGGATGGAAGATCTGGTGAGGTGGGTATATGAATGTAAGTGTCTGGTATAGAAAGTAAGAATTAGGATCATATGGTGGTGAGTTTGATTAGTGACTTCTTTTCTGGGACGCGCAATGATTCAACTTTTCTTCTGTGAGAAAGTCATTCTTGGGATTAAAATAGATAAAATCATCGTCCCTACTTTTTCTTAGATGCAAAACTTATGTTGAGGTGAGACGCAGATATATATTTTTTTGCTTGAAATATATCCTTTTTTTTTTCAAAATATTTTCAATTAAGCTTCTTTTTTTGATTTTTTTTTAAGAAATAACAAGAATTAAAATAATGCATGGCGTGTTTGGAAAGAAAAATACAAGTTTGTGCATGTGGTGAGTCTTTTTTATTTAAAGTTTAAAAATGTATGAGATACATGAAACAAGTTTTTTTTTATGAAGGGGAAATTCATGGGAACAAAAAAGAAACATGAAATCAGATTTTTTTTTTTTTAATAAAAAAGTTGACCATACATCCTTTTTTTTTTTTTATAGGTGCAAGAACATGTAGGATAGAGGGAAAAAATGCTCTCTATGTCCTAAAATGGTCCACTTTGCCGTAAAGGGTCATGACTCAAAGGGGATTGGCCACTAAGTTGAACTATTAGTGAAAATTTCAGGGTGAATCTAGAATTCTAAAGGTTGTGATCCCCAGATTGCCCCTGTCTCGAAAGGTAAGGACCCGACTCATGACCCTAGCGACAAGTAGGGATAAACCCTCACAGGATGACTAGTCCATGATACCAGTAACAATCTGAGTGATGACTCATCAAATATCAGAGTGGCACTAGGCCGTTCAATGACAATGCTGAGGCACCGCCTAATCCAAAGTTATCCACAAGCTCGGGTATAGAGCTAAAAAGTGTGTGCAGCAAGTGACAGTACAGTGTGTGGAGGGAGCATCAAAACCTATATAGCCTTAAAAACTATGACTTACCTTACAAGACAAAGCCAAATATATATATACAAACTAGGAGACATCTACCTTAGGGTTGAGGTATTAAACCAAGATATCATCAATGAAGTATATCAAATAACCAAATAAGGTAAAATATGAACATTAAGGAAAAATTAAAATAAGATAAAGAAAAAAAAATTAAGTTATTTTTTAAAAAATAGATGGAGTATTTTTTTCATATATTTTTATCCTTTTTTAAAAAAATAAAATAAAGGGGGTAAAATAAATAAGTTAAATTTACTAAAGTTTGAACAATTAATTATAAAACGCATGACTCTCTTAAAAAAGGTCCCCAGTGGAGTCGCCATCTGTCGCAACCAAAAATTACGGCAGGGACGACGCTAAAAAGAGATTTTAAGAAAAATGTAGAGTCGTCACCAATTTTATTTAATTTAGGAAAAATTGGAAAACCTTTAAAAATGGTCTTTGGAACCAAGTTGAGTTCGGGAGTCGATTACGAGTATGGAAGGTGTTAAGCATCCTACATCGCCCATTCTACGAATGATACCTTGAATTAATTGCGTAAAATTAATAACTTTTAAATTATTTATTTTACCCCAAAAACTTCTACACCAATAAAGAGATTACTAATTAATATTTACCCTAAGGAGGTTGAACATGACACATAAGTCCACAGGGCAACCTCAATTCTAAGAGATTGAACATGAAACTTTTCATAGAGCAATCCCTAAATAACATTAATTAATAACACAAATTCAATTGTTTTTAATTAGCTAAAAAAACAACACAAAAATAAGGAAAAATAGTTTTGGCTTGACATAATATTTAATCATGCTCCTACGTATTCCCCGTTGCGATGGGAAATTCATAGCCACGTAGTTCTTATTAAAAATATTGGATGGTTTGGTTTTGATTTTTATGAAAAGGTTTTTCTTTATTTTAAAAAAAAGTCTTTTATTTTTGAATTTTTTATTGCCTAATTTCTAAATATTGAAAAGTCCTAAAGAGATAGAACATGACACGTACGTCCACAGATCGATTTTGAATCTAAGGAATCGAGTGTGTTACATCTCACAAAGCAATCCCCAAAATTATTTATAATCAATTCCCCTTTTACATTTTATTTATTTTGACTCATTGAAAAAAGAAAGAAAACGAACAAAAAAAATAAAATAATAATAATAATAAAAATAATAATAACAAAAATAATAAAAATAAATAAATAAAACCAAAATGGAAGAGACTTAAACTAAGAAGGGCAAGGATCATAACCTTCCACCATCAAAGTAGAAAATGAGAAAAACAAACAGGCAAGAGCTTAGCACTGTAGCACACGGGTCACCAAGGAGGCGGAGGTAGTGGCGGTCCGGGGTGGCAGAGCGGCTAGGGACGTGGGTGCGGCTTGCGAAACATGGTGGTGTCGCGGTGACTGAGAATTAAATGAGCCAAGATAACTCTTTCTTAGTGTTCTAGTTTGTTATTAAAAGGATTGATAGTTGTTGTTTCTGTTAAGGTTGGAGTCAATGTTAAATGGAGGAGAGTGGTGGCTATTGTATGATGGTGAAGTGAGAGGTGTTTTTGATGGAGGTGTTGTATGATGGATGATGGATGAAGGAAGAGAATGGAGGCTAGGCCTTTTCTTTTAATGTGGCTGGTGTGTTTTTTTGTGGTGGGTGATGGTGTTACGTATGATAGATGATGGAAAAGAATGGAGGCTAGGTTTTCTTTGAATCTTTTTGTAGGCTCCCTTTATTCTGTAGCATCTCTGGTGATTTTATAAAGTCAATTTGTAACATCCTAAATTTTAAATATTTTTTTTAAAAATAGAAACATTAAGCTATTATGAGGTTTAGTGTAGAAATTGGTAGTATGAGAATGTATCAGAATTTTCTTTAATAATTACAAATCAAAAGAGTGTAAAATTGGAAAATAAAATAAAAATAAATAAGAGATTTAGTGTGAAGAAGTGATAGTATAAGAATTTATTAAAATTTATTAACTATTATAAAAAATTTTTAATTTATATATATATATGAAAGAAAAAAAAGAAGAAGAAGAAAGGGGAGAGACTTGGGCGTTAAGCCCAAGCATAAAAAAAAGAAAAAAAGAAAAGAAATAAAAACAAAACCCTGCGCTGATTGATATATGTATATATAGTGGAATAGTTGCAAAAAAGAAGAGGGACGTGGAGCGCCGCACGTTTTCGCCGGATCCATCTTTTCTTGCCAGTATAGCCGTAATAACATAGATCCAAGAACGCCACTAAATGGGAGGGGAATTTTTAGGGAAGTACAAATCCCTATCACACGTGATTTTTAGAGCACATTGAAGGTCTCCGTGAGGTGAGTAAAAATACTTTTTCTCACACTTTCATGGTACAATTGATTTGAAGCTTTGTTATATAGATTTGTTTAATTACAAAAATTAAGATTTTTGAGTACATGATTTTTATTTGGAATTTTGAAATATTTTCACCACTTGATGAATTGATTTAGTGAGTGTAATTTTCTTGTCATTCTATTAATGTTTGATGCAATAAAATGATAATAATAAAATAAATAGCTAAATAGATGCCCAAATTTCGTACCGTGCGTAACCTTATTACATTGGCATAACATTATTTATTTTTGATATTAGATGATTTCTATTGATACATATATGCCACGCCCCTGTGAGTGAATACATGTACTATAACAAGCATAAATTATATTAAGGATTTATATGTTTTGGTTGTGTTTGTACTTTAAATCCTGTTATAGGGTCTATATAATTGCTGCATGGAGTTTGAGAAAATATTTGGTAGTCATCTGGGATGCCATTTGGTAGTCATATGGGATGACATGTTGCATGGTACATATGAGTTGGTCATCACCTTCTGGGAAGGGGTGACGGTTGTACATTCTATTCCGGGAATAGGATGAGAGATATCACCATCTGGGATGGGATATCAATTTATTGAAAATATTCACATCTGGGATGGAATATTAGATACCTCCATCTGGGATGGGGAAGGCAGTGGGACGCCATTGCATGGATATGAGCTCATAGACCTTAGTGGATCTGGGATTCACACCGGTTCTGGGAACCAAAGAGTCAAGTTAAGTGATTCTGGGAATCACCGAGTCATGTTCGTGGAGTTGCATTGTGTAGAGTTGCATGGTGACTGTGATTAAATGCAATGATATGTGACCGTTGCTCAGTTTATGAGTTTGTGCTTTAAATGCTTGACATTAATTATATATATATATATGTATATATAATTATTATTTTGGAGGTTTATTATATTCAATATTTTAAAAATTAGCGGGTACCATGAATGTTTTTCCGGTTCACTTTTACCGGCTGAGAACAACACTATTTGCGAAAATGTTTTTAGAACTTGATTTTTATTCACTGGGATTATATCTCATTAAAAGTATTGTTTTCAGAGCACGAGGACGATATCATTGAAGCTGAAGAGGATTGAAGACTTAGCAAATTTACTTATTTATTATCTAGCTTTGTTAGTATTTTATTTTGAATAAGGAGCCGTTTGTGGCTAGACATATTTATTTTATTTTTTGTTTATCGTTGGGTTTATTAGTAGACGCCCGGTTTTGAGGCTTGGGGTTTTTATTTGGACGTATGGATTTATTATCTATTACTTTGATACATTATTACTATTTTATTTAATATGAGGCATTTTCCAGACTTATATAATTGATAAAATTTTTATGACTAACATATTTTAATTAAATGTATTAAAGGATTTTTATACAATTTGTTTTGGGTTACTAATGTAACGAAGGGCGTTACATTTATGGTATCAGAGCAGTTCGATTCTAAATCGGACTGTGGTAGTGGGGCTTTTTTCTAAAATAAAACTTGGGCGCATAGGATGCTTGTTAGAGTTATAGATGTTGCATGCTATTCTTTGGGATATTGGACCTGATCAACCCAGTATTTCATTGGTAGTGAGCAGATTTATGGCGACTAATAGGCGAGGGACGAATGTTGCACTTGCAGCAGCTTTGGATTGTATGGCCAAAGTTATGCAAGGGCAGACGGATACACACCGTCAACTGAAGGGGAATGGAGGTCAGTCACTAATGAAGTGGTGGCAACCTAGGACCCTTAACACGTGGGGCTTTTCGAATTCAAGAAGAACAATCCGTCATCATTCTGAGGCAGCTTAGATCCGAAGGAGGCTGAATTTCTTCTACTTGTTAAAAAAAATTTATTATATTGTCTGATCCAGGAGCAACGCATTCCTTGATACATCCTTTATGTGTGAAAATTTGGAGATACCAATCTTTCATTTGTCCTTTGATTCATATATTTCTACTCCTATAGGAATATTCTTGTTCTTTCATTGGTTGTTTAAATTGTTTCCTTGTGTATCAAGACACTCCTTATGACATCAAACTTATTGTTATCTATGTATTGTATGTTATTCTTGGTATTGACTTATTGGCATCTAGACTCATTGCCATAAGTATCCTGACAAAAATATCCTTATCTCTTCACACCCAATGTCTTTTGATTTTCGGTGTCGACCCGTATTTTATTCGTCGTTTCTTGTGATAAGTGTTTGTTTTAGAGAGCTCGAGGATACATACTCTCATTCACTGCTACTATAGGGGCAGCAATGATGTAGCGAATATCTCTATGATGCGCAAGTTTCAATAGGGGTTGAGTTTAGCATAGATCTAGTGTCAAAGAGTAGACTAATATCTGTAGCGCCTTACACGATAACACCTCTAGAGTTGAGCGAGCTCAAGAAACAAATAGAGGTATGTTACAAAAGGGGTTCATTAGGCCTAGTGTGTCACCTTGGGGAGCACCAATGCTTTTAGTGAAGAAAAAAGGATGGGAGTATGAGGTTGTGTGTTGATTATAGGCAACTGAATAAGGTAACCATCAAGAACAAATATCCCTTGCCTAGGATAGATGATCTCTTAGATCAATTAAGGGGAGCGTCAGTGTTTTCTAAAATAGGTCTAAGATTGGGATACCATCAAATTAGAGATAGAAGCGAGGACATTCCTAAGACAGCCTTTAGGACAAGGTATAGCCACTATGAGTATGTAGTGATGCCCCTTGGTGTGACCAATGCCCCAACCGTTTTCATGGACTATATGAATCGGATCTTTAGGCCATTCTTGGACATCTTTGTGGTGGTGTTCATAGATGATATTTTGATATACTCTAGGACACCAGAGGATCATGAGGAGAATTTGGGGTTAGTGTTGCAGTTTCTAAGGGAAGAACAACTGTATGCAAAGCCAGAAAAGTGTGAATTTTGGCTTGATGAAGTGAAGTTTTTAGGACATACCATATCTAGGAGTGGTGTAGCGGTCGACTCTAGTAAGGTTGATGCAGTGCTTGGATGGGAGCAACCTAAGTCAGTGACGGAAGTGAGGAGTTTCCTAGGACTGGCAGGTTACTATAGGAAATTCATAGGAGGGTTCTCTAGCCTAGCTTTACCTCTTACCAAGTTGACTAGGAAAGGAAAATCTTTCGAGTGGGATAAGGAATGCGAAGAGAATTTTGAGGAGCTTAAGAGGAGATTGGTGTCATCACCGGTCTTAACCATTCTAGATCCCTCAGTGAGTTTTGTGGTATATTGTGACGCTTCTAAGAATGGTTTAGGTTGTGTGTTGATGCAGGAAGGCAAGGTAGTGACTTATGCATCTAGACAGCTTAGGACACATGAGGTGAATTACCCTACACATGACCTTGAGTTAGCGACAGTAGTTTTTGCTCTTAAGATTTGGAGGCACTAGTTGTACGGTGCAAAGTTTGAGGTTTTTAGTGATCATAAGAGCCTTAAGTATTTATTTGACCAAAAGGAATTGAATATGAGGTAAAGGAGGTGGATGAAATTTCTTAAGGACTATGATTTTGAGTTGAAGTACCATCCAGGGAAAGCCAATGTGGTGGCTGATGCACTCAGTAGGAAAACCTTACATGTGTCTAGTTTAATGGTCCAAGAGATGAATATGTTAGAGGAGTTCAGAGACATGAATCTAGATGTATCTCTTAGTTCTCTAAGCTTGAAGTTGAATAGGTTGGAAATTAATAGTGACCTTAGAGATGAGGTTAGGCGGGAACAACTTTCAGACCAAGAGCTGCAGTCTCGGTTGGGACAAGAGGGTTATGAGTTGTCTGTTGATGAGCCAGTGAAGTTTAAGAATAGGATCGTTGTTCCTAAGGAGGGGAGCCTTAGAGAGAAGATATTAGAGGTAGCTCATAAGGGAAAGTTTACCATACGTCCTGGGATAACCAAGATGTACCGAGATCTAAAGAAGATGTATTGGTGGTCAGGAATGAAACGGGATGTGGCTAGCTTTGTAGCCAAGTGTCTAGTATGTCAAAAGGTTAAGATAGAACATCAGAGACCTTCGGGTTTGTTGCAACCTTTAGAGATTCCTCAATGGAAATGGGAGAGGATTTCTATGGATTTTGTGATGGGGTTACCTAGGACTCGTTTGGGATTAGATGCCATATGGGTAATTGTGGTTAGGTTGACAAAGTCTGCTCACTTCTTGACAATTAAAGTAACCTATAGTTTGAATAAGCTAGCAGACTTATACATTAAGGAGATAGTGAAGCTTCGTGGCATACCTACCTCTATAGTGTCGGATAAGGACCCACGGTTTACCTCTAGATTCTGGAGGGCTTTCCAACAGGCTTTTGGGTCTAAGTTGAGTTTTAGCACGACCTATCATCCCCAAACGGATGGTCAGTCAGAGCGGACCATTCAGACCCTGGAGGACATGCTTAGGGCGTGTGTCTTGGATGAAGGAGGGAGTTGGGATAGATTCCTACCTCTCATTGAGTTTGCTTATAACAACAGTTGTCACGCTAGCATCGGCACGGCACCCTACGAAGCTCTTTACAGAAGGAAGTGTAGGTCCCCTTTATGTTGGTGTGAGGTGGGTGAGAAGACCCTGCTAGGACCAGAATTAGTCCAGGAGACCACCGAGAGGATTAAAGTCATTAGGGAAAGGATGCGCACTGCACAGAGTAGGCAAAAGAGTTATACCGACAAGAGAATGAAGCCTTTAGAATTTCAGGAAGAGGAACATGTATTCTTGAGAGTCACTCCTAAGACTGGGGTTGGGAGGTCAATGGAAGTCAAAAAGCTCAACCCTCGTTTCATTGGTCCGTTTCAAATCCTAAAAAGAGTCGGGCCTGTTGCTTACCAATTGGCTCTTCCACCACAGTTGTCGAATCTCCATGACGTCTTCCATGTGTCTCAACTCCGGAAGTATGTACCAGATATTTCACACATGATAGCTCCTGAGTCAATACAATTGAAGGATAATTTAATCTTTAAGCCCCGACCTATTCAGATCATTGACAAGAGCACAAAAACTCTGAGGAACAAGATGATCCCATTGGTGAAAGTGATTTGGGAAGGGTTGACTCCAGAGGGAGCTACCTGGGAACTTGAGGAAGATGTTAGACAACATCATCCAGACCTTTTCGGCACAGGTACATAACTTAGTATTGCATTACCTTTAATGTTGTGTAGTTTGGGTGAGACATGAGAATTTCGGGGACGAAATTCATTAAGGAAGGGAGAAAATGTAACATCATAAATTTTAAATATTTTTTTTAAAAATAGAAACATTAAGCTATTATGAGGTTTAGTGTAGAAATTGGTAGTATGAGAATGTATCAGAATTTTCTTTAATAATTACAAATCAAAAGAGTGTAAAATTGGAAAATAAAATAAAAATAAATAAAAATAAATAAGAGATTTAGTGTGAAGAAGTGATAGTATAAGAATTTATTAAAATTTATTAACTATTATAAAGAATTTTTAATTTATATATATATATGAAAGAAGAAAAAAAAGAAGAAGAAGGGGGAGAGACTTGGGCGTTAAGCCCAAGCATAAAAAAAAGAAAAAAAGAAAAGAAATAAAAACAAAACCCTGCGCTGATTGATATATGTATATATAGTGGAATAGTTGCAAAAAAGAAGAGGGACGTGGAGCGCCGCACGTTTTCGCCGGATCCATCTTTTCTTGCCAGTATAGCCGTAATAACATAGATCCAAGAACGCCACTAAATGGGAGGGGAATTTTTAGGGAAGTACAAATCCCTATCACACGTGATTTTTAGAGCACATTGAAGGTCTTCGTGAGGTGAGTAAAAATACTTTTTCTCACACTTTCATGGTACAATTGATTTGAAGCTTTGTTATATAGATTTGTTTAATTACAAAAATTAAGATTTTTGAGTACATGATTTTTATTTGGAATTTTGAAATATTTTCACCACTTGATGAATTGATTTAGTGAGTGTAATTTTCTTGTCATTCTATTAATGTTTGATGCAATAAAATGATAATAATAAAATAAATAGCTAAATAGATGCCCAAATTTCGAACCGTGCGTAACCTTATTACATTGGCATAACATTATTTATGTTTGATATTAGATGATTTCTATTGATACATATATGCCACGCCCCTGTGAGTGAATACATGTACTATAACAAGCATAAATTATATTAAGGACTTATATGTTTTGGTTGTGTTTGTACTTTAAATCCTGTTATAGGGTCTATATAATTGCTGCATGGAGTTTGAGAAAATATTTGGTAGTCATCTGGGATGACATTTGGTAATCATATGGGATGACATGTTGCATGGTACATATGAGTTGGTCATCACCTTCTGGGAAGGGGTGACGGTTGTACATTCTATTCCGGGAATAGGATGAGAGATATCACCATCTGGGATGGGATATCAATTTATTGAAAATATTCACATCTGGGATGGAATATTAGATACCTCCATCTGGGATGGGGAAGGCAGTGGGACGCCATTGCATGGATATGAGCTCATAGACCTTAGTGGATCTGGGATTCACACCGGTTCTGGGAACCAAAGAGTCAAGTTAAGTGATTCTGGGAATCACCGAGTCATGTTCGTGGAGTTGCATTGTGTAGAGTTGCATGGTGACTGTGATTAAATGCAATGATATGTGACCGTTGCTCAGTTTATGAGTTTGTGCTTTAAATGCTTGACATTAATTATATATATATGTATATATAATTATTATTTTGGAGGTTTATTATATTCAATATTTTAAAAATTAGCGGGTACCATGAATGTTTTTTAGTTACCGCTTACCATTGAGAACAACACTATTTGCGAAAATGTTTTTAGAACTTGATTTTTATTCACTGGGATTATATCTCATTAAAAGTATTGTTTTCAGAGCACGAGGACGATATCATTGAAGCTGAAGAGGATTGAAGACTTAGCAAATTTACTTATTTATTATCTAGCTTTGTTAGTATTTTATTTTGAATAAGGAGCCGTTTGTGGCTAGACATATTTATTTTATTTTTTGTTTATCGTTGGGTTTATTAGTAGACGCCCGGTTTTGAGGCTTGGGGTTTTTATTTGGACGTATGAATTTATTATCTATTACTTTGATACATTATTACTATTTTATTTAATATGAGACATTTTCCAGACTTATATAATTGATAAAATTTTTATGACTAACATATTTTAATTAAATGTATTAAAGGATTTTTATACAATTTGTTTTGGGTTACTAATGTAACGAAGGGCGTTACACAATTCCTCCAATCTTGATCCTAAAATTCCGCCAAGATTTAAGATTGATATCTGATCTTGTTCCTAAAAATCTGCTAAGATTAAGATTTCTATCTAATCTCTTGTTCCTAAGAATCTGCCAAGATTAAGATTTCTATATCTGATTCAAAATGAAGTGGTTGCTAGGGTTTGTTGGAGGAGGATGAAATGGGTTTAACTGGCATGGCCCAATTGAAAATCTTTTTATTATTTTTGAAATTTTTAGTGAAAACTAAAAGACCCGATCAAAATGGGGTGTTCACAATTGGTGTCATTGTTTATGATGATGCCCAAACAAGAATCAAGGATGCGGTTTGAAGACATGGTTTCAGCATTAGGGAATCTTTATATATAAAAGGAATAGAGAAACTTCTATAAAAATTCCCCCCCAAAAAATATGGGTAATATAGTAAAAATGACAACTTCTAAAATGACATTAAAATACTAGAAAATTGCGCGGGGGGGGGGGGGGGGGGGGTGTTGCGTGATTTTTAAGATAAAGGCAAGTGCACCTCGTCGCAATCAAGTAATACGGTGATGAGACCGGTTATCGTATCCACAGGGATTGGTTGTCAATTACCAATTCACAAACTTAATAACTATCTAGACTAAACTATAATATGAGAGATTAAACAGAAAACAAAGCAACACAATATTTTTGGTCTTTTTGGACTTTTAACAAACACTTGGAGTGCAGAATTTACAAACGGTTGAGATTGTCAGGTTTAGACTACACTAATCCTCCCTTGATTGCAATGAAATGGCTAACAACACAAGTCCTAATTCAATTATGCCAATCAAGCCTTTTCTAAAGTACTCAAGCCTAATGTCTTAGGTGCATTGAGCCTAAAACCCTAAATTAAACCCCTAATGTCTTAGGTGGATTAATCTGTGATTTTGCATTAAGTCAAGATTTATAAGATTGCAAGCATTCAACACCTATGTCTAGATTCTTGAACTACTTGGCATATGATTCATGAGCATGCCTTAACACCAACCTTCCAGTCATCTATCAAAGCAACATATCATTCCTATGGGTAGCTAATCCAAGGAAAGCATTAAACACAGAATCACATGCTCATAAAGAAATAGAAACTTGTATTGAAATCAAATCAATTAACAATCAAGTTTAGAAAAGCTACATCTAAACCCAACAATGGGGGAATTAGCTATACATGAATATGTCTACAAAAGGGAAAGAGAGAAGAGAGAAAGAAAACTTCATGACGAATCCTTCAATCTCCTTCCAATCCAAGAGCAGAGAGATGTCATCTTTAAGGTCCCAGCCATCAGCCCTCTTTAGGGTTTCCAAGCCTCTGCAAAAAGTCGCCTCTTTCTGTCTGCTGTGCTGTTATTTAAAGATCCGTCGCGCGTCACGGCCGTGATGTCCATCACGGCCAGGCCGTGACGCTTTCTGTTTCTGAAACTTTTGGCATTTTAAGTCTCTCGCGTGGCGAGACCTTTCTCGCGTCGCGAGCCTCCATTTCATGGCCGTGATATCCATCACGGCCAAGCCGTGATGGTCTCTGACTTGTGGTGGTTTTGGGTCACGGCCGTGATGTACATCACGGCTAGGCCGTGACAGACTGCTTTGACCTTTCTCGCCTCTTGATTTTACCCGATCATGGCCGTGACGGGCATCACGGCTAGGCCGTGATGGGCTCTGTTTAGCTCATTTTCTTGACTTTTAAGGCTCTAATCCATCCAAGCTTCATTATAGCCAAATATGCACAGTTTTTCTCCAATTTCTGCAAAACAACACACAGAAACCACCTCATCTGTTCCAAAGGAAAAACTATACAAAATCAACACTAAATTGGCCTAACTATATGCAAATGCATGCAGAAATGTACATGGAAAATGAGGCGAAATCACACTCATCAAATCACCCCAAGCTTAAGACTTTGCTTGTCCTCAAGCAAAAAATAAGTCCAGAAGAGATAAACAGTCAAAACATGGATAGTGAACTAAGAACCCGAGCAAATGATCCAAGTAATAGGCAAATCAAACAATTCAGCAAGAGACAATCAATTCAAGTCCAATTAGGGGCTTAAGTTTCCTAGACTCACATTCTCACTGATTCGGGCACTCTTGCTCACTTGAAGCTCACCCCAAGCTTGTTTATTTGCTTGGCTCTCTTTCTTGCCTCACTCACTCAAGTGTTCAAGTATATATAACAATTCGCTCCATTTTCCTCAAGGAATGATTCCTACCATATGCTTGACTAACAACCAAATCTCCACTTTATTTATGAAAACACCTAAGAATCAAGAGGTCTTTATTTGGTTGTAACGTGGCCATGGGATTAATCTTTAGGTGGGGATAACAAAAAGGGATATTTCAAAAGGCTAAACCAAGTATCAACATTTCAACACAAGACACCTTCTAAAATACCTTCTTGGGTTTTCAATACATTTTTCCACCTTTCTTTTCTTTCTTTTTCTTTTTATTTCTCACTTTTCTTTTTGTCATCCCCTTCTCTATTTATTTATTTTTCTATTTTTTCTATTTTATTTGGAGAAGGGGAGATTTTTTTTCAACTCAAAAGAATTTTTTTTTTTTATCTGATTCTTTCATCCAAAATTTTCAACTACCTTTTTCACCCTTTTTGTAATACTTTAGAAGGTCCCTTATCAAGTATATGTATCAAAATTTTTTAGGGTACCAAGAAAAGCATTTTATTCATTCGGGCTCAAAATTGGGCAACTAAGGGGTAGCATTTCATCATTCAAAACTCAGAAGGCCAGAAAAATACCTATTGCCTCAATCATTTTCAAAAATGTTTTCAAAAAATTTTAAGCTTTAAAATGGTTTCAAGTCAAGTTCTAGAGAAATCAAACCAAGAGGAATAACACTCAACACAAAGAACGGGGGCAGATTTAGTGAGTACCCCCTAATGGCTCAAGAGCTCACATTTATCAGTTCAAGAACCAGTGAGAAACACAAGTTTAAAGAAACATATGCTAATCATCAACTATCCAAGATCATCTCAAGCATATTCATTTGCAGCCATATCACAAGAATAAACAGAATTGGGTTCAAGAATTCACTATCACAAAAAAATTGGCACTTAGCTCTCACAATCATAAGCTCAATCTAAGCAAGGGTAACCGAATCATGTGATCATGCAAACTTAAGCCTATATGAATGCAATATTTACAATGCAAAATATGAACATATGCAAAATACCCCTACCCCAAGCTTAAGAATTTACATTGTCCCCAATGTAAACAATCAAGTTGGAGAGAGGAGAAGAAAAATAAAATAAAGCAAAAAAATTGGAACGGCTTACCGAGGCGGTAGCGGGTGCTGGCTCACATGCTCTTCGGCTTTGTTTCTCCCTGCTCTTCTCCTTGCCTTCTTGCTCTCCCTTCCCTCTTTATTACCCTGCAAACACTTGGCAATTGACAATTTATTATTTTCCTCTTGAGCTTCTCAAATTATTCAAGAGGTTGAAAATCAAAAACAAAAACTAACTAAAGAGAAGGGTTAAGAAAAGTTGGGTTGCCTCCCAATAAGCACTTCTTTAACGTCACTAGCTTGACTCAGTAAGAAGCATCCACCTGGATCCCATAACCTGTGGTATAAGGACCAAGGAATGCTAACCATGTGAGATCCTTCACCTGGATCCCACGATTTGCAGCAAAAATGTGGAAGTGAGCGCTCGAAATTCATGCTGACTTCTTCAAATGGGAAGCGCTTTTCAATTCCTCTCGGGTCAAATATGACCCCTTTATCAATAAAATCTTCCCAATAAAAATGGGGTTCAACCTCAGGCAGAGGCATGAACTCCATTGTTGACTGCTTTAAAATGTGAGGTGGCAAACAATTCGAGAGGATCATTGGTGCTGTTAAGCTTCGTACAATCTTCACTCTCAGCATTGCCAAATCCATCACCTTCCAAATATGCAGAAATCTCCGCACAAACCACACAAGTGTTTCTCCCATCACATTCCACACATGCATTAGAAACAATAGCATCATCTAATTCCAACAGTTTTTCATCATCTCCAAGCATGGTGAAATAGATGTCCTCCAATTGTCTCTTCCTTTCAGGCTCTTTAGTCAAGGGTTCAATGGGTAATGGGGCAACCATGTTCTCACAAACAGGTTCTTCACTTCTTGACTCGGCTGCTCCCACTTCTTCTTCTTCCTCATCATCCATTTTGGCATCATCTTCATCATCATACGTTATTGCATCACCTTCATCATCATCCATCAAGTTCCCTTTTGACATTCCGGATAGTTGGTTAGAGATTTTCTCAATAAGTACCCCTAAACTTCGGATGGTGTCTTCTTGATTCTTTAATTCTTCCATTGTTGTTGCCATGAAGTTCTCCAAAACAGCCTCTAAGTGAGGTCGACTATCCGGGATAGGTTGCTCAACCTCATTTGGGAATGCGGATTTGAAGTTCTCCCAAGCAACTTCCAATGGGGATGGCTCATCTTGATATGAAGGTGTGGAAGATTCCCAATGTTCCTCTTGCTCAATCCAAGTATTGTTTGGAGGGTTCCCTCACCATGGAGTAGAAGTGTTGGGAAATTGATTTCCCCATTCAGAACAACCTACCATTGGTGGAGGAGAGATTTGTGCCCTTGACAGCTCATCACTCACTTGTTGGATGTTTACGGCTAATTGCAGCATATCTACCCGCAGCTGCAGCTCAGATATCTCCATTTCTGCATCAGATGGCTGATACCAATTGTAGTCCATGATCCTGTCTAATCAATTTTTCACCTCACAGACAATTAAGCCCAAGATCAAAGAAACACAAAAACAAATATATACAAAACTTAACAAAAGAAAGAGATCAATTATATACAGAAAAATAAAATAAAAAATGTCTAAACTAGTTGTCTCATTTGTTACTAATGATATTGACAAAACCAATCCCCGGCAACGGCGCCAAAAACTTGATGCGTGATTTTTTAAGATAAAGGCAAGTGCACCTCGTCGCAATCAAGTAATACGGTGGTGAGACCGGTTATCGTATCCACAGGGATTGGTTGTCAATTACCAATTCACAAACTTAATAACTATCTAGACTAAACTATAATATGAGAGATTAAACAGAAAACAAAGCAACACAATATTTTTGGTCTTTTTGGACTTTTAACAAACACTTGGAGTGCAGAATTTACAAACGGTTGAGATTGTCAGGTTTAGACTACACTAATCCTCCCTTGATTGCAATGAAATGGCTAACAACACAAGTCCTAATTCAATTATGCCAATCAAGCCTTTTCTAAAGTACTCAAGCCTAATGTCTTAGGTGCATTGAGCCTAAAACCCCAAATTAAACCCTAATGTCTTAGGTGGATTAATCTGTGATTTTGCATTAAGTCAAGACTTATAAGATTGCAAGCATTCAACACCTATGTCTAGATTCTTGAACTACTTGGCATATGATTCATGAGCATGCCTTAACACCAACCTTCCAGTCATCTATCAAAGCAACATATCATTCCTATGGGTAGCTAATCCAAGGAAAGCATTAAACACAGAATCACATGCTCATAAAGAAATAGAAACTTGTATTGAAATCAAATCAATTAACAATCAAGTTTAGAAAAGCTACATCTAAACCCAACAATGGGGGAATTAGCTATACATGAATATGTCTACAAAAGGGAAAGAGAGAAGAGAGAAAGAAAACTTCATGACGAATCCTTCAATCTCCTTCCAATCCAAGAGCAGAGAGATGTCATCTTTAAGGTCCCAGCCTTCCCCCAGTCATCAGCCCTCTTTAGGGTTTCCAAGCCTCTGCAAAAAGTCGCCTCTTTCTGTCTGCTGTGCTGTTATTTAAAGATCCGTCGCGCGTCACGGCCGTGATGTCCATCACGGCCAAGCCGTGACGCTTTCTGTTTCTGAAACTTTTGGCATTTTAAGTCTCTCGCGTGGCGAGACCTTTCTCGCGTCGCGAGCCTCCATTTCATGGCCGTGATATCCATCACGGCCAAGCCGTGATGGTCTCTGACTTGTGGTGGTTTTGGGTCACGGCCGTGATGTACATCACGACTAGGCCGTGACAGACTCTGTTTTCAGCCTTTCTGCCTCTTCAGTTTTACCCGATCATGACCGTGACGGGCATCACGGCTAGGCCGTGATGGGCTCTGTTTAGCTCATTTTCTTGACTTTTAAGGCTCTAATCCATCCAAGCTTCATTATAGCCAAATATGCACAGTTTTTCTCCAATTTCTGCAAAACAACACACAGAAACCACCTCATCCGTTCCAAAGGAAAAACTATACAAAATCAACACTAAATTGGCCTAACTATATGCAAATGCATGCAGAAATGTACATGGAAAATGAGGTGAAATCACACTCATCAGGGGGGGGTGGGGTTTCATCAAGAAAAATTAGTTTTAATGTCTTTATATATAAAAGGAGTACATAAACTTCTATAAAAATTTTCCCCAAAAAATGTTGGCAATATAGTAAAAATGACAACTTCTTCAATGACATTTAAATATTAGAAAATTGTGGGTTTTTTTTTTTTTTGTTGCTTAATTTAACTTTTGGTCCCCCAAGTATTGGTAATGTGAGATTTTGGTCCCCTTCATTTTTTTCGAGTGCATTTGGTCCCCCTAGTTTTTCAATTGTGCAATTGTAGTCCTTCTATCAATTTGCTGTCAAATTGGTATCAGATTTTGCTGACATGCCACACCAAGTGGATTAAAATATATTTATTTATTAATAATTTTTTTTAATAAAAAATTTTAAATTTTATTTTTACTGGGTGATGGGTCCCTTAATCTGTGTCAAATGAGCATCAAACCCATCCCTTTGTTATAGATAGAACCCTAAACGTATTTTGCTCCTAAATCCTAAAATAAATATATTTTAATCCACTTGCTTGTCAGCAAACTCTGTTACCAATTTGACAGTATATGGATGGAAGGACTATAATTGCACAATTGAAAAACTAAGGGGACCAAATGTGCTCGAAAAAAATTTGGGGGACCAAAATCGCATAATACCAATACTTGGGGGACCAAAAGTTTAATTAAGCCTTTTTTTTCCAAGCAAAATCAGTTTTAATATAAATATGATGGGAAATTACTTCACATCGTGGATTGAAGTTACTTATATGTGACCAACAACAACAAATTTCCAATATGACTTCTATTGTAGTTCACAAAGAAGTCTTTCAAAATTTACAATAGGTAACTCATACTTCATAAATTATATGTTTGGGTTGTTTTAACTTAAGGGATTAAATTTTACATTCTTGAATTGTGAATTTTAGAAGTAAGCAATTTTGTGTAAATTGGTCATGTTACCTATCACAAATCCATTGATATTTTAATAACATTGGTATCATTGTTTATGATGATGCCTGAACAAGAATCAAGGACGTGGTTTGAGGACATGGTTTCAGCATTAGGGAATCTTTATATATAAAAGGAGTATAGAAACTTCTATAAAAATTTCCTCACAAAAAATATTGGTAATATAGTAAAAATAACAACTTCTAAAATGACATTAAAATACTAGAAAATTGCAGGGTTTTTTTTTCATCAGGAAAAATTAGTTTTAATATCTTTATATATAAAAGGAGTACATAAACTTCTATAAAAATTTTCCCCAAAAAATATTGGCAATATATTAAAAATGACAACTTCTTCAATAACATTAAAATATTAGAAAATTGTGGGTTTTTTTTGGCTTAATTGCACTTTCGGTCCCCCAAGCATTGGTAATGTGCGATTTTGGTCCCCCACGTTTTTTTCGAGCGTATTTGGTCCCCCTAGTTTTACAATTGTGCAATTGTAGTCCTTCTATCCATCTGCTGTCAAATTGGTATCAGAGTTTGCTGACATGCCACACCAAGTGGATTAAAATATAATTATTTATTAATAATTTTTTTTAATAAAAAATTTTAAATATTATTTTTAGCTGGAGACAAGTCTCTTAATCCGTGTCAAATGAGCCCCAAACCCATCCTTTTGTTATAGATAGAACCCTAAACTTATTTTGCTCCCAAATTCTAAAATAAATATATTTTAATCCACTTGGTAGTCAGCAAACTATGTTACCAATTTGACAATATATGGAATGAAGGACTATAATTGTACTACTGAAAAACTAAGGCGACCAAATGTGCTCGAAAAAAATGTGGGGGACCAAAATCGCACATTACCAATACTTGGGGGACCAAAAGTGCAATTAAGCCTTTTTTTCTAGCAAAATCAGTTTTAATATAAATATGATGGGAAATTACTTCACATCGTGGATTGAAGTTACTTATATGTGACCAACAACAAAAAATTTTCAATATGACTTCTATTGTAGTTCACAAAGAAGTCTTTCAAAATTTACAATAGGTAACTCATATTTCATAAATTATATGTTTGGGTTGTTTTAACTTAAGGGATTATATTTTACATTCTTGAATTGTGAATTTTAGAAGTAAGCAATTTTGTGTAAATTGGTCATGTTGCCTATCGCAAATCCATTGATATTTTAATAACATTGGTATCATTGTTTATGATGATACCTGAACAAGAATCAAGGATGCGGTTTGAGGACATGGTTCCAGCATTAGGGAATCTTTATATATAAAAGGAGTAGAGAAACTTCTACAAAAATTTCCCCCCAAAAAATATGGGCTATATAGTAAACATGACAACTTCTAAAATGACAACTTCTAAAATGACATTAAAATACTAGAAAATTGCGGTTATTTTTTTCATCAATAAAAATTAGTTTTAATATCTTTATATATAAAAGGAGTACATAAACTTCTATAAAAAATTTCCCCAAAAAATGTTGGCAATATAGTAAAAATGACAACTTCTTCAATGACATTAAAATACTAGAAAATTGTGGGTTTTTTTGACATAATTGCACTTTTGGTCCCCCAAGTATTGGTAATGTGCGATTTTGGTCCCCCACATTTTTTTCGAACGCATTTGGTCCCCCTAGTTTTTCAATTGTGCAATTGTAATCCTTCTATCCATCTGCTGTCAAATTGGTATCAGAGTTTGCTGTCATGCCACACCAAGTGGATTAAAATATATTTATTTATTAATAATGTTTTTAAATAAAAAAATTTAAATATTATTTTTAGCGGGTGACGAGTCCCTTAATCTATGTCAAATGAGCCCCAAACCCATCCCTTTGTTATAGATAGAACCCTAAACGTATTTTGCTCCCAAATCGTAAAATAAATATATTTTAATCCACTTGGTAGTCAGCAAACTCTATTACCAATTTGACAATATATGGATGGAAGAACTATAATTGCATAATTGAATAACAAAGGGGACCAAATCTGCTCGAAAAAAATGTGGGGGACCAAAATGGCACATTATCAATACTTGGTGGACCAAAAGTGCAATTAGGCCTTTTTTCCCCAACAAAATCAGTTTTAATATAAATATGATTGGAAATTACTTCACATCGTGGATTGAAGTTAATTATATGTGACCAACAACAACAAATTTCTAATATGACTTCTAATGTAGTTCACAAAGAAGTCTTTCAAAATTTTCAATAGGTAACTCATACTCCATAAATTATATGTTTGGGTTGTTTTAACTTAAGGGATTATATTTTAAATTCTTGAATTGTGAATTTTAGAAGTAAGCAATTTTGTGTAAATTGGTCATGTTGCCTATCGCAAATCCATTGATATTTTAATAACATTGTTATCATTGTGATGCCTGAACAAGAATCAAGGATGCGATGTGAGGACATGGTTTCAGCATTAGGGAATCTTTATATATAAAAGGAGTAGAGAAACTTCTATAAAAATTTTCCCACAAAAAATATGGGTAATATAGTAAAAATGACAACTTCTAAAATGACATTAAAATACTAGAAAATTGCGATTATTTTTTTCATCAAGAAAAATTAGTTTTAATATCTTTATATATAAAAGGAGTACATAAACTTCTATAAAAATTTTCCCCAAAAAATGTTTGCAGTATTGTAAAAATGACAACTTCTTCAATTACATTAAAATATTAGAAAATTGTGGTTTTTTGTGGCTTAATTGCACTTTTGGTCCCCCAAGTATTGGTAATGTGCGATTTTATTCCCCCACATTTTTTTCGAGCGCATTTGGTCCCCCTAGTTTTTCAATTGTGCAATTGTAGTCCTTCTATCCATCTGCTGTCAAATTGGTATCAGAGTTTGCTGCCATGCATGCCACACCAAGTGGATTAAAATATATTTATTTATTAATAATTTTTTTAAATAAAAAAATTTAAATTTTATTTTTACTGGGTGATGGGTCACTTAATCTGTGTCAAATGAGCCTCAAACCCATCCCTTTGTTATAGATAGAACCCTAAACGTATTTTGCTCCCAAATCCTAAAATAAATTATTTTAATCCACTTGCTTGTCAGCAAACTTGTTACCAATTTGACAGTATATGGATAGAACGACTATAATTGCACAATTGAAAAACTAAGGGGACCAAATGTGCTCGAAAAAAATTTGGGGGACCAAAATCGCATAATACCAATACTTGAGGGACCAAAAGTGCAATTAAGCCTTTTTTTTCCTAGCAAAATTAGTTTTAACATAAATATAATGGGAGATTACTTCACATTGTGGATTGAAGTTACTTATATGTGACCAACAACAACAAATTTCCAATATGACTTCAAATGTAGTTCACAAAGAAGTCTTTCAAAATTTACAATAGGTAACTCATATTTCATAAATTATATGTTTGGGTTGTTTTAACTTAAGGGATTATGTTTTACATTCTTGAATTGTGAATTTTAGAAGTAAGCAATTTTGTGTAAATTGGTCATGTTGCCTATCGCAAATCCATTGATATTTTAATAACATTGGTATCATTGTTTATGACGATGCCTGAACAAGAATCGAGGATGCGGTTTGAAGACATGGTTTTAGCATTAGGGAATCTTTATATATAAAAGGAATATAGAAACTTCTATAAAATTTCCCCCCAAAAAAATATGGGTAATATAGTAAAAATGACAACTTCTAAAATGACATTAAAATACTAGAAAATTGCGGTTTTTTTTTTCAACAAGAAAAATTAGTTTTAATATCTTTATGTATAAAAGGAGTACATAAGCTTCTATAAAAAATTTCCCCAAAAAATGTTGTCAATATAGTAAAAATGACAAATTCTTCAATGACATTTAAATATTAGAAATTTGTGGGTTTTTTTTTGGCTTAATTTTACTTTTGGTCCCCCAAGTATTGGTAATGTGAGATTTTGGTCCCCCACATTTTTTTCGAGCGCATTTGGTCCCCCTAGTTTTTCGATTGTGCAACTGTTGTCCTTCTATCCATCTACTGTCAAATTGGTATCAGAGTTTGCTGACATGCCACACCAAGTGGATTAAAATATATTTATTTATTAAAAAAAAATTTAAATATTATTTTTAGCTGGTGACGGGTCCCTTAATCTGTGTCAAATGAGCCCCAAACTCATCCCTTTGTTATAGATAGAACCCTATACGTATTTTGCTCTCAAATCCTAAAATAAATATATTTTAATCCACTTGGTAGTCAGCAAACTCTATTACCAATTTGACAATATATGGATGGAAGGACTATAATTGCATAATTGAATAACTAAGGGGACCAAATGTGCTCGAAAAAAATGTGGGGGACCAAAATCGCACATTACCAATACTTGGGGGATTAAGCCTTTTTTTTCTCTAAGTGAAATCAGTTTTAATATAAATATGATGGGAAATTACTTCACATCGTGGATTGAAGTTACTTATATGTGACCAACAACAACAAATTTCCAATATGACTTCTAATGTAGTTCACAAAGAAGTCTTTCAAAATTTATAGTAGGTAACTCATACTTCATAAATTATATGTTTGGGTTGTTTTAACTTAAGGGATTATATTTTACATTCTTGAATTGTGAATTTTAGAAGTAAGCAATTTTGTGTAAATTGGTCATGTTGCCTATCGCAAATCCATTGATATTTTAATAACATTGGTATCATTGTTTATGATGACGCCTGAACAAGAATCAAGGATGCAGTTTGAGGACATGGTTCCAGCATTAGGGAATCTTTATATATAAAAGGAATAGAGAAACTTCTATAAAAATTTCCCTCCAAAAAATATGGGTAATATAGTAAAAATGATAACTGCTAAAATGACATTAAAATACTAGAAAATTGCAGGGTTTTTTTTCATCAAGAAAAATTAGTTTTAATATCTTTATATATAAAAGGAGTACATAAACTTCTATAAAAAATTTCCCCAAAAAATGTTTGCAATATAGTAAAAATGACAACTTCTTCAATGATATTAAAATGTTAGAAAATTGTGGGTTTTTTTTTTTGCTTAATTGTACTTTTGGTCCCCCAAGTATTGGTAATGTGTGATTTTGGTCCCCCACATTTTTTTGGAGCATATTTGGTCCCCCTAGTTTTTCAATTGTGCAATTGTAGTCCTTTTATCCATCTACTGTCAAATTGGTATCAGAGTTTGCTGACACGCCACACCAAGTACGTGGATTAAAATTTATTTATTTGTTAATAAATTTTTTTATGAAAAAATTTTAAATATTATTTTTAGCGGGTGATGGGTCCCTTAATTTGCGTCAAATGAGCCCCAAACCCATCCCTTTGTTATAGATAGAACCCTAAACGTATTTTACTCCCAAATCCTAGAATAAATATATTTTAATCCACTTGGTAGTCAGCAAATTCTATTACCAATTTGTCAGTATATGGATGGAAGGGCTATAATTGCACAATTGAAAAACTAAGGGGACCAAATGTGCTCGAAAAAAATGTGGGGACCAAAAACGCACATTACCAATACTTGGGGGACCAAAAGTGCAATTAAGCCTTTTGTTTTCCAAGTAAAATCAGTTTTAATATAAATATGATGGGAAATTACTTCACATCATGGATTGAAGTTACTTATATGTGACCAACAACAACAAATTTCCAATATGACTTCTAATATAGTTTACAAAGAAGTCTTTCAAAATTTACAATAGGTAACTCATACTTCATAAATTAAATGTTTGGGTTGTTTTAACTTAAGGGATTATATTTTACATTCTTAAATTGTGAATTTTAGATCTTAATAATTTTGTGTAAATTGGTCATGTTGCCTATCGCTTATATTTTAATAACATTGGTATCATTGTTTATGATGATGCTTGAACAGGAATCAAGGATGCGGTTTGAGGATGTTGTTCCAGCATTAGGGAATTTTCTTTTGAGGTTGCTCTCTTTGTTGGAATGATACAATCGAAATGTTGATATGCTAATAGATTCAATCAGGTATGGTTATTATTGCTCTTCTCTTACTGGATTCTGAACAACGGTTTGCTTTTCACAACAAGCAAACTATGCTATTTGTATGTGTTGTTTTTATAGTCATTTACATCATTTAAGTTTTTCAATATTTAAAGTTTATAATAGCACTATTTCTTTTTTATTTGTCTTTTTTTAAAAAAGAAAACTTACAGCTAACACATAAGGTTAATTTTCAAAGTTTTTTGATTTTCAGATATATAACAGTCTAAATAATTCTAAGGGTGGGAATGGTACCATGGAACTATTAAATATGACAACAATAAAATGATGTTATTAAAGTTTTAGTAGAAAAATGTCATTATCATTCATCATAGTAAATCTGTCCATTTTAGTTAGTTTTGTATCTTGCTACTATATGGATAACTAATGTATAGGAACAACTTAGGAATTTAGTTAGCAGATCACATTAATTTGCATGATAAAAGCTTGCAAGGAAACTATGTCAACATAGCAAATTGTACCTAAAAGATTTTATTTACTTCAAGCTTATGAGTTCTAAGAATATTATTGCGTTTGTGATCATGTTTTAAACAAAACACGTAATTGACTAAAACATGAATTCTGATTTGAGGAAAAATATTGATAATTGATACTATTTTCCAACAAGTAATGGAACTGGAAGATGCACTGATAGCCGAATAGCAACATTGGCAATAGCTCAGATTATTGTTCATTTGCAAAAACTATTATATTGCATCATTATTATTGTTTATATTCGTCATAGTAGAGAAATTTGGTTAATCGCTTTTGTGACTAGAAGTTTGAACATAATGTTAGCCATAAATTTCAAACTATTTTGTCATTGATGATTTAATTTTAAATTTTAACTAAACACTATTCTACAATGCTTTTCTGCAATCGTAGTGACAAATGTTTTTAAACAACAACACATCATAAATTGATTTTTTTTACTAAAGACATCATTTTGATGTATCAATAAAAACATCCAAAATTTACACAAATACCATTAAACTTATTCATTCTTTCATCTATCTATTTGTCCTTCTTCTACTACACGAATACTCATTCTTTACTATTTTAATTTATTATTTTTCATAGTAAAACATCAAAATTGTTTCATAAAAAGTCAAATATTTCTCTTTACACATAATTCTTCCGTACATTGCACGGGCAAAAAATCTAGTAATGAGATAATATATGTAACATTATATGAATTAAAGTAGTAAAGATTTCAAACTTGCACCCACTAATATTTTGACATGTATAATTTTATTTTAATAACTATGAGATAAGTAACAATGATACTAATCTATAAATCTATAAATTATATATATCTAGCCTTATTTGCAGAAAAGTTTGCCAAGTGTCATCTCTATAGAGAATCCTTTTACAAGAAGCTTTCTAAAAACTTTCTATAATATGAAACTTTTTGAATTAAAAATAATAATTAAAAATCGAAAAAATAAGAAAAAGAATAAAAGAGATGCAGAGAATTTATTGCTAGCTACAACTTTCAAAAATTGGTTGAATGCACCTCTTCTATTCTATTGGTTATTTAACTCTTTAAAAATCAATTAATATTATGGAAAAAATGAATAAAAGAAATTTGTTGGCAGCATTTTTTCTATTGGTTGGCAACATCTTTTCTATTGGTTGGTATTTTATTGCTGCAAGTTTCAAGAAATTGATTGGCATTCAAACTTTTTCCAATCAAACAATAAATTATCTCTTTATTCAACTACTAAGTATGTTCACCCTTGCCCAGAACGGGAAAAAAATAGATGTAATATGAATTTATAATATTAAATTGTTTAAAATAAAGGATATGCATTGTAATGATCAATATAAAAGAAATAGTAAATAGCTGAAAAACATAATTATAATAAGATGTTGCTTTCTCTACACAAACCAAAAAAAACTTAACTTCCAGCATCATTTAGGGAATGTTTTTGGTCTTCACAAACAGTTTGCTCTGATCATTATCTTTAACAGAGAGCTCCACCCTGCTTCCTTCCCGTAGATTGTTATCCTTGCAAAATTTCTTCCAGCCCTCGGTTATATAAGCTTCAGTCCTCCTCTTATACACCCAACGAATTTTGCAAGCATATAGCCTATCTGAATCATCCTTCGGTGTGCATTTCACAGACCTTTTGTACATGGCTTCTTTCACCATTCTTGCAGGAAGGTTCTTGTCATATATGAAACATACATTGTTTCAGTCAGATAGTGGAAAAGGAATAAATATAAATAAATTAGTAAAAAACTGCATATAATTTAATAGAATTTACTGAGGGTGGCAAATAGATGGATCGGATAAATTTTTATTCGGATCTTAACGGATGGATTAAAAACAATCCATTAATCCATTATAATCCATTAAAAACTCATCAAAAAAAAATCCAATACATCCATGATCCATTAAATAAAATCCATCCGATCCATCCATTAACAACTTTTCATGGATGGATATCCAATCCATCCACTAAAATTTATTTCAAGAAATTAAATAATTTTATATCTCTTTTATCCATCCATAAAATATTTTTAAAAATAAAATAATTTGTAAAAAAAATTAAAATATTATCTCTATCTCACTCTGGCTCTCATCTTTCTTCCTCTCTCTACCCTTTCTCTATCTCCATTTTTTTCGTACTCTCTCTCTATCTTTACTCTCTCTCCACTATATCTCACCATTTTGTATCACGGCCATTTTTCTATTATTATATGGGAGCTATTGATTATGTGTATCTACAGAGGTTATTTTACCACAACGTTCCATGATATTGTTTTACGAAACTTGTTACGACTTTATTTGCTTTTAATTAGTTAATATTTTTTTTTAAGTTTCTCAGCAAAAAAAAAGACAACAAAAAAATAAAACGAATGATAACGTGGACTACAACTGGTGCTTGAGAACAATTAATTAGTTAATACTTAATGTAACAAAAAAAAAGCAGATAAATAAAATAAAAAATAGTGAAGAAAAAATAATAGGGAACGCAAGAGAAAATTAGATGGAGTTTTTATTTTTTACAAACGGAGGTTTCTTTTATTTGGTGAAAAATAATATGAAAAAAATAAATTGGTTTTGGAATGGATAAAAGTTGTTCCATTACATTTTTGATTGTTGGTCCAATGGATTTTAAAAAATATTGGATGGATCATAAACCATCCACTAGAAAAATAATTCAATCAATCCAATCCATTTATATTATTTTTTTTATGAACGGATGGATTGAATGAATTTTCTCATGGATGGACTGGATGGATGGTGGACAAATGTATCATTTTGCCACCCCTAAACGTTGTTTGTTGCTCGTTTGTGTGTCAGAGTCCGAATTTTTTTGAACTCAACAGCAGTAGGATTGATTTCATCATCAGTATCATCTTCATCTGTATGAATAAAATTATCATACACTTCAAGAGAAACCTCATAGACTTTTGGAGGCCTAGGGTAACGCACTTCCCTCATTATCCTGTTTCCAACCTTCATGACAAACTTGTCATTATCACAGTAGAGCAGTTTCAGCCAACCTCCTTCTGGTAAGTTGTAATGATGCTTGATATTGTTGGTTCCATGAACCAAAAAGCCGGTATCGTTGACACTATGTAGGATACAGTTGAATTGGGTTCCTGGTTCATCAACCAACACAACCTTGTGGCCTATTTCTTTTTTGTAATTTTTAAAGAACATGGGGCATAGTTCAACAAAGTCCTGTATTTAGCATAGTTAGATTTCAATAAATTATTTAATGACTAACTTTAAGAGAGGACATTCGTTCGAACAGAATTCATAGAAATTTATTAACTAAAACAAAAGATCATCACACAATGAATAAACCTATCAACTACATTTTTAAATGCTTATTTCTATGGTAACAAAATGTTAAGAAAAATGTTTGAAAAATTGTTAATCAATTTTTCCATGAAATCTAATATTAGAGAAAAAGTATTTAAAATGTAATTGGTCCCTGTTAGTTCAACTTGGGCAACAATTGAAAATCTAAGTTGTTTAAGATTTTTGTTCGGTAAGAAGTAAATAGACACGTTTGATAGATTCCTTGATTTATTTTGAAGGTTATTAATGTTTTCATTAAAAAATGCAATTAAATCGGTCTAAATAAAGTCATACAAATAAGAATAGTTAGTAAATTAAAAATTTCATTTGGTTAAATTCTATCAGTTGAGAATATGGCAGTAATTTTTTGTATACCCTAAAACGTAAGCAAAAATACCCAAAAAACTTGAAGTAATAATAATTTGAAATTAAAAAGTTTGATTATGAGATTAACTTACAAATTCTGGATGCAGAAGTGCATACACAGTTGTTGCGGCCGTGCCGTCCGGGCGTCGCGAAAAGAAGGTAAAAACAAAGGAGTCGTCACCAAATTTTTTATTGTGGGAAAACCTTGGAAAACCCATTTATTTAAGGTAAACTGGTCTTTTAAAAAAAAAGATTTAGATTCAGGAGTTGGTTACGAGTAGGGAAGGTGTTAGCACCCTACATCTCCCGTTTAAAAACGGTACCTCAAGTTAATTGCGCAAAATAATTTTAATTGTCTTTGAAAATATTTATTTTACCCCACTTTTTAAATTAAATTAAAAGATAAACACAATAAAAGAGAAAATTAAATTTTGGCTTGACAGAATGATTGATTCTTCTCCTACGTATTCCCGGGTGTGATGGGAAACTCAAAGCCACGTAGTTCTTTAGAAAAAATTTGATTTGTTGATTTTAACATTTTGAAATTGATTTTTTGATTTTTTATTTTATTTTTGAAGAGATTTTTTTTAAAAGAGGTTTAATTTTTAAATAAATTCACTCTTGTACAGGATCCAAGATAGCAGTGCTATACGATAAATCCTTACAATGCATACACTACTTGAGGATGAAAATTCATAAATCAACGTCGTAGATTGTTGCTTGAATTCAAAAGACTTTATTTTATAAAATTGAATAAAATTTGTTAAAAAGAGTAAATTGAAAACATTTATTATTTTATACAAAAAGGAATTCACTCTTGCACGGGGTTAAAGATAGCGGAGCTATACGATGAACCCTTACAATTTATATGACACTTGAGGATGAAAAATCATACATCAACATCGTAGATTATTGCGTGAACTCAAAAAAACCTTTTTTATTTTTAAAAAAACATAAAAAATAAATTTGTTTTAAAAGAAATCATTCTTTAAAATTATTTGCCTAAACCCTTTTTTTTTTAAAAAAAGGTAAAATAGTCTGACCCCAAATTTAAAAGGGGTCCAAGACAATAAGAAAAAGATTTGATTTATGTAAATAATTTTTTTTTTTAAAAAAAAGAGATTTCTTTTTTAGACCCATGTTACTTTTTTTTAATTTTTATGCATGACCCAATAAACAAATTAAAAGACCCACTCATGATCCTAAACCCATCAAGTATCAACAATTTAAAAAAGGCAGGCCCAACACTGAGAAGCCCATTCACTTACTAATAACAACTCACACACAATAAAAATAAAATGAATGAATAAAACCCAAAAGAAGCTTCAGCTTCTAACGTTACCAAACAGGAGAGGGGCAAACAACTGGACGACTGAAGTAGTGGCCAGAGGAGGCGGCGGTGACGAGCGGTGTGGTGGCTGGACTGATCGACAACGTGTGGTTGTGCGAGATGGGTGTGTTGCAGATCTGGAGGCTTGATCCGTGTGTGACGATTCGTGGTGGCAGAGAGGAGGAAGGGACGTATGGTGGTGGTGCTGGACAGAAGCAGAAGCGGTGGCGTCGCTGCTGTGTTTGGTGGCGAATTTGAGCGAAGCATGTGGCGGAGATAGCAGCTGGGCTTGCGGTGGATGTCGAAGAGCCGCAACGGCGGTTGGCAGGGCGGATCTGCGTGACGAAGGGAAGTACGATGGCGGCGGCGGCTCTGTGACGACTGCGGAGAGGAGGAGCATGTTGGTTCTGATTAGGTGGTGCTGTTCTGTGATCTGTTATGTCTCTTTTTCTGTTTTTACGTGTTTGGATTTTTTTGTTGATTTTTGATTTGGGGTGAAATGGGGAAGAAGATGAAGATGGTTGGGTGGAGGATTTGGTGGAAAATGGTTCTGGCTTATGAGTTTAGCTGCTTGGTGTAGAGAGAAATGGTGATGAAATAAAGAG
Source organism: Sophora flavescens (assembly GCA_030762895.1). Lineage (NCBI taxonomy): Eukaryota > Viridiplantae > Streptophyta > Magnoliopsida > Fabales > Fabaceae > Sophora > Sophora flavescens. The sequence continues at coordinate 39,833,117 of CM061064.1, forward strand.
TGGGTTGATGACTATGGTGGGAATGGAGGGGAACTTGAGTGCTATTTATTTTTTTGTTATGAAGAAGAAGATGGAAGATGGAAATGGAACTGTTGAAGAAGAGAGTGGATCAAGTGTGATGAAGAGTGGTAGAGATTGAAAGTGAAGAAATGGAGAGAGTAAGGATTTTTTTTTCTTTCTGATTTTCGGATCCCTCCCCCTTTTGCTCATGTACTGAGTGCCAAACTTATAACTAAACCAATGAAGAATATGACAAAATTATTTGAAAGGCCAGCTGGGTGTAGGTTGGAGCAAAACATCTTTGTCCCAGACTGTGCTATGTAGGAGAGCAGTGGTCAGGCCCTATTTTTGTGTAAAGAGGCAGAAACCAAAAAAGAAGAAGTAAAGTCATTTGGGCATATTCCTGAAGAGAGCATTACATGGAAGCGTGGAATGAAACAGAGGACAAAACCACTTATTTTATTTTATTTTTCTGCTTTTTTTTGTTTCGTTTTTTTTTCTATTTTTCTAATTTTCCTTTTTTTTTAATTTTGGGCTTGATGATGGACTAAAAAAATTTGTAACAAACCAAGAAAACAAAGGTTAGGCTCAGATCTTGAACAATTTCTTTTAATTTTGCACCCTTTTTTATTTTTTCTTTTCTTTTCAAATTATTACAAATACTCGGACAAAATTAGGTGTTCACAGCTGCCCCTCTTTACTTGTTTCTTATTAGATAGTGGGTATAACCATAGTTAAACCTATTATCAATATAAGAAGCGAGTAAAGACATGAACTCCAATTTTGTTCGGGGTACATTGACATGCAAAAGGACATGTGATTAAAAAGCGATTTCCTGTAAACAACTCGCGGGTTGGATTGGCCACTGTGGTTTAATCATAAAAAGCTTGCAGGGTGGATTGTTTGCTGAGCTTAAAAAACAAATATAAAGAGCTTACGGGGTGGATTGCCCGTCATCAGAAACTCGAAAAGAAAGATAAAAGAACTTACGGGGTGGATTGCCCGTCAGAAGCTCGAACATAAAGATAAAAGAGCCTGGGGGTGGATTGCCCGTCCGAAGCTCGACATAAAGATAAAAGAGCTTATGAGGTGGATTGCCGGTCAGAAGCTTGAACATAAAGATAAAAGAGCTTACGGGGTGGATTGCCCTTCAGAATCTCGAATAGATAGATAAAAGAGATTACGGGGTGGATTACCCGTCAGAAGCTCAAACAGGTAGATAAAAGAGCTTACGGGGTGGATTGCCCGTCAAAAGCTCGAACAGAAAGATAAAAGAGCTTACGGGTGAACAGAAAGTTAAAAGAGCTTACGGGGTGGATTGCCAGCCAGAAGCTCGAACTGAAATATAATAGAGCTTACGAGTGGATTACCCGTCAAAAGCTCGAACAGAAAGATAAAGAGCTTATGGGGTGAAGCTCGAACATAAAGATAAAAGAGCTTACGGGGTGGATTGCCCGTCGGAAGCTTGAATAGAAAGGTAAAAGAGCTTACGGGGTGGATTGCCCATCGGAAGCTCGAACAAAAAGATAAAAAGAGCCTACGGGGTGGATTGCCGGTCAGAAGCTCGAACAAAAAAGATAAAGAGCTTACGAGGTGGATTGCCCGTCAGAAGCTCGAACAGAAAGATAAGAGAGCTTACGGGGTGGATTACCTGTCAGAAGCTCGAACAATAGATAAAAGAGCTTACGGGGTGGATTGCCCGTTAGAAGCTCAAACAGAAAGATAAAAGAGCTTACGGGGTGGATTACCTGTCAGAAGCTCGAACATGAGATAAAAGAAATTACGGAGGTATGGTACCCAACGAAACTAACAACAAAAGACAAAAAGCTTGTGGAGCCGAGTATCCGCTAAAGCTTGAAAAGATAAACAGAAAGCTCGCAGAGTTGGTTATCCACTGAAGCTTGACAGGAAAGGTAAAAAGCTTGCGGAGTCGGTTATCCGCTGAAGCTTGACAGGAAAGGTAAAAATCTTGCGGAGTCGGTTATCCGCTGAAGCTTGACAAGAAAGGTAAAAAGCTTGCGGAGTCGGTTATCCGCTGAAGCTGAATAGAAACAACACAAAGCTTATGTGTCCTATGCCTGCTAAAGCTAACCAAGACATGACTTTTGGGGCCTTGTGCCCGCTAAAGCCGAACAAAAGAAAGCTTATGAGGCCCCATGCCTGCTAAAGCTAAAAAAAGACATGACTTTTGGGGCCCTCTACCCGCTAAAGCCAAACAAAACAAAGCTTATGAGGCCCTATGCCTGCTAAATGAGACACCCCGCTGTGCCTCTTTGTGTCATTAGATTAAAACCTCATTATTTAATTACTTAATCACACGTTTAACGTGAAAATACGTAAAAATTAAAACTTAACTTATAAAGTATACAACTTCATCTAGAATGGCATATCACAATATAAGTATATTATGCATATTAAAAAACACTGTTGAGGATATCCTATCAGTATGATCCCTCACAGGCATATACTTAGACAAAAAGTTAAACAACGGAAAACATAATAAAAATACGCCTCACGAAACGCACTGGTCATAACTAACTAGACCCTAATCACCATGGGTCACAGCTCGTCCTCCAGTCTCCGGTTCGTAGGGAGTTCCATCCAACGCCTCCTGGTTACGCTCATCCACAGGGTCTTCTCGTACAATTCCACAAGGAGATAAAATACAAAATACAGAAATATACAGGGGATAAGAAACAGTTCTATTATCAAAAAGCGGAAAAGAGTCATCGTAAATTATACAGTAATTGTCACAGACAATCAACACACATAACTAACGAAACATCCTCAAGTTAATATATATCATCCTCTACCCTTACTCTCAGGTAATCTAACACGTTATTTTAACGTAACCTCTCTAATCATGTCACCATGTCTTTACGTTATCGTGGCCATTACCACTCCTGTCACCATCCCTCATTTGCATCGGGGAACACCCTCATTCCCGTTAGGATGTTCCACCTCGTGCACACCTCCATTCCCGTTAAGGTGTTCCACCCCCATTCCCGTTAAGGTGGAAGTGGTCTCGCGAGAACTCTTGATTTTACGTGTATTATATTACCAATACACGGTGTATTATATTACCAATACACAGAAGTGTTTTACGTGTATTATATCACCAATACACGGTGTATTATATTACCAATACACAGAAGTGTTTTACGTGTATTATATTACCAATACATGGTGTATTATATTACCAATACACATATATCCTTGCGTATTATATTACCAATACACTTTTGTCTTTGTGTATTATATTACCAATACACTTTTGTCCTTGTGTATTATATTACCAATACACGGTTGTGGACAACAACACCTATACTTGAATCTCACCAACCCGTTTTAACAACATTTTAGTGCCTTAACCTTCCATTAGAACACACATATTCTATGCCATAACACCTCTTTCCTCATCTAAGTTAGGCACTTCTAAATCATCATTATCCTCACACCCAAAACAATCATCTCTTAGACAACATATATATCTTTGCTTAAAAATCCACTAAGCATAATAATAAAAACCAGGCAGATCATGCATAACACAATATCAATCAAAATATTCCCATATCACCAACATAAAACAAAATCAATTCATTAAAGCTAATAAAATCAAATCAACCATCAAGAATATAAAGATCAACCTAATATCAATAAACCTACAATCCCCGAATTGCCATTGGTTTTTCAGAAAAGGTTTCCAATGTGATTTTGGTCTAGTCGATTACTCGACTACTAGTAGGGTTTAGGTCGCCCTACACAATTATTATATAATCTACTACTTATCCATTCCGACGATAGGTTGGTTCTTTCCCCCACCTGGGTTATCACCGAACTCCCGAACTCGAAGCTCCTCGTTGTCACACCACAAAGTACTAACTCCACCTTCTGTGAAGGTAAGGAGATTATATGTCGAAAAGGTATACCACGAACGTCCTCGTTTCCTCCGCGATGGAAGTCTAAGGTTATGAACACAAAATCACAAGTTAAAATCAAACAAGAACACTAAACCACAAGGTATAGGTTCGACCAAGACTAGTTCTTAGGGTTAGAGATTCCCGAAAATTATACAACTCATGGATTTATGATCATTAAGTGTTAGGAGTTCATAAACAATGATCACTTAACAAAGTTGAATTAAAATCCCACTAAGTTATAAACTTAGGATATTCAGCCAAGGCTAGTTAAATAGGTTAGTATTCACTAAACTTTCCAATCTCTTAGGTTTAGCATCCATATGTATTAAGGAGCTCAAAACCATGATCATTTTGGAGAAATAAGAACAAAGTATCCTAGGTCTATAACCTTCTAGGTTCGGCCTTCATAGGATTTATAGGTTAGAAATCTTTAAACTTTCCAATCTTAGACTTAGCATCCAAATATCTTATGGAGCTCAAGTCCATGATCATTTTGAAAAACAATGGAAACTTAAACATTCCAATCTCTTAGACTTAGCATCCAAATATCTTATGGAGCTCAAGTCCATGATCATCTTGGAAAAATGAAAGTAATACATCCTAGCTTTAATAACATATAAAACAAGTTAGAAATCCTTAAACTTTCCAATCTCTTAGACTTAGCATCCAAATATCTTATGGAGCTCAAGTCCATGATCATTTTGGAAAACAATGGAAACTTAAACATTCCAATCTCTTAGACTTAGCATCCAAATATCTTATGGAGATCAAATCCATGACCATCTTGGAAAACAATAGAAACTTAAACATTCCAATCTCTTAGACTTAGCATCCAAATATCTTATGGAGCTCAAGTCCATGATCATCTTGGAAAAATGAAAGTAATACATCCTAGCTTTAATAACATAGAATAAACAAGTTAGAAATCCTTAAACTTTCCAATCTCTTAGACTTAGCATCCAAATATCTTATGGAGATTAAGTCCATGATCATTTTGGAAAAAATAAAAACTCACACATCCTAGCACCTAAACACTAAGTTTCGGCCATCATAGGATGATGAGGAAAATATTCTTTGTTTAACAATAACTCTTAGGTTTAGAATCACAAGGTATTAAGAGTTCTAAATCCATGATCATACTTGGAAAGTTGAAACATAGTATCATAGGCTTACTTATTCATATTTTCAGCCATCATAGGAACAAGCTATCAAAACTTCCAAGATTTATAGATTTAAGATCAATGGATAGTTAGAAACTCAAACACATGATCATATTCCAAAAGTTGAAACAAAAACTTCCTAGGTCACAAATACAAGCATTCTGCCTTCATTGGAAGAGATAGGTAGAGATTTTTGTTTTACACAACCTCTTAGTATGTGAAAATATAAGTTAATACAGGACTATAGAAAGTGGCTTCAACTCAAAAGGAGTTTTCTACCATTTTAGAGAGATTTTAGAAGTTTAAAGCATATAAAAAACACATAAAGAAAACTAAGAAATAAAAGACGAAACTTGCAAAAAGATTCATATGAGAGCATTACCCTTAGTATAAGGAAGAAATTTAATGAAGAACTTAAGTAGAAAAGATGAATAAAAAAACTAAAGCTTTAAGAGCTTGAACTTTTAGAAGAAAGAAGAAGATGAAGGTTTAATGGAGGTTGAAGGAGGAAGATGATGAAGTGAAAATGAAAGGGGTATATATAGAGAGGGGAGAGAGTGGCACGAAATTGAGGAGAGAGGAGTGAGCTTGGAGAGCAAGTTTTGACCTTGTGCCTTGTTTGGTTGAAGAGGAAAGAGAAAAATAAGTTTTTAGAATATAATATGATATATTTCAAAAAGTCCATCATGACCACTTTTTAGGAGGTAGCTTAGGCCATACCTCTAGTGAGTCACCTCACTCCCTCATCTCACCTCAAGCCTTTTATGTCTCTTATTCTGCTCCATTTCGTACCCGGTTGCATTTCCGACCGTAATTCTTCCGACGTTTTCACCCGAATAAAATATTTTATTTTATTTTTGAACAAAAAATTTCAAAATAACCAAAGTTGAAGGAAACATAATAAAAACACTACCTATCTCGTTCATGGATCAAAATTAGGTTTTCTGCATAGTAAACTTGTACCGGCAGTGAAAACGCAGACCGGCTTTCGTCTGAATTTTGAACCGAAAATTTTACCGTAACCCTATACCATAAAGTAGACTATGAATATGATTTTATTTTAATCAAAAACACTTTCTAACTTTCAAATTTAAAATATAATTTAATTATATTTTAACTGATTGAACAACATAATTAAAATCAGACTGTTACACTAAAGCCGAACATTAACAAATGGAAGCTTAAGAGGCCATATACCTTCTAAAGCTAGCTAGCAAAGCTGACAGCTCATGGGCCTTGTGCCCGTCAAAGCTGAACAAACACAGAAGAAAGCTTATGAGGCCTCATGCCTGCTAAAGCTAACAAATTAAGACGCAGCTTATGGGTCATGTGCCCGTCAAAGCTTAACATATCGTAGCTTACGAGGCCCTATGCCTACTAAAGCTAACAAAGACATGACTTTTGGGGTCATGTTCCCACTAAAGCTGAACAAATGCAATGCAAAGATGTTGACTTTATCAATACAAGAAATGATGAGACAATGCATGATGTGAGATGCTCTTTTGTGATTGATGAAAACCATGATTATTTTTTTATGCATGATTCAAGAAATGCTTTTGATGAAAACCTTGATTTTTCTTTTTTCTTTTTGGCAAACAACTCTTTGATCCTTGGCTCCTTAGAGTTTTGATTGCAACTAAGATTGAGGATGAGCTAGAGTGAGACTCCTTGATTTCGATCATCACTTGCTTGTTGAACCAATGTTTTACTTCTTGCCTAAGATATGCTTTTTTGTGATGATTATCCCAATGGATGAGATTTCCTGATCAACTTTCAAGGACGTGACTTGCCCCAGACTTTATTTATTGGGAGCCTCTCATGACTTGTCATCTTAAACTGCCCCAGTTTGTCAGTTTGAGGAGACTTCTTGAACTTTACTTGTATTTGACCCTGATTTTTGCGTAGGTCGCTCTTTGCGAGTTTTCAACCTACCGGGTCGCTCTAACTTTTTCCTAGACTGCATTTTTGGTTTTTCAGTCTAGCGAGCTATTTTTCTCACTTTTTCTTTCTATATTTTTTTTTTTGCTTTTTTTTTGGACGTGGACAATTTTGTCACCCTTATTTGTGAATATCAAAACTTCTTGCTTGATTGCCAACTTAAATGCCAATTTCCCCCTGTATTAAGAATTCTTTTGGCCAGAGTTGTTCATCAAAGAATTACCATTAGATGTTTAAATTATATTGTTGAACTCATGTTTACCTTACCTGAAGCATCATGTAACAAACATGCATGGATTCAAAAGTATGACAGGAAAGGACATTATTGCCCAAACAACTTCTCGATTGGTGTTGGGAATTTGACAACTCAAATGGTATTCAAAAGGACAGAAATGAAGCAATATGCATAAGCGGTGATATGGAGGTCAAAAGGATATTGCCCCAGTTTGAATTGGTTTGATTTTGGATACAAGGGATTCTGCTTACTAGAATTTTACCTTAGTATCAGACATGTGAAAATGAAATGGGCTTGATGTATGCCGCTTAAGAACAAAATTGCCCCAGAGAAAGACCTTTGAGAATGAATTTGCCCCCGATATAGGGCATCTTTGAGAACTGACTTGCACCAGTGCCGGGCACTTGATAATGAAACTTAAGAATGAAGCTGCCCCAGTGTAAGGTCCCAAGAATGAAATTGCCCCAGTGAATTGTCATGCCTATCTCACCCTAACTTTTGCTTAGGCCACCCTTGCGGGTTTTCAACCTAACGGACTTTCTTTTTTCTTTTGTTTTCATTCTTTTCTTTCTCTATTTTTTTAGAGGAGCAATCAATTAAAAACTAGAAGAGCACAAACTTTTTGTCTCAAAATTAAAGTTGATAGAAAAGTAGCAATCATTCATTGATCAAAATGGACTTTTCAGGCTTGTAATTAATGTGGCTAATGGTTGGGGGTTATGAAAGGAAGGATATAAGGCTCAAACAAATGTGTTAAGGTTGAATAGGATCAATGATCCATACTCTTTTTCGGATTTTTGAGAACATTTGCTTTCTGCTAACTTTCCTTTTTATTCTTCCTTTTGGCATGAAGTTCTTTATCCTCCTTATTTCTCCTATTTCTTTCTCTCTTTTTTATTTTTTTCTGCATTTTTCCTTTTTTTTTTTTACTTTTTCACTTTGTGCTTCATAATCACCATTTCTTTCATACTTACCCTTGGGTTAGGGATGATCCTTGTCCAAGGTTCCTTGAAGAAAGATTTCAAGCTCAAAAGGGGTAACAAGGGATAATGATGATATTTTGTTAAGGATAGAGAAAGACGGCCAATCTTCATTTCAAATCATGATTGCTTATTTTTAGAGACAAAGATGGTACTCACCAAGTTTTTATTTATTTGCTCTTCTTTTATTTTCCTTTTATTTTTCTTTTTTTTTTTGATTTTTTTTGAAAATTGGTGGGCCCAGGTGGCTGATCAATGCCCCACAAAGAACTTCTAATAATGCGAGCTTAATGAACAAAACCAAGGATGATACTTGGGGAAGAAAAAGAGAAGATGAGATATGAGAATGACGAGAGAAATATTATGATGTGAAGAAGACGTAAAGAATGGATGAGACAAGGTATGAATGCAAATCCAATACATTAATGCTTCAAGAAAGTGAACATGGTTCAAGTATTACATGATAAAATACAATGTAACCACCATTTCATGGTAAACCACTAACGAACCAATCTAGCCTGGGCTGCTTAGAAATTCCCAAGACGGGGATCACAAAGTGTTGGCACTTCTCATAACCATTAGAATGTGAATATCTGGTAATGTCATTGTAGCTTTCTTCTTGAAGTCTCAGTAGTCCACTAGAAAATAACCTTTTCAGAGAGGTCTCAAAATTGACATGCCCTACTTGACTTCTGAAAAATGGCTGTGAAAGCGTGCCCGTCAACTTCATTGACATCGGAACCTACATGATCGGGTACAAGGTTGTGATCCGCATTTTCAGACCACCTGAGCAAGTCTTATTTCCAGTTTCACCTCATGATCCTCGGTTTAATTGGCATTCTTTGAAACCGCGATGATTCCATTTGCTCCAAGGAGCACAATGCATGGAATGAAATTCTTATTTTTATTTTTTTTTAAATAAACTTTCAACTTAAAAAGAAATGAGTATATGAAATGCATGAAAAAAGTTTTTTTTTTTTGACCCAAAAGGTATTAATGCATGAGATGTATGAAAAAGAATTACTTATATTGACTCAAAATTTTTAATGCATGTGATGTATGAAGGCACTTTAATTCTTCACAAAATGGTAATGCATGAGATAAGCTTCTTATTTTTTAGATGAATCATTTCTATGAATGTATGATAGCAATAATTTTTTATATTTTGATGCAAAGAGGTAGTGATGCATGCAAATGATTTTTTTTTATTGACCCAATAAAAATTTAATGCTTGAGATGCATGAAAAAAAAGAGTGATCTTTTTTTTATTCTTCTACAAAGGATATGAATGAGTTACAGAAGATATGGATGAGTTACAGAATAATGATTTACACACGTCCGTTTTTTTATTATTTACAGAAATGCATGTGATACAAAATATGAAAAACTATTTTTTTTTGTTACAAGCAAAAGGACCTGTGTAAATCATTTTTCTTTAAAAAAAAACTGAAAAAATGTGAATTTTTCTTTGACAATTTTTTTTTTTGAATATGTGTGGAAAAAAAATGCTCCCTTTATGTCCTAAGACAGGTAAGACTTATGTTTGCACACACCTAAGGTCATGAATCTAACCGGTTGGTTCTGCGTTTGCTCTATGAGTGAATTACAGGACGAGTCTATAATCCTAAAAATCATGGCCCCCAGATTGCCCTTACCTAGAAGATAAGGACCTGGATCCATGAACTTCACCACAGGGACCAAATGAATCACAATATGGCAATCCACAGTACTGGTAACAATCTGAGCAGGAGAATTAGTGACTGTCAGGGATGCAAAAACATCACAACAATACCACCAAAACTCCTTCTAATCTTATGGCATTCTAAGACTCGGGTATTGAGCCTAAAAGTGTGTGATGAATGCGACGGTGGTGTGTGATGGGAGCATACAAACCTACACAAAACCTATTAAAAAAAACTACACCACATTTGCAAAAAGAACAACCAGCAACACAGAATAATTCTCTACCCTAGGGTTGCAAGAATATACAAAGGCATTTATCAAAGCATATAATACTATATACAAAACAAATAAAACAAAGAGGGGGTAAAACTAATATTTTCAAATGTATTAAAAAAAATTGCACAACCAACTATGATAGGCCTGACCCTCAGAAATCCCCAGTGGAGTCAATAGCGGTCGCGGCCGTCGCAAAAAGTAGGTAAAAACAAATGAGTCGCCACCAAAATTTTTATTGTGGGAAAACCTTGAAAAACGCATTTATTTAAGGTAAACTGGTTTTTTAAAAAAAAGATGTGGATTCAGGAGTCGGTTACGAGTAGGGAAGGTGTTAGCACCCTACATCGCCAATTTAAAAACGGTACCTCAAGTTAATTGCGCAAAATAATTTTAATAGCCTTCGGAAATATTTATTTTACCCCACTTTTTAAATTAAATTAAAAGATAAACACAATAAAAGAGAAAATTAAATTTTGGCTTGACAGAATGATTGATTCTGCTCCTACTTATTCCCGGGTACGATGGGAAACTCAAAGCCACTTAGTTCTTTAGAAAAGATTTAATTTTTGATTTTAACTTTTTGAAATTGATTTTTTGATTTTTTTTTAATTTTTGAAGAGATTTTTTTTAAAGAGGTTTTATTTTGAAATAAATTCACTCTAGCACGGGGTCCAAGATAGCAGTGCTATACGATAAACCCTTACAATGCATACACTACTTGAGGATGAAAATTCATACATCAACATCGTAGATTGTTGCGTGAATTCAAAAGATTTTATTTTATAAAACTGAATAAAATTTGTTAAAAAGAGTAAATTGAAAACATTTATTATTTTATACAAAAAAGAATTCACTCTTGCACAGGGTTAAAGATAGCGGAGCTACACGATGAACCCTTACAATTCATATGATACTTGAGGATGAAAAATCATACATCAACGTCATATATTGTTGCATGAACTCAAAAAAACCTTTTTTCTTTAAAAAAAAAACATAAAAAATAATTTTTTTTTAAAAAGAAATTCTTCTTTAAAATTGTTAGCCTAAACCCTATTTTATAAAAAAGGGGAAATAGTCTAACCCCAAATTAAAGAGGGGTCCAAGACAATAAGAAAAAAATTTGATTTTTTGTAAATAATTTTTTTTTAAAAAATAGATTTCTTTTTTAGACCCCTGTTACATTTTTTAATTTTCATGTGTGACCCAATAAATAAAATAAAAGACCCACTCATGATCCTAAACCCATCAGGTATCAACAATTTAAAAAAAGGCAGGCCCAACACTGAGAAGCCCATTCACTTACTAATAACAACTCACAGACGATAAAAATAAAATGAATGAATAAAACCCAAAAGAAGCTTCAGCTTCTAACATTACCAAACAGGAGAGGGGCAAACGACTGGACGACTGAAGTAGTGGCCAGAGGACGAGGCGGTGACGAGTAGCGCGGCGGGTGGGCTGATAGACCACGTGCGGCTGTGCGAGATGGGTGTGTAGCAGATCTGGAGGCTTGATTCGTGTGTGACGATTCGTGGCGGTAGAGAGGAGGAAGGGACATATGGTGGTGGTGCCGGACAAAAGCAGAAGCGGTGGCGTCGCTGCTGTGTTTGGTGGCGGATCTGAGCGAAGCACGTGACGGAGACAGCGGCTGGGCTTGCGGTGGACGTCGAAGAGCCGTAGCGGCGGTTGGCGGGGCGGATCTGCGTGATGAAGGGAAGGACGACGACGGCGGCGGCTCTGTGACGACAACGGAGAGGAGGAGCACGCCGGTTCTGGTTAGGTGGTGCTGTTCTGTGATCTGTTATGTCTCTTTTTATGTTTTTATGTGTTTGGATTTTTTTTTGTTGATTTTTGATTTGGGGTGAAATGGGGAAGAAGATGAAGATGGTTGGGTGGAGGATTTGGTGGAAAATGGTTCTGGCTTATGAGTTTAGTTGCTTGGTGTAGAGAGAAATGGTGATGAAATAAAGAGTGGGTTGATGACTATGGTGGGAATGGAGAAAAACTTGAGTGCTATTTATTTTTTTGTTATGAAGAAGAAGATGGAAGATGGAAATGGAAATGGAACTGTTGAAGAAGAGAGTGGATCAAGTGCGATGAAGAGTGGTAGAGATTGAAAGTGAAGAAATGGAGAGTGTGGGGATTTTGATTTTTTCTTCTTCTGATTTTCGGATCCCTTCCCCCTTTGCTCATGTACTGAGTGCCAAACTTATAACAAAACCAATGAAGAAGATGACAAAATTATTTGAAAGGCCAGCTGGGCGTAGGTTGGAGCAAAAAAGCTGTTGTGCTATGTAGGAGAGCAGTGGTCAGGCTCTATTTTTGTGTAAAGAGGTAGAAACCAAAAAAGAAGTAAAATCATTTGGGCATATTCCTGAAGAGAGCATTACATGGAGGGGTGGAATGAAACATAGGACAAAACCACTTATTTTATTTTATTTTATTTTTTTGCTTTTTTTTGTTTTGTTTTTTTTCTATTTTTTAATTTTCCTTTTTATTTATTTATTTTGGGCTTGATGATGGACTAAAAAAATTTGTAACAAACCAAGAAAATAAAGGTTAGGCTCAGATCTAGCTTGAACAATTTCTTTTAATTTTGCACCCTTTTTTATTTTTTCTTTTCTTTTCAAATTATTATAAATACTCGAATAAAATTAGGTGTTCACAGCAATCCTTTACCTCCTTATGAACCTCGAGGAAGAGGCTAGCTCTCTATTCGATGACATCCTGAAAAAAGTTAAAAAAAAGAGAATCAAATAACAATATTAATATAATAATATTGTACCATTTTAAAATCGATTTAGGAAATGGCAGAGAAACACCAAAAATGACTTTACAGAATAATGTAAATGAAAAAGTCTTATAATAAGTAAAGTGTAAATTGTAGTAAAAGCTAGGTTTTTTAGAAGGAATTTTCCGAAGAATCGAACCGAAAAGAAAGTTGAACAGTCAGGGATTGAAATTACATACAAAAATGATATAAAAATGTCATTTTGAAATAGATTGAATAAAATAAATAAGCTGGGTGGTGGATGAAATGCATGCAAGGCTTGAATTGATGAACTTACACGGTGGTATTGGAAAGTCGCTCACAGTATGTTGTCTCTTTGAGATTTTGGTTCTGAAATTCCAAAAGAAACGTATGGAAGAAGGTGAAGACTTACTCTTATATAGGGGGACTGTGAGGGAAGAGAGTGTGCTGATTGGGATGGAGTGGGTGTCATTGTGCGGTGTGTATTCTTGTGTGGAGAACGTTGCATCCATTGATTTGATTGAGTGCTCATCAGTTAAGAATTACTGCTTAGAGTGGTGTTGATTCAACGATATATCAAAGGTCTTTAGAGAAAGTGGGTGTAGTTGTTTGGGGGCATTCTTACATAATTTCATTCAACTGAAAAATAATAACATTATTTTTATTTTTTGTTAAAAAATGAAAAATAAAATATTAGAATCTGTATTTCTAATTATTTAATTTTACAATTTGAAAATAATAATAATGAAATATCCTAATTTAAATCTGAATATATTTAAACTTTTGATTAAAATGAGTTTTATCTAAAATATTTGTGTAAAATTGGTTAAAATTCTATTAATCACAATTTGATGTTATTTTGTTCCTTGCAAGCTTCATTTCAAAACATATAAAGATTTTATTTAAAATAACATGTAATGTTAGAGTAACATATTATCTGTCTTTTGTTTCCGCTTGATAAAAAAAAGAGTAACATATCATCCTTAAAAAAACATTTAAAAACAGGAAAATATTAAATCATGATAGTATAAAATAATATAATGCTGAGAGTTCACAACTAATATGACTTTGATTGTATAAAAGGTGGATAATGAACTTGTTTTAAAATAATTTACAACATGTTTTTTTTATATGGTAATCAAATTTTTCTAGGATTTAATTGATATATATTAATAGTGTAAAGAATTTTTACACCGTTAACAAATCAGAAATTGACACATAATTCTAATTGATATTTTTATATCCATTTATATGTAATTAAAATGATCGATTATATTACTATTGCCTTTTTTTTTTTTTGAGTTTTCAACTGTCCTTAATTATTTATTATTTACTATTATTCAATGGTTATATATATTTCATTACAAAATATTTCGAACTAAACGATGACCGTTTCCAACATTATTACAAAATCATTTAATATTTTTAAAACTAAGAAAAAACATGTTTCGTTCAGTGACAAAGAAACTGAAGTTATTGTTGGTCAAACCAGGAAGAAAAATCTGCAGCACATACAGTGAGTTGATAAACCAGCAAAGAAGATGATAATGCTCGATTGATATTGGTTTAAGGTGGGAAACATCATTCAATTTTGAAGATTCGTACACAAAGCTATGGGTATTTGTCTTTCCTACACTGAGTTAGGGTTCACTGATTTCATCTCTAACTTGCAGTAGATTAAGTTCTAAAATGGTAGCTACCTTGTCTAAATGTTAGTGTTCATTTGGTTTGATGAATTTCAGATAAGAAGTTCGCATGGAATGCTGCAAAGTTTCACAAAAGTGTGTACAATATCATTGCAAGTATCACAGGTATGACTCTTTATACACTGTCAAAAATTTCTTTGAAAACAACATTGTATCAGACGTGTTTCCATCCTCATCTAATATAAGAATCTTTAATCCTTTCCTGGATTGGACTCTTGAGACAGCTACATAGAGTTGGTCTTGATAGAAACAATCCAACATGAGCTAGGGATTGTCCTTGACTTTTGTTGATCGTCATGGCAAAACATAAGGAGATTGGGAATTGTCTCCTCTGGAACTTAAATGGCAAACCCGAATCTGATGGAATCAGGTTCATTCTTGGAATATAAACCTTGTCACCAATTCTTGTTCCTGTTAGAACTGTAGCTCCAATTATATTCCTGCCCAACTCATTAACAATTAGCCTAGTACCATTGCACAAACCTCCATTCTGATCAATGTTTCTGAGAAGAATGACAGGAACTCCTATCTTTAAAGGTAATCGATGATTAGGAAGTCCAGAACATTTAATATCATTTAAAAATTCTGTAGTGACCATTCACCTTCAACTTCAGAGTTTGCATCACATTGGCAAGTAGAGTCAGAACTTAGATATTCCATAACTTGTCGAGGTATAATTGACAACATGTAGGTATTGACCTTTTCAACAGCTTCTAACGTTGGGGCTAAAATAGCCCTCTTTTGGAAAAATGTTAAATTCGAAATATTCTCTAATATAGAAGGGTATGCAAAGTCAACTAAATTTAGTAGGGGATCGGAAGGTTCATCAATCAATAGATCTTCCGGAATAGCAATTTCTGATTCAGAAGTCCCTTTTGGTATTTCCTCACCATCCCCTACTTTTAGAATCCATTCTGCAAAGTCTTTTACAGCTGCTTCATCTTGAACATTCATAGCATTTCTCAACCTCATATTCTTGGTTAACTTCAACACCTTACAATTTTTCCACAAATAAGAAGAATTAATAGAAGCTCCAATAATTTCCTCTTTGCTACCCTTTTGAATAACCGGTAAAATCTGTCTAAAGTCACTTCCAAGAACAACTACCTTTCCTCCAAAGGGTTGTTCCAGCCTCAAAACAAAATTTCTTTAACATTGGAGCCTCATTCCAAATTATTAACTTGCTAAGCTGAAGTGGTTCTGCCTTTTCACTACCCTGTCTAATATTACAATTTAATGATTCACTGATTACCAATGGAATTGAAAATCTAGAATGAGCGGTTCTTCCTCCGGGTAAAAGAAGGGATGATATTCCGCTGGATGCTACATTAACAACAATTTGACCTTTTGATCTCAAAGATGCTGACAGAGTATTCCAAATAAAAGTCTTACCAGTACCTCCATATCCATAGAGAAAAATGAAACCTCCAGAGTCAGTAGATACTGCCTGCAAAATCTGTTGATAAACTTACATCTGCTCAGATGTCAATGATTTAAGCATTTCATAAGTTTGTGTTTTAGTTCTTCTGTGTTGTAATTCAACTCATCAGCAATTAAGTGATTGCCGCAGAGATTATCTTCCATCATTATTGGGTATGATAGACAATGGAATTCTCGAAGAGATCTTCCATTAGATTTCAGTAATGCTTCTAATTCAATAAGACATAGATTTTGTATCTCATCTTCATCCATTTGCAGCCCTATAAAGAAAAAATGTTTTTTTCAGTTGAATATAAATTTAAATTATTAATAAGCTGTTGTATCTTGAAATTGAAATTAAACAAAACAAACCAGGGATATTCAGCAATCTTCTTCTTTGGTAAAGAATACCATCAGCTAATAATTTCCATGTCTCCTTCCACACAACATCTGGATTATTCATTGTGTTAGTCAGTAACAGCATTGCAAAAAGTTTACGCAGCTGATGACCGGAAGCTAATTCACTGGCTTCTCTTATTCCATCTATGTACTCTCTGTCATCATCTAATAATCCAAGAGCATAGCAAGCCTGTTGGAAACTCGAATATGATATACCATCAACAGTCCTAATATTTTCAAAGGTTGTGCAACCTTTCTGCATTGTGAGAAGAATTCTCATATAAAATAGCTCCCCTGTTCCAGGAGATACATAGTGAAGCTTTCCAATAGAAAATCCGCCTTTTCTCTTGTTCCATTCCCTGTTTTCCTTATGGTAGACAAATCTTTTGGGGAATTCACCATATGTCAATTCTCTTTCTTCAGGAAATTTTTTATTTGCTTCCATCCATGCAAGAAACATGGTGACATTTTCTTCATTCCTCTTTATAATTTCCTGAATGGATTGATTCTCAAGAAATAAACATGTCTGACTGTTTGGAAGGTGAAAAGTCAATCTTTGGACGGCAGGCCACCTGTGATGAATATCATGTCCTAAAATTTGCCAGAATGATTCACAAGATGATAAATATCTGCAATCACAGTAGTGTTTAATCTCATCAACTATCTGAACTCTGCCTCCATCAGCACACTGATTAAGTATCTGTATAGTTACTCTGTCAGGTCCTTTGTTTACATATTTGAACAGATACTTTATGGAATTTGACTTATTACAATATTCCATGTTGATATGTGCCTGATACTTCATTAGAAGGTGTGGATTGTAAGGAACAACAAATCTGTTATCCAACTGAACACCCTTTTTTGTTACAGATATGCCAGAATCCCTTCTCCTATATGTGGGATAACCATCTTCATCTATTACTGTAGAATCCTGGAATTTTTTAGGAAAAAATTTCCCACATCTCCCATCTTTCATGCAAGGAGATTTAGTGTTAGCAGTGCCACAAGGTCCATGTATCATAAAATTTGAAACAACCCTGCTTAAATTGGGATATAATAATGGATCCGGCAACTCAGCTGAGATGTGTCGGCTGATGTCATCAGTTGTCACCAACTTGTCTGAACCATTCAACCATAGTAGCACGTGGGCATGAGGAAAACCTCTTTTTTGGAATTCAATGGTGTACATTCCTTGAAAAACAGTAGATAAGACCATTGTCAATTTAGTGTTAACTAAATTAAAAGCTGCTTACAATATAGAAAATGCTGACAAAACACATACCTGCATCAACCTTTCCAAAAAGGTTACCATTTTTGAAATCATTCAGCATTTGATCTAGTTTCATTTTGAAGACTCGACATGCAATGTCTGGACGATCATCTGCCTTTAAATTCCTGGATCTTACAAATCTTTGTATCTCATTCCAGTTAGAATTGCATGTAACTGTAATGAACAAATTTGGGTATCCAATTTTTTTGTAAATAGCCATTGCATCTTGATAGTTGTTAAACATGTACCTAGCACCTCCAGTAAAAGATGATGGCAATATAATCCTCATCCCAACAGAAGGATCTATCTCACCTATAGTGAGAGCTTCTTGTAAACCATTCAACACATAAGCTCTGATTGTACTTTGATTTAGTCTTACATACTGCAGCCTCCGAGGCTCAATCATGGTGTTGTCATCAACCAAAAATTTTTGAAACAATCTTCTGGAGCCGACAATACTACCAAACTCAGTTCTCCTATCCTGTATCCTGAATGCAATAAATTCTCCCATTGTCACACGAAGTCTCTTCCTCTCATCTTTTATCAATTCTGACTCTCTAATAGGAATGTCCTCTTTAAATCCGTCTTCTCTATAAGGGAATAATAGAGGATACTGCAAAGGAATAAAATCAGTATGTGTCTCATGAATCCTTTCCAAAACACCAGAAACCCTTTTAACAACAACATCCCTTCCTTCATCAAAATTATCTGAATCTCCAATTATTAAGGCAGCAACCTCATCTGTTTTAGGGATGTTGTAAGTCCTTGGATCTCTACTCCCACTTCTGAAAAGTCTTAATGAAAAATTTGTTTCTTTGTTGGATTCATAAAAATCTCTTGCCATCCTAAAAGACTTTGCAAGTTGATTGTGTTCATCAACCATAACTTTCAAATCATTACACAAGGTTGGATCCAAAACGTTTTTTTTCCATCTGCACTACAAAAGATTAATAAAAAATAATAGTTAGAAAATTTAATTGCACTTGGATATATAAAAAAACAGAATTAGAAACAACACGATCAAAATGCATTGTACAGTGTAATTCCAATGTTAGATACCTGAAATTTTTCATCCTGTTGTTACATTCATTCTCAGTGTCATAAATGTACAGTTGTGCAAATCTTGGTCCTTTATCATCATCGGGAAGTAAACTACCAATTCTATGGAAATCCTGACCAAATAATATAAATCGGGGTGGTCCATTTCCATCGTTTACTGAAGTCTGTAACTTCCCTCCGATAGAAGTAAATAAAAACATACTGTTATAAGCCCTGATATTTTCTTTAAAATTCTTCCATCTTGGATCATTTCCATTCATCAGGTCCCATAATAAAGGAGGAGGTTTTTCTAACATAGGCAGTTCTACTTTCCCTTTCAAACAACAGTCAGAGAATTCAGGATTCTTTGGCCTCCTAGTCTTGTCCGATCTTTCTTCATACCACATAATAGAATCACAATAGACACGTGAAAACCGGGTCTCCAAAATCCAAAATATCTGATCAGAATAAAATTTATACTCAATATAGGATATTGATAGTAAATCAGAAAAATGTTAACAGTGGTAAGGGTAAATATAACCTTGCTGTTCTGCATTATAATAAAGGTCGGATTGATGAGAATGTTGGTGAATTGTTGTAGGCTCTATTAAAATTCTCATTGATGGTTAATAAGAAATAAATATGTTGTAAAGTGTAAGAGAAACATATAAACAATTCTTTTAGAGTTGAGGAAATTTAATAATACCTTGTTGCATCTGAAGATTAGGCAATTCAGCTTCTTCAGAGAATGAATTCGACAGGTCTATCATTCGTAGTTCATTTAATTTACTCTTTGAATTTACTTTTTTATTAGCAAATTTGGAGGAACCTATAAAAAAACAATCAGAATGATGAAGCAAATAAATTGATGATGTCAATAAATTCTTATAAACATACCTGGAACAGGATTTTCAATTTGTAAGCTGGATGAGCTTCTTTTCCTATTATTGAAACCTTCTTTGTGATTGAATGGGGTATTAGGGGTGAATTGTCCATGGTTACGCATATTGTTTCGTATAAAGTAATCATCTCTAGGAGAAACTGGTTACCTTTGATCACTGGCAATCCTTCTATATGGAACAGAAGGGTTTGATCCAGGATATAGTTTTTGCTTCCCTTTTTTGTCTACAGAAAGCATTATGGAAATTATGAAGGAATAGAGAACTATTCAGAAATTATTAATAGAAAATAGTGTGGTTAAAGAAATAAATTTAAGTTTTCATGATAATGTACCAGTAAGAGATGAAATAGGAGTACCATTCTGCATTTGCAGAGAGTGTACAATATTGTGACATAAATTCGAGGATGACTATGAGGATCTTATTCAGTTTTCAACACTATTACTATTGGTTCTAAAAAGCATTTTTAAATTTTTCAATGTTAGATAAAAAGAAAATTAAATTATGAAAGATGATAAAAAGTAAATATCAATATAATAATTCCAAAGAATCAGATACCTATACTACTGTCCGGTTTGATTATTATATAATCTGATTCATAATGAGCTGTTGGTTCAAATGGTTAAGTTGATTTATATTTTTCTTTTTTAAAGTTATGTATTGTTTGCCCTTTAACCTGGTTGGATTCAAATAATATTTGGTTAAGGTTTGATCTTCGACAATGCAATTAGTTTCTTTTGTTTATTACTCACATTTACAGTCATGAATAATAATTCATATGTAGACAGATCAAAATAAGAGAAAACGTAAATTCATTGATAATTCAAACTTGCTGATGGTTCAGGTACATTCAACAAAATGTGAAGGGACAAAAGCAAAACAAACAAATTCTAAGATAATGCTGTTCTTGACAAAGGAAATCTAAAAATTAAAGACAAATTGTAATAGGACTGGCACAGCAGATTCCGACTCAAAACAACATTCCTTTTCTTTCTTAATCATCTTGATAAGCTTATTATTGGAGCTGTTCGCAGAGAGAACATCAACCTCGAGTTCAAGAGTTCTCTTTCAGGGGAAACCTCTTCTTCGTCTCCAGCCACCTGATCAACAGAGAAACCTTTTCCAGCAATCACCTGTTGAGTCTCCGCACCAAGATCAGGAATTTCAACAGCTGGTTTCAGTTGACTGTCCAGAGGAGTATGACCAAATTTGTGTTGTCAAGTATTATCTTCAACGTAGCACCAACACAGGAATAAAACAGCAACAAGTCACGAACACAAGAACTAATCTCAATAGCCTAAGGCGTGTGAAATCACACTGCCCTCAAGGGTTTATCCGCGTGGTGCGCAAACCCTCAGGATACAACAGACCCCTCCCGGCAAATAAACCGAGGTAACATGACAGCAATAATATAATATAGATGAAGCAGGCAATGTAGAACCAAGAACAAAATAATAGATGAGAGGGAATTTTTAGAACAAGAAATATGTGCCAAAAAAAAATGTGCACCACGTAATGCACACTGTTATAAAAGATGGAAGGCAGCTTCTGTTTCAATATTTTTTTTAAAGTTGCCGAAGTCCACTGTTTAGTGGTGCATATGGCCTCTTTTAATAGCTGCCAATAGCTAGCATTAATTTCGGATCAGTATAGCCAATAGACTGAACGTGCAACTTCTGAAGTTTTGAAACTGGTCAAAAGTGATCATTCACTAGTGCTGTATGTTGCCTTTTTATAGGATCAAATCAAAACAAAAAACAAAATATGTAACTGACCAAAAAAAAAAATTAAAAAAAAAAATGCTTTCTCAAATATAAAATTATTTTTACAAAAATTAATTGGATAAAATAATAAAAATTAATAACATTAATTTTACACTTGTTGTGTGATAATAACACAAACAAAATAAATATTTAACTTTTAAAATATCTCAAAAATATCCAACAATCCCCCACATATTTCAAAAGTTAAAGAAAACATTTAGGAGATTAAAAAATTCTTGGGTCAACATCTTGGATGTAATGTATCGGATTTGTATAGCAAGCTATGGAACCAGACCTAGACTGATAAACTTTACACACAATGAATTGGTGTAGCAAGCTATGGAACCCAAGACACTTAATATGTGTTAGAGGTCTATCAATCACATTACACCCCCACAATTCTTGCTGTTACGACGTTTTGCGCTAATAGGCCATGCACGCGCCCGGTATTCATGATTGCTCTAGAGATTTCGTCATGATCTCATGCAAGCGGCCCCACTTGACACTCATATAGGTGATTTCATCTAGTGCATGCTGCAAATCATACACCACCCATAAGGGATATGAAAATCATTAAAAGCTTTACAAGCTTATCCTCTCAATAATGCAGTATCAAGCACTTTCTCAATTACACCATAGGAAATGGACACAAAACAAGATTAGTTTTGTGTGCTAGTAGAACTGACGAGTGACTTGTTCTTACCCATTGAACCTTCTTCATGGGATCTCCAATCACAAAGGTTGGGTTCCCATCACTCGTTAATTTCAATTGGCTTAATTCTCATTCCCCTCAATGTATCACATATTGATTTTCTTCCCAGGGGCTTTGTTAGAGGATCTGCCAAATTCACCTCTGACTTCACATAATCGATCGATATTATTCCATCTTTTAGAAATTGCTTTACCACATTATGTCTCAATTGTATATGTCTATTTTTGCCATTGAAGGTCTTATTTTTTGCAACGGCTATTGCCGATTGACAATCACAATGCATCGACACTGATGGGGTTGGTTTAATTCCTAAAGGAATATTTGCCAAGAAGTTTCTCAACCACTCAGCTTCACTACCACCCAACTCCAGAGCTACAAACTCTGACTCCATAGTAGATCTAGCAATTATTGTTTGTTTGGCTGATCTCCAAGTAACTGCACCACCACAAGTGTGAATACATAACCACTAGCGGATTTTGTCTCATCTGAATCAGATATCCAGTTAGCATCACTGTACCCTTCTAGTACAGTGGGAAATCCACTATGTATAATACCATAGTTCATGGTACCTCTCAAATATCTCATGATTCTAGCAAGTGCCTCCCAGTGATCCTGACTAGGACTTTGAGTATATCTATTCAATCGTCCTACTGCATATGCAATGTCAGGTCACGATAAATTCATCATTTCTTTTAAAGTCCTATTTTTTCTTTCAGCTATACCATTAGATTCGGGTGAATATGGGGGAGTTACCTCATGTATTATGCCTTCTTTTCCACAAAATTCATTAAATAAAATATATTCGCCTCCCCTATCAGATCTAACCCTTTTAATTTTTCTATTTAATTGATTTTCTACTTCAGCTTTATATAAAAGAAACATGTCAAATGCTTCATCTTTATTTCTAATCAAATAAACTTTAGCATATCTAGAAAAATCATCTATAAAGGTGACATAATATTTTTTACCTCCTCTTGTCATTGTTTGTTTTAAATCTCCTAGGTCGGTATGAATTAAATTAAGTAATTCAGTTTCACGATGCACCGGGGGACAAGATTTCTTAGTTAATTTTGTTTCAACACATACATCACATTTACCAAGTTGTTTATTACTTAAAGTAATCATACCAAGACGTTGCAATTTGATAACATACGAAGAATTGGTCCTAGTCTAGCATGCCACATATCGTACGAGTCAATCAAATACGCAGAAGAAGATGCATTATTATTAAGAATTTCAACAACATTGAGTACAAAGAGTCCTTGGTCACAATATCCCTTCCCCACAAAGACATTATTCTGTGTCATTACAATTTTTCTGGATTCAAACAAAACCTTAACTCCAAACTTTCCCAATAGGGCCACAGAAATTAAATTTGTCCTTATGCTAGGCACATGCAACACCTCATTAAGAGCCAAAGTTTTTCCCGATGTAAGCTTTAGCAATACTTTCCCTTTTCCCAAGATCGTAGCGGTTCGAGAATCACCGAGATAAACCAGTTCATCTCCATCCTCTATAGCAGTGTAAGAGGTGAAGGCATCTTTGCTCACACAAATGTGTCTGGTAGCCCCAGAGTCTACCACCCATTTGTTCACATTGGTCACCATATTGACCTGAGAAACGACCGCGACTATAATGTCATCTCCTTCACCCTCAACCAAACTGGCCTTAGGCTCAGGAGGATTGTCGCCTCTCACTCTATGTCGGCATTGCGATGCATGATGACCTGACTTACCACAAATATAGCACATGCCTTTCTTTTTGAAGTTGGGGTTAGATGCACGAGGGATATTATAATTTTTATTATTATAATTGTAACCAGGTTTATAATCGTACCTTTTCTTCTGAGATTGATTCTGAATGATGTTTGCACGAGCAGCTAGTACCTTTGCCCTTGCAGTCTGACACTCTTTCCTGTTGGTATCTTCAATTATTATATGAGTGACCAGTTCTGATAGAGAGAGTTGCTTGTGTTTGTGCTTCAGTTGTTGCTTGTAATCCTTCCATGAAGGAGTCAGCTTTTCGATCAGAAGGCCAGCTACAAACTCATCATGTAGATTGATGTTTTCTGACTTCAAATCCTCCAAGAGCTTGTGGTATTCATCGATATGAACTTTGATGTCCTTGTCTTCAGTCATTTCCCAATGGTAGTGATTTCCAATGACAAATTTTTACTTTCTGGCATCCTCAACAGTATACTTCAATATCATTGAGTCCCATATCTCCGTTGCACCCTTGTAGGAACAATAAACATCGAACAACTCATTAGACAATGTACTAATTATTGTGTGACGGCATACCTTATTATAATATGTCCATTCCTCAAGCTGTTTGGAATTGGCCGATGATGGCTTGGCATCGGTTAGAGCAGACGCTACTCCATGCATGTCAAGGACAGTAGAGACACGCTCCTGCCACCTTCGAAAGTTCTGGCCACCAAAGACTTCGATTTTGGAGATGTCAGGAAATGGCTTTGCATAATTGATGGCCGACGGCGACGGTTGGACAACAGAAGCGCCATTGTTGGTTAGTGTTTGTTGCTCCTCGACGATTACGTTGTCAGACATATTAAACCCTTGAGATTGTTGTCAAGTATTGTCTTCAACGTAGCACGAACACAAGAACAAAGCAGCAACAAGTCACGAACACAAGAACTAATCTCAGTAGCCTAAGGCGTGTGAAATCACAATGCCCTCAAGGGTTTATCCGCATTGTGCGCAAACCCCCCAGGATACAACATGCCCCTCCCGGCAAATAAACCGAGGTAACAGAACAGCAAGAATATAATATAGATGAAGCCAATGAAGAACCCAAGAACAAAATAATAGATGAGAGGAAATTTTTAGAACAAGAAATATCTGCCAAAAAAAATGTGCACCACGTACTGTTATAAAAGATGGAAAGCAGCTTCTGTATCAATATTTTTTTTTAAAGTTGTCGAAGTCCACTGTTTAGTAGTGCATATGGCCTCTTTTAATAGTTGCCAATAGCTAGCAATAGCTAGCATTAATTTCGGATCAATATAGCCAATAACTACCATTAATTTTGGATCAGTATAGCCAATAGACTGAACGTGCAACTTATGAAGTTTTGAAACTCGTCAAAAGTGATCATTTACTAGTGTTGTATGTTACCTTTTTATAGGATCAAATCAAAACAAAAAACAAAATATGTAACTGACCAAAAAATAAAAAATAAAAATAAAATATGCTTTCTCAAATATAAAATTATTTTTACAAAAATTAATTGGATAAAATAATAAAAATTAATAACATTAAATTTACACTTATTGTGTGATAATAACGTAAACAAAATAAATATTTAACTTTAAAAATATCTCAATATATCCAACTATTCGAGCATGAAACATCAGCAATTCCAGACAGATTCTACACATATGAAGAAAGGTTTGATTAGATATGCAATTTCAATATGATATCAATACATCTAATTAGTGTAGCCGTTGGACAATAACTTTAAATCTTTAAATCTTTTATTCACTTCAGCATCATCTGTAACCTTCCTGACACGATAAGACAGCTGAAACCTAGAGTTAACCACATTCTTCACCTCAACTTTAAAAAGGCAAGTCTTGTCAACCAAACCAAACATTTCCTTTGGAAAGGACAGTTGGCAGGCTTCTGCAGAAAATGTAAACAATATAAAAATTAAACTTAATGCATTTTTAAAAAAGAAAGAGCATAGAATTTAAAACAACCTCATCAAAATCCTTCAATTCTTCAATAGTTTTTCTATCACTAAGTTTTAGCCATTCATCTTCAGAAGTTAATTTTGGAGAATCAGAAAGTTGACTCAGTACCATGGGCATCGAGTTTGTTTTCGGATTGCCTAGAAACGATATTAGTTAATTAGGTACATGTATTCCAGAAATTAAAATATGAGTTGGATGAATATTTTAAATGTAAATGTAACCTTCTCATCAGTTCAGCGGCTGGTTCAATGGCAGGATTGAATATAAGTTTGGTACACAGCGTTGCATTCTGCGGTCCGACTTTCGCTGTACAGTATTAGATAAACTCAGATTAACGAATATTCCAATAAAAAAGTAATATAGAATAAATTTTAACAAATGTTAGAAACCAGCCCTTTGAAAGTTTTGACCTTAGCATCACCAGAAGCAAGATGACCATTCAAATCATCCACAAAAGAACCGAAAAGGACACATTCAATCTTAACGTTGTTGATTAAAAGCAAGGCAAAAAAGTTAAAATATAAAAATCATAAAGAACAGACAGAAGATATCATCAAGTTACCCATCATTTTCCAGCTCAATGACATTCATTTTAGTCTTCTTGCCATCCTTTTCAATCTCCCTTTCGGTTCCAAGACCAGTTAGAAGACCAATAACATCTGTGTAGCAATTATTTAAATTAAATGAACATATATTTCAGTATGAAATTAACCAAATAACTGATTAATAAGACTTACCAACTAAATAGCTTTGATCGAAAACACTGGATAGTATATCTCCGAAAGAAACAAAGCTATAAGGTATGACATTCAGAGTTGATTGGTTCAGAGATTGAACATCAGTTCTGTACTGAAAGTTAATCTTGTACCAATGACGGGTTGTCCTGAAATCACCACTGTTTGAACCAACTCCAAAATTGGTCATCACGATAACCTTTCCTTCTTGTAAACGATTTTGAAAACGATAGACCAGTGCCTTGCTGACCGAAGCATGAATTCTTGATCCCTGCAAAAAAACAGAAGGAAATTTAATAAACTATGTAATACGTCAATGAAATAAATAGGTATAATTAGATGTTTGACAAACCCTCTCATCGATGAGAACCATCTCCAAAGAATGGGATATTCTTGATCCATTAAAACCAGGAGCCAAACATAGACGAATTATCTGTACTTTAATCAACCAATCTTCCTTTTCAGCTGTTATGGCAGCGACTCCATCGTATGTCTGAGCCATTTGAATTTATTTTGCAGAGGAAACAAACGAAGGAAGAAGAGAAGACAACACCAAGGCCAGGTTTGTACACATTTTTATAGAAGAAAGGTAACCTTTGAAGGAAAATACATTCAACAAATTGGAATCAACGAAAATTTTAAATGCGGGCAGCAACAGCCAATAAAAAGGGACACACATTGGAAGTATTAACCTGGTGATTATTTCCAATGTATACAGAAGGTAACTATACAACTACATTGAATGGAAGTTTTGCTTTCCAATACATTCAATGGCAGCTAAACGAGTAGCAAAGAAAGCAGAAAGAATAGAATACATTGTTTTCATTGAAGTTTTGAGAGAAATTTTACATTCATTACACAATTAGTTACTGAACTAACTGAACTATATTTATACTAGGAGCTAGGAGCTGATGAATCAGTTTTGAAAACCATAACTACCTAACTGATTCTGTTACAGTTATTTTACACGTTTTTCACACTTGAAGTATATTACCTTACTCTCATAGGCCCCCTCAAGGTCAAGGTGGTTGAGGATAGGAGACCACCTTGAGCTTGGTCCTAGAATCGGTGAACAAAGCAGACGCCAAAGGCTTGGTAAGAGGGTCTGCGAGTTGACAAGCAAAGCAGCACATCTTTGGACCGGGAGGACTTGTTCACCACTTTTTATCTAACAAAGTGAATATCTAATTCCATGTGCTTTGTTCGGGCATGAAGAATAGGATTATGAGCAAGCAGAACTGCACTCAGGTTGTCAGATAATATCACAGGATTGTGATCACGAACTTGAAGCTCGGTTGCGGGGATTCTAGCCGGAGGAGTTCGGAGGTGGTGTGTGCCATGCTTCGTATTCACCTTACGTGCTTGATTTGGCTACTAATGGTTGCTTCTTCGAACTCCATGACACTAGATTGGGCCCAATGAAGATGCATGTGCCAGATGTGGAGCGTCTGTCATCGGGGTCACTAGCCCAGTCCGAGTCACCGTAGGCACAAAGGGACATTTTTGCATCAGATATGGCTGGTTGTAGCAGTAGACCAAATTGAGTAGTTGCACTAAGAAATCGAAGGATGCGCTTGACAGCCTTCCAGTGAGACTCAAGAGGAGATGCCATGAATTGGCACGCCTTATTGACACAGAATGAGATATCCGGCCTGGTTAAAGTCACATATTGGAGTGCCCCTACAATGGATCGATATAGGGATGCATCTTGTAGTTTGTCAGTGCCATGCTTACTTAACCTGCAATTGCTTATCATAGGTGTAGAAATCCCTTTGCAATCTGTCATGCTTTCTCTTTGTAACAGATCCCGAATGTATTTGGATTGTTTTAGTAGCATGGAGCCATTGGACAGGTATTTGACTTCTATGCCAAGAAAGTAATCAGGCTTGCCAAGATGCTTGAGTGCAAATGCTGCATTTAATTTTCTAATCAGATCAGAAATGAGTTTGGCAGAAGAGCCTGTGATTAGGATGTCATCAACATAGATCAACATGTATAGAGTGACTCCATGACTGATGTATATGAACAATGAAGGATCGCAGCAACTAGCTTTAAATCCAAACTGTAGTAAAGTTTGTGTTAACTTTTCATACCAGGCACGCGGGGCTTGCTTGAGACCATAGATGGCTCGATGTAATCTGCAAACCAGTGTTTTATCTGAGGATACAAAGCCAGGAGGTTGTTGCATATAGACTTCTTCATGGAGGGTGCCATTTAGAAAGACGTTATTCACATCTATTTGTTGAATGTCCCACTTGTAGGTGATAGCAAGTGTGAGGATAACCCGAATTGTGACCGGTTTAACAACTGGTGAAAAGGTTTCACTAAAATCAGTCCCAGCCTGTTGATGGAATCCTTTTGCGACAAGTCTGGCTTTGTACTTGTTAACACTGCCATCTGGATTCTCATTCACCCGAAATACCCATTTACAACCTATGGCTCTTTGATCAGCCTCTGGCTCATCTAGTTTTATGGCTAGTATGACCAGGGTTTTGTGCAAATTATATCCTATTTTCACCCAAATTAGATTAGATTGTCCTCAAGCAAGGTTTTGAGTCTCTAAAGTAGTTTTAGGTTAAATTATCCAGTTTTGAGTCAAATAATGCACTTATAGTTATTTCTTTGTTTTCAGGTTAAGTAGAAGTTGAGAGAATAAAGAAACAGGGGATTCGCCTCGCGAGAGTTTTGCTCGCCTCGCGAACCTGAAAGCCAACAGAACAGTGAAAATGACATCCTCTCTGTTCCAAGAAAATGCAAGGTCTCTGGTTCGCCCCGCGAAGAAGATCTCGCGTCGCGAGTAATCCAACCCTGAAGACCAGAAGTCAGCACGGTTTATGCATGCTAAAGGTCACGACTGTGGCAGTTTGGAAATTGAAGAGTCTCGCCTCGCGAGCATCCATTCGCCTCGCGATCCTGGAAGTCAGAAAGCATCACGGTTGGCCCCTGATGTTCATAACGGGCGTAATAAGAAGACCCTTCCAATTCTCGCCTCGCGAAGGTGTGTTCGCCTCGCGAGAATACCAAAGGTTGCTGACTGTTCACAAGATTCGCGCCGCGAGAGAGGCTTCGCCTCGCGAGAGGGCAAAAATTCCTGAATGTTAT
This sequence comes from Sophora flavescens, assembly GCA_030762895.1. Classification (NCBI taxonomy): domain Eukaryota; kingdom Viridiplantae; phylum Streptophyta; class Magnoliopsida; order Fabales; family Fabaceae; genus Sophora; species Sophora flavescens. The sequence goes on from CM061064.1 coordinate 39,862,815, forward strand.
AAATAGCTGTCTAGGCAGATTATGAACAACTTTTGCTTCTCCATTGTGCTGTTTACATTTTTTTTTTGTGTTTTCGTTTTTTTTATGGAGAACTAAGTTTCTAAGATTAATCTATTGTAATTGATTTCTACCGTACTTGAGGTTCTGTGATCTCTGTTTTGTATGTTTTTCCCTTTTCAATGCCATATTGTACATTTCTGTTTGTTTAATTCAGGAGTGTATAGTGTTGTGTTGATTCATTTCAGTGATGTTATGTTCCTATACTTAATCGCGTTTGTTTAATTCGCGTGTGTTCATTCATGTTCGTTTAGTTCATGAGGGCTTAACCCCGTTTGTTCAATTCGGGAATAGGAACATACATCCGTAGTAGTGATTTCGTTTGTTAATTGTTACTACAACTGATAGGGGAATAGAATCTGCTTAGGGCTTGGGATTACACGAACCGATGATAGTTGTGAAATCAAGAACACTAGATTAATCGTTTTTGGCCATTTGATAACCTCTTTGAACTGCCTTGTTTTATTGCTCTGTTTGCATTGTTTTAATTTCTTTATTTGCATCCCAATCCAACCCCCCCCCCCCCCCCCACCCAAAAAAACAGTTTTAAAACCCGCTCGTCCTTTTTTGCGCATGTGCGACAGCGCGACCAAAATTGACGCGAACAAGGGACCAAGTATTGTTAGCCTGTAGTGCATCAAATTATGTTTTCATAGCAGCCTGCCACTGTGAACTTGCCAAGGCTTGCTTTACACTGGTTGGTTCAACATGTGCTAAAAAGAGGCGTGGTTTAAGACTGCCAGTCTTTGATCTAGTGACCATTGGGTGAGTGTTTTGATCATAGGTAGAAGGAGCAGTGTTGATGGTAGAAAGATCATTCGGATTAGAGGGAGCAGTTTGGTCATAGGGCATAGGTGATGAATCAGGTGGCAAGACTGGATCTGAGGAAGTGGGAAAGTTGAATGGAGTTGTCTACTGCAGTGGAAATATTAGTAGGGAGAGGAGGTGGGGAATGTTGAGATGAGATAGAAACAGAACTATGAGTCACTTGGGCAGGACTGTGAGGTGCCAAACTGTCATGAGCCAATAAAGGTAATGAGGAAGAAGATAAGGACTGACATGAGGAAGTGGTGGTGGGGACTTTTGGAAATAATTGAGAGAAAGGAAATTTGAATTCATTAAAAAGTACATCTTTGGAGATATACACACGACCATCTGGACTGAGGCACCTGTGACCTTTGTGACTTGGAGAAATTCCTAAGTAGATGCACTCAGTGCTTCTAAATTGAAGCTTGTGCTTGTTGTATGGCCTGAGTAATGGGGAAGCAGGCACAACCAAATGCTCTAAGTGCAGCGTAGTCAGGAAGAGAATTATAAAGAGCATGATAGGGAGAAGTGAACTCAGACAGAGCTGAAGTTGGCAATCTGTTTATTAAATGCACAACTGTTGTGAAGCTATGGTCCCAAAACTTGAGAGGCATGGATGCATGAGCAAGTAGAGATAGTCCCATTTCAACTATTTGGCGATGTTTTCTTTCAACAGTGCCATTTTGGTGTGAGGTGTGTGGACAAGTGAGTCGGTGACTCACTCCAAGCTCATTTAAGTATTTTGTGAAGCATCTAAACTCACCTCCCCAATCAGATTGAACAGCTCTTATAGTTTTTGAAAATTGAGTTTGAATGAGAGTGAAGAACTGCTTAAAGGCAGGTAGTGCATCTGACTTGTTTTTGAGAAAATATATCCATGTATGCTTCGAACAAGCATCTACAAATGCTATATAATAGAAGTAACCTCCATGTGAAGAGGAAGGCGCAGGCCCCCACAAGTCAGTGTGTACAAGTTCAAAAGTTGTAGTATGTGTGTTAGAGGAGGGAGGGGCATATAGCCTATGAGATTTTCCTAAGCAACATGCATTACAGAAGTCAAAGACAGTTTTATTCATGACTGGAATATTACACAGTTGTAACACTTTCTTTATTGCCTTAGAGTTGGCATGGCCTAGCCTAAGATGCCAAGTAGAAGTAACTGTATTCACAGGACTTGATTGAGTATTATGTGAGGACTGAGTACAATTTTGCACAGCACTACAGATATCAGGAACATTACTACTACTAGAATTGCAGTTGTGACTACTAGTACAAGCTATGGGTGAATGAACAGTATTACTTGACTTGTCAGAAAGAGAAAAAGGTCCCTTGAGCAGAGGCAGGCCTTGAAAGCTGTATAGGCCATCAGCTCCTAGGGTACCCTGAAGAAGGACATGCTTAGACACCTGTGATTTCACAAAGCAAGAGTGAGGATGGAATTCAAAGAATACATTGTTATCTTGAGCAAACTTGGATACAGAAATTAAATTCTTGGTTATAGTAGGCACATGTAATAGTTGTTTTAGGGAAAGCATAACATTAGGATGTAAATGGGAGGGAAACTGGGAAGAACCAACTGAGTGTATGTTTAAACCTTGTCCATTTCCCATGTGCACTTGATTAGTGCCCAACATAGGAGGTGCCCTGCTACAAGTTGTTGATGTCTGGTGTAAGGTGATGAGAAGCACCTGAATCTAAGAACCATGACTGTGAGTCAAGTCCTCCAGGAATGGCAACATCTTGGGAGAAGGTCATATGATTCAAGCTTGGTGCAGCTTGTGAAATGTTCATATTCTGTGAGTTGTGTGGGTTATTCACTGATTGTGAGCCTTGCAGTGCCAAGAAGGCACTTGGCTGAGCCTGTTGAGTGTGTGTTGATTTGTTAAATTCTGTTGTGAATGCTGCTGAAATGAGCCATGTTGGCTTGCTGGATTTTGTTGTGAATGCTGCTGAACCGAGCCATGTTGAATGGTCTGATAGTTCTGATTATTTCAATAAGTCTGTTGGCCCTGATTGTTCTGCTTTGGCACAAAACTCTGATCAAAACTGTACCAACAGTGATAGGCATCATGACCATACCTATCACATAGCTGACATGTTGGACGATTCCCTTGGCCTCTTCCACGCCCCCTGCCTCGACCAAATCTGCCATTTCCTTTTCCTCTATTACTGGCCTGAAAGTTATTTTGAAAGGTGGAGCTGTGAAAGGAGCCATCTGAATTGGTGTTATCTTGATTGTGTGTCTGAGATATTTGAGCCACATTTGCTGAAATATTCGAAAATGACAACTCTTGTCTAAACTTGTCCAGTTGTGATTCTTGCACTAGGAGTAGGGCTTCTATCTCAAAGAGTGAAGGTAAATCTGATCTTGCATATATCATCATAACAAATTGGTTGTATTCTTCTGGCAGACCTTCTAAGATTGCATCAATTTGGTCTTGCTCAGTGATTGAGTCTCTAATTGCAACTAGAGTATCCGCAATTGATCTAATCCTCAGCACATATTCAGTGATTGTTCTATTAGTTTTCTTTGTTGATTTCAACTCAGATCTAAGTTGTCTCACTTTTGCCTTCAAATGAGCATAGAAAAATTTGTGTATCTTATCCCAAACTTGCCAAGAATGGCGACAACCAATTACTCTAGGCAAAACAGAATCAGAGAGTAGATAACAGCCAGGTAAAGAGCATTTGATCCTGTACTAACCATTTATCATATGCATCTGAAACTAAATCAAGCTCTCTATCAGTTTCTGAATTGTATTTTGCAGGGATGTTAGGGTTACCACAAAACGGTGTAGTTTGTGTGAAGCTATCACTCCTTCAACCTGTTGATTCCACAGAAGGAAGTTCTTGTCATCCAGCTTGATTGACAGAGAAGGTGCAAAAGAAATTGTTGAGTTAGCATTTGCTGGTGAGGATGCGGAGCGATTTACTGGTGAAGACGCCATTGTTGAAGCTTCAAAGCTTTTTCGGCCCCAAGAAAAGAAGCTACTGATACCATAAACGAGTAGCAAAGAAAGCAGAAAGAATAGAATACATTGTTTTCATTGAAGTTTTGAGAGAAATTTTACATTCATTACACAATTAGTTACTGAACTAACTGAACTATATTTATACTATGAGCTAGGAGCTGATGAATCAGTTTTGAAAACCATAACTACTTAACTGATTCTGTTATAGTTATTTTACACGTTTTTCACACTTGAAGTATATTACCTTACTCTAATAGCAGCAATCATTCGTGAAGACCAATGGGAAAGAGAGTTTGATGGTGAGATGTATTGAAAGCATCAGAAAACACCTTGAGCCGCAATCTGTTTCATTGGAACTGGGTTCGATATAATGGTTCCTTTTATATTTGTCTGCAAAACTGTTTTATATATTATAGATTTTTGATTTTTTATTAACATTTTTAATTCAAAAACTTTCCAATTAGAGAAAGATTAGCAGTAGCTTATTGAAGAAACATTCACTATAGACATGACACTTGTAAAACTTTCCAATTGATGTGGCTGTATATATATATATATATATATATATATATATATATATATATATATATATATATATATATATATATATATATATATATATATATATATATTATAGATAGATTATAGATTCAACCACTTTAGATCTTTTCATTTTCAACATTCACACTTCAGGAGCAAGGTGATATAGTTCATTTATGTTGATGTTTTGTTAACTCTACTTTATTCTATGAACTATTGGTTGTCGATGTATTAGTTACTATTTCTAATGACATTTGAATGCTTTACTACCGTTCTTGTGTTTTGGAGATTCATTGATATGGTAGGAGTAGTGATTGATGATGTTTGCCTCTTGTAATTAATACCATTAGTTGAGTAATCTAGGAATAGGTTATTTGATTAGTGTGGTTTGTCAAACAATTTCATGGAGTTTAATCATCGGCTTAATTAATTAGACCTAAGGAATTATGATAATTAGTGAAGCTTGATAGAATTAATCACCTAAGGAATTAGGGGTTAGTTAACTTAGGGAATTGGACCTTCAACCAACCAATAGGAATTAGGATAATTAGGGTTTTAGCAATTCAAAGGATTCCTTTTCTATGAGGAACTCGAATGCATAATTGGACGAAATTGGATCCCTAGCACCTTTGATCTTGTTTATCCCTCTTTTCCAAGTTGGTGTTGATCATTAATTAAGAAAATACCAAAAATATTTTACTTTTGATGGTTTTGTTGCATGTTAATTGAGCTCATTTCCTTCCAAACGATTGTCTAAATAGTGGTTCAATTTGAGAAGTGATACTTGTCCGCGACCCCTGAGAATGATATTCGGTCTCACCATCGTATTACTTGTTTGCGACTAGGTATACTTGTCGAAATCGTAGGAATGAATCTGTCTCTATCTCTCTCAGTTTTTTCATTCTTGCCACCATCCCAAGCCTTCTTTGCAAACAGTATCTCTGTGATTCTCCTATACTAAACAAGGTATTCTTGCTTCTCCTCTCTCTCTATCTCACACTCTCTCTCACTCTCTCTCTGTCTCTCTCTCTCTCTATTCCTTTGAAAACATGAGCACCATGTTGCTACGCTAAATGATAACCGTTTCTTTGTGTCGATGTTGCAGAAGAAGAAGAATGACGACTAAAACAACAAGATGACAATGGTAAGCATTCTTGAAAATGAAAAGTCTATCAAATTTTGTCCAAATGAAATTTGTTTTTACTGTGACTGAAATTCGAATATCTGGGTAATTTTAATTTTTTAATTGGGAATCTCTCTGATTTCGATTGCAGTTTCTATAGTTTCTGATAGGGGTCTCGGAAATGGGAAGCAGAAAAGAAGAAGAGAATAAAGGGACTATAGTTCACTGTCTTTTATTTCCTTTTTTTAAAAAATATATTCATATCATGTAAGAAAATATATTCACAAGCTTTAATATTCCAGCAAAGATTTGAAGCCTTGCGATGATTCACAACCTTTTTCTACGGTACCATCAGTTTCATCTTCGTCTCCTTCCTCCATTTGAGACCGGTTATCTTATGATTTATCAATCAATATTTTATGTGAATGTTTATGTTGTTTAATTGTTTCTTTCATTTATTTGACACAGCTGTAATGGGTTCCCTCAATGCAGTTGAGACTGACAGGGAATATGAAAGGAATAGTAAAATCATAAAGTTTAATGTCATTGAATTGGAATATGATAGGTATATATCATTTACTATAAAATTTAATTACTTTTATTTTTTAATTTTTATATAGTTGTTTTTTCGTTTTATTATTTAGTTATTTCCTGCATATATTTGATTTATTGGTGCAGCTGTTTAAAATTAAACAATAATAATAGTATTAAACTATTTTTCATTTTATAGCAATTTCATCTTCAAGAACTATTCCCCTTACATATAATTCCAACCTCTTGCGAGCCTTCGGTTTTACGAGATCTCTGGATAATGTCGTGCCACTATGGTATGCTTAAGACTGCATTTTTTTGTTTCATTTGCATTATCTTTTTCTCTATTGTGAATTTATTCCCTACCTATGATTATAATAACTTCTGATTTATATTAGAAGAAGCTGATTTTTAGTTTTAAGGAACTAAAAACCTAAAGATGGTTTCCTCATTTTTTTTCAAGGTGCAGCAAGGAAGAATGACTTTTGATGTTTTTTTTTTTTTGTTCAATAACAATGGATGGAACATTAGAAAATGATATCATGCAGAAACATATTCATAATATTGTTAGACAAAGAGTGAATGTACTGCACATGGATATTCAACTCAAAGATCAAATGATTGCAACAACTGAGATAATAGAAATGTGAAGCTTCAAATATTGTTGTTGAAGTCTGGTACAACCAACAAGCTAATGAAAACATTGAAACTAGAGAAAAATATTTGAATTGTTTGATGATGCTGGGTTATAGTGTAGTATTTTTGGTTTCTTATTTTAGTTTTTGATGTTTTGATTAGTTTTCATGCAGCTGGCATATTTCTGAATATTTAAAATATTAATTCACAACTTCTTGTCATTTTGGTCACATCCTTTCATATTTTTATTTAGATGCAATTTTTTATTAGCTGTAATTCTTATAACACGTTATTGGTTGCATTGAAATTTTTATACCAATTAAGAAATATCCTAATGACATCAAGCACCGATTCTTTCATTTAAGTTAAATATAAATAAATCAACAAAATGAAAAATAAAATAATATAAAACATCCTAGCATTATAATCACTTGGAATGTTGAACAAACTCAATTACTCTTTAAATTCTTGATTCAACTTAATTAATGGTGATGTATTGAAAAGGACAACAGAATAAATTATCATAATTCTCCTTAAATGCCCACCAATTATTATTGTAATTATCATGAAAGTTGTATTCAAACTTATATTATTTAAAACGTTCTTCTTATTTAAAATTTATTTATGGTGAATTGATAATTTTTCCAAACCAACAAATGGTCAATCATAATTCTTATAGCATACAGGTTTTCAAAACAATTAAAGGATATCAATTTTCAAGATAATTAATAATGATAATGGTAATAATTTAAATAAATCATTGCTTAAACGTCCAGAACTTTAAATAAATTTATTAACAATTATTATATAACCATAACAGTCCAGTATTAAAATTAAATTACTAAGAAGAACTAAATGGTGTTTTTTTTGGAATCTTTACTATTTGCAGACCTTTAAGCTTTTATTTGTATAATTTATAATTAGAATCCTTTCAAACGTTGTATAAGGTATAATATTCGAATAACCGTTTGAACACCATCTTAAATGTTAGTTAAATACAAAATCATGTTTTTCATTGCAATGAACTCCTGGTTCAGTTCCTTCAAAAAAATGAATCTTGGTTCAGCTGAATTTTTAATGGTTTAAATGATTGATAATGGTATTTGTTATTTCGAACTTTAACCACATGGTGATGGTGTAAACAGAAAACACAAATTCAGAACTTATAGACAATTTTCTTACTCTGATATTTCTTTTTCATTTTGAATCAATAATCAAATTAACTTTAAAGATTCCAATAACTGAGCTAATTTAAAGAATTTCTCGATAACCGATATTTAAATATTTGACCCTTCATATCTTTATTTTAGTTTTTTTTTTTTGGGTGTGGATTTTATTTTAGTTTTAGTTATCATTATAATGGAATCTTGGTACAAGTGAATTTTAAATTGTGTAAATGTTTGTTAATGTTGTTTTTTATTTCCAAAGTATATAATTTATTGACGAAAATCAATTATCTTTAAAACATAATTTGAAAAGTTATAAACGATTAACTTATTATGATATTGTTTTCAATCAATAATCAATTTAACTTTAAAGATTCCAACTACTAAAATATTTAAAAGTCTTTCTCGGTTGGCAAAAGATTCTACTTATTTAAAGTTTATTTATGGTGATTTGATATTTTTTCCAAAGCAACTAATGATCAATCCTAATTCTTATAGTAACAATTAATCTTAGATACATGTTTTAAAACAATTAAAGCATATCAATTTTCAAGAGAATTAATAATCATAATGGTAATAAATTAAATAATTCATTTCTTATACAAAATCTCGGCTAAATATGATGAATGTTTAATATTATTTATTAAAACAATCACATTTGATTCATAGGGTGTGTTTGATTTGCAAAAATTCAGGGGACTGGACAACACAAAAATTTTTGTCAGGGGACATGACAAAAAAGGGGTGAGAGACAGGACAAAAACCCAAAATTTTGTCTCCCACCAAACCATGGACAAAAAGTTGTCCCATGGACAGGCTAACAAAAGACAAAATTATCCTTACATCTCTCACCTCTCTCTTCTATCTCTCTCCTCTCTCTCTCCCTCTCTCTCCCCTCTCTCCTCTCTCTCTCCTTGCTCTCTCTCCCCCTCTCCTCTCTCTCTTTCTCTCTCCTCTCTCTCTATACATAAGTATACAAAATTATATATTGTATATTTATATATTAAATAATATATATTATAAAGGGTATTCCAGTAAATTTAATATTATTTTGTTTGTGCTGTCTATTATCCATCAAACAATGTACAAGACAAAGAATTGTCTGTAACTCAAGGATTTATCCTGCTGTGCTGTACTGTCTGTCCTGTACTGTCCTGATACGTTTTGCAAATGAAACGCACCCATAATAAGTTAACAACCATAGTAACAAATAATTTTTTTTAAAGAATAGTAACAAATAATTATTATGTTTAAAAAATTCACCATTAAATAATAAAACAAATTCTACTAATAACAAAAAAAATAAAAGTAATGATACTTGACGTGAAACGCATCGACAATTATGTACTAAATAAAACGCGTGTATAATTAATTGGGAATAGAATAGTGATAATTCTCACGCCATTAATTTATATAATTTTTATATATCTTATGTACTTAATTATTGGTTAAGATATTTTTATTTTTAGAATCATTCTGCTTAAACTTTGATTGGTGTATAAATGTATAAGCAATTAAAGTTAATTATCAAAGTTAGTTTAGAAAATAGACAAGAGTTAAACATGCATCATTCCCAAAGACAGTGCAGCATTCTCTTATAACCTTTTAATGTAAAAAATAAATAAATAATAAAATAAAAGTTATTATCTCATTTATGTGCAAAAAGAAGAACATTCATGTAAGAATAATAAAATACTATCCTAACAAATTGCCATTTGTGTGAAATTGCAAGTGAATGGACAAACCTTTTTTGGAATTAGGGGTACTCCGCTGTTTGATATAAATCAAAAAATCAAATTATTAGTAATATATGTAATTGGAACTTTGTTAAATAAAAAAAATAATAGTTAAATAATTAATTAAATAATTCCATCACTATTGATTAAATAAATCAAAATGATTTTAAAGAAGAAGAAAAATAATAATATGATGGATAAATATATTTTCTAAAAAATGTTAACTTGAATGAAAGAGAGGAGAAAGAAATCAAATAAATTTTTACTAGAGAAGAAAAAATGATAGATAAATATGTTTTCTAAAAATGGTTATCTTTCATGGGAATAGAAGATATACTAATCAAATAGATTTTAAGGAGAGAATAAAAAGTTCAATATGAAACATAAATATATTTTATAAAAATAAAAATGATTAAACTTGTACGAGAAAAAGAGGACAAACATATAAAATATATTTTTAAAAGAGAAGAAAAAATAATATGGTAGATACTTTTTTCTAAAATTGGTCAACTTACACTGGAAAATAGAAAAATTAAATCAAACCGATTTTTAAGAGAGAAGAAAAATATTAAATATTTGATAAAAAAATATATCTATTTTTTTTGGTTTGAACCTACTATGAGAAGTGTAGCGTTGGCTCCTAATTTAATTTCTGACATGACATGTTTTAAAAAAAATACATGATAGATAAAGGGGATACAAAATGTTTATAAAAATATGAACAAAATATGATAGATAAAGGGTTGGAGGATACAAATGTTTATAAAAATATATGATTACTAAGATCATTCACAATTTTATATTATTAAAGGTGGTGGAAACTTGGGTGGTGTAACATCCCTGACTGCTTTATGGATTGACGACTGTCCCCACAAACCAACACGGGTCTTTTCAGCGTGCTTTGTCCTCAGCGTGATTTGTCCTCGCTCACACGCTTCCTAGGAAAACTTCTCAGGAGGTCACCCATCCCATAATTGCTCCAAGTCAAGCACGCTTAACTATGGGGTTCTTAAGTGATGGGCTACCGAAAAGAAGATGCATCTTGTTAGTATAGGTAGTACCAATCAATTCATATAAGCCTTCATCAACTGTATAGTCCCATACCTACACGGTCTCAGGATCCCTCTCATCGGGTGTGTAATCGGTTCATTCATGTGTCCCTCCGCCTAGAAGCCTGCCAGGAGCCGCTCCTTGTCTGTGCCTTCTTGCACCGGCGACCACTCCCCGCCCTCGTCGGCACCTGGGTGTTACATGCCCACCAGCTTCCGCTTGGTTCGTCCCCGAACCACACCATACCGGGAGAGGTGTCGCTCTGATACTAATTGTAACATCCCTGGCTGCTTTATGGATTGACGACTGTCCCCACAAACCAACACGGGTCTTTTCAGCGTGCTTTGTCCTCACTCACACGCTTCCTAGGAAAACTTCCCAGGAGGTCAGCCATCCCATAATTGCTCCAAGTCAAGCACGCTTAACTATGGAGTTCTTAAGTGACGGGCTACCGAAAAGAAGATGCATCTTGTTACTATAGGTAGTACCAATCAATTCATATAAGCCTTCCTCAACTTATAGTCCCATACCTACACAGACTCAGGATCCCTCTCATCGGGTGTGTAATCGGTTCATTCATGTGTCCCTCCGCCTAGAAGCCTGCCAGGAGCTGCTCCTTGTCCGTGCCTTCTTGCACCGGCGACCACTCCCCGCCCTCGTCGGCACCCAGGTGTTACATGTGATGCTATTAAGTGCAGCTTTAGAAATGAGACACGTTTTTTAAAAAAATATATTATGGATGAAGGGGGAATCAATGAAGAAAATATGATAGATATTATAAAAATAAAAATGATTAAACTTACACGAGAAAAAGAGGACAAACATATAAAATAGATCTTCAAAACAGAAGAGAAGTGTAGCGTTGACTCCTACTACGAGCAGAATCTGCTCCATGTTATCTACTTGGATTTCATTTTATCTTCTATAAAAACCACATATACATATGCAAAGTAAGAACCAGCTATGTAGAGGTTAAATTTCTCCCTTTCTCCCGGCTTTAGTTCTTTTTTTGATATGATCCCTTGCTTTAGTTCTGTACACCGAAGACAACACATATTTGAATTTTATACATGTTCGAATTTCAATAAATAAATAGTGAAACTCTATAGAATAAGTAAATAAGTGTTTTCCAATGCTTCTAGGTAAATGAAAAATAATTGTTCTTTAATGATGTTGTCAAGATTAGCTATACGAATTGAGAATTAACGATGCTTCCTGGAGGTTGTGATTGCAATTTGCATTAAATTTGAATTCCAATTTCTTGAATTGAAAAAGATGAAAGTAAAATATTAAGTTTTTGGAAGAAATGACATGTTTTTAAAAAATATATGATGAATGAAAGGGGAACCAATGAAGAAAATACGATAAATAAAGGGTGGTGGGGGAACCAAATGTTTATAAAAATATGAAGAAAATATGTTGTGTATGATTATTATGATCATTGTCAAATTTCTATTATTAAAGGGGGTGGAAACTTGGGTGGTTTTACTATGTGCAGTTTTAGAAATGAGACATATTTTAAAAAAATAAAAATAAATGACGTTTTTAAAAAAAATTATATATGATAGATTAAGGTGGGGAACCAATGAAGAAAATTTGATAGATAAGGGTGGTGGGGGGAACCAAATGTTTATAAAAAAAATGAAGAAAATATGTTGTGTATAATTACTAAGATCATTGACAAATTTCTATTATTAAATGGGTGAAAACTTTGGTGGTGCTACTATGTGCAGCTTTAGAAATGAGACATTTTAAATAAATAAAAAAGAATTGACATGTTTTAAAAAAATGTATGATTGATGAAGGGGGAACAAATGAAGAAAATATGATAGGTAAAGGGTGATGGGGGACCAAGTTGTTATAAAAATATGAAGAAATTATATTGTATAAGATTACTAAGATCATCGACAAATTTTTATTATTAAATGGGGTGAAAACTTGGGCGGTGCTGTTATGTGCAGCTTTAGAAATGAAACATGTTTTAACTAAATAAAAAAAGAAATGACATGTTTTTAGAAAATATATGATAGATGAATGGAGGAACCTGTTGATTGTTTGGCAAGTGCACCAAATCGCGACAAGTAATAATAGTGTGAGTAGAGTATTATCCCACGAGGATTGAGATTAAGTAGCAACGTAAACTAAGTAATTGATATTTGAACCAATACAAATCATAGATCCAAAAGAGTAATTGATTTTTTTTTATCCAAAATTCTATCCAAAATGTTGTCACAAAAAAAAGATGAATGAATTAGGTTTTTCTTCTTTACCACACAAGCAAGTAAATGAAAGAATGAACAAATAGAATGAAATCAAAGTATTTAGGACGGTTAGGAGTCGGAATCCCTCAATTTTTCACCTAATGCAACCTTGTTAAACCCTAACTTCAATTCAATTCATTCAATTAACCTTTAAGTCACTAGTTTAGGTTTATCCCTAATTCCTTAGGTGATATCCTTTTGTTACCAATTAAGAACCCTAATTCCTTAGGTAATTCAAGAATTGGCACAAACATTACGCATGAGACTCATAGAAAGGTATTGCAATGAAGTTCTATTCCTAGAATCAACATCACAACAATAATCTACTTCAGATCTAGCATGAACACAAATTTTCTAATTATGCATTCACACTTATAATCAATTTCATAGATGGCCAATCAAAGAAATGCATTAAGCATAGAAGAGATTACCTACTTGAACGAATTTGAATTGAAATCAAAGGTGAAACGAACTTACATCAAGATCCAAATGAGTTCATCCTATCCTAACCAAAAAGATTTAGAAACTCATAGTAGAAAACTGAAAATTGGATGATATAGATGAAGATTGGGGTAGAGAAGCCATGGATTCTTCAATTCTTCCTTCCAAAATCTCTTGAACAACCATGAATCTTGAAAATGCTCTCAAATGTAACTGTTTCGCCCTCAAAATGATCCAAAAGTCCCTCAAAATAACCGCCGAACAAAATTTATAGTGACAGGGACAGCAACTAGCGCTGGGTGCTGACATCAGGGCGCTGGGCGCCAAGCTTGGACTGAAGCTGATGTTGTCTGTCTTCTAACCAGCACTGAGCGCTGGTATACTGGCACTGGGCGCCATAAATTCCTGCTTCTGTCCCAGCTGAGCGTTGACTCTGGAACTGAGCGTTGGAAATCATGCTTTCTGTCCCAGCTGAGGGCTAGGAATTTGGTTGAGCGCTGGGACTGAATTCCCTCTTTTCCTACACATTTCAAATCAATTTTTAAGTGTGTTTTCCTTCAAACAATGAAATCTAATAGTCAAACTTCTAGCAAATGAATTTGTGTATTTTTCTATCCTTTTCCCTTTAGCTCTTAAGATTATATACATTTTTTTACTTTTATTTTCTATATGAATATGCATATGTTGCAGATTTATCACAATCCCAAACTTAGAGGTTTTGCTTGTCCTCAAGCAAACATTTAAGCACAGAAAAGGGTAACAAGAGGTGGAGTTTATGTTCAAATTCTCTTGTGAAACACAGTCCTCATGCAAGACCTCAACTCCTTACACTTTTGTAAAATACTCAAGCATCACACAATCACACATTAATTCCACTTGATCACAAGTTTCCTGCTTTAGAACAAGCAAACACACTACAAAATCAGCTCCATTGACTGCACAAGAAAACCCCTTGCAACCTCTCTATTTAGTGTTGCACACATACTCACTTGGTTATATTTGCTCTCACTTCCAATCATCATGCACTCCCCAATACTAATCTTGACAAGATGCTAAGAACATACATCACAAATGTTAATGCAACACATATCATGAGATCTTTTATTTGGGTGTAATGGGGCTAAGGTGGGGGTGGAAAAAATCAAGTATATAGGCTAGACTACTTTGGCTTCAAGGAATGTGGACTCTCTTGGGGCGTCCCTTACTTAGCCAATACACAAGAACATAGCACACAATTTATGCTATTTCCTTTTTATTTTATTTATGACTCTTTGTTTTCTCTTACTCTTTTGTTTTGTTTCTTCTTGTTTCATTCTCTTTTCATTCTTTTCTTTTTCATCTTTCTATTTTGCCTTTTTCTCACTTTTGTATACTTTCTTTGTTTCTTTTCCTCTTTTTGGCTTTTTCTAATTTTTTCTTTCTTTCTTTCTTTCAGTTTTTCTTTTTTCAATTTTTTTTTCTAGTAGGCACTAGGCATCTTTAGTGGCCTACTCACACCCCAAACTTCATTTGCTTGCTTGTCCCTAAGCAAGAGAACAACCCCAAACTTAAGTCCAAACATTCCTCTAAGCCAAAATAGTGGGACAATTTTTTTTTTCAATTTTTGGCTTGTAATGTGCTATCATTCCAAGAAAAATAGGCCAAGGCTCTATTGGGCATAGCAATGGCAAATGATAGGATATCAATTATGGCCCTGAGCTAAGCAAAGAAATTATTGCCTCAATCATATATGCATATGCAAGAACATTGCAACAATGACAAGCATTCAAGGCAAGAAAAGGTGAGAACATGCAACTGATGATCAATCACACATGAAAGAAATCAAGTAAAATGATGTGTTTGGGCTCAAAAGCTCATATTTTAGGATCATGTGCAAGAGAAATCCATGCATTCAACATTGCATTAATCATAGCATGAAATCTTGTTAAAAACAAGTTACAAGTATCAAAAGTCTCAATGAATCATGTGCTCAGCTAGTGTACAATGCATGATGTCAGAAATCTCAGCCAAGTACAAGTTCTATGCCCACAAGAGACTTTTACACAAACTCCACTCAAAACACCAGTGTGCTAATCAAAGAACTATATTTTACTCACGCACTCCACAGGCTGTAACAGAATTGAATTAAGGGATAAAGGAGAAAGAGTTAAGAGAACTTCCCCCCTTTTCCTTGCATTATCTAGCCTGTGGGATCTGCACACACTGCATACGGAGCTGGATGACACTATCAAGTCATCACTACAGAATATAAAGAACAGTTGTCAGCATGCCATGAGTTAATTTTTCAAAATTCACACATACTAAACAATGAAATATAAGACTCTACACACCCAGATAAGTTTTAGATCCACACAAACTTGTGATAGGTTCAGAACCATAATAACAAAACAAACAAAGTTCAACAACAAAACTAAGTCCTAACTACTGTGGTGACCCTCAATGGATCATCCTCGGCAGAATCTGATTCTTCTCCCTCTTCCTCAACTTGGGCTTCTTCCACTTCATCAGTGGTTGAATCATCAAAGTTAATCATTTCCAAAATCTACTGCTCGGTCAAAGGTCCTACAGGTAATCCTCCCAAAGTCTCCAGATCCACTCCTTGATTCTCCGCCATTCGATGGAGCATAGATTCCAGCCCTTGCTGGGATTGTAGAATGAGAGTGTTTAGGCGACACATGGCTTGGACATTGCGGTCCAATCGACCTTGGCGAAGTGCTACCCGCTCCAATTGCCCAGTGACCCTTGTAAGGCTAGTTTCTACATTCCCGATTCTCTCTGTAATGTCAGATTGCTGCTGTCCAATGGGTGGCCCCTGCTGTTCTGGTGGATCACCATGATTAGCTTGCTGTCCTATGGGTTCCACCTCCAGCTTCTGAATATCTTTTGTAGTAATGGCAATCATAGGCTTCACCAATATTTCTTCTCTTGAAACTTGCACACCAGCGTTTTCACATAGCATCGCAGTCACAGTAGAATGACCAAGAGCAGCGGAGGGAGATTGGGCAATTTCATACATATCCTGAGCAAGTATCTCACCCACATCAATCACTTTTCCCTCAATGATGCAATAAACCAACTATGCTCCAGGTACGATCACATCCGATACATTGGCACAAACTTGCAGTGTGTGTTGCACAAAGGTGCACCATGCTCTAGGAATAGACTTGAAATGTGATGCTTTCAACTTTCTTGGTATCCCACTCTTAGTGTAAGTCCATGATGCACCGAGACGGCATAAAGTAGTTAGCAATGTAGCCTCATCAACCTCTTCTTCCTAAAGTTTATCATACTCACATTCTGTAGGTGCTGGTGTCCGAAGGATAGAATTGAGGATATTGGCATTGTACCGAATTTCTTTCCCTCGAACAAAACTCCCATACTTATTCCCCTTTGGTGGTTCAGTTATGAATGCATTGGCATAGAACTCCTTGACCAACTCCTGAGACACCGGCTTCGGGAAGCTAACCAATGTATTCCACCGTCGATTCAGAATTTGCTGAACCATTTCAAGGCACTCATTCCTTCCCAACCGCATTGCTTTCTCATTCTGAATACTCCTGTGGTTGATATGATTAATATATCGCTGCTCATGCGCATGAGAGCAAAACAAGGTAGCATTATAGGAAGGGGAGGCCGTAACCTTCTTTCTTTTCTTTTCGGGTTCAATAGGAGCCATGATAACCTGTTACCAAGAAATAGACCACATGAGTAGGCAAGAAAAATAAGATGCAAACAAGTTGTTAACAGTGTAAAAGTCTAAAATTTTCCAAGAAAGCACAAGGTTAATCTGAGTATGTCACATGCAAGTCACGTAAGTGGGGAGAATCCTATCCCTACATACAGAGTGACTAAAAAAAATCGAAACAAACAAACACGGTGACATCAATTCAGCATATCTTCTAACATCAAGGCTCATTACATTCCTAATTCTCTCACTTTTTCTTTCAAGTTCCGAAGTGGTCACTAACCAAACAAGCGATTCAAGTCAACACAACAAATACAAATCATTGAAACATTTCATCAAACATGTGGTGTGTGTGTACTTGTTCAATATAGCTTACCCTAGCTCATATAAATGTGATACACTATGATTCAAGTCCATTTTCCTTGCAATTTTTCAAGTAGCATCCATAGAAACACTTCATCAAACACCTGTGGTGCTGAATATAAATATTTTTTTCTTTGACTTCAGTGTTTCACACTTAGAGATGCACCCACTCATATTTATCCAAACTACATGGCTTAAGCTCAAGCCAAGTATCATTCAACAACAGTCATGAGATAAAGACATCACAAGCACACCAATTAGCCATGGTTCAAGCAATTCAAATCACATTTACTCAGAAAATCAAACTTGTTCACTCACTGAGACCTTTCATCAAATATGTAGTGTGCACACTTTTTTCAACTTTTATGTACTTGGCTTATGTTCCTTTTTTTCCAGACTTTTCTAGTATGAAAATATATCTAAATTAGTTCCCCATACAACACAAAAGAAAACGGATTCGTGAGTGAATGTGAGGTGTGTGCTTGTGACTTTGTGTTCTTAGTGATGTACATGGCAAATGACTCCTTTTTATCACGCACAAGGTAAGGATAACAGAGATCTATATAGATAATCACCTTCAACCCACAAATCTATTCTTAATCAAGCATAGAATGTAAGCATGGAATGAGAGCCCAAGTTCCAAATGGAAAACTCAAACCAACAGGGAAAGGGTCATGAGAAGGATGGACATGAAGATTCATACCCGTTGAATTGGAAAGGAATACACGCACTTGACCCACGGGTTGATACCTTACCTTTCAAAGCACAAAGAAGGAGAAGAGTAAGGGTTTCGTTCTGGGTTGAGATGAATTCACGCGTGATTTGGGTTTTAAAACCCCAAACTAGCGTCCAACTTCCAGGTTTTTCAGAAAATTTCAGTGCTCAGCCTCACTTGGTGGCGCCCAGTGCTTGTTCCATCCATCCTTGGTGATTATGTTTCCACGCTCAGTGCCAGTTTTTAAGCTCAGCGCTATCAGAGGTCTCCTGCAGCATTTTTCACAACACTGATGCTATCCCTGTGATAGTCCTGCAAACAAGTTAGACCAAAATCTACACTCCAAAATGTAAAACTGAAAAAGAAAATAATTCTAATCTACTCTTGGGTTGCCTCCCAAGAAGCGCTCCTTTAACGTCACTAGCTTGACGCCGTATTTATATTCAAGGCTCTTGAAAACTCAAGGCGGCTTTTGCTCTCTCAAAGTCACCTCCAAAATATAGCTTCAACCTTTGACCATTCTCCTTAAATCTCCTTTTGGATTCCGGGTCTTCCACCTCAACCGCACCATGAGCCATAGCTTCTTTCATAATGAAAGGTCCTGACCATTTGGACTTCACTTTTCCAGGGAATAACTTCAAACGCGAATTGAACAATAGCACTTGTTGCCCTGGATAGAAGACTCTATGCAATATGTGCTTGTCATGATATGCCTTCACTCTTTGCTTGTAAATTGAAGCATTTTCATAAGCCATTAGTCTCATTTCCTCCAATTTATTCAGCTGCTCCAATCTCTTCTCACCGGCTAGAGTAGAATCAAAATTTAGAAATTTAAGAGCCCAATATGCTTTATGTTCAAGCTCCACCGGGAGATGACATGACTTTCCATAAACCATTTGATAA
Source organism: Sophora flavescens (assembly GCA_030762895.1). NCBI lineage: Eukaryota > Viridiplantae > Streptophyta > Magnoliopsida > Fabales > Fabaceae > Sophora > Sophora flavescens. Next base: position 39,881,801 of record CM061064.1, read on the forward strand.
GGAGAAAGACCAATTGGAGTCTTAAATGCTGTCCTATGATACCATAATACATCATCTAGCTTTCTTGACCAATCTTTTATTGAATTTGCAACAGTCTTTTCCAAGATCTTTTTGATTTCTCTATTAGATACCTCAACTTGGCCACTTGTTTGTGGATGATAAGGGGTGGCCACCTTGTGTTTCACATTATACTTGCTCAAAACACTTTGCAAATGATTATTGCAAAAGTGTTTCCCTCCATCACTAATAAACACTTGGGGCACTCCCAATCTCGCAAAGATATTCTTTTTGAGAAATTTAACAATTGTAGCTCCATCATTTGCAGGTGAAGAAATTGCTTCCACCCATTTGGACACGTAGTCTACTGCTACAAGAATATATTGATTGGAGTATGACAATGGGAATGGTCCATTAAAATATATCCCCCAACAATCAAACAATTCTACTTCAAGAATACTTTGCAATGGCATTTCATTCTTTTTTGAAATTCCTCCGGTTCTTTGACATTTGTGACATTGCTTGGCATATGTATGAGCATCTTTGAAAAGTGTCGGCCGGTAAAAACCACAATGCAACACCTTCGCTGCTGTCCGGTCCCCATTATAATGCCCTCCATACGGGGAACCATGGCAATGCCAAAGAATACTTTGAGCTTCATCTTGATCAATACACCTGCGAAGGATACCATCCGGGCAGCTCTTCAACAGAAATGAATCATCCTGAGTTTAGAAATTTGCATCACGGAAGAACTTTTTCTTCTACTTCCATGTTAAGCCTTCCGGAACAATATTTGCAGCCTTAAAGTTTGCCATATCCGCAAACCAAGGCCTATCCTTGACCATGAGCAGTTTTTCGTCCGGGAATTCCTCTCTAACTTCATTCTCTTGGACCGTGACAGCTTCATTTTCCATTCTGGACAAGTGGTCAGCAACCACATTTTCACTTCCTTTCTTATCCTTTATCTCCATATCAAATTCCTGCATAAGGAGAATCCAACGGATTAATCTAAGCTTTGATTCCACTTTAGTCAAGAGATATTTAAGTGCAGAATGATCACTACAAATAATGACTTTAGAACCAACCAAATAGGACCTAAATTTCTCCAATGCAAAGACTATGGCAAGCAATTCTTTTTCAGTAGTTGTGTAGTGAATCTGATTTTTATTCAAAACCTTGCTTGCATAGTATATTGAATGGAAAAACTTATCCTTTCGTTGTCCCAAAACTGTACCCACTGCATAATCACCTGCATCACACATTAATTCAAACGGTAAGTCCCAATTTGGTGCAACAATGATAGGTGCGGTGACTAACTTATCTTTCAACATAGTAAAAGCATGCAAACATTCATCATTAAACTCAAAAGGACTATCCTTATTCAATAAGACACACAAGGGTTTAGCAACTTTAGAAAAATCTTTGATGAAGCGTCTAAAAAACCCGGCATGTCCTAAGAAACTTCGGACTCCCTTGACATTTGTAGGTGGTGACAACTTCTCTATGACCTCTATCTTGGCTCTATCTACCTCAATTCCTCTAGCTGAAATTTTGTGACCAAGGACAATTCCTTCATGTACCATAAAATGGCATTTTTCCCAATTCAATACCAAGTTGGTCTCTACACATCTTTTCAAGGCAGTAACTAGGTTAGTGAGACATAAATCAAAAGTAGAGCCAAAAACAGAAAAATCATCCATAAAAACCTCAATAGATTTTTCAATCATATCAGAAAAAATGGATAGCATACACCTTTGGAATGTGGCCGGTGCGTTGCACAAGCCGAATGGCATCCGACGATATGCAAAGATCCCAAAAGGACATGTGAAACCTGTCTTCTCTTGATCTTCTGGATTAACTGCAATTTGGTTGTAACCGGAGTATCCATCTAGGAAACAATAAAATGCTTGGCCAGCCAATCTCTCTAACATTTGATCCATGAATGGCAATGGGAAATGATCCCTCCGAGTGGCTTGGTTGAGCTTGCGGTAGTCAATGAACATGTGCCAACCCGTTACCGTTCTTGTGGAAATGAGCTCATTCTTTTCATTCTTGATAACCGTCATTCCACCTTTCTTAGGCACCACTTGGACCAGACTAACCCATGCACTATCGGATATAGGGTAGATCATGCCCGCTTCAAGAAGTTTCAGCACTTCTTTCCTCACAACCTCCTCCATAGTTGGATTCAATCACCTTCGGGGCTGCACAACCGGCTTAAAATCACCCTCAAGCGGAATTTTATGCATGCAAAATGATGGACTAATGCCTTTCAAATCAGTTATGGACCATCCTATGACTATTTTATGCTCTCTAAGTACCCTCAGAAGCTTTTCTTCCTCCAACTTTGATAATGCATTGCTCACAATAACATGATTTTCAGCATTTTCACTAAGAAACACATATTTCAAATGTGCGGGCAGCGGTTTGAGCTCTAGTTTGGGCTTCTCTTGCACTTCATTTTTCTTAAGCTCTTCCTTCTCGGTGTGGACAACAACCTCCTTTTGTTGAGCTTCCAAACCGTGCAAGCATTCTTCTATTTCTTTTTCCTCTTCTTCATCAAGATTTTCAATAGAATGAACTATTATCTTCTCAAGAGGTGAAGAAGGATGTTGCTATCCTAAAACTTCTCTAGCCATCACATCAACTTTATCCATGCGAAAACATTCTCTTTATCACTTGGATGATGCATAGCCTCAAAAACATTAAAAGTGACTTCTTCATCTTGCACTCTAAGCCGGAGTTGACCTTGTTGGACATCTATTAAAGCACGGCCAGTTGCTAGAAAAGGTCTCCCCAATATGAGTGGCATCTCCACATCCTCTTCCATATCCAAAATAACAAAATCCACCGGGAAGATTAATTTTTCCACTTTTACCAACACACCCTCCATAATGCCATATGGATATTTGATGGACCGGTCTGCTAATTGGAGTGACATTCTTCTAGGCTTCACCTCTCCCACTCCTAGCTTCTTCAAGATAGACGATGGCATGAGATTAATGCTTGCACCCAAATCGCAAAGGGCCTTGCCAATAGTCATACTCCCTATAGTACACGGAATTGTGGAACTACCGGGATCCTTGAGCGTTGGAGGTAACTTCCGCTGTAAAATAGCACTACATTCTTTCGTTAAAGCGACCGTCTCATATTCTTTGAACTTATTCTTCTTCATAAGCAACTCCTTCATGAATTTTGCATAGGTTGACATTTGTTCCAATGCTTCGGCAAAAGGTATGTTGATTTGTAGCTTCTTGAAGATGTCAAGAAATCTTGCAAATTGTTCCTCCTTCTCGTTCTTCTTACTCACATGAGGATAAGGCAATTTCACATAAGGGGAGATTTCTTGTGGCTTACCTTTCTCTTTCAACAATTGACTCTTTGTTTTTCTCAAATGGGATTCCTCATCAACTAACTTTGTCTTAGCTGAAATTTTGTTCTCTTCTTGATCAATCACCCCTTCTTCTTTGGTTTCTCTCATCTCATTCTTCTCATCTTCTACTTTTTGATCAACATTTTTCTGCTCAAAAGATGGTGTAACCGCTTTACCACTTCTCAACGTCACCGCCTTGCATTGCTCCTTTGGATTATTGATTGTATTTCCAGAAAAATTACCATTGATTGATCCGCAATTTGATTTGTTAGCTGCCCAATTTGGTTTTCCATATTTTTTATGGATGATTCAGTGTTTTTGAAGTTGGATTGAGTTACTTGAATGAATTGAGAAAGAGCATCCTCCAAAGATAGATTTTTCTCTTGAACTTGCTTTTGTGGTGGTGGATTATTAGCTTGAGGACCTTCTTGCCTCCAAGGGACATTAGGGTGCTTCCTCCAACCTTGATTATAAGAGTTTAAATAAGAATTCTGCCCTTGTCTTGAATAATTCCCCATGAAATTTTCTTCCTCTCTAGAGCCAATAGTTGCTTCACAATTACCATTCTCATGCTCTCCTCCACAAAAATCACAGCTCATTGCTTGTTGTGCTTGTATTTGCCCACAGCTCATAGCATTAAGTTGCTTGGTTATTGCTTCCAATTGATTTGTGATGAGTTTGTTTTGAGCTAGTAATGCCTTTTGAGAATCAAGCTCCAATATCCCTTTAGTCGATGTGCCTCCTCTATCATGATTTATGAGATAATCATTGGATTCCATGGCTTCAATCAACCTTAAAGTTTCTTCTGCTGTTTTTGAATTCATAGATCCTCCTGCCGATGCATCTAACATTAACTTTGTACGAGGTCTCAATCCATTACAGAAAATTTGCATTTGTTGAAGATCATCGAAACCATGATTAGGACACTTTCATAGGAGCTCCTTGAATCTTTCCCAAGCTTCATATAGAGTTTCACCATCACGTTGCATAAAGCTTGAAATATCACCTATCATCTTCACAAACTTGAACGGTGGAAAATATCGTGCTAGGAACTTTTCTTCCAAGTCATCCCAAGTAGTGATGCTTCCTCTTGGTTGAGATTGGAGCCAAGATTTGGCTCTATCTCCCAATGAGAAAGGAAATAAGCGCAGCCTTATTGCATCATCCGTAGCTCCATTAATCTTGACAGTCTCACATATCTCTAGAAAATTGGAGACATGACTATTCGGATCTTCGGCTTCATTCCCTCCAAACTGATTTTGTTGGATGAGCAATGCCGGCTTGATCTCAAAATTATTGGCAGCTACCGATGGTCTAACAATACTTGAATGATTCCGGTTGACTGGACCATTAGAATATTCCCCCCAATGTCCTCCGGTTTCCATGTACATGTTCAGCCATGACTTCTTCTTGTTGAACTTGCGCTGTAGAAGAATTTGCTTTTTCCTTGTTTCGCTTCTTCCTTTCTTTTGATTCTTTTCGATTCTTATTTGCGGTCTTTTCAATTTTGGGATCAAATAATAGCTCACCTGGAGATTCACCTCGCACACACTACACAATATCTCAAAAAAAAGTGAGAATATCCAAAATATCAATTATCTAACAAAAACAGAAAAATCACAAAGAGAAAAAGAAAATGTTCAAATTAACAATGCTTAGCTTTGTTGATATTAATCAAGAATCCCCGGCAACGACGCCAAAAACTTGTTGATTGTTTGGCAAGTGCACCAAATCGCGACAAGTAATAATAGTGTGAGTAGAGTATCGTCCCACGAGGATTGAGATTAAATAGCAACGTAAACTAAGTAATTGATATTTGAACCAATACAAATCATAGTTCCAAAAGAGTAATTGAATTTTCTTTATCCAAAATTCTATCCAAAATGTTGTCACAAAAAAAAAAAGATGAATGAATTAGGTTTTTCTTCTTTACCACACAAGCAAGTAAATGAAAGAATGAACAAATAGAATGAAATCAAAGTATTTAGGATGGTTAGGAGTCGGAATCCCTCAATTTTTCACCTAATGCAGCCTTGTTAAACCCTAACTTCAATTCAATTAACCTTTAAGTCACTAGTTTAGGTTTATCCCTAATTCCTTGGGTGATATCCTTTTGTTACCAATTAAGAACCCTAATTCCTTAGGTAATTCAAGAATTGGCACAAACATTACGAATGAGACTCATAGAAAGGTATTGCAATGAAGTTCTATTCCTAGAATCAACATCACAATAGTAATCTACTTCAGATCTAGCATGAACACAAATTTTCTAATTATGCATTCACACTTGTAATCAATTTCATAGATGGCCAATCAAAGAAATGCATTAAGAATAGAAGAGATTACCTTCTTGATCGAATTTGAATTGAAATCAAAGGTGAAACGAATTTACATCAAGATCCAAATGAGTTCATCCTATCCTAACCTAAAAGATTTAAAAACTCATAGTAGAAAACTGAAAATTGGATGATATATATGAAGATTGGGGTAGAGAAGCTATGGATCCTTCAATTCTTCCTTCCAAAAGTTCTTGAACAACCATGAATCTCGAAAATGCTCTCAAATGTAACTGTTTCGCCCTCAGAAATGATCCAAAAGTCCCTCAAAATAACTGCCGAACGAAATTTATAGTGACAGGGGCAGCAACTAGCGCCGGGCGCTGACATCACAGCGCTGGGCGCCAAGCTTGGACTGAAGCTGATGCTGTCTGTCTTCTAACCAGCGCTGAGCGCTGGTATACTGGCGTTGGGCACCAGAAATTCCTGCTTCTGTCCCAACTGAGCGCTGACTCTGGAACTGAGCGTTGGAAATCATGCTTTCTGTCCCAGCTGAGCGTTGGGACTGAATTCCCTCTTTTCCTGTACATTTCAAATCAATTTTTAAGTGTGTTTTCCTTCAAACAATGAAATCTAATAGTCAAACTTCTAGCAAGAGAATTTGTGCATTTTTTCTATCCATTTCCCTTTAGCTCCTAAGATTATATACATTTTTTAATTTTATTTTCTATATGAATCTGCATATGTTGCAGATTTATCAGAACCTTTCTAAAAAAATGAAGCAGGCGAACCAATGAAGAAAATTTGATAGATAAAGGGTGGTGGGGGAACCAAATGTTTATAAAAATATAAAGAAAATATGTTGTGTATGATTACTAAGATCATTGAAAAATTTCTATTATTAAAGGGGGTGGAAACTAGGGCGATGCTACTATGTGCAATTTTAGAAATGAGACATTTTAAATAAATAAAAAAGAAATGACATGTTTTTAAAAAATATATGATAGATGAAGGGGGGAACAGTGAAGAAAATATGATAGATAAAGGGTGATTGGGGGACCAAATTGTTTTTTTTTACTAAAAAGGGTATTCATTCATTCAAATTGGTAAAATATATCGAAAACAATACAAATTCAACATCGCTAGAAACTGAAAAGGATGAATCTGCGAACAAACTCACAGCACCCAGGTTAATAGCATACAACGGCAAAATGTCTACAAATGTGACAAAATCAAAGTGACCGAAATACCCATGCCTCCGGATTTGTAACATTGACGCCCAAGTCTTGATTGAATCTGTAATAGATCGAAGCTGATCTGCCGATCTGAACCAAGCGAATACCGCAACAAGATGGGAAACCAAACGACGCCGCAACAAGATGACGAACCAAACACCGCCGCACAAAAATGACGAAAACACGAAAAAGCACAAAAGAAAAACCAGATCTATGTAGAAAAATCACTTATTTAGATAAAAAGAGAGAAAAAATGATGTAGATGGGTGATTCCAGGCCAAAAAAGGCATAAAACCACCCTCTTCCGGTAGACAAGGAAGAACGAAAAGAAGAGTAGAGAGAAGGTTGAGATAGAGAGGCGGCTCTAGATTTTTAAATTTTCATGGGACCAAATTGTTATAAAAATATAAAGAAATTATGTTGTATATGATTACTAAGATCATTGACAAATTTCTATTATCAAAAGGGGTGAAAACTTGTGCGGTGCTACTATGTACAACTTTAGAAATGAGACATGTTTTAACTAAATAAAAAAGAAATGACATGTTTTTAGAAAATATATGATAGATGAATAGGGGGAACCTTTCTAAAAAAAAATTAAGCGGGAGAACCAATGAATAAAATTTGATAGATAAAGGGTGGTGGAGGAACCAAATGATTATAAAAATATAAAGAAAATATGTTGTGTATGATTACTAAGAACATTGACAAAATTCTATTATTAAAGGAGGTGGAAACTTGAGCGGTGCTACTATATGCAGCTTTAGAAATGAGACATTTTAAATAAATAAAAAGAAATGACATGTTTTTAAAAAATATATGATAGATGAAGGGGGAAACCAATGAAGAAAATATGATAGATAAAGGGTGATGGGGGGGACTAAATTGTTATAAAAATATGAAGAAATTATGTTGTGTATGGTTACTAATATCATTGACAAATTTATATTATTAAAGGGGGTGAAAACTTGGGCGGTGCTACTATGTGCAGCTTTAAAAATGAGACAAGTTTTAACTAAATAAAAAAGAAATGACATGTTTTTAGAAAATATATGATAGATGAATGGGGGGAACCTTTCTAAAAAAAAGGAAGCACGGGAACCGATGAAGAAAATTTGATAGATAACGAGTGGTGGGGGAACCAATGATTATAAAAATATAAAGAAATTATGTTGTGTATGATTACTAAGATTATTGACAAATTTCTATTATTAAAAGGGGTGGAAACTTGGGCGGTGCTACTATGTGCAACTTTGGAAATGTGACATGTTTTTAAAAAATATATGGGGAACCTCATAGATAAAGGGTGGTGGGGGAACCAAATGTTTATAAAAAAGTAAAGAAAATATGTTGTATATGATTACTAAGATCATTGACAAATTTCTATTATTAAAGGTGAGACGCCCCGACGTCCCATTAAAGAAAACTCATAATATTTAGAACCTAAACGTGTTATTATCGTTAAGCGTATATGTAAAAAACGGCGGAAGAATTTAAAACTAAAAATATAAACAACATATATACATGCATGCATAACAAAAACACATCATAACCTGATACAGTACAGTAGAGGGAATCCCATCAGTAGGATCCCAAATATGTACAAACCAAAACAAACTGAATTACGCAACGAAAGTTACAACGTCTCAAAAAGACGCACTGGCCATAAACACTAAACTTACGCTAGAATCCACGGCTCGTCCTTCAGCATTTGGCTCATAAGGAGTCCCATCCAATTCCTCCATAGCTGGTTCCTCAGCAGGGTCTTCTCATGACGATCACATAACCAAACATACACCATAGATAAAATAGGGGATAAGAAACATACTATTATAAAAAACGGAAGAGGATTCATAACATAATACCCAATAATAGTACACCAATATCCATCACACAATAACCACGTATATAAGCATTGATCCTCCAATCACTGTACCATCCTCTACCCTATACACTCATGTAGCTATACCTCTATGCTGACATGGTCATCTCAAATACTATCATATTTTAGTCATTTGTTCAATAAATCGCGGTGCACCCACCAGTTCCCGCTAGAGGGCTCATTCAGAGAATGAAACTATTTCTCCATCCCTGGTGGAGAATAGTCGCACAACCTGATCTCAAATACTATCACATTTTAGTGTGTGTTTGGATGAACGTTTGACAAACGTGATTTTGGATGGAATAGATTTTGTAGAATTGATTTCAATACAATTGAGTTTGAAGTAAAGTAACTTTTGTTTGGATGTTTTTACTTTGAAAGCAAGTTTGATGTAAAACCTAGTGTAATTTTTCAATTCAAAGCGATTACCTACTCAGTCTTACGGTAGAATCAATTCTGGATGCAAAATTGATTCCACAAACGTGTTGCCAAACACCTCTTTTATTACCAGAATCACGTTTAACAGGTGCGGAAGCACTTCTGGTGCCTCTAGAAGTGGAACCAAACACACACTAAGTCATTTGTTCAATAAATCTCGGTGCACCCACCAGTTCTCGCTAGATGGCTCATTCAGAGAATGAAAATATTTCCCCATCCCCGATGGAGAATAATCGCACAACCTGATCTCAAATACTATCACACTTTAGTCATTTATCCAATAAATCTCGGTGCACCCACCAGTTCTTGCTAGAGGTCTCATTCAGAGAATGAAACTATTTCCCTATCCCCGATGGAGAATAATCGGACAACCTGGACTATAATAGATCACGGTAGTCTTCCTCGAGCATCATCACCCGCAGGGCACTCACCCGTGACTCGGCCACGATAGTCTTCCTCGAGCCTCATCACCAGCAGGGCACTCACCCGTGACTCACCCTGACCTCGTGTGTTCCCCCCACACGGCTGTGGTTAATACCACACATCTATATATGCCTCACCGACTCGTATAGGTTCATAGCCTAGTACCTCAACCTTTCATCACTATCTCCTAGATAACCTCAACAATAATAATATCTCATTGGTCTCATCACCATATCACAATAATCATCTCGGTTGGCCACTTCTGAACTTCATGTATCATGAACCCCCACATACATCACTATACTCAACATGTATCAACTCTCAGATAATCTCTATGCACAATAATCACAACCATCATCCATCAAATCAACATGTCATCATTACAGTCATCTCCACATATAATAAAACAATACATATAATATAAATATCTATACTCCAATCAATATAGATAATCCAAACAACTCATCCTATATCAAACATGTATCCCTAACAGTCAAACCAGTCAATTCAATCAACCTCAATAATAATATAATATATATTATACGTAACGACGATAAACGTACAATTCTACTATCATCATTGGTACCACTAAATAGTCCCCAATGTGATTTTGATATTGTCCGTTACTCGCACTCTAGTAGGGTTTAGGTCGCCTTACACCATTATTGCATAAAATGTTACTTGGTCAATTCCGACAATAGAAAGCTTCTTTCCCCCACCTGAAAGTCATATGACCACCGGAACGAGACGAAACGAACTAAAACAAAACGTCCTCGAAACTCCTAGATTCTGCCTCGTCTAGAAACAGGGCCTCTGAGCCTCCAAAATTCCACCTAAGGATCACATTGTGAAAGGCACATTGTAAGGAACTTAGAATTTGTAGCAAACACCACAAAATCCGCCACTGTTTCAGCCCTATATCTCACAATCCAGACCTTTGTTTAAAAAAGTGAACTGTGAGATTAAAGAACTACCTTTCCTTTACATTCTCCAAAAATTTCAGCTCAAATCCAACGGTTGAAAGGGTTGTGGTGGTGGATTTACTGAAGCTGTTTCAGCTTCAACTTCTCAACAATGGTGGTTTTGGGGCTTTTGGGTAGTCTAGTTTTCCTCTCTCGCGCACTCTCTTCCTCCCTCTAGCTTTCTCTCTTCCTCCCTCTATCTTTCCTTCTCCGACTCTCTTGTTTTCTGCTCTGAAAATTGCATCTAAAATGGTTCAAATGAGGGGTTGAACCTCTTTTATTTTTTTCCACGGCTGAGCTTGGGCGCTCAGCGCCAATCACCAGCCCCTAGCGCTGGGCATGCAACCAGGGGTCCTGCATGCACGACATGTGGTAGGGCGGAGCAGTGGCTAGGCATGCAACCAGGGGGACCTTCTGGCAGGCACACTGATTTCACGTTTTTCTTCGGTTCCGAGCTCGTTCGAAGTTCGATTGACCTCAAATTTGAGATATAGTCTCATTAAGACCTTATGAACAACCTCAAGCCATTAAAAATGCATAATCTCAATCCTAACTTCAAATTTCTTCTTTCACATTCAAACGTCCTAAAGACGATAACAGGAAAAACTCCAAATTTTACTTACTTTTAAACTCATTCCCAATGATTGCTTACTTTCTATGCAAAAATTCCTAGACTTTAACTAACATTTTAACCACATGATCCAAGTCTTGAACATGTTCTTATTACGTAAAACAAAACCCTAAAAATCGGGATGTTACATTACTACCCCCCTTAAAAGAAATTTCGTCCTCAAAATTTTGCAGGGGTTACATGCAACATCAACTCCGCTTCGCACTCGGACACAATTATCAATCACATGATTCTTACTCATACATATACTTTTATTTATCAATTCTTAACATACACCAACTCGTCACTTCATATTTCACACTTATTTTTACATACTATGCCATCAAAATATATATTCATTATCATCCTAAACTCAAAATCCTCGAGCACAAATATCCAATCTCTAAACCTCTTGATTTAACCGTAAAATACTCAAAATCCTACCCAATACTATTTAGAATAATAAATCTTTCACCAAATCCAAATTTACTACTATTTTTATAAGTCAAATATCATAATAACATCCAATGGCCTCAAAATTCTATTCTTAACATAAGGACTTAAATCCTATTATGGACAAGCCACACTCAAATCAACTTCTCTTCTAAACATCCTATACCTAAACTTCATTTTCTTTAAACCAACTTATCATCATTAGAAAATATCTCCATCTTCGCATCAAAGCATTAATCCCATGAACTTAAGTTTGCTCTCAAACACTATCTTATCATACAACTCTCTAAAATCTATCAATATTACCTTCAACATTTCTAGTTCATCAAAAATCCGAAAATCAACATGTATATAATATGTAATACAAGTCTTATCTTCAAATTCTCCAAACTCAATCATAACTAAATCAATTAACACAAGCTAAATGTTAAATATGCATTTGAACTTAATATTTATTCATCAAAGCTTCTAATCAAATCTCAACTTCAAACCCCATTGGAACAATACACTAAGCTAATCCAATCATAGCTTCAAGTGAAGTTCTAAAATCACCTTTTTAACAAGAACAACATGCCCAATTATATTCTTTATCCTCAAATCCCAATTTCATATACCCAAGAACTACTCCACCTCAACCTAAAGCCATTAAAAATGCCTAATCTCAATCCTAACTTCAAAATTCTTATTTCACACTCAAACGTCCTAAAGACGATAATTGGGAAAAATCCAAGTTTTGCTTACTTTTAAACTCATTCCCGATGATTGCTTACTTTCTAATGCAAAAATTCCTATACTTTAACTAACATTTTAACCATATGATCCAAGTCTTAAACGTTCCTCTTACGTAAAACAAAACCCTAAAAATCGGGATGAAATAGCAATTATCTCCTCTTGGAGCAAATTAATAATAGATGAAATAGGAATAAGGCATTGAGTGTAATTAATAATAGATTAAATAGGAATAAGGCAATTAAATTGAATGTCGGATTAAGACTCAAATTCAAATCAGTTGATACTAAATTTAAAATTTTCAAATTATTTTATTTTTTCAAAAAAATCTGAATTCAAATAAGAGTAACTTCCCATCTGATAGACATAGCATTCAAATTCGAAAATGTTCAAATTAGAGTATTAATAGCAATCATTGAAAGCAAATTAATGGCACTAATATTCGAATCAATTAATGGCATACAGTCAAGGTTGAGCAATGATCTGATGCTAATTTGGTATTTATAGAAACTTTTGAAAGCCTCTACTATCAATTTGTGCCAAAGAATGGGGGAATTGTTGCCCAACTTTTAATTCAAAATATTTATTTATTCTTCAAATTTTCAAATAAATCATGGATATGCTCTCAAACCCGGACACGCAGTTGGAGATGACATTATCACCAACGTAGCACAACCTTCCTCATATGGATGAATTTTATTTTGATTATCCCTAGATATGTTATATGGATCCTATAGTTCTAATACGGAATCGCCGTTCTCAAAATAAACCTTGGTTGTTTAATTTGCCGTCAACGCACGTCTTGACAAAGAATCCTCTGTTTTCTTGGCATTCTGTGGTAAGCTCTCATTTTTGAATATTTCTTATCCTTATTCTCCCAAATAGTCATTCTAATTTTCCATTTTTCACAATGTCAGGCTTGGCATCCCAGAGGCTGCACCATTTTTAATTGGGCGGTATATTTTTTTACTAAATAAAGGGTATGAACTCTCAACTCATATTTTGCAAATTTGCATCATTCAACTTAATTGTTAGCTATAGCTTTCAATTTATTCCATCACGAAATGGTACTTTTGCCCCCATGAATTCAAGTGTGGTGCTATGTGAAATTGACAAGCATTTGTGTTGAATTCCAGTTTGCTTTGGAAAGATCTTGACGATAGGATGCAGCAGCTAATGAAAACTATATGAGAATTATAAATGGGTAATTATTCTAAGTATGCCCAACTGTTCTAAATTATCTAAATATTAGCCAACCGTTCCAATATGCCACAATTTCTGAGGATATTCGATTAATTATAGATTCTTCTTTGTATAGCAAAGCTGCTATTTATCCAACGCCATTTTTGCCTCTGTAGGAACAAAGCTGATATTCCTTTATTTTTAAATGTAGTTTACCTACCATTGGTTTTGCAACAATATTTCATGATGCTATTGGCCAAGTTGCAATGATATGAAGAGGCGAATCCAAAAGCATGATCGCATCTCAAAACCAAGATGGAAAACCAAAATCATCATAATTTGTAACATTTAGAAAAAAAAATGGTTTAGGGTTAAGTATGTGGCATTTACCATTTCTGAGTATAATTTGCTTATTTTATAAAAAGAATAGATTATTTGCTTATGGGAAATACTTTTTAGTGCGAAAGATAATTTGTTAAACACTTTCGAATTTTCTTAAATACTTGCATTTTATTATTTATTAATTTGCATGTTTTCAAATGTTGTCATTTTCTCAAATGTGATTGGTTGACGAAAAAAATAGAGCTTGATTTTCACACTGTATAACACTACAGTGCCTTAAAAAATATAAGGCACAAAGATGCTTACAACTTTCTTGCCTACAAGCTAACCTTAAAGTTCACAATATAGAAGTGCAATACCAAGGTAGTGGGAAAAGTAATGATTAATGCTAGTTTTTAAGGAAATTTTAAAATACAAAATACTTAACTTGCACGGGAAAAGATGATAAATAAATCAAATAAATTTCCATGACAAAATAAAAGGATTTCATATGACTTCCAAGATCACTGGGAAGTATTTAATACTAGTGTTTAAATAATGATTAATCATCTTGAAATACAATCATTGCTTAAAACAAACACGCGCGCGCGCGCGCGCACACACATATATATATATATATATATATATGGAGCAACTTCAGTGAGAGAAGTGTGTTATTATGAGAGATGAGAGGAGTAAATCTAAACATTTGGATCATACATGAATGATCAAAATTAGAATATAAAGTCATGTGACATTTTTAAGTGATCACATGACCACCAACAAACTTCTAATCCTGATCATTCATGTATGGTTTAATGGCTCAGATTTGTTCTTCTCACTCTCACAACAAGACACTCCTCTCACTTGAGTTGCCCCATATATATATACACACACACAAAATAATAAATGTTCAGAAATATATGTTGTATTCGGAAGGTTAGTGCTAATTTATAATTTGTTTTAAAAAAAGATTTAATTGATATGCACTGACAGTGTAAATATTTTTTACACCGTCGACCAATCAGAAATTGACAAATCATTAAAAATCTTTTACTCTTATCATAACTACCTTGAAAGTCATTCATATAATGATTTCTGATTGGTTGACAGTGTAAAAAACTTTACACTGACAATGTATATCAATTAAACTCTAAAAAAAATCACTATAAAATTTAATGTTGAGATAAGTAGAATAACAACGAATTGAGTCAAATGTAAAAATGTTAAAAACAATATGATACATAAATATATTTTCTAAAAATGGTTGGCTTGGATAAGAGAATAAATAAATCAAATAATTTTCAAGATATAAGAGAGATTAATAATATGATAGATACATATATTTTAAAAAATAATTAACTTGCTCGGGAAATCATTAAAAAAACAACAAATAGATTTTTAAGAGAGAATAAATATAATAATATGATAGATAATTAACTTGTAATTAAACTCTAAAAAAATCACTATAAAATTTAATGTTGAGATAAGTAGAATAACAACGTATTGAGATAAGTGTAAAAATGTTAAAAACAATATGATAGATAAATATATTTTCTAAAAATGGTTGACTTGCATCGGATAAGAGAATAAATAAATCAAATAATTTTCAAGATATAAGAGAGATAAATAATATGATAGATACATATATTTTATAAAAATAATTAACTTGCATGGGAAACCATTAAAAAAAATATTTTTAAGAGGCAATAAAAATAATAATATGATAGATAAATATATTTTATAAAATTGGTTAACTCGCATGGGAAAGGGGAGAAATAAATCAAATAGATTTTCAAGAGAGAAAAAATAATAATGTAGAAGCTATATATATTTTCTAAAAATGGTTAACCTGCACAAGAACAGAGGGCAAGTAAATCAAATACATTTTCAAAACAGAATAAAACAAATAATATGATAGATAAATATATTTACTAATAATGGTTAACTTTCACTGGAAAAGAGGAGAAATAAAACAAATAGATATTCAAGAGAGGAAAAAAAATATTATAGGTGAATATATCTTTCTAAAAGTGGTTAATTTGTTTCATTCAAAAAAATGGTTAACTTGCAAAAAATAAATCAAATACCTTTTCAAGAGAAATGAAAAAAATAAGGTAGATAAGTGTATTTTCCGAAAATGGTTAACTTGCATGAGAAAAGATGATAAATAAATCAAATAGAGTTTTAAAAGAAGAAAAAATAATATAAAAAATATATATATTTTCTAAAATTGGTTAACTTGCACCAGGCAAAGTGAGAAATAAATCAAATACATTTAAGAGAGAATACAAATAATAATATGATAGATAAATATATATTTTATAAAATTGGTTAACTCGCACGGGAAAGAGGAGAAATAAATTAAATAGATTTTCAAGAGAGAAAAAAACAATAATGTAGAAGCTATATATATATATATATATATATATATATATATATATATATTCTAAAAATGGTTAACTTGCGCAGGGAACATAGCGGAAGTAAATCAAATACATTTTCAAGATAGAATAAAATAAATAATATGATAGATAAATATATTTAATAAAAATGGTTAACTTTCATAGGAAAAGAGGAGAAATAAAACAAATAGATATTAAAGAGAGAAGAAAAAAAATATTATAGGTAAATATATCTTTCTAAAAATGGTTAACTTTTTTCATTTTAAAAAATGGTTAACTTGCAAAAAATAAATCAAATACCTTTTTAAGAGAAAAGAAAAAAAATACGTTAGATAAATGTATTTTCCGAAAATGGTTAACTTGCATGAGAAAGGATGATAAATAAATCAAATAGATTTTTAAAAGAAGAAAAAATAATATAAAAGACAAATATATTTTTTAAAAATGGTTAACTTGCACAAGGGCAAAGTGAGAAATAAATTAAATACATTTTCAAGAGAGAATAAAAATAATATGATAGATAAATATATTTTCTAAATATGGTTAAGTTGCATGGAAAAAAAGTGAAATCAATCAAATAGATTTTCAAAAGAGAAGAAAAAAGATATATGATAGACAAATATATTTTCTAAAAAATTTTAATTTGCACTGGACAAAGAGGTGAAAGAAATAAATCAAATAAATTTTCAAGAGAGAAGAAGAAAAAAAAATAAGATAGGTAAATATATTTTCTAAAATGCTTTACTTACACGGGAAAATGAGAGAAATAAATCCAATATAATTTGAAGAGAAAAAATAATAATATAATAGATAAATATAATTTTTTTAAAATTGATAACTTGGACGAGAAAAGAGGAGCAACAAATCTAATATATTTTCAAAATAAAAAAAAAGGTAGATATATATATTTTCAAAATATAATATGATACATAAATATATTTTCTAAAATTTGTTAACTTGCACAAAAAAATGGGTGAAATAAATCAAATAGATTTTGAATAATGAAGAAAAAAAATATGATAGATAAATATATTATTAAAAAATGGTTAACTTTCAGGTGAAAATAGTGAAAAAAAATTTAAATTTTTACGAGAAAAGATTTATAAATCAAATAGATTAAAAAAAACCTTATAATTAAACTTATTAAGAATTATCTTTTTTATTTTGCATAACAACATTTACAATTTCTGCATAATTAACCTTATAAATCAATAATTTTTTGCATATAATTCCCCACAAAATTTTAAACCAGAAATGTGGAATCAACAATTACATATTTTTCAATGAAATCCTAAAAGTTAGCATACTCCCTGTGCATGGCACGGGTACTTATACTAGTTTTTTAAGATATTATTGAATGTCAGTGTAAAAATATTTTATTTTACAGTAACCGTACAAAGAAATTAAACTCATATTTTATTATTATTTTTTATTAAAAAGATATTCATTCATTCAAATTGGTAAAATACATCGAAAACAACACAAATTCAACATCACTAAAAACCAAAAAGGATGAATCTGCGAACAAACTTACAACACCCATGTTGATAGCATAACACGGTAAAATACCTACAAATGTGACAAAATCAAAGTGACCGGAATACCCATGCCTCCGGATATGTAACATTGATGCCCAAATCTTGATTGAATCTGTAATGGATCGAAGCTGATCTGCCAATCTAAACCAAACGAACACCGCAACAAGACGAGAAACCAAACGCCGCCGCAACAAGACGACGAACAAAACACCACCCACGTAGACGACGAAAACATGGAAAAACATGAAAGAAAAACCAGATCTATGTGAAAAAATCACTTATTTAGATAAAAGGAGAGAAAAACGATGTAAAGGGGTGATTTCAGGCCAAAAATGGTCCAAAAGCACCCCTTTTCGGTCGATGAGGAAGAAGGAAAAGAGGAGTAGAAGGAAGGTTGAGAGAGAGAGACGGCTCTAGATTTTCCGTATTTTATTATTTTTACAGTAAGTAGGAAAAGCTTAATCAATACTTAATATAATAAAATATATAAAGATCTCGATTTAATAAATTATGTAAAGAGCCAACTTTAAATAGCGTTAGATGTGTGGACATAATAAGATGAAAATGATATTTAATTACGTTATGTTCTCTTCGTTTTTTCATCACAGTGAAATCAGAATATTTTATAGTTTCATATAATGAATTGTGATTTAAAAAAAAAAAAAGTTAAGCAATTTCATTAATAATGGAGAACATAATATATTTGGTAACATCATCACGAATTTGAAAATTAGTAATATATGTAGCCACCCCTAACAAATAGTGAACAACTACATGGAGTTTCCTCCTATCAAACTCTGTCGAAGAGTTGTTAACATAAGATGATAAAAGACTCCCACAATTTGAAATAACAACTCTGTAATTAGCTTAACCCTCTTGAAGGAGACCTGGGACTTCCACTTCTTGCACATGGAGTCTGTGAGGGTAACTATAAAATTTAGCTTTGGAGAAATATCCTCTCTCATCACGTAAATTGTGATCAAAGTCGATGCTTCGAGCTACCTGCTGTAACACCCTAATTTTTCACTGCTTTCTAATATCGAAAATTTATATAAATACGTTTATATTTTTATCCGAGACTTTTAGAAAATATTTTTAAATAAACCGAAACCTTATTCCTACTCTACTAAATGGTAGAGAGTTACGATTGAAAATTAGGTTGAAAAGTCAGGCGAAACCCGGCCTGTGAATTTCACTGACAGTATGATTATACTGATCAGAAAACCTAATTTTGACTTGTGAACGAAAAACTTAAGGTTTTTATTTAATTTCCAACGACTTTGATTATTTTGGAATATTTCACTAAAAAGGTGAAATAATATACTATATTCGGGCGTTATATTCAATCGGGCAAACGACGGAGCGGAATACGGGATTTTCGGGACCCGAAAAAATGGATAAAGCTTATGTTACTCAAGAGTGAGTCATCTAGGTGAGAGGATTAATGTGGCATAAGGTTATGATTGCAATTTATGTGAAAATGTATATTGATCCTTAAACTTTCTCTTAATTTCATTTTGGTCCCTAAACTAGCTTCCATGATACTCTAAGTGAAGTGGGTCAATTTTTATGCTTTCAACTCATCATGGGCTGCGGTTTTTGAGGCACAATATCATGGTTAAGATGTGTTGTGCATGAAGCCAATTTCTACTCAACTTTCTTATGTCTTTGTTTGGTTTTAAGCATTTTTATGTTGGAAAACAAAAGTATGGACTTGGACTTCTTCAAGCCCAATTTGCGCAAGCCCAAGCCCAAGCCCAAGCCCATGAGGATTTGCTTCATCTACTTCATGAGCCAAACTTCCTCTCCAAGCTTATTCATCTTCTCCAAACTTCTCCATTCTTCCTATTTCTCACTAACTTGATAAGCCAAGTTTGTGAAGCAAGTGGTTGATTCTTGCATTCTTCTTCAATTCCAAGAGGTAATCCATGATCCTCATCATCATTAAACATCACGTTCTTCAATTATTTTTATGATTTAAAGTCTTGATCATCCTTTTCAATTTTTAGATCTAGAAAGTTTGAAATTCTCTAGAAAATCATAGAAAAATCCCAAAAATATGAAACCAATTTCTATGAGTTAGTTATCATCTCTATAATCATAATCCAAGAGATTGATGCAAACAAAATTTTCCTTCCCATTTATCTTGTCAAGGACAAAACCTATATATGTGGGTGGAGGAAACTTTTGTTCATTTTCTTTGGAAATAATCATGGATTCAATCTTTCTATTGAGTTTGTATGTTGAGTCCAAGTTGTTGTGTTCAAATAAAATCCCTAGCTCATATTTTCATTGATGACCGAAATTGAGTATTGGATGGATTGGGATATTTGGTTTCAATTCTTTGTGATTAATCATTAATCCTATGTCTTAAGTACTTAAGGATCACTAATCCAAAGACTTAAGAATTTTAGAAATTTTTAGCAAAAAAAAACTCATCATGACCGTGACCTATCCTCAGTGTATAGGTGATTGTATTTGTTTGATTTTGATTGGTTGATTGTCGTTTGTTGAAGGATAAAAGTCTTGTACTGTGTACGTGCGTTGACGGTTTCCGGATTCGCGACAAAGTTTTTCATCGGAAGCTAAGTTCTTCGAGAAGTAAGAAGGGATTGTCTGAGGGATTTTTCCGATGGCTACGTGCTATCAAGCTGTTGGTGTGTATGATTTATCTGTGGGTGTGGTGTTTGGTTTTGTAACACCCTACTTTTTACACCTAGGGTTAATTATTTTATTTGGATATTTATGTTTATTATGTTATGTGGTTTAGTTTGAGTAATTAAAATTACTCTCTTCAAATTATTTTATTAAGGTGCGTTAGCACTGACTGATTTCAGTGAATGCACGTTTACTAGACAATAATTTACGTTATTGTCACTATTATATCAGTACAGAAAAATATTTTAAATAATGTAAATAAGAGAAAAACATTTTCATATTCTTATCCTATTTAATTTTAGAGTTAAGAATATTTTGGTTTGATAATTATCAGAGATTAAATTTTGGACTGAGTATTTTCTTAGTGGATCAGTTCAACTATTAATCTTTACTCTAACTTGAATTTCGAAAACATATCCTTATCAATCTTTATTTTTAGATTCTAAAAAGTAAAAACATGTTTATTTTAGGCCTAATATTTATCACTCATTTTGTACCTATTACTAAATAATTAGTATAAAAACTAAAGTTATCTTTTCTCTCTCTCACTCACTCGACGCTATCTGTCGTTCTCCCTTTTCTTCTCTGCTTCTTCTTTTTCTTTCTTTCTTTCTTTCTTTCTTTCTTTCTTTCTTTCTTTCTTCTTCTTCCTCCTCCTCTCAAAGCTTCCCCACCGTGCCGGAACATGTCCAGCCATCCCTCAACCACATCCGGTCATCGCCTAGCGGGAAGAACCAACCACACGTCTCAGCTCATCATCTCGCACGTTCTGTCTTTTCTGGTCTCGCCGCTTGTGTCGTCGTCACCGTCGTGGTGAGAACTCCGCCACTGTTAAGGGTGGTTTCCACCTTCTTCAATCTCTATTTCTTCTTCCCTTGAACTTATTCTCTCTCTTTGGCTCTTAATGGTTCTGTAAACGAACTGCCACCATCTTCTGCCGCGTGACCGCCGTTGCTGCCGTCGCCGGACCTCCGATCAACCACCATTCCTCCTCTTTCTTAGCTTGGTGAGTTAAAAATCTACCTTATGTGTCTCAGATTTAAAACCCCAAATCTGATTTTTTGAAACCCTAACCCTAACCCTTTGATTTCAGATTTTAATTTTGAAATTTAAGGTTGTTTTATGAGATTGGGACTGTGAGTTTGTGTTTCACTAAACCAATTTCATTATTCTGAGTTTCCCCTAAATTTTAATAATGAGCCCTAAAGCCCCAATTTAATTTTATTTAAATTTGGGAATGTTTTTGTAAAATTAGTTATGATTTAGTGTAATTAGGACTCTTAACGGATGATTTCCAAAGTTATTTTTCATGATCTTTTGATCAAAACAAAGTTTTCTAAAAGGGAATTAGGAAGCGTGAGCTTCAAACATGATTTTCTTTAAAAATAACCTTGTTTGGTAATTAGATTAAGTGTTTAGATTAAGTTAGGAGGTGTGTTTAATCATGTGAAATTAATTTCTTGATTTCTGGTTGTTGTGCGTTATTGGATCTACTCTCTGAGACGATTGGACACGGCTATGCTTGTTTGATGGAGTAGATATGAGCTAACGTGAGCCTTAGGACGAGGATCCTTTACTTGTCTTCAAAGGTAAGGGGAGTTATCTAGGGATATTCAATAACTATATGCATGTGTGTATGTGTGTAATTGATTGCTGTGAAAATTATTGTGATGTTTAGCCAATACTTGAATAACTTGTTTATTTTGAACCATTGTGGTTATTACTTGGAGTTGAATATTTGTTGCTTTAAAGTATTATGAATTATATATATATGTGATTAACTGTGATATATATGAATTATATATACATGATTAACTGTGATGTTATTGTTGTTGATTGAAGTTTGATAAGTCAGACTTGAGTCTGTGCCTAATAATGATAAGGATTAAAAGCCTTAATAAGCCTTGAATAAAATTTTGAAAGTTTTGGGTTTACTTATAAAAGTTCCTTGTTTCAAGTGCTTACTTCAGAAGAATAAGATTCTTTTGTTTTAGAAAAATTTTAAAGTGATTTTGAGTTGAAGGAAACTATATTTTTATGATAAAAAGTTTTGTACGAGAGAAAACCTTTTCGAACGGTGTGCTTTATGAAGGAAAGACCCTTTGAAAATATTTATTATGAAGGAAAGACCTTTTGAAAATATTTAACTTTATTCCATCAATGAATTTCAATTACAAATGAATTTCCTAGATGTTTTAGAAAAGATTTTTGCAAAGGAAAAGGATTTTCTCCCAAATAATTTTGGAAACGTTCCGGTTACTTGGATAAGTGACCGAGGTTTTGTTTTGGTTTTGATTTTCACTGAGCGAAATGTTTTACAAGTCGATAAATGAGCCTAGAACCGAGACGTCGGGATTCTAGTGTTGTATGGACACGTAGATCAAGGATCTGTGTCAGGGGACGGAGTGTCCTGTAAAGTTTTGTTTTTGGACTGTGTGTCCTAAGTTGATGTGGACAGTGTGAGTTCCATATCCGCGAGCCTAAAACTGGTGCATCGGTTTAAGGGCATCGTGATTAAGCATTCAGACTGTATGTCCTATGTTGAGATTAAAAGATTTGGACTGTGTGTCCTGTATATGTTTTAAGTGAAAAGTCTTAATTAAAAGAATTAAGCATGGTCGTTAAGCTTTGTGCTTCGACAGGGAAAGATTATTACGACAAAGAAAACAAAACGAGAATAAAAGTTTTTCTCATGCATTCAATGGCAATTGTGTCATGTGATTATGGGCATTGAATCTAGAGTGGATCAATGTATATGGCAGACGTGTCAGGAGATGATGATCATTGTGTTCTGTGGAGACCAATGAGTTACCTTGTATATGACTACAACAATGGTTGGGTAATTGTCATAAGGGGCCGTATGACTGAGCTGCAATAGCTGTTTGAGTGGCTATCATATGAGGTCAGATAATATTTGTGCATAGCTGCAATAGCTGTTTGAGTGGTTATAGCACAAGTGACTCTGTATATAACTGCAATAGCTGTTTGAGTGGTTATGTATCTCTGTACAACTGCAATAGCTGTTTGAGTGGTTGTCACAGAAGGGTCGTGTGAACAATTGCAAAAGCTGTTTGAGCATTGGTCACATGTGATTGAGATGGATTATCCGACAATGTATCTGTGTATAACTGCAATAGCTGTTTGAGTGGTTGTCACAGAGGTGTCATGTGAACAGTTGCAATAGCTGTTTGAGCACTGGTAACATGAATGTGCCGCTATTTCCTAACTGGAATGGGGGAATAGTGTCATTGCTTTGCATGAGCATCCTAACGGGAATGGGGATGTGCACAATTGTGTCATTACTTTGCATGAGCATCCTAACGGGAATGGGGATGTGCACAATTATCTTTTAATTTTTATTTCCGCACGTGTTACATAAGTAATGCCCCGAGGGGGGGGGGGGGGTTTATGGTTGTGGTGCTTGATTAAAGTTGTGTTATTTATCTGTGTTTGTTTATCTGCGCTTAGTTATTTATTTACAGTAGTATATTATAGTGTTTTGATGCATGATTTACCTGGGTTAATTGCTATAAAATTGTTGTTGATTGTTGTTTGAGAAGTCTGACAATGGTCAGTGCCCAATCACTTTAAACATATAAAAGCTTTAAGAAGCTTTATAAATTATATGCAATGTTTAACGGTGAAATATTGGAATATAATATTGATGGAAAATTTTATTTGTAAAAAATAAGGAATGTTGAAAAATATTATTATTTTAAGGATTTATTAGTGTAAAAGTAAGCTATGAGTCACAGTGAGGACGTAACCGTGAAATTATTTTTGTACTGCTAATTTTTACGTAAGAAATTCCGTAATATTATAAAAAGTTATTTAATAAAAATAATCTTCGAAAATAACTTAATTATGATTTTATAAAATTATTTAAGTGGAAAAAGCTAAGAATTGACTTAAATGACGTTAAAAAGGCTAAACGACGGTAATTTGGAAAAGTGTCGAAGGCAAGTATTTCTAAAGCGGCAGCACGTATTTTAAACATGTTTGAGCCTCAAGTGACTATCTTTTCTGAAAACTAAATTTTTAGGAACCGGTGATTTTATGAAAGAATTTCTCATTTGAAATGATCTTCCAAAATCAAGTTTTCTCAACTGTGTTAAAAGTGATATGGAACTTAGTAACTGAGACATCGGGGGGCTAAGGTTCTTACAGTGTTATGTGTTGGAACCAAAGTGGTTTTGATTTAAATAATCTCTACGTTTTGATGTTAACAAAAGGATTAAATTTGTTTGGCAAAGTGTTAGTTGAGATATAACATATGCTTTCAGTTATGTAGGAATATTCATAATATAAGTAATGGAAACTTGGGATAAGTTTTCGTTGGACTCCTTGAGAATAATACGCGTCTATCCTTGTAGACGGTTGCTCTAATATTGGTAAAGTTATTTATTTATTTATTTAAGTGGACCGGTTTCTTTAAGTAGACGAGGCACTAAATGTTTACTAGACGAAAATCAAGATAACTTAGATACAGCAACTCCAAAGACTTAATAGTAGACGTGTTTAGCTTGCCATGTCAACAGACGGGAATAATTGGTAGAATTGAATGAACTGAAAGATAAAATAATCAAGTAGACGAGCTCTAAGTGCCACGTCACCAGACGAAGATTATGATAACTCACTGAGGTATAACAAGTCCAAAGACTTGATAGACAAGAGGATATGCCACGTCAGCAGATGAGCAAAATAAAACAGTGAACAGACTTAGTCTCACATAAGTAGACGGCGTTCTTAAGTAGACAAGCTCCATCTCTTTATTGAATAAATGCAATCCTAATCTCTTGATTTTATTTCAAATAATTGATATTTATTTCTATAGAATATTTGTTCTTCACATTTGTTTTATCTGCTTTAATGTTTTAGCTTGTTGTAAAAGAAACATAGTACCATCAAAGAATTGCAAAAAGCAGAATCGTACAATGAGAAACTGCAAAACGATCTGTACGATGACAACTTTACGCCCGAAAAAAACTGGATTGTACACAAAGGAGGAACAACAAGTTTTCAAGCTGCAATGCTCAGAGCAGTGAGCCTCCATTTCGTGATACCTCAATAACCAAGAGTACTTTTCAGCATTGCCACAATCTAGATATCAGTCACAACGGATATCATGCATTCAATGCTATCTCTGAACGGAACTATTCAAAATAACCATTGAAGAAATACAGGTGAAGAAGAAGATCACTATAAACAGAAGACCTCAAGTTCTGAAGAACAACTTTTTGACAATCGATAATCACTCATTCTAATTTCCTTATAAAGAGCAAGAGTATGTATTCTTTAGTTTGAATATTGTTGCAATATTCAACTGATCTTAAACTTTCATATCCTCACACATAGTGAGTTAAGAAGATCATAAGTTAAATCTTTGTTAGAGTTAGAGCCTGGAGATGCTTGGTAAGAAAGGAATACTTGTAAGCCTGGACAGGTGTTGAATACTTGGTTGTAATCTATTTGGAAAATAGTGGAGAAAAACCTTCAAGTAGAAGGGATTGGACATAGCTCTTGATTGGAAGAGAGTGAACTAGGATAAAACATCTTGTGTGAATATTCTATCCCTAAACTCTTATGACTTTATTTGTTTTTACTGACTGAGGGATTTTGATATTGCTTTTGTTAAAGCTTTTTAAAAAGGATCTATTTCTTTATGCTTGCTTCTGATTTAATCTTCTTGTGTGCAAAAATAGTTTTAAAGGTTGTTTTCGAAAATTATTAACAAACACAATTCAACCCCCCTTCTTGTGTTTACCTGTGTCAACTTCATTATGGACGTGGTGTCCTTTGGACTTTAAGGTCCTGTAGACGTGGTGTCTACTGTATTAAAATATTTGAGATGTTTTCTATTACCACGACCCTATGACTGGTGCATCGATCTAGGGGTTTCGTGATTGAGCACTCGTGTAACACTCCCCTTGGGCATTACTTTGTAACACGTGTGGAAATAAATTAAAAATTTTGTTTGCTGGTTGTTTTCGAAAAATAAATTTATTATAAGGCAGAAAACTCGGGTGTAAAAATTTTCTTCCGCGAATAACTTTAGAACACCTTAATACATACAATAAATAGTAAAGTCGTA
The DNA here is from genome assembly GCA_030762895.1 of Sophora flavescens. Classification (NCBI taxonomy): domain Eukaryota; kingdom Viridiplantae; phylum Streptophyta; class Magnoliopsida; order Fabales; family Fabaceae; genus Sophora; species Sophora flavescens. The sequence continues at coordinate 39,908,374 of CM061064.1, forward strand.
TTCTTAAAGAAGTCACCACGACATACTGTTTTTATTTTCAAAAGGGCTCAATTTCCAAAAAGAGAAACTAAAAACCAAAAATATATTACAACATCACGATTCTACGACCTTTGCAACATAAAACCCAAAACAAGACTCCTAAGTCGGTCGCTCTACAAGACATTATCGGAAAGACCCTCGTAGTCTTTCCCACGAACAGATACCTCTTCAAGCATCTAGAATCTAAGTCCTCGAATGACTTAGTGAAGTCCTTTGCTTCATCCGTGCTAGTGTACCAAAGTACTACAGTAGTCTAGAATAAACCTGATATATTTGTAAGGGTGAGACATCAATATATGGATTTAACTTAATAACCGCATGCGCGACACAAAAGAGAACATATACACATGTACATTTCCATAAATAAACAAGTTGTGTCTCACTGGGTTTCATACCCGATCACAGTCTTTTGAAAAAAATGCATGAACACTTCAATATTCAGGCTCCAATTTAATGCCTAATCTCCGGAGACCCCAACACCAAATAAATGAGTTGATCACGCTCAATTGCCAGGTATATTAGGCACAACGTGGCATGGAATACCATTCGGCCCCATACATAACAACGTAGCCCGAGTACCCTATCATTAAGGTATCAGACATAGGACGTGGCATGAATATCCTATCATTAAGGCATCATACATAACAACGTAGCCCGAATACCCTATCATTAAGGTATCAGACATAGGACGTGGCATGAATACCCTATCATTAAGGCATCATACATAACAACGGAGCCCGAATACCCTATCATTAAGTTATCAAACATAGGACGTGGGCACGTCTGCCAATGCATGCATATAAAATATTTTGTTCTCGTTATTTTTCTTTGTGTTCATTCATCTTTTGTCGAAGCTCAAGATGGCTTACGACTATTCATAATTTTTAATGTGATAGATTTCTCAACACTAACACAGGACACGAAGTCCGAATGCTAAATCACAAAACCTTAGACCATGCAATCAGTCTTAGGTTCGTGGTGATGAAATAAAAAAAAACAATATTCTCTATTAACAACATTTATCACAACGTGTAACAACGTAACACGAATCAAAGATCTTCGTTCTTATAATTAAGAACGCCGGTATCACGACGTCTCAGATACTAGGTTTACGTTAACACTGTTTTCGTTCAGTGAAACACAAAATCAAAACAAAACTTCCGAAACTTATCCAAGTTGTCGGAAATAATCCGGTGTATAAAACTATTTTATGGGAAATACGTTTACGTTGGAAATTCGTTTTACAAAATCATCAAAATCACTTGAAATTCATTTTCTTTCATAAAATCAATATTTTGAACTTGAAAATGTTGCTTTGATACAAATTATCTATTTTAACTAATATTACCGTTTTAGTAATCTTACCGTAAATATTATCGGAATTGTCCGACGTTTGATGTTTTAAGCCCAACAATGAATTTTCTAGTAAAATAATTTTTCCAACACCATAATAAAATTATTTGAAACTTATTTTCTTAAAATAACATTTTCTAATATTTAGAAGTTTCTTACGTTTAAACTAGCAGTGCAAAAATATTTTCACGGTTACGTCCTCACTATGACTCATAAAACACTCTTACGCTGTTAAATCATTAAAATAATAGTATTTTCCAACATTTTCTCATTTTTCCCAAATAAAATATTCCATTAATATTATATCCCAATATTTTACCTTTAAAACATTGAATATAATTTATAAAACTTCTTAAAGCTTTTATCTGATAATTGATTGGGCACTGACCACTGTCAGGCTTCTCAAACAACAATATCACAGAAATATTCCCAGGCAGATCATGCATCACAACACATTATAATATAATTGCTGATAAACAATTTAATGCAAATCAACCATCACAGGTAAAAATAACACAACTTAAACAACTTAAACCAAATTAAACAAGCACCACAACCACAAATAAATAATACAGACCACACACTAATCACATACAGTTATTGGGGAAAATCCCTCATGTAAGCTCCCCTTACCTCTTGAAGATTCAAGTTTTGGTTTCACGAACGACTTTCGATTCGAATCTGGTTTCCTCCGCACAACTCAGGATAATCCACTAAGATTTATCCTTCAACAAATCACAACCCAACCAATCAAAATCAAACAAACACAATCACCTAAACACTAAGGTTAGGTCACGGTCTCAATAGGGTTTTGTAACTAAAAATTTCTAAAATTCTTAAGTCCTTGGATTAATGATCCTAAGTACTTGAAACATATGATTATGAACCAAAACACAACAAGTGAAACAAAATCCCCTAACTCCACAAAGAGTGGGGTTTCGGCCATGACATGAAATTATTAGCTAGGGATTTGAATTTGATACAACACTTTGGATTCAACATATACATGGTATGAAAAAATGAAATCCAAGTTCATTTACCAAAGAAATCAAACCAAATCTCCTCCACCCCACCTATACATAGGTTCGACCCTATATGGAAAAGTGAGGAGGAAATTTTTGTTTGATTCAAACTCTTGGATCTACAATATAGACATGAACACAAGATCATATAAATTGATTTCACATTTTTAGGATTTTTCTATGAATTTTCTATGTTTCTAGATCTAGAATTGGAAAAAATGAATAAGGCATTGAATCATGAAAATATATGAAGAACATAGTGTTTAATGATGATGAGGATAAAGGATTACCTCTTGGAAATGGAAAAAGTGCAAGGAAACACCAAGTTGTTTCACAAACTAGTTTATGGAAGCTTAAGCTTTTTAAGTAAAAATGGAGGAAAGCTTTCATGAAGAAGATGATAATGCCTTAAATAGAAGTGAGGATGGCTTCCTTGGGTGCTTGGGCCGTGGGGTTTGAGGGGTGTTTGGGTCCAAAGCACAATTTTTGAGGGCAAAATAGTAATCTTGTACAATGGCATTTTTGTAGTTAAAACCAACCTTAAGGACAAATTTGGAAAATCCCCTAAAATGTCATCATTACTAAGGTGAGTCACCTATATGACTCACCACTTGTCTCCATCCATTGAATGTTGGATTTTGTCTCTGCACGTCCGTTCTCGACTCCGTCGATTACCCGATTAGGGTTTCCGTCTGTTTTTCGATCGAAAATTCTCAAAATAACCAAACTCTTTGAAATATGTTTTAAACATAATCCATTTCGTTCACGAGTTAAAATTATGTTTTCTGATCATTGAAATCTTACGGTCAGTGAAAACACCGACGGTTTTTCGTCTGAACTTTTACCAAAATTCGTCCGATTAAATATAATATTTCATTTCTGATCAAAAAATTGGAAACTAGAATTCCTCACGGACAAAATATAATAAAACGACAAATTTAGTTTCGGGTCAAATTAGGGTTTTCTGCCGGTATAAAATTATACTGTCAGAAAAAACGCAGACCGGTTTCCGTCTGAGTTTTAAACCCAAAATTTCACCGTATACTAATAAAAACAAGTATGATATGAATATAACTTTGGTTTTCCCAAAATCGTTTCTATGTCTCGGATAAAAATATAAACGTATTTATATAATTTTCGATATTAGAAAGTAGCGAAAAGTTGGGGTGTTACAACTCGGACCTTGAGGTCCTGTATTATTAATGAAAGTTTTAAGATGTTTAAAACTATGTTTGGTCGTAAGCTTTTGAGCTTCGACAAGGGAATATTGAACACAAAGAAAAGTGTCAAGAACAAAGTGTTTTTACATGCATTCATTCGGCAGACTTGCCTATGGCATTAATCTGGATATCTTGGTGGACTAGATGTTCAAGGCGGTGCTAATTCTATTCTGGATATCTTGGTGGACAAGGTATTCAAGATGGTGAATCTGGATATCTTAATAAGATAAGGTATTCAAGATGGTGACTCTGGATATCTTAATGGCAAGGTATTCAAGATGGTGTGCCTTATTTGGCAATCGAGCTTGATCAACTCATTTTTATACGGTGTTGGGGATCTCCAGAGATTAAGTATGAATTTTAGACAACGTATATGAAGTGTCCATGCATAGTTTTCAAATTATGATGTTTGGGGTGTGAAACCCATTGATAAACTATTTGCCTTATAATGAATGCTTATGTTGTTATAAACATGTATATGTGTATATGTTTTCTTTTATGTCGCTCGTGTAGTTATCGTGTTACATCCATATATTGATTTCTCACTCTTGTATGTTTTATTGTCGGTTTTTCTACTTGTGCATATATTTATATCCGAGCCCAGATGAACCACTCAGGGGATTTGACAACTACAGAAGGAAGTTCCCTTAGGTCGGAACATGTTGATGTTCTCTTCTTCTGCTATGACTATCTTTAGTTACGACCAACTTGGGTTTTTATTTAACTTATGTTTTGTTCTGAATGGACCTATACTTATTAAGGTCTGGTTGTATAAACAATTAAGATGCAGTATAGTTGTATGATGTTATATATATATATATATCCATATACGGTTATATTTACGATGTTGTTGTGGTTGTCGAAAAGAAAAAGAAAAGGGAAACATTTTATCACCATTTTGAAAAAGAAATGATTACTTCTCTATTGTGATGCCTATGCATGCCTTAGCCTTTTATTTAAAAAAAAAAATAACTTTTATTTTATTTCCGCACGTGTTTACGAAATAATTCCCAATGGGGGTGTTACACCTGCAAGAAAAGCTCAATGCACTGCCAATTGTCTTTGACTTTATTTGCATAAACTAAAAAAAACCAAAATTAAAAGGAGAAAACGACAAAACTCGTATGGCTAATAACACCAAACGAGGTATTTGTTGACAGAAACTGCACACAGGTTACCCATGCCTCGACAGTTCCAACTAAGGATACTTATGGCTTCTGGCAAGCTTGGGAACCAGAACCTGCCAATAAAAAATGGAAAGAAAAAGAGAAACGATTCATTCATCTTCTTCATCCAGCAACATTAAACTATCACAAATGGAGAGAAAAACATAGCTCTCACAAGCAGAGAGATGTCACAACCCAAAATTGGTGTCTGTGACCGGCCAGAAAAGGAGTAATGACCCCTAAACCGAAGCCTTGCCCAAGTTAACACTTCTAAGTACTTATCTCAAAATAAACACTTGAGATGCAAAAAAAAAAAAAAATCATTTACAACGATAAATAAATAAATAATCCAAAGATTCGTAATTCCACCTTTATTCGTTTATAAAAAGGCAAATATATATTTTAAGGATAACTCCAATCAACAAGTTTTCAAGCGTAGATTTCAAAAGGGATAAAAGGTACAAATACCGAACTTTTTGCCCAATAACGTTACAATTAAGATTTCAAAATTTTTCTAAACAACATCTTTATTGAAAGAAACATATAATTAACTGGTACACTTTTGAGATCGCGACATGGCACTTTAACTTCAAGGCTTGGAGTCAGGCAGCTCGGGATGATCCATTAGTGAAACACCTGCATCTAAGACATTTAGAGGGTGTGAGTTAAATAAACTCAATAAGGGCCTCAACCATATTATCAAATATATAAAGATAAAAAAAAGATTTTTTTTTTTAAACGTTGCATTGCTACCTCCAATGATGAACATTTAAAATAAACTCATAATGGACCATATGCTTAAACTTGCAATCTATTTCTCAAATGATGTCTCATCACAACAATTCCATCACTTCAATCAATGAAAAATTTACACTACCACATTACAATATTTCTGTACGACACATGATTCCACCCTTACCTTAGATTGTTCCAAAATCAACGATTTATCATTCTAGAATAAGTTTCGATAATGGTTTCAACTGGGATAATAAATATCTAAAACCTGCATATTGTGAGCCAAACAAAACTTGTAACTTTGATCATATGGTTCCATGATATCAATTAAATATATACCAAATCCAAATCACATAATTAATTTGTCATCACAATCCACTTCATATATAACTAAAATTATTCTTACCAACAAGTTATCACAGACTCACTCTTTATTAATAATGTAATTCAATATTTTAAAGAATTAATCTAAATCCCTCGTATATAACCCTTAGTGAGAATATATATATATCCCAAATTATACCTTCATAATCCAACTCATGACCTCATCCCACTTTTAAATCATAACATGCGTCCCACGGATGCTCTAGAAAAAATCTTCCTCATTCACCTATATCTTAATAATTTCATCTTGTTGTACATGTAAGATTCTCATTTAATTTATCACCTAAAAAAATAATAAATGTACAATCTATAAAAAAAAATAGTGATATGGAAGAATATTATTTTTGTTTATAACTTCATGGTATCAAACAAAATATATTTGCCAGCTAAAAATTCAAATATGAAGTGGTCTCACTATTGGAGAAAAATCATCCTTATTTACAAAGCCATACTCCCTAAACCCTTTTTTTTTTCTAGAGTCAAAATCTCCCAAATCAAGTAGCTCAAGCACATCTACGCCTTCTGTAACATGATGGTTATTGTTATATATATTCCAAGAAATATAAATAGTTTGAGCAAAGTAGCAATGATGGTAGCTATCAAAGAAAGGGCATTCTTTTTATACAAGATTCTTGGTGCCCCAAAATTAAATGCATGAAAGACTTCACGCCTAACTTAAATCCCAATACAGTAGGCCATAAGGAATGAACCATATGTTTGAACAATAAATTCAATACTTGAAGTTCTTAAAATAATTAGGAAAAAGGGAAGAAAAATACTTATTTGAACAAGTGGTGTATTAGTCTCTGTTTCATCCATAAATAATTGACACAAAAAGGATATCCACTTCTTACATGCATTTTTTTCATTATAGATATAAAATTTAAATTGAAAATGAATTGAAAATACCCAAGAAGAAAGCATCCATGATCAATCAAAGCCCCATCAAACAAATTTAGTTTCATCATATTCAGTATAACAAAGGGGCACTATTAGTTATGTTTAAAGCCCCATCAAACAAATTTAGTTTTATCATATTATATACACACTCACACACAATCTTAGTTAACTTCATTATCCAGTCCCTGCATCACACACAAAACAATATTTGTTGCTTGAAAATATACAGGGCCTCACACATTGCATTCCCCGAAAAAATTTCACATAACAGTGTGTCTACTATGCTCAAAGAGGAAATAAAAAGGTTTCCATCAAACTGACCCACAATCAAGAAAGTAGCGTTCAAGAGCAACTCAAAATATGGTGTTATAACAGAACTTACAAGATGATATATCAAGAACCACATCAATCTCATGGTAAATAAAAATATACTTTAACTTAACACCCACAACCCATTTCATATATTATACAAAATCAAACATTAGCACACCATTGGTATTACACATATGGAACCCTACAAAAAAATCATAGTTAAACATACCCAAATAAATCCCTCACATTAGTCACATACCAATTATCCAAACAACCCATTATTCATAAAACAAGAGGATTAGAGCCCTTACCTCTAGATTATATAAAAACTAGATTGTTGAGAGGAAAAGTGAGTTCCTCAAGCTCCTACTTTTTAGCTCTCTCTGCTAACTTAGATTAGAGAGAAAGAGTATGAGAATTTTTTAATTTTTTTCAAGAAAAGGAGAAGAATGCTTAAGGAGTAAGCTTACCCATTTTCTTCTCTTTCCCAAAACCCTAGCCACTCTCTTCTTTTCTATTTCACGTTGACAGCAAAATGGGGAGGGTAACTCCCATCTTGCTTTTAATTTCATATATAAGGGATAATGATTGCATAGGTTCCTCCTTTAATGCGCATTTGCCCATTTCTCCTCATATTTGTTATTAGTCGAAAATAAAAATAAAAATAAAAAAGATTTTTTATTTTTTTTATGAAATTAATTTATTTGATAATTTTTTTTTAAAAGTTCTTAATATCATGTGTAGTTGGGACGGATTTCATAAGAGAAAAACATAATACTCCTAAAAAGCATAACTCTCATAAAAGAAGAGTAAAATATAGCTTACGTTGAACGTGTTCTTAACCCAGCAAAACTCATAATGAATTGTGATTGATAAGCAGTATATAATAAAATTTTATAATCATATTAAATATCAATTAAATTTATATGTTATACTCCGACTCATCATGCGTCCTAGACTCCTAGACAATTTTTTTTTATTGAATACTAGACATGATCTTAGACAAATTTACTTTAGTATAGTCATTTTTTGGTCAATACGTGTGTTTTATTTTGTCTTTCCTGATCCACTTAAGTTGGGTATCAAAGTGGCTAATAGTTCTTGTATGAAAGTTAAGAGTGACATTAATCCTGGGCCTTGGCCCGTTTAATTTAGAGTCTGTTTGTGAGTGAGATTTTGGAGGTAGAGAAATTGAAGGTTTATTTTTTCTAATTTATAAATGGATTTATATTTGATATTTTTTAAAAATTAATGAATAAAATGATAAATGATCATATAACCTTTGAATCACCATTTACCCATTTTTATAAAATATTTCATATTTTCCTTAATTTATAAATGAAAAATAAGACGTTCCCTTCTTTTCCCTCATAAATCCTCCATCCAAATACACTCTTATCGAAAGAAAACGAAAATTGCTTGTCTGCTCCCAAATTGTGCCAATTGATATCACACATGCATGAGTTTGCAAACACAAGAAGATACTCATGCATGTGTGATATAAATTGAGTTTTGCCTCTCTCAATAAATTATTTTTCATATACACATGAGGGATCCAACATCTAACAATATATTTAACAAACCCAACTATATCAATTGTCAGCTAAACAAAACTTCATGATTAAAAAAAATATTTTTGGTAAATAGGTAAAAAAAACACCAATAACTAATACAATTAATACAAACAATAATACAACAAAAGATATTAATATGAAAATACTATCACAATAAAACAAACAATATTCTCAAATTACAAATAATCTTAGATTTTAATATAATATATTGTCATTGTAAAAAAAATTCTATTGTCGACCAATAATATATATTCTCATGTTTGACTTTTAATACAAATATTATAAGAGTTAAACATTTTTAATAATCTGATAATATATGATTAATCATCAGTATAGGAAACATTTACATTGATAGAGTGTATCGTTAAATCCATAATTTTTATGTTGATATTTGTTACAGTCCAAGATACGAAGGTCCAAGGCCCTCCAATCTTCGACCCAACCCAAGAAGGACTCGACCCGATGAGGACCCATGAACATAAGGTCAGGCAAGCTACTCCCAACCGACCAAAATGCTCGATTATAACCCTTCTACTGTACGAAGTTGACCTTCCCACTTCAGGAAAGAACCCCCTCCTAACTGCTCCCAAACACGTCAGGAAGGAAGGCCGCCCCTCCGCTCATGACACACATAATCACCTACTAACCATCATCACAGACACCCTTACTGGCAAAACATGAGGAAATGAAACACGCCAAGTAGTAAAGGACACCTTACTCCAAGCCATCATGCCAAATCTAACAGAACATGTATATATATATATATATATATATATATATATATATATATATATATATAAACCTCGACAAAGAAGAGAAGGTGTGTTTTTACAACATGAGAAACACATACAAATTATTTGCTACACCTTTGCCGACTTGAGCATCGAAGTGTCTTCGCGGGTACCCCCATTCGGTTCACAAAGAGGAAGAAGGAGAGGGAGAAGGAAGATCCAATACTAGCTTTCAACATTGGGGCAAGTTAGCTCAGGCCCAATTCATAGGAGTATTGTTTGAGTTCTGGGTTTCCGTCGGAACAATATTGAAGGTATTATAAAAAACAAATATAATGTCCTTTTATGTCAACTCGCAATTGAGTCGGGTTAAACTACAAAATATAAATTGTGAATATGTGAGTTCAAGCCCTCTCGATGCGCGAGTTCAAATCCTTGTAATGCGGTTCACTCTTTTTTCATTCCCTTCTCTCATTTTTCCCTATGAATCTCACGTTAGAGGCTAAACCTATAAACAAAACAAAAAAAAAAACAATTATAATTATCAACACAGGTTGGTCTAAATGACTAGTTGCTTTGATTTCTCTTAATTATGATCTCATATTTGAATCTTACAAATGAAAAAATAATAATAAGTAAAAGATCAAATTAATACTTTTAAAACCTTTTATATATTGATAAAGAATAATACACCCAAATGATTAGTCGCACCGCCCCCAAACAAATTTTGCTTGCAATATTAGGGGATTGAAATGTCAGTAGGAAAAAAAAATGCTTTTCTTAAGTAGTATTCTCCACCCAGAATTGCGAGATCAATTGGTTACAAATAATTAATAAAACATAATTAACGTGATGATACTTGAATAAAATGTATAGTATATAAACTTTTTTTTTGTTGGTTACAAGACGGGCCATAAAGCCCAAAAGAAAAGTTAAGAGATAACAAGACGGGGGTAGGGATGCCCTCAGGAGAGAGAAGTTCCTTGTAGCCATAAGGCTCTTTAAGGCTTTTGTTTGTCAGGTAATCAGCTGCAATGTTGCCTTCCCTCATAGTGTGGCAAATTCTAATCTCCCATTGGCGGTTGATAATTCCCTAAAGATTATCTGGAAAGCTTGAGTAATACTCTGAGCATCACCTTCCAATATATTTGTTGCGACATTTTTCCAGAGAGGGGAGTCATAGGAACACACTTTGGGCCATAGATCTTCAGTTTTGGTGAGGATTTGCCAACCAATTTTGAGAAAGAAGGAGTCATTCATGCGCCTGATGCTTTTTAGACCCAGGCCACCTGCAGATATGGGTTTTCAGAGAGTTTCCCATTTAATGAGAGCGGTTTTTTTTTTTATTTTTTATGAAGCTCATTCCCTCCCCAAATGAAGTTTCGCTGTGCTTGCTCTATTTGTTGGCAAATGGAAATTGGCAACCGATCATGTTGCATGTGGAATGAAGCAACTGTACCAAGAGTAGTTTTAGCCAATGTGATGCGGCCATCCAAAGAGAGGCATTGACTTTTCCATCCACTGAGTTTTGCTTGGACTCTATCGGTGATGGCTTTGAAGGAATTTGAATTGGATCTGCCATAATCTATTTGGGCTCCCAGGTAACGGCCCAAATTCTTTGTAATTGTGAAATCACCTATATGGGCAATAGATTGGGCTTCCGAGGCCACAACATTTCTAGAAAAATCGGACCATCACCCCCTTCTAGTTCGCTTGGATGGTATGCCTACCACTCTTCACAACAAGCCTTTCCGCTTTGAAGCTGCTTGGCTTAACCATGATGACCTTCATGTTTTTATCCAAAGAAACTGGGATAATCAGCAATCGTTCATCATGAATTCCAATAACTTAGCTACTACTCTCCCATCTTGGAATAAGAATATTTTTGGTCATATCTTTTATAAGGAGAAACGCCTCTTGGCCAGACTCAATGGGATTCAGAAAGCCCACGTACAGTTATGGCAAAAATCGCTTCCTTGATGATCTAGAGAAAACAACTCGAAAAGGAGCTTCAAGAGGTTCTTGATCAAGAAGAAATTAACTTTATGGCATCAGAAAGCTAGAACGAATTGGATCAAAGATGGGGACCGTAACACCGGATATTATCATACAAAGACCATTATTCGAAGAAGGCACAACAAAATCCAAGCTCTCAGGAACTCCGAAGGTGATTGGTTAGTTGATAATTCTGACTTAAAATCCTTAGCAATTGCTCATTTCCAATCCCTATTTACTGAAGACACAATGGTAAGACCTCCCATCTCAAGTATATCTTCCTTCCCTGCCATTGATTCTTCTCTCCTGCTTGCTATGAATGAAAATATAAGTGACCTTGATATTAAAAAAGCTATTTTTAATATTGGCCCCTTAAAAGCTCCTGGTAATGACGCATTTCCAACCATCTTCTACCATAAAAATTGGGATGTAGTTGGAAATTCGATCTCAAATTTCATTCATCTTTGCTGGAATAATAATGAGCTCATTAAAGATATTAATAAATCCCCAGAGTTTATTAATCAACTTCGTCCTATTGCTCTTTGCAATGTAGTTTATAAATGTATTTCTAAAATTATTGTTAGCAGGATTAAGCCTCTCCTAATTGATAAAATCATCTCTCCCTTCCAGGGTGGTTTTATCCCGGACAGAAATATTCAAGATAATATTATCATTGCTAAAGAAATTAATGTTCCACTCTATGGGGAAGATGAAAGGCACAAACAAAAAAGTATATAAACTTTTAATTAACTAGTTTAAATATTTTTATTATAATAATAATAATTGCTTTTAAAAAAATAAAATAATATAAATAATTGCTTTAAAATTTAAATTTATTAATATAATAATGTAAAGAAAACATACTACGTTATAATGTTAAATTGACAATAAAACAAAAACTTCTCCGCCGTCATGGCATCTAATGTTTGGAATATTTTATTACAATGTCATAATATGAGCAGATATCGGTAATTAATTATAAGAAAATACTATTTAGTACGAACCAAATTTCGTTAAACAACACACGAATTTTAATTTTAATCGATATATTATTGCATTTTATTAACAACTGTATCTAAATGCATCATTTGATCTTATATCCCCTTACTGTGATTGGTCCAATGCAATTCGTGAGTCAAAATTTCTTACTGTATAGCAGTGCTCTTCGTTATATTAGCTATTTATCATTTAGGGGCCTTAATTGATATGTGATCAATTTAGAGATAAGACTTATCAGATTTCTGATTTGATAATTGATTATCATTAATTATCTGATGGTCAATTTCGGAATAATGAAAACCCTAATTGGCCATCACCCTATATATATAGGCTATGATCCCCAATACACCGGACACAACGCACACCGCATCTTTTCCCCATATGAAGGGCGACTAAGACATAAGGAGTCCAGGTTGAGGAAGAACCATAAAACCACCGCACAAGAAGACAGCCAACACCCATATTCGTGATTGATTGCCGCTCTCCGTACATGAAGGTTGGTGATAAGATCAAGAACCTTGTAGATCCCCGTATATTCATAACCTTAGAATCCTAGTAATCTGGCATAACATAGATCCTAGGCTATATGGTATTTGTGCTCTAGAATATAAGAAATATCTAACAAGTGGTATAGAGCGGTCATTGTTGTTAAATTATTAGGATTAAGTTTTTTTTTCCCGATCAGGATGCATCTGCAACTTTCAGTCTTGTTTGTTTGTTATGTGAATGGCCCTGCATGTAACTTGTTTTATATATGTATCCATCGAATGCTTTATTGGGTGCAAACTGAAATTGCTTGATTGCTTGCTTGGACATGTATATATATTTATATATAATTTGTGGAATTAGTTTGCGCTTATATTTCCTGAACATGTTTTTCAATCCGCAATTATTTTTGCCATGGATCCAGAATTGCTAAAAGTCTTTTAAAAAAAAATTTTGCCAATGGGTTTAACGTTCTTTTTGAAAGCTTTAGTATCAAGTGTGGTAGAATTCTAATGGCCTACGACATGTGCTGATCGAAAATGTATGTAAAATTGAAAGAGTATGTGTTTTGGCAATTTCGAAAGTACATATTTAATTACAAGAATTGATTTTCAATTTGGTTTAAAATGGTTGATCATATACGTGAAAATCTCTGGACTGTTAAATATTGAAAGTTCAATGGCTTTACATATTGTGAATATCCATGGCAAGCTGCACGTGATTAGTGAAGCCAAGAACACTATTTTATGATTTTTGTCCTCTTGTGAATTGGTGATTTGATTATCTTACCGCACTTATAAAAGTGATTGGATCCGGAAGCACTGTTACGTGCAATTTTTTCTTTTAACGAAAATATATTGTTATTAATGAAGGCCATTGGTGTGAACACTGTGTGGGAAAATATTTGCTTTTCCAGAATGGTTCGCGGTCAGCTATGTCATTTTGATGTTGCAGATTTTGCTTTCACACTTAGTGCGTGTTTGGTTCGGCGTCCCCCTTCCCTCAAACGCACATCTAGGGTTCGGTCGCGATTCCTCGTTCAAGATCCGTATGTTTGGCAACAGCTTCAAACGCGATTTCTCATCCCAAAAGCGCAAGTGTTTGAAGCTGCGCATCCTAGCTTGAGTCTAGGGATCGCGATTTTGAATCAAAGGTGAGTCTTAGGAACTCGATTTCGGATGGATATTCTCCTATTGCCCTTCCTTTTGCCCTTCGTTTAGCTGCATGCACCTGCATCTTCCATTTATGGTGCTTCACTGTCGTATGGTATGTATTTATGGTGCTCACCAACAATTCTTCAATTTTTCCTTGCATTCATTGTGCTCCTTTCGTCAATTCATTCATTCCTTCAATTCTTTCCCTTATGGTGATTATTCTCAGATTTTTATCCATAGATTCGTTGTGCTCATTTCTCTAAGAAGGAAACTATGTCTTCTACACACCTCCTGAAAGCTTGTATGCTTCGATGAAAAGGTATCAGGCCATTACTTTTGGTTGTTACAATTTATTGTAAATTTATTCATTTCAACCATATTTACCTACCAATATTTATTGTTTATTGTCATTTTCTTTCAATTATATATATAGGACTCTCCTCCTTCACATTTGCTTCAGAACAATTCGGTGACTCTATTATGTTGTTGGATCTTCATCTAAACAGTGTATTCTTCCAGTGGTAGTGGTATGAAGTTGCCTACCTTGCATATTCTTTTTCCCCTCTACATTTGCGTTGTCTTTTACTTTGCCACCCCTGTTATGCTGATTTATATTTGTTTGATTTTTCAATGATCAATCTTTATTTGCAATCTGGATATGAGTTGTGTTACAAATTTGTAAGTGTTAGCTCTGTTTTGCTATTTGTCATTTGGTATTGGATTGTTGGTTGTGATATAGTTCTGTAAAAACTAAACAAATTTGTGAGTATTAGATCTGTTTCTGGTATGCTATTATGCTCTTACCCATTTTGTTATGTGTGATTTAGTTTATGGCAGAAGGTTATAACTATATACACACACAGAGAGTAGTTGTTAAAAGAAAGATTGTGCATGCACCATTTTAGGGGTTCAATTTTCACTTTGAACAGAACTTCAGTGTTAGGGACTTGAACTTCATCTTAGCATGCTTGGATCAATTTTCACTTTGAAGGATGTCTACTCTTATGTATGTTAAATCTACTGCTATGTTAGATCTACTGCCCTGTGTGTTAGTTAAATCTGTTTTTCTGGTTGATTATTCTGTTCAAGAAGTTTGTCTGTCCAAGTTGCTGCAGCAAGCATATTCTGGTGGTACAGGGCCTTGCCTCAGTAACTCTGGTGTATATGGTGACTGATGCATAATTTGGTCTATCCATTATGAGGTGCTAGCCATTCTGGTCAGGTGCAGCAAATTATGCAGAATATGGATGCTGCAGCAAATTGTGCAGAATATGGATCTTTGCAACAAATTATGCGCAGACACCTCACCTATTGCCTTCTCCATTCTTATATTAGAAGCTGCCTTCTCCATTCTTTGTTCTGTTTGAGTGTTGACTTATAGAGATATATGATTTTTTGATTGAGTGCCTATTGCACTATTTAAAATGGAAGTTTGAAAAATTACACTTATATAGACTTTGTTTTATGCATAGTTTTTTATTTTCTATCCTACTTCATGTATAGAGAACTATGGCTACTCTTAAGAGGAAAATTGTTGTGGATCCCCTTGTTTCTAACGATGAAGCACAGAAAGCAAAAGTTGTTTGGGATCCTAAAGCGAATGAATACTTCATCCAAGCATGCTTGGATCAAGTTTCCAAGGGTGAACGCGTTGGTACTAGCTTTACCAAGAAAGGGTGGAAAGTTATTGTTTCACAATTTAATGGCTCAACTGGAAGGAAGTATGACAGGGTGAAATTGAAGAACAGATATGATAGCTTGAGAAAAAGAATGGCGAGTATGGTATAAATTATTTGGGAAAGAAACTGGACTAGGGTGGGATAATGTGAAGAATACCGTTGTTGCATCAGATGAGTGGTGGGAGAACAAAGAATTGGTATGTGATAAATAAATGTTTTGTTTTATAAGTCTTAGATTTATATTTAGTGTGTTTATATTATGGTGATGAGTTATGAACACGCAGGAAAACCCTCTTTATGGCAAATTTAGGAACAAGGGACTTCAATTTGCTCCCCAACTAACCACACTTTTTAAGGACGTAGTGGCTAATGGAGAATTTGCTTGGGCACCATCATCTGGGATGTTGCCTAATGGACCCGATGATGATGATGATAATGATGGATACCGTCCATGCCTAGAGGGTGTGGGCCTAGATATGCAAGAAGGGACGGGTGATAGTGAAGATGCGAGTGTTGGAGCAACGACTGAGTTTGCAAATTTCAATATTAATGCTTCACAAGCCAGTGTTGGCCAAAAGAGTGGAGAGAAGAGAAAGAGTGTTGGTGGTTCTGAAAAGAAAAGTAAGAAAAAGGCAACCGCTTCCTCAAAGATAGCAAAAGCTGTTAATGTGATCGCAGAGACATGTAAGTCACGCAATGATGCTATGGCCAGTTCATCTATTGGTGAAGTGATGGCTGAAATTCAGAATATGGATGAAATTACTGATGATCCGGATTGGCATACAAGATGCTGTCAATTGATGATGTTTAAGCCAGCGAGGGAGATGTTTGTTGCCTTTCGAGGTCCAAAAGAGAGAAAGTTGCATTGGCTTAGGCATGCATCATATAATCCTTCACCATTTATGACTATGCAATGAATATTATGTGTTAGGATTATGTATCCTGTCTCTTTGGATTATGTATTAGGATTATGTATCATGTCTCATCTAGGTGTGTCTTTTGAATATTATGTATTAGGAATTTAACTTTCTGTGTGTTTTCAAGATTATGTATGAACCCTATTATCTATGAATGCTTTAATGATTATGTATGCTTTGAATTTAACCTCAATCTTGTTGAAACTTTTGGTGCACTGTGAATGATTTTACTGCATTGTTTTTAGTCTTGTTTTTTTTTTCGACTTGTGAATGGTTTTTTTGCAAAGCATCCATACTCTGGTGGTACAGCATGCATAGTGTTAAAAAATGATGCATAAAGTCAGTAAGTCATGTATGTGATATCTGATTGAATGCCATAAGCATTATGCTGGGGAGTCGGTATAATGTTAGCAAGGGTGTTGATACATTTCAATCTCGAGAGACAGCTTTGTAATTACTACTGTATAAATAGCTGTTATGAAGGTATACTGGTTATTATTGTTTTAGCCTTATCCTATCAATGGATGGGTGGATGCATACTTATTCCCTTCATTTTGTTGCGACTAACGAGTCAGGGCAACCCCAAGCTTCATGATATTTAGGATAGGGTGATGAATATATTCTTGGGTTTCAATAGAATTTAACCCAAAGTTATCACTCATTAAGCTTGAGCTTGGTTCGTTTGGACTTTTGAGATAGCCAAGAGTGAAGTTCAGTCAAGCTTGGCTTGATTTGCAAACAGGCCAAAGTCAAGTTCCGTATGTTGATTTCACTTTTATGTATGTATCTGTATTTAGGCAGCAGAAACATTCAGTCACACGGTTAACATATATTTCCAAGCACAACTTGCACAATATATAATATATAATCAATCACAAATCTGACTGAGCTCTATTTGACCATAAAATTCATAAAAGATAAGGTCATCGAAATATAATTCAACAATAAAATCCACAGCACACAAGGTTATATATGCCATTGGGAATTTATTGAGAACTTGTTTGTTGCTCTAGCAGGTAATTTGGAATCTTATCGCCGGGTGTCGTCTAAGCTTAAGCTTGGAACTTTTGAAGATGAATATATGGAAAATATCAATTCAGCCTCGACTAGATCTCAACAAAGAAATCTTCGGGAGACGGATGGTCTTTGGACTAGTAAAGACTGGTGAGCAATATGCACTAATTTTTTAGCCAATTTATCTTCCTCGTAATTCTTTTTAGGTATAAATTCAAAATTCCTAGCACAAGAATGTAGCCTCTTTCCTCCTTAAGGATCTCTAAACCAATTTTGAATGACTTGAGGGCTGTCAGCTAGACCTTTTGAAAAGGATTTTCATATGGTGTGTCTGATTATGTGTGGTGGCTGAGAGTTATTACTGAAAATATCTATTTTACTTGTTTTTTTTTCCTTATTTCTATCTTTATTTTCTAATTGTATTTAAAACTGTATAACTATTCATTCAACCTTACTTTCATTGCAGAAACCAAAAATTGAGCAACTTGTAAAAAGGTAAAATAAATGACTGGAATGGACATTTGGATCAACTTACAGATGAAGACGATATTTTTTTTGAAGAAGCTTCTTATGTGGATGCACTAATAGGTGAGTATGCAGTAAAGCATTTATGTAAAGAGCCTCGTAGAACTATTGAACTAACAGGTCATACATGGGTGCAAGAAGTATTGCAAGGGCATCCCATTTGTTGCTATGAGATGTTCGGAATGGAAAAACATATTTTCCATAAACTTTGCACTGAATTAGTTGAGCATGGTTTAAAGCCCAGTAAACGCATGGGGGTTGAAGAGATGGTTGCAATGTTTTTAAATATAGTTGGCCATGGGGTAGGTAATAGAATGATTCAAGAAAGGTTTCAGCACTCTAGAGAGACCGTAAGTAGACACTTCCATCGAGTACTATTTACTTGTCTTAAGTTGTCTGGCAAATATATTAAACCACAAGATCCTATGTATCGTGATAGTCATGCAAAAATAAAAAATGATCAGCGATATTTGCCATTTTTTAAGAATGTCATTGGAGCAATTGATGGTACACATGTGCCATGTGTGGTTGGTGCCAGCGACCAATCAAGGTTTATTGGAAGAAAGGGATATCCAACACAAAATATAATGGCTGTGTGTGATTGGAACATGTGTTTCACTTTTGTTTTGGCTGGAGGGGAAGGTACTGCCCATGATGCTCGTGTTTTTGACCATTCTCTTACCAATGCGAGTCTCAATTTTCCACATCCTCCTCTAGGTATGTTTTTTTAGTATAGCTATAAATGATTTTCTCTTTTACTTAAAACTTTTTTTTTATATTTTATTAATTTTATTCTTTATTAGGTAAATATTATATGGTGGATGTTGGCTATCCAACACCAAATGGGTACCTTGGTCCTTATAGATGTGAACGTTATCACCTACCTGAATTTAGGCTTTCATTTGGATTTGCGAATCGAAATGAAATGTTTAATTTTTATCACTCAAGTTTAAGGTGCATAATAGAAAGAACTTTTGGTGTATGGAAGAACAGGTTTGCAATTCTGCGTCACATGCCTAAGTTCAAAATTGAGACACAAGTTCAAATAGTCATTGCAACAATGGCTATACACAATTCCATCAGAAGGAATGCTGAAATGGATTTTGATTTTAGTCGTTATGAAGATGAGAATATAATCCTTGACATTGATAATGATGATGATCATAGCACAGTTAACTTGGATCCATCCACAGTTTTAAACATAGCTTCTTCAACAGAGATGGATCATGTTCGAGACTCGATTCGAGATCAAATTATAGAGTTCAAACAAAATAATTAGTATCGTAGTTATGTTTCAGCGTTGTATCAAACTATAAATTATATTCCTTACTTGAACTATTTTTAGATACTTTAAATTTAATAGCTATGCTAATTTAGTACTTTTATTGTCCATTTCATCAAATCTGAAGTTTTTACTACCATATACATTTTACTTCAAAAGATAAATAACATGTGTATAATTATTTTTAGTTTCATAATGCAACATAAAAAAAAATAATCATCTTAATATAGTTATCCTACTTGTTGGTATATATATATATATATATATATATATATATATATATATATATATATATATATATAAAATGACAATGAAATCTAGTTAAAACCCATTTTGGTAATTACACACCCAAAAGCAATTTTGATCCAAACTATCCAAACAAGAAGAATTGATAAAAATCACTTTTTCCATGAAGTCATCCAAACATAAATCACTTCACTGTCAACTCACTTTTAACCAAAATCAATTCTACAAAATCAATTCTTCTCAAAATCACGTTTGTCAAAAGTTTATCCAAACACACACTTAAACATTCAGGTTCTCACGATTTAAGTGTGGACTTGGTAGATTTTAGACCTCTTATTTTATTTAATTGTCTGATATTTTTGGTTGGATTGATTAAGCAATGTGTTGCTAAAGTAACCTCTATTGTGTAGATTGATTTAATTGAATTTACTAAGATGTGCATGAAGTTATTTATGTGAACTGAACTTTACCCAAAAGTAAAGGACAATTTGGCTGAATAATGGAGTGCTTGCGATGATAAATGTGTGGTAATTATAAAGGTATTGTTCATGTGAATAACGGAGTGTCCAAAGATGGTTGTTATTTGATAGAACTTATCACCAATGTTTGATCATTGCGTGAGAGGGACTTACAGTTAATCCTTACTAGTCCAAAGATTGGGGATTAATGTTGTGCTAGGCATCTTGTTGGGTCTTTAATATACCAATTTGGATTTCGAGTGGGCCGACTAAAGTATGAAGTCACCAAGGTGATCTCTTTTGTGGAAATTGCTCATAAGAGATATTGAATGTTGTGTGAGTGTATATCCATGCGAGTATTAATCGGTCCAAAGGAATGTTAATATTTAGCCAGATTGCATTCACACATGTGATGATAAACACTTGACGATTATAAGGTTTACATATGAATGATAAATAAATCAAAATAGAGATTTATTATTTGACAAGGTTAATTGTCAGTGTTTGACCATTATAACAAAATATCACTAGCAATTAGTGTTACTGTCTGAATACTCAATATTAATGATGCACTGGGTATTTTGGTGAGTATCTTTAGAGTACTCTTGTTCTCTTTAAGGTTGATATTTCTTATGTATATATCCTAATTTAATCCTCAAAAAGTTATGACTTTTAGGATTGAAAGGAAAACAATAAAGTTGTTCTCGGATCTAGACCTTGCATAAAGATAGAGAAACCCCCTTTTTCTCACTCAATTCAGTACCTCTGAAGAGAGAATCAAGTATAGGAAGTGGAACCGCTCCAATCACTTGGGTCTTATGATCCTAAAGCATAATATTCCAGAAATCTTTAGGGGTCTTATTTCGGATGGCATAATTAATGTCAGATTTCCTTGATAAAGTTGAAAAGTGCTTTCTAAAAGCAATAAAGGTGAAACAAGCACTCATTGGAGAGCTAGTTTTTTCATTAAGAATAAAAGCCAAGGAAATTTAAGGAGCACTGTTGACGAATCTGGGCAAGTATACCCAGTCGTGCAAGTAATACGATGGTGAGACCGGTTTATCGTATCCATAGGGATTGGATGTCAACTACCAATTCGCAAACTCAACAACTATCTAGACTATGAAGAGAAATCAAAACAAACAAAAGAAAAGAAATAAAATGTTTTTGTCTTTTTGGGGGCTTTTGACAAACACTTGGAGTGCAGAAAGATATGTTGGGACTAGACTTCACCAAACATCTATCTCATGTACTATCAGGACTAGATACCTCCCATTCATACTTCAGATATTAAAATCAATCCACTAAACTACTCAAGCCCCGATCTCTCGGATGACAAGAGTCTAATTCCACTAATAGACCCTAATCTCTTAGGTGGCCTAGATTAATGAAATTGCATTAGGATTAGGGATTACGCGATTACTAGTAAACCAAACTCCATCTCTAGATGCAAGGGTTACTAGGTGATTAATTTCAGTTCCGGTTCTAATACGAACATCTCCATTACATACCAAAACACTAATCGAGTCATGGGGGTGCTAGCCACAACAAGCATTAAGCACAGAAATTTAATCACTAATATGAAGACATGAACACAGAATAATCAGTCAAGATAAATACATAAACAGTCAATTTGGTTACATCTAATCCCAACAAACGGGATTTAACTATTCTTAACTACAGAGAAAGCCAAACCAGAAAAGCAGTAGAGAAAGGAGGAAAGGGAGAACTCCATTGAAGCTTCCCATTGTCGTCACAGCAACCCCCTAACTCAGCTCCCTTCTAGGGTTGGAACCCTACTCCAGCCGCAGCCTCCAAGTGCTTCCCCCTCCAAGAACTCCTCTCAATTCTACCCTAAAACAGCAACTTATACAAATCAGTTCTGCGCTCGCTCGCGAGGCGAATGGACTCTCGCGAGGCGAAAGTTAAAATCTGCTGTTTCAGAAATGGGACTCTCGCGAGGCGAGAGCTGCTCGCGACGCGAGACCGTAAATTGCTTCTCAAATATGCTCGTGAGGAGCATCAGGGCCTGGGCATGATGGCTTCTGGTTTCCAGACTCGAGAGGCGAAACAAGGTTCGCGAGGCGAACCAGAAAGGCTTGCATTTTCTGGAACAGTCAGCTTTCAGGGTCGCGAGGCGAATCGAGTCTCGCGGGGCGAATCTCCAGAATTCTGCTTGGCTCAATTTCTTCTCTTTTCAGGCTATATTTCTTCCAAGCTTTATTATGGTCAAATCTGAGCATTTTTCATCAATTTCTGCAAAACAACACACAAAACCACCTTCTCCCGTTCCAAGGTAAAAACTAATAAAAATCAAATAAAGAATGCCTAATCTATATGAAAAATGCATGCAAAAGTGTATAGAAAATATGATGTAAAATCCCACTATCAAATCACCCCAAGCTTATTCAATTGCTTGTCCTCAAGCAATCACCAAGGCCAATAGAAGAAAATAAACAGAATGCGGATAGTGAACCAAGAACCCGAGTAAATGATCCAAGCAATAGGCAATTCAAACAATTCAGCAAGAGACAATCAGTTCAAGTCCAATTAGAGGCTTAGGTTCCTTAGACTCATATTCTCACTGACTTGGGCACTCTTTCTCACCTGAAACTCACCCCAAGCTTGTTCATTTGCTTGGCTCTCTTTTCTCCCTTCACTCAAGTGTTTAAGGGAATAAGGCAATTCGCTCAATTTTCCTCAAGGAATGAATCCTACCATAGGCTTGACTATCAACCAAATCTCTACTTTATTAATGAAAACAATTAAGAATCAAGAGGTCTTTTACTTGGTTGTAACGTGGCCATGGGATTAATCATTAGGTGGGGAAGTCAAGAAAAGGACATTTCAAAAGGCTATACAAAATCAAGCTTTGCAAAACATGACCTTCTAAAATACCTTTTGGGTTTCAATTTATTTTTCCACCTTTCTTTTCTTTCTTTTCATTTTTTATTTCTTATTTTTCTTTTTGTCATCCCCTTCTCTATATATTTTTCTTTTTCTTTGTTTTTCTTTTATTTGGAGAAGGGGAGATATATATATATTTTTTATTTTTTTTATTTTCAAGAGAAATATTTTTCTGATTCTTTTCATCCCAAACTTTTTTCAACTACCTTTTTACCCGTTTGTAATACTTTAGAAGGTCCCTTATCAAGCATATTTATCAAAACATTTCAGGGTACCAAGAAAAGCATTTTTTTTCTTTTAGGCTCAAAATTGGGCAACTAATGGGTAGCATTTCATCATTCAAAACTCAGAAGGCCAGAAAAATACCTATTACCTCAATCATTTTCAAAAATGTTTCCAAAATTTTTTTAAGCTTCAAAATGGTTTTAAGTCAAGTTCTAGAGAAAGCAAACCAAGAGGAATAACACTCTAACACAAAGAATGGGGTAAATTTTAGTGAGTACCCCTTTGGCTCAAAATCTCACATTTTAGTTTGGAATCAATGAGAAACACAAATCCGCAGAACCATGTGCTAATTATCAACTATCCAAGATTATCTCAAGCATTTTCATTTGTAGCCATATCACAAGAATAAAAAAAAAATTGGGTTCAACAATTCACTATCTCAAATTATTGGGCACTTAGTAATCACAATTGGATGCAAAATCTAAACAAGGGTAATCTAATTGTGTGAACATACAAAACTATCATGCAATATTATATGAATGCAACATGCAAAATACCCCTACCCCAAGCTTAAGAATTTACATTGTCCCCAATGTAAACAATCAAGTTAGAGAGAGGAGAAAAAATAAAAGAAAATAAAAATGGAACGGCTTACCGAGGCGGTAGCGGGTGTTGACTTTGTTGTTTCTGCCCCTTTTGCTCTTCTCCTTGTCTTCTTGCTCTCCCTTCCTTCCTTCTTACCCTGCAAACACTTGGCAATTCTCAATTTATTATTTTTCCTCTTGAGCTTCTCAAATTATTCAAGAGGTTAAAATAAAAAACAAAACTATTAAGAAAATGAAAACAACTAAAGAGAAGGGTTAAGAAAAGTTGGGTTGCCTCCCAGTAAGCGCTTCGTTAACGTCACTAGCTTGACGTTCTAGGATCCTCCTCCCGGATCAAATGGAAATTGGAGTGAAGATTGTAGCAGTAGTATGACTTTATCCTCAACTCCACCCAGCCAGTGTGTGAAAACACCAGTGACCTTTTCAACCATAATAATGCACTTACTTCCTAGTGGGTCAAATGGCATTTTCACCAGGAAGTTTGCCAGACAAGTGGAAGGGATTAGTTTAGCAATGTCCACACACGCATGCAAGCCGACATATTTGTCCAATGCAGAAATTTCAGATTCCTTAGCAAGCATGGAGGAATCCACTACCACTTCGTCTTCATCTTGAACTATCCCCCAAACCAGATTTTCCTCAAATTGGGCTTCAGGTGACTTTTGTACTAACTGTTTGCAAATCTCCTCAACTTGCGTTTTGAAGTTCTGCATCACAGCTTCGATACTCTCACAGTTGGCTCTTGCCTTGGCCTCAGAGGTGGATAGCTCTTGGGAATATTGTTCTAGAGCAGCTTTCAACGGTGTTTGCTCCTTCCATTCCCATTCTTCAACTTGTTGCTCTTCTACCACCACCACTTCATCTTCATTCATATCCATGCTATCCAATAGATTCTCTTCAGTTTGCATTCCATGTGGCTTTTCTGCTAGTAATTTAAAAATTTCACTGCCTTGTTCTTCCAACTTCTGAAAGATGTCGCTTAGTGACGCCATTATATTACTAGCATTTTTCCCTGCTCGCATCTCAGCCCTCTGCATCATGGAACCAATTTCCTCTAGGATACGCTCTATGCTTAAGCTCAGAGTATAAGCATCTATATCCCAAAGAATCTCTAGCAAATAAGGATCCAGCTCGAAGTGTGGTGGTGGTTGCAAGGATGACAAATAGCACTGCCATTCCTCCTTGGAGTAAATCTTTACGTGCTTAACAGTGATACCATCAAACACGATCCAGTCAAGTTGATCTTCCCAAGTTGGATGGTAATGATAGTCCATGTGTTTCCTGCTCCTTGCACAAACAAACACTCAAAAGAAAAAAACTAAATCTGTACAAAGAAACTGTCAACTATGTATACAGAAAAATAAAAGATAAAAATGTCTAAATTAGTTGCCTCCTTTGTTACTAATGATATTGGCAAAACCAATCCCCGGCAACGGCGCCAAAAACTTGTTGACGAATCTGGGCAAGTATACCCAGTCGTGCAAGTAATACGGTGGTGAGACCGGTTTATCGTATCCACGGGGATTGGATATCAACTACCAATTCGCAAACTCATCAACTATCTAGACTATGAAGAGAAATCAGAACAAACAAAAGAAAAGAAATAAAATGTTTTTGTCTTTTTGGGGGCTTTTGACAAACACTTGGAGTGCAGAAAGATATGTTGGGACTAGACTTCACCAAACATCTATCTCATGTACTATCAGGACTAGATACCTCCCATTCATGCTTCAGATATTAAAATCAATCCACTAAACTACTCAAGCCCCGATCTCTCGGATGACAAGAGCCTAATTCCACTAATAGACCCTAATCTCTTAGGTGGCCTAGATTAATGAAATTGCATTAGGATTAGGGATTACGCGATTACTAGCAAACCAAACTCCATCTCTAGATGCAAGGGTTACTAGGTGATTAATTTCAGTTCCGGTTCCGATACGAACGTCTCCATTACATACCAAAACACTAATCAAGTCATGGGGGTGCTAGCCACAACAAGCATTAAGCACAGAAATTTAATCACTAATATGAAGACATGAACACAGAATAATCAGTCAAGATAAATACATAAACAATCAATTTGGTTATATCTAATCCCAACAAACGGGATTTAACTATTCATAACTACAGAGAAAGCCAAACCAGAAAAGCAGTAGAGAAAGGAGGAAAGGGAGAACTCCATTGAAGCTTCCCACTGTCGTCACAGTAACCCCCTAACTCAGCTCCCTTCTAGGGTTGGAACCCTACTCCAGCCGCAGCCTCCAAGTGCTTCCCCCTCCAAGAACTCCTCTCAATTCTGCCCTAAAACAACAACTTATACCAATCAGTTCTGCGATCGCTCGCGAGGCGAATGGACTCTCGCGAGGCGAAAGTTAAAATCTGCTGTTTCAGAAATGGGACTCTCGCGTTGCGAGAGCTGCTCGCGACGCGAGACCGTAAATTGCTTCTCAAATATGCTCGTGAGGAGCATCAGGGCCTGGGCATGATGGCTTATGGTTTCCAGACTCGCGAGGCGAAACAAGGTTCGCGAGGCGAACCAGAAAGGCTTGCATTTTCTGGAACAGTCAGCTTTCAGGGTCGCGAGGCGAATCGAGTCTCGCGGGGCGAATCTCCAGAATTCTGCTTGGCTCAATTTCTTCTCTTTTCAGGCTCTATTTCTTCCAAGCTTTATTATGGCCAAATCTGAGCATTTTTCATCAATTTCTGCAAAACAACACACAAAACCACCTTCTCCCGTTCCAAGGTAAAAACTAATAAAAATCAAATAAAGAATGCCTAATCTATATGAAAAATGCATGCAAAAGTGTATAGAAAATATGATGTAAAATCCCACTATCAGGCACTTTATGGGAATGCCCAATATTGCTCATAAACTTAAGGTGTTAAAGCTTGGGCTGTCTAACGACTTGTCCATGCATTTAGCATTTGATATTCCTTCATGCACAATTCAGTTAGTTTAAGTCAGCTTATAGCTGTTATAAAGATAAATGATATCTTAATAGATTCATTTTATAAGGTGTGTAAGAAAGGAAAGAATGAAGCAAGAGAAGACAAATAGTGCTCATTTGGCAAATACCTCTAAAGATAAGGGCAAACAAAAGAATATTAAGGATTAAGCTGCTAAGGGCTTATCTTAAAAGAAACAACTAAGGTCACAATTGTTTCTTTTATATGGACATCGGGCATCTAAAGAAGAAATGTCCCAAATATCATGTTTGGCATGCCTATAAAGGATTGTTTGAACTGTTGAAGGTTAAGTGCTGCTGAAAGATGCAACTATATTGGAGTTGACCAAGTCAGTAAAGGATAAGACTATTGACATTTTAGATTATTGTTATTGGCTAATATTTGGAATTTAAAGACATTTTTGTTTAGTCATCATTTAGATGAAATTTGGTTTTGGTTTCTTATTGAACAAATCAAGAATAATTTTGTTCATTTAGAAATAATGGATTCAATTTGTCTTTTAAATTCAAATATTGTTGGAACCAGTTAAGTTATGGACTGTGACGATCTATAATTGCTTGGTATTGAAGCCTCTTGTGGTAAAACATTGAGTGAGGAGTCATATGACACTAAGCATAAAGTTGACAATAAAAATAAGGAGCATTATGATACAAACATTCAGGGCACATCTCTATAAATAGAGTTGAATGACTTGAATGAGGGAATCCTAGATTTCATTTACCTTATACATTTTATTGTTTGTATTAAATGTATTAAAGTTAAATAGATCAGAACATGGCAATCAAGAATACAGTTAAGTCCTAGTAATGACTCTTAAAGAAATGGCGAGGAGTATGATTAGTCATTCTACCTTACCAGAGTCACTATGAGACTACAAGAAAAGGGGTAATTTCCGACAGACAATTACCGATGGACGTCAATTCCGTCGGTAATGAGGAAATTTTCGACGGAAAATACCGTCGGTAATCATGAATATGAAAAGTCAACGATATTACCGACGGAATGACTGTCGATAACCTTACCTACGGATATTCCGTCAGTAACTCCGT
The DNA here is from genome assembly GCA_030762895.1 of Sophora flavescens. Taxonomy (NCBI): domain Eukaryota; kingdom Viridiplantae; phylum Streptophyta; class Magnoliopsida; order Fabales; family Fabaceae; genus Sophora; species Sophora flavescens. Next base: position 39,936,318 of record CM061064.1, read on the forward strand.
CAGAAATGGTGGCACAAATCTGTAATATTTTGGCCCGTGAATGTACCGACGGCTTGTTCCATCGGAAACTATGTTTTACATTACCGATGGACCTGCCCATCGGTAATTCAAAAATTTGAGTTACCGACGGAATAAGCCGTCGGAAATATGTTCATTAAGTGTAACCGAAAACCTTCCTCCCTCACTTTCCCTTTCTTACTCTCTTTAGCTATCCCTCTCCCTCTCTCTAGTTCTCTGTCTTCTCCGTGCCCCACCGCCTCCCTGCCACCGCGCATCGCCGCCTCCACCTTGCACCACCTCTTCTCTTCTCTTCTCTCTTTCTCTCTGTTCTCTCCTTCTCCTCCCGCGCGCCCCCACCCTTGCCACTGTCTTCTTCTACTCCGCGAGCCCCACCACCACCGCTGCCACCACATTGTCCCACCACTTGCTCCCTCACTGCCAGACTCGCCAGCCACTACCACCACCACCTTCCTCCCCCACTGCCAGCAGCAACCCTACCTAGGTAGGTATTTAGTTTTTGAATTTTCATTTTCTTGAATTAAATGTTTAATGTTTAATTTGTTAATTAAGTGTTTATTGTTTAATTAGTGATGATGCTAATTTATTTGTTACAGAGTTGCTATTATACCATCATCACCACCGTTGCAGAGGAGCCACCATTGTCTGCACTGTCAGGTGTCTATTTTGTTGAATTTATATATTTTTTAAATTTGTTTGAAATTGTTTATTTTGTCGAGTGTTTAATGATATGAAACAGTTGTTATGGTTTTTTTGGACTGATTGTACAATTATATTATGTTGATTTGGAAGTGTAGGAATTTGTGATTTTGATTTATAATTAATGTAGGATTTTAATTCTTATTGTAGCTAATATTTAACTATCATATAAATTGATGCAATTAAATTTCAATTAATAAAATTAGTTAATTGAAATAATGAATTAATTAAATAACTTAGGAATAATGAAGCATCCATCAAATTAAGTAATGATTTGAAGTAATAAATTAAATGATCGAAGAAGTTTTTCCAATATCCAAAGTGTTACCGTGGCGAATGGAATCGATGGCTAGGTGTTAGTGAACGAGAGTATCAACCACAATTATTTGAATTAATTTTTGTGATAATTAATATAAATTACATATTAAATAAATATTAATCAAAGGTGAGACGATTAGGTACTCATGACGCATTTGAGAGCATGGACGAGGCGGCGGTCGTGATTAAAACAGATGGTGTAAAAAAAGGTTGCATACTTACATAACAATAAATTCAAATAATTAATTATATTTAAATAAATAATATTTAGATAATTAATTAACTATGTAGTTAACTAATTCAATAAAATACTTTAATAATTAAAATTAATTTAAAAAATAAATGATATAATAAAAAGTTAGATGAATAAGTATGCGATTTGTTTTTTGTTAATGCCTTGTTTATGATGGTTGCTTAATGTAATGTCAAACTTTATGCAAATTATCTCTGTTACTTAAAGTTTTATTTTTTTAGAGTACAATTATTATACGTAATTGAGAAAAATCATAGTTTCCCGTTCAAGGTTCAATATTATTGAGCATGTGTACTCGTGGTCATGGTATCACTCATTTTATTGAATCTTGAATTGTCCAATTGGGACAGTTTGGGAAGAAACTTTTTCTCCACTGATATACTAGCTACTCAATGATTCTCATTTGTGAAATAATTGATTAAATTTCGGGTCGAAGTATTTCCTTTTGTTCTCCGGGTCCATACTTGATTGTGGTATTTCATCGCGGTCAAGTCGTGTACTTGGAGACCAATGGGAGATGCTGCCGAAATTTCGTCAGCTATAAGACATGAGAAGTGATGAGTAACTAGTATAATACAGTGGTGAAAAAGTTTTTCCTCGAATGGGATAGGGCCACACCTTTTAAGGAAAGGGAGCGATTTGGGGTTATAGTATCATGTTTAAAAATACGTCAATTTATCTGAAAATGCAGAAGGATGGAATATTATCCCTCGAACCGTAGTTGGGTGTATGATAGGAATGAGTCTGGGAGACGACTTCTGAAACAATCATTTGTAGCAGGAGTTGAGGAGTTTATATCGAAAGCCAAGCAACATTGTGATTATGCCGAAGAGGGGGGGATTAGATGTCCGTGCACAAAGTGCAATTATATGGCGGTTTTGAGTGATGATAATGTGAAGTTACACCTATACCGACGTGGGTTCAAGCCTAATTATTGGATATGGACTGATCATGGTGAGGAGTTGCCGGATATTGATTTGAATGAAGTCAGTGGTGACGATCTTGACATGGGTGCATCAGGCAGTGGCTACCACGATGACTATGTTGAACAACTCCAGTCAATCCATATGATAGTCGATGATTGTCTTGGGCAACATGGGAATTTTGAGGCGGATGAGTCTGATGACATAGAAGAGCCTCCTAATGAATCGACGCAGAGATTCTACAATCTATTGTTAGAGACAAATTAGCCATTGTTTGAAGGGGCGTCGGATTCAAAATTATCAACTTGTGTTAGACTTCTAGCTTGCAAGTCTAATTGGAATGTCCCCGAGCAGTGTTTGGAGCTCTTTTGTAAAATGCTTCAAGATGTGACACCCTTCAAAGAGTTGCTGCCAAAGAGTTATTATGATTCGAAGCGGTTGGTGTCGAAACTGGGGTTGGGGGCTAAGAGGATTGATTGTTGTTCGAACGGGTGCATGCTATATTATGACAGTGCTTCGGGCACAAATGACAGTGCACTGAAAAAATGTAAATTTTGTTAAACACCAAGGTACCACGTTCAAAGTATTGATTGTAGTAAGAACAAACCTGTTCCTGCGAAGGCAATGTTCTATCTGCCAATAATTCCAAGGTTACAGAGACTGTTTGCATCAACACAAACTGCGGGACAGATGAGGTGGCATTATGAAAATATAGGAACTACTGACGTTATACGCCACCCTTCTGATGGTGAAGCCTGGAAGCATTTCGATCGGGTACACCTTGATTTTGCAGCAGATCCTCGTAATGTACGACTTGGGATGTGCTCAAATGGTTTTACCTCGTACATTCAGGTGTCAGCCTCGCCATATTCATGTTGGCCAATGATTGTTACACCGTACAATCTTCCTCCCAATATGTGCATGTCAAAGTCGTATATGTTTCTGACTTGTGTCATACCGTGACCACCTAATTAGGGATGGCAATGGATAGGGTCTGGGTAGGGTACTATAGTACCCATCCCCATACCCACGTTTGAAAAAATTACCCGTACCATCGTGGGTAGCAACTTTAGTACCCTTACCCGTACCCTCTAGATACCTAAGTACCCATACCCGCACCCGTTACCCACACTTTAACAATGAAAAAGAAATAAATAACAAAAGAAAGTTATAACAATTAAAAAAAGACTTAGAGGTCATTTAAATCTACTAATAAATATTACAAATCAAAATATTTAAATAAATAAAAAAAAATCCAAAAATGAATTATAGATGTAACTAGGTTTAGAAAGTTAAGAATCTTTAGACTAATTTTAGTTTTGAAATTTATATTATAGTTAAAATTATATATATTAGTAATATTAATATATAAATAAATAATTATATATACATATACGTATGTGCGGGTATGGGGCGGGATGGGAACCATAATACCCGTACCCGCACCCGTAACCATTCAAATTTGTGGGTAATTACCTGTACTCGGACCCTTACCCATTATGCGGGTAATTACCCTATACATTGTGGGTCATTTTTGCGGGTACCCAAAGGGTAGGGTACAAATTGCCATCCCAACATCTAATCCAAAGGATGGGATAGATGTATATTTGCAGCCTCTGGTCGATGATCTGAAGAAGTTGTGGGATGGTGTGTTGATGTATGACTTTTCCAAGAAGCGAAACTTTATGATGGAGGCCTCACTTATGTGGACTATCAATGATTTTCCTGCATATAACATGCTCTCTGGTTGGTGGACCCATGGTAAATTGGTGTGCCCATATTGCATGGAACATGGAAAGGCTTTTACCCTAAGATATGGTGCCAAAAATTCCTCTTTTGATTCTCATCGTCGGTTCTTAGATCCTGACCATCCCTTCCGAAGGAATATCCGAGCATTCAAAAAGAATCAGACGGAAGAGGAAGGTCCACCGCCTTTGTTGACTCCTGAACAAATATGGGGTCGGGTTAGAGATCTTCCTAAAGTCACTGAAGCAGGTTTGTCAAAATTACCCGGGTATGGAGAATGGAATAACTGGACAAAACAAAGTATTTTTTGGGAACTACCGTACTGGAAGGATAATCTGTTAAGACATAACCTTGATGTGATACATATTGAGAATAAATTTTTTGACAACATTTTTAACACGGTTATGAATGTGTCTGGCAAGATGAAGGACAATGAGAAGGCAATGATGGACATAGTTTTGTACTGTAGACGAAAGGATTTGGAGCTGAAGCCGCAGCCTAATGGAAAAATGGTCAAACCAAAAGCTTGTTACACTCTAACCACCAATGAAGCAAAGTCGATTTGTCGATGGTTAAAAGACCTTAGGGCCCCTGATGGTTATTCCTCTAATTTGGCACGATGTGCTAATGTAAGAACGGGGAGGCTTCATGGGATGAAAATTCATGATTGTCATGTATTAATGGAGTGTTTGCTTCCTATTGCTTTCGGCTCGCTGCCCCAGCATGTTTCGAACCCGCTTACAAAAATCAGTCATTTCTTCAAAGATTTATGCTCTGCAACTTTAAGAGTGGATGGTCTGACGAAGATGGAAAAAAACATTCCAATAATTCCGTGCAAGATAGAGAGGTTTTTCCCCCCAATATTTTTTGACTCCATGGAACATCTCCCTGTCCATCTTGCATATGAAGCGAGGCTTGGTGGACCAGTACAATATAGGTGGATGTATCAGTTTGAAAGGTAATTTTATTATATTTTGAAATTTAAATAATTAACGGTCCTTGAATGATGTCTTGTCACTGATGTTTTTTATTACTTAGATTCATGGGCGACTCTAAACGATCAGTTAAAAACAAGGCTAGGGTGGAATGATCAATCTGTGCGTCTTACTTACACCGTGAGATAACCCATTTCTGTTCCCACTATTTCAATAACTTTATGTTGGCACCAAGACATGTTAAGAACGAGGTAGATGCTGATAATGCAGGGTATCCTTATATGCTATCCGTATTTAACCTTCTTGGCCGTCATGCTGGTAAGGAGCTTACTTACTGGTTAACTGATGAGGAGTATGCATCGGCCCATGTTCATGTCTTGATAAATTGCACAGAGGTGAAATCATACCATGAGTAAGTTTTAATGACCTATTTTTGAAATAATGTATCACATGTTATTATAATTTCTCCTTTAACACATAGTACAAATCTTATTTGTCAGTGTGCTCCTTCAAATTAATCAATTAAGTGAACCAGATGCTTCTGCTAGTACACATGCAGATTTTCCTGAATGGTTCAAGCAACAAGTGAGTGTCATATAACTTAGCAAACAATATATTAAGCTTAATTTTGCCTCTTGAAAAAAGTAATTATTTAATATGACTTACCTATTCGTAGGTGTATCAACAACCATTAAGCGCGACTAATCAACACTTGAGAGATTTAGCGTACGAGCCCTATAGCTGTGTTAGATCATGGCATACATACTTTGTTAATGGGTACAAATTCCACACAGATGAATGGAACATGGGAAAAAATACAATTAATAGCAGGGTTGTCGTATAGGGTGAAGGAACTGGTGATTTTTATGGGGTCATAAAACACATATACGAGATACAATACAATACTACTACTTATCCTAAAAAAGTAGTCTTATTTTATTGTAACTGGTTTGATCCATCGAGGACAGGCACAAAGGTGGATCCCAAGTATGGAATTGTGGACATTCGCATGGATAGAGGATATCAACAGTTTGATCCGTTTATAATTGCTCAGAATGCAAAACAAGTTTATTATGTCCCTTATCCAACAATGCGAACATACAAACGAGGTTGGTCTGTTGCTGTCATTACCAAGCCTAGGGGTCGCATAGAAATTGATGATGCAGAGGATGAGACGCCCTTCCAGGCGGATGAATCGTCACATGTCAATGAAGTGATTGAGGTCGAGCGTATTACTGGCATGTTGGGATCTGCAAATGAAGGGGAAGAAGTGATCATTGGTAATCAGTCATCGATGCATGCATCGTCAGAGGAAGAAATCCAAAGTTATGACTCAATGCAAGAAGAAGAAGAGTCGGACTTACAATCAGATGACGATATCGAGTCCGAATAGGAAGTTTACTATTAAGTTATTTTTATTGTATTTTAAATATTTTCTTATGCAATTAAATGTAAGACTTGAAAAATATTGTTGTATTTTAATTATTTTCTTAAATTAGGCTGTCAAATATTGATTACTTATTGTTTTTACATTGATTTGTAATTGAGCTATAAAAATAGATATGTCAGCATCAGGAGGACAGCAGCCCCGCCCCCACCACCTAGCGGTGATAAAGGGAAGGGGAAGGCTAAGCGGGGACAATACACCGTCAAGTCCCTGGTGCTTGCTCGCATTCTTGGAGGTCCCTCAGCACCCACTGTACCCACCCATATCCCTACCGCACCTACCCTATCGCCACCTATAGGAGCCTCCCCCACCTATTCTACACAATCCCCCAACCATTCTATACCCTCACCGATCCATATTACATCATCCCCTACCCATGCTACACTATCCCCAACCCACACTACCCCATCCTCTACCCATGTCCAGACCTCCACTCGCTTTGCGCCATGACACGCACTAGCCGGCTACTCGCCGCCCCCTACTGGACCCACACCACACCCAAACCCAGCACCATTATCATCATCGGCTGCGTCGGCCACACAGCCAGCAGGATTATCATTTATGCCGACTCTTGGGATGATGCCACAGCCGGACACCACCATTCCATCCTCATCATCCACAGCCGCATACGGTCACGACACGACCATTCCATCATCATCGCCTGTACAGTAGTCGACCGTGGTGGAGGACTTGCCTGAGTGGGCCAGGGTTCCCGCACCTGAGGATCGACCATGGATCCGTCCTGTTTCTGGATAGTAAGTTCAATTTAATTTAATATTGTTTAAAAATAGTTACTATTCAATAAGTATATATTTGTTGGTTGTCATATTGTTGAATTAATAAAATTAAGAATTTTTTAGGTTCATCTCATCAAAAGTGGGATCGAAGCACGTTACCTACGCCATCAAGGCACAGTATCGTTGCTTCTGGCCATCATGGAGGGTGATCCTCGAGATTGTATCTTCAGACGATTCGGGGTAAGTTGCTATTTATTAATTCATGTAATTTTCCTTTTATTTTTCACGCATTTTATATATTTATTTGTATAATGTTATTAATATTTTTTCTTTGTTAACAGGAGCTTGTGCGCTGGTTACCGGAGCATGCCTCAGAGATACGTGCTATATTTGACGACCGAGCAACTGCTCGACGGAGGGACATGCTCCGGGAGCGTAGGGAGACCTGGATACGTCCGGATTACATCGGTCCCAACATCTAGACCCAACTGTGTACGTACTGGGACACTCCAGCTTACAAGCTGCAGTGTCAACAAACGAAGAGAAATCGAGCTTCCGAGAAGGGTGGGAGCATGCACACTGGTGATTCTATTAGCCACATGCAGCATGTCATTTACATGGTATGCATATATAAATAATTTTATTTATAAACTATATATTTTTATAAAAAAAATATTTTATAACTAATTGATTTTATTGGTGTGTCGGTTGCAGGAAGGAGAGCTAGCTCGGTCCGTTAATGTCCCTACAGTCTTTGAGCAGACACATATTCGCTCGGACACCGGCGAGTTTGTTGATGAGAGGTCGAGGCAAACGGTGGTGAGCTAAAGTATTTTTTTATATTTAAACTATAGGTAATTATATATATATATATATATATATATATATATATATATATATAGTTTAATAAATATTGATTGTAATGCATTGATCGCAGGCGGAGTACAATGCTAGCTAGGTTTAGTCAGGTAGAATCTAAAGCTGCCTCCTGCTCTGGTGCCTCAGATCCTTCTCAGTTGGACCTCGCCGAGGTTGAGCGACTACAGACCCAGGCCTGGATGGATGTGGCAGGCGGGAAGAACAAGGGGCGGATTTATGGTACTGTGACCCTAGCCAAGTCGATCCGTCGGAGGTCAACGCCGAGCTTGACCATTCGGGAGCCTACATCCTTCGACTCACTGGACATGGAGGAGGTGCAACAACAGAGGGAGACAAACGAGCGCATCATGCAGCAGATGGAGACATTCTCTACGGTCATAACCGATATGCTTGATTTCCTCCCACTAGACAGGCGCAGTGCTCTGCAGGGGTTATTCAATGCCACCAAGCCCCAGCCCCAGCCCTCCACTACTTCTACCGATCCACCACCGCAGTCGCATGATGCCGGTCTGTCTTCTAAGCCACAGCTTGATGGTCATCTGACGCCGGCAGACTCCCCCCGACAGGACGACGATGGCGGATATTATGGTGATGGGTATTAGGATAGTTATAGGTGTAGTCGAGTTTTGTAGCTATACGGATATTTTATTTATGGATTATATGTTGAGTTTTTTTTTATTTTAAATTAAATTAAATTAAATTTAATTGCTTTTTAAATTTTATTTGTAATTTCAAATTTGTTTTTTAATTAATAATATAAAAATAATTAATTAAAACAAAATTAATAAAAATTAAATTATAATTAATTAAAATATAATATAATAATAATTAATAAATAAAATATAATAATAATAATAAAATTATAATTAATTGAAATAAAATATATAATAAATAAAATATAATAAATAATACTTAAAATATAAATTTTAATAAAAAATTAATAATTAATTATTAATATAAAACAAAAAAAAATCAAATTAAAAAAATAAAAAAAACCTTGTTTCCCACGGACATTTCCGTCGGTAACCGTTGGTTAGATTTTTCGACTGAAGGTTCCATCGGTAACTTCCACAGACAGTTACCGACGGAATAGGGGCTCTGTGTGACAAGGTTTCCGACGGACGACCCATATCCGTCGGAAAGGCTTTCCTACGCGCCTATTATCGACGAAACTGGGTCCGTCGGTAATGCCGTTTTTCGACGGCTTTACTTCATTTTCGATGGCTTTTGTCCGTCGGAAATTCCTCTTTTTTTTTTGTAGTGGTAACACTAAAGATTGCAGCTTAAATACTTGACAGAGAATCAACTAAAGTAACTGACCAATCACTTTTAAGTATAGAAATATCCAACTAAGGCAAGGCTAACCCTCGCTAAGGAAATTGGAGTCCCCAACAGTGAGTGGCTACCTTATTGGTTACTCTGAAAGGTTAAAGGGGTATGAATTTTTAAATCCCAAGTTAAAGATACCTTGAGACATGAACTGACTAGTTCTCTGGGGATATTGAGTTAGGGGGGAGATAAGGTTAGAGACATTATCTTTGGGGAAGAATTGTTTCTGATCCCTGAACCGATTCATATAGTTGCTATTTGTGTAGCAAATTTGGATCCTTGTGAGGATATTGTTGTTATTCTTCCTATTCAAGATAAGGAAATTATTCCTAAAGGTCAAACCCAACACCCTCAAGAACTAGAGCATCAAGATTCATTGCATTTTACCTGGAGGTTTCAAGGGGTAATATGGAGAGGTATAAGGATTTTCTAGTGACAAAAGGCTATACTAAAAATAAAGGATTGATTGCAAAGAGACCTTCCCTTCAGTACCAATGAAGTACTCTTTTAGGACAATCATGACTCTCGTTGCTCATTATAAATTTGGAGCTTCATAAGATAGATATCAAGACGGTGTTCCTCAATAGTCATATTGATGAAACAGATGTATATAGTGCAACCAGAAAATTTTGTGTCGAAAGGCCCAAAGAAGATGGTTTTCAAATTGGCGGAACCTATCTATGAGCTAAAGAAGGTGTCTCGTCAATGATACCACACGTCCCATCAAGTGATTGTCTCATTTGGTTTTGAGATAAATATCGTGGGCAACTGTGGGTATCACAATTTTAGTGGGAGAAAATTTATATTCTTGGTGTTATATGTTGACATTTTTACTAGCCAGCAGCGATATAGGCTCATTGCGCGAAACCAAGAAATTTCTAACAAAATTTTTTTCCGAGATGAAAGATCTTGGAGATACGTCTTTTGTCTTAGGAATTTGGATACTTATATATCACTCTCAAAGTATCCTTGGATTATCACAAAAGAGCTATATCGATACAGTTTTGGATAGATTCAGCATGAAAGATAGAGATGTCAAAGTGAGCCAACCCGGCTCACCCAAGTTTGCTCACCACGGGTTGGGGACAAAGTGAGTCGATCCGGGTTGGCTCATTTTTTAGTGAGCCAAGAAATAGCTAACCTGGCTCGACCCACCACGAGTTGGTGGGTTAACCGGGTTGGCTCACTTACAATTAAAAAAAATAGAAATAAAATAAAATAACACTTGAATTGCACGCTAACATCTTTTACTACAACGCTAACAGCACTGCTTTAAAAAAACCTATTTCGCAAACAATAAACTAAAAGTAGGGACTCAATAGGACCATAAACATAAGGTTTGATCTTCAACTGGGAACCCAAAATTGCATGAGTGTTCTGGTGTTTCATCAAAGCAACCATCATCAAGCTTTGGTAAGAATGGCAGAGGTTTTGGCTAAGGTTATCTTCTTCATCTTGTGAGAAATCTAACTGGTCTAGTCCATAGAAGAGGGGAGTACTATTTGGGTAGGGTAGATGGAGAGCAGCAGCGGAGTACCTCTGTATAGGCGGCGACGGAGGTAGATCTTGAAACGAGCGGCGGAGATTGACGGATCTGGAAGAACAGCTACGGAGATCGACGAAGGAAGATCTAGAAACCAGCAACGCTTTGGCGGAGAACGTACGGCGGATCAACCAGTGGGCAGCGGCAATCGTGTGGAGCGGTGACTCAAAAATAAGAATATGGCCTAGGGTTTTTTCGTTGAAGGAACATAGGAACTATACGAACTGAAGAAGTCAGAAACGAAGGAAAGGAAATGCTAATAGCTTTTGTTTCAGTCTTTTAGAAGGATGCTAAACGTGATACGTCGCATCTAGGGGATTTTTTTTTAATGATGCAACCCGTGAGCCAATCAGGCTCAACCCGGGTTGAACCCGCACAACTCGCGGGTTAAGTGAGCCGGGTCAAAATGACCCGGGGTCTAAGTGAGTCGAGTTTTTTCCAACCTAACCCACCAGTGAGCTGGGTTGAGCCGGGTTGGCTCAAGGGTTGTAACACATTTTGACAGCTCTAATGAAAGATAGTAAACCAGGAAATATCCCGATAATTAAGGGAGACAATTTTAGTCTCAATTAATGCCCAAAAAGAAATCTGGAAATTCAGGAAATACAGAAGATTCCCTATGCTTCAACAATGGGAAATCTTATGTATGCTCAGGTTTGTATGCATTCAGATATAGTGTACATAAATTCAGTGTTAGGCAGACACTGGAGCAATCCAGAAAAGGATCATTGAAAGCAGCCAAAATGGTCATAAGGTACTTAAAGAGAACAAAAGAATATATGTTCATGGATCGGAGATCTGATAGTTTAGAGATCATAAGGTATTCTGACTCTGATCTTGTTGAATGTCAAGATAGAAGACATTCAACATCAGGATATGACTGAAAAGTTTTGTCATTGAGCTGCGTATAATAAAAGGAATTGAAGGACCACTCAAGTTATATTATGACAATAAGTCAGTCGTGTTGTACTCCAATAACAATTGGAGTTCAATGAAGTCGAAAGTTATCGACATCAAGTTTCCAATTATCTATAGAACACATAGGAACAAACTTTATGCTAGCTAACCCACTAACCAAAGGCTTGACACCTAAGGATTTTCATGAGCATGTTACTCACATGGGTGTTGATTTTGAGATTGCCTTAGATTAGTGGGAGTTTTCCTTTTGTTATTTTGTTATATGTTCTCTGTTTTGGATTTGGTACAGACTTTATGTTATGTTTGATTTTCTGCAGAAATAAAGTTTTTGAGGTTATTATTATAATAACTGTCTTAAGTTTTGGTTATGTGTAAATATTTAATTTACACCTAAGGAACTTCGGTATGATTTCACTAAAGAATTAAGTTGGACCAGTTGGAAATAGGCATGACTTAGAAATCACATTGCATGAAATTTCCATGTCACTCATCCATTTCGATATATGTCATCAAGTGCATTGATATTGTGGTCGTCGAGGTTTAGTTACGTTATATGTTAGTGACGATAGCCGCGATGTTCCCATTATTGATGTATGAGGTGGATCGGATTGTAAAGTGGAAGTCTGAGGATAAATAGCATTCGGATGCGCGCCTAAAGAATTCCGATATAATTATTACGATATATTGCCCAAGTGGGAGATTGTTGGAATATTTTATTCCAATGTCATGATGTGGGAAAACATCGGTAGTTAATTATATTAGTTATTTATCATTGAGGGGCCTTAATTGATATGTGATCAATTTAGAGATAATGCTTATCATATTTCTGATTTGATAATTGATTATCATTAATTATCTGATATGGACAAAATATGAGTGGATATCATTGATGGCCAATTTCGGAATAATGGGAACCCTAGTTGGACATCACCCTATATATATATATATATATATATATAGGCTATAGTCCCCAATACACCGGACACAACGCACACCGTATTTTCTCCCCATCTGAAGAGCGACTAAGATATAAGGAGTCCAGGTTGAGGAAGAACCATAAAGCTACCGCTAACCATATATTTGTTATCATCCTCATCTATGTTGATTATCAAGATATTCCGCACAAGAAGACAACCAACACCCATATTCGTGATTGATTGCCGCTCTCCGTACATGAACGTTGGTGATCAGGTTCATTCTTTGAAGAACGCTTAAGATCAGGAACCTCTATGGATCCAGGTATATTCATAACCTTAGAATCTTAGTAATCTGACATGATGTAGATCCTAAACTATGTAGTATTTATGTTCTAAGATGTACATATGCCTATTCACATTTAATATTTCCACATAAAGAATAAATAACCTAAACAATTAAAGAAATATAAACACATTTGTGAGAGAAATTTTGGTAGTAGGATTTGATAGGCTAGATTATTTTGGACAGGGTTTGGTAAGATTAGTAGAGCCAACCTGTCAGCCGATTTAGCCACAACCTGGCCCTATCACAGTAGCCTTAGTGAGCCCTACCAACAAATCCCTAGATTATTTAGCTGAAAAGCTAAGCATTAGTGGATTCCTAATCAACATCAATAATGACATTGGAATAAAGTTATCTCATTTTAATATGGTTAAGAATGGAACTCATGTCTACTAAATTATATAGCCATATGGACCAAATTACAAATTCCGGGATATGATTGCCCCCGTCTTTCTATAGTCAACAATAATCTTCTCATTAGACCGGCTTTAGGTTTAGATTAGTCAAAAACATATATTGTTGCGTTAGGTGGTAAAACCAGCTTTAGAATCTCCATTCATACCAACTAAAAAGTAATAACCATTCAGCCATTGCCACTTGCCATTAAACTGAAAAAAATCTACACAGCTATAAATGTTGAACAAAATTTCTATATTGAAGGAACAATATTTTACAAGTTGAACATGTGACATTTCTCAAACCTGAATTTACAGACTCAATGCCAATGTAAAACTTTAGATGAAAAAAATATACACAGAAAGAGGATTAACTATATATCCTCAAACATTCCAAAAAACAATAAAAGGAAAAAACACATAATATTTCCATAATAATTTTAAGAGGACACCAACAAAAAAAAACCAAGAAGATAAGCTTGGCATATTAATTTTCTCTCTACCAAAAAAACAAAAGGAGTACTCATGAGTTTCTATCTTGAATATGACCAAGTGGGTCTTCAATTTGGTCCATGGAAGAAATAGATGTTCTTTTGATGAACTCCAAGCAGTCTGCAATGGCTTCTGCGTAGAAAGAATTATTCCTCCCATAAGATGTTACCCTACAATTATCTGCATGACCCTTCTTGCTATTGTTGCTGTTGTTTCTTTTGAAGCCACCTTTTCTTCTAAACACTTTCTTCAGCACATGAAGAGCCTCAGCATATGACACTTTCCACATATCAAAGAGCCTCAAGAAGAAGTTGAACCTCTTGCGTAGGCGCAGAACGTAAAGCCTTCTAAGATTCAACCTAAACCCTCTACATTTTCCATGACAAGATGATCCCTTCCCACTGCAAACTCTATTGTAACTCGTATCACTCATGTTTTGGCCTATGCTATCAAGGGGTTTTGGCCTTTTTGGGTAACAAGTAACAACCTGTGTATGTACAAATATATAAGATTAGAGGGTTACTTTTTGAAGGAGCTTGGAAATTGTGGATTAGGACTATTTTGGAACTTTGGATAGTTTGGCGCAGGAAAGACAAAGGAGTTTGAGGTGTAATATATGGCACCGGGATTAAACTTGAAAACTAATGTTTGTTTAAATATAGAAGGGACTATAAACATCAAAGGGTTGAAATCATTGATTGGTGTGGTAGTAGGGCCATAAGGGGGACAAGGGAAACAAGAAAAAGAGAAAAATGCCATCGATTCTTTTTCAAAGTAGGTGACTAAAGCAGCACAGGAATATGATAATCAGTATCAAATTGGATAGATTCCGGAATTGAGTTGCTAAAGCCTATATTATAATATCATTCATTATTCGAGCTTTTGTTAGTCTAACAAAGTTTGACTTTTGAATTGGCTTTTATGGAAGAGCGTGGCTGGCTTTTTCTTATTAACAATGTGAGGCTTGTGTCACTAGTTTTCCTCTTTCTTCAAAAATTTGTTTGATTGCTGCTTACATTTAATGATAAACGAGCGTTGAGGACTAATGCTCACTGGGATTTATGATATCTTTCCTGTTTTATGTCAAAAGATCCACTAATTTTCCAAAGGAGTAGCTGATCCACATGTTTTCATTGAAATCTGGGGTTATCTTTAACACCCACCCACCTTTTCTAAACATTAACTATTGTTTTTTATTTGTTAATCTTGGTATATATATATATATATATATATTCCCTACGAGACAAGCTCATATCAGGCTAGTGTCTCTAATTCAGCTTTGTCATTAGTTCAATAGTTCTTAATATATAACTAATTATCTCTTTTAAGAAGATTTTTTTTCCATAAACTTTAGAGTACTTAAATTAGGTGCTCTAGGGCCAATCATAAAATTAATATATAATTATTAGATGATTCTAATTAACTACTTTAGTTTATGATATAATTGATTTGGTGCATCCAACTTGAGTGCAACATGTTTATGTTTATGCAAAAATTTCTTGTTAAGAACTCGAATTTGGTAATCTCTGCCTTAATGTTTTACCAGTTCCAATATGAACTGACCTTATTGGTAAATGTTTCGCCTCATGGATGCACATACTTTTGGGTGACAGTGAATGACAAGAAATGGAAACAAAGTTATACTTGTATAAGTTCATGGAGCGCATGAAGTAAATGAAAATTATACAAGGGAGGTAGATGAAGTAATCTGAACATTGGCCATCAACTCTGCATAATTGTGCCACTACAAAAGAATTTTCGCTGTTTCCCAAGGCCTATGACCCTGGGAAATCCATAAAATCTGTGGGAAAATACACATTTCCAGGGATGACCCACGGATTTAGATCCCGGTTTTGGTGGTGGAAACGTTTCCCCAGTGCACGCCCGGGAAATACCCCACGATTCTGACCTTGGGAAATTTCCCAGGGATATATCCCTGGGAAATATTTCCCACGGATCTATCCCTGGGAAATAGTTCCCAGGGTTCTAACCCTGGGAGCTATTTCCCAGGGATATATCCCTGGGAGCTATTTCCCAGGGATATATCCCTGGGAAATTTCCCAGGGTTCTAACCCTGGGAAATATATGTTTTGTTTAAATTATAAAACCTTATATACATTAATTTATGTTAAAGTGGATAAATAAATAATTATTATTTTTATATGAATGCATCAACAAAGAAATTAACATCATAATTCAAGCAAACAATTTGTTCAACACAAAATGTTATTCAAGTCATATTTGTTCAACGAAAAAATTATTTCAAACCATAATAAACATGATAAGTAAAATAAACTAAGAATCCCCATTATAAGGATCCTCAACAAAATGGTCAAGAGAGTCGTTGTCCTCCCCGAGCACGCTGGGGTCGTCCCGACTAGGTTGTCGCCGCTTGTGGGGCCGTTATTCTTGCTGAATCGCCGTGATTGTTCTCCATCGGTGTCGCGATCGTATCCATCATCGGACGATGCTCCTCATCCTCTCGTCGCTCCTCTCTTGGGAAGCGACCAACATCTGCCTCAACCGAGCAATCTCATGAGACTCCCCGAGGGTAACGTGCGCATGTGGTGGACGCTCAACCCTAATCTCTAACTTGCGCGAGGCCCCCTTTCCGAGTAGTTGCTTGGCAAGGTCTCCAAGACCGCACAAACGACCCTTATACTTGCCGCCGACGACTTACGCCCAAACATTCAGCGCAAAGCTGCTCGTCCTCCTGTGGGTTAGCTGGGGTGGATGGTGAAGAGGCTGATGATTGAGACCTATGTTGACTCATCCTCTCATGAAACTCCTCCTGTTACAATATATCAGACTATCAAAATTTGAACAATATGTTACAAGATAAATTATGCAGAAAAATAGACAGAGTTTCCCCTAAAACTACAACATCCCAATGTTTACAAACAGAACACTGCAATTTAAATCCATAAATCATCATCAAAAGCTCAATAGGATGCACACAAATTATCATGTCCAAACTAGTTATAACATTTCCAATGTCAAAGCGGTATCAATAGGTCCAAATATAAAGTGACTCTACAGACTCAGTAATCAAAACATGAATAGTATGTTACACGATTAATTATGCAGAAAATTGGACAGAGTTTCCCCTAAACCTCAAACTTTACAAATTGAACACCACAATTTAAAACTGCAAGTCATCAAAAGCTTAATAAGATTCACACAAAGCAATATATTCAACTCCCTAAAAGCCAATGCTCAAAAGCCAATGCTCAAACTAGTCATAACATTTGAGGCTCTCTGCCTCTCAAGTCCAGTAAAGTATGAGCGTTACAATATCTATTGAAGTCAATCGCTTCTTCAAAAATCAAAAGGGCATATTACCTGAGTGCGCTTGGAGCGCTCATCTATGTACTCGCCGGTAGCCTTCCTAGTATGGGTGCGTTTGTGAACCTCATGAATTTGTACTCCTCGATTATACCGGCGAGCCTATAACACAAGCATAGATGATTAAGATAACAAGTAATGAACTATGATGTTGGAATAAATACATTTAGTGCATAAAGAATGACAGTATGAGCATACCATACGATCTGCCCACTGCGACTAGGAAATGCTTCCTCCTGTGTGCAGGTTCCCACCCTTTTCTGATGCTCTATTTTTCTTTGCCTCGAGCAGAAAATTTTTTTAAATTGATCGAAGCCCAATAACGACACAACTCCTCCCAAATACCATCTCCAATCCGGGATCGCTGTATGCCACTCTCACGAGCCTCCCTGAGCATATCAGAAAGGCGTTCGGAGGCTTTATGGTGAAAGATCCTCTGGATATCTGACTCATCTTCGTTCCTCCATGCCGTCTGACCCTGTTTTAAGATAAATAACAATTGTTATACTAATAGTTTGGAAATAATAAAAACCACATTAAGTAAATTGAAATTTGCTACTTACTCTAAACGCATCAAACATACTAATCCGCTCATTGTCGGTGAGTTTTCCCCATGATGTAAATGCCCTATGATACCTTTCTTTGGATAACAAACGCGATGGCACTCGCTGCTCTCTTACAAGGAAGGAACCTTAACAAAGAAAGACGCATGAACCAATCAAACACATGGTAATAAATTATGATAAAATGCATGAATCAACCAAACACATAGAAATTTTATTAATTCTTACCCGTTACCACTAGGCCTAATAATAGGTCGACCATCGGGCATGAGCTCAACTACCTCTGACCCATCTAGCTCCATTGGCTCCACCGGCTCCTCATTTGCTCATGCACATCTGCAATCAAGGTGAGCGTGAATAGCCTGGACTATATTGTTGCTCCTCATCCACACATCTTTGAAGGAGATGCTCTATAGTGTGCATGTGTCGTGACCCCGGGGTGGGAATCATATCGAAATGAGGCGATGTAGGTGCAACACATGGAGTCGGTGAAGGTGCTTCTTTGTGGTGGGCGCGATGTAGGTACATGTGGGTGTGGTGCTGACGCTGCTGAGGTAAGCGTTGAAGGCATACGTGAGTATCCGTCTGTAGACTCACGAATCACTAAATTTGTGGAAGGTCTGTTCCGACGACGATGGGGATTTGGATGGGGGTCAGTATCAACCATAATACCCTTACCCTTATAGATGGGTGGAGGTGGGTCACGTCCTGCAGACATGTCTACAGAGCAATTTAATGTTAAAACAAAAGTTATCAGATATAGCAATAATATAAGTTATCTAAGTCATAATGTCAACAAATATAACTAACTAATAATCCAACAGCCAAAAATAAGTTATCTAAGTCATAAAGTCAACAAGTATAACTAACTAATAATCCAACAGCCAAAAATAACTTAATCATCCAAATCATAAAGTCTTCAGAAGATCTAATACAAATTAACTACGATTTATTCAGAATTTGAGTCATCGTCTTCAGCTCCTGTTGAGTCATTAGCTTCTTCCTCATCATCTTCAGATCCTGTCTCTTCATGTTCTTCAATGGAATTATCATCTTCTTCATCCAAATGCTCCTGGATGGATGACAAATTGGCGACATTCACTTCTTCACCAGCGACTTGCAAGTCCCCTAAGCCATCAATAGGGTCAACTTCAATGACTTCAGCTACATGTGACATTACATCCACTTGATAAGGCACCTCTCCCTCTGAATCATCCACTTCGATGCTACCCCTTGGTGTTGTCTTGATGGCGACGGACCAACCTCGTTTGTCCTTACGAGTTGGTGGATAAGGTACGTAATACACCTATCTCACATTTTGTGCTATGATAAACGGATCATCCCTTTGATATCTTCTACTCATTTGGATGTCCACAGTATTACATTTCGGGTTAAATTTTGTGCCTCTACCGGACGGATCGAACCAGTTACAATAAAATAGAACTATTCTTTTAATATAGTCTAAAGAAGGGTACACCAGTTCATATATATGTTGGATCACGCCGTAGAAGTCATCTTCAATTCCTTCTGTGAGACCTTTTACATGGACCCCGCTGTTGATGGTTTTTTTGCCCTCCGTCCATGATTGGGTATGAAATTTGTACCCGTTCACGAAGTAAGTGTGCCATTCTTTGACTTCTGTATTAGGACCATCGGCTAAGTTCCTTAAGTGTTTGTTTATGGGAGTTGGTTTCTCACGGTAAACCTACATATGTGAGTTCTAAAAAATCATGTCTACATTTTACTCACAATGGATAATTCAAAGATTTTTAAGATACTAACTTGTTGCTTAAACCAGATTGGAAATTCAGCATGTATACGAGTGGACTGTTCTTGCTCGCTGTTTGCAGATATCAAGAAGGCACTGTAAAGTTGGACAATATATATTATAAGCAGAAAAATATATACTATTAGGTATTCTAAAGAAAAAGATACGAAATGCGTACTCAAGGTATGGTTTAACTTCGGTACAATTGATCAACACATGAACATGAGCCGACTTCCTCTCTTTGTCCGATAACCAGTGAGAGGTCTCCTTCCCGGAAGCACGACCAGGCTGGCAAAAGACTGACAAGGTTAACGGATGTCTTTCACTTTCACTTTCCATTTCATTCCTACTATTTTTTGGTGACAACATGAAGTTCTTGAAATAATGGGAACAAAAATGGGTTGTCTCGTGGTGTAAGTAAGACGCACAGATTGATCCTTCAACCTTAGCCTTATTTTTCACCGATCGTTTCGAATCACCCATGAATCTATAAAACAACAAGAAGTTCATAGTCATATCCTTTCACTTCGAATGGAAAAAAGTTTAATTAAAATTCTATGATGGTTATATTACCTTTCAAATGGATACATCCACCTATATTGAACCGGTCCACCAAGCCTCGCTTCATACGCGAGATGTACTGGGAGATGCTCCAAAGAATCAAAGAAACCAGGGGGGAATATTTTCTCCAACTTGCATAGAATGATGGGAATATTTTGCTCCATCCTAATCAGGTCATTCTCCCTCAACGTTGCAGAGCACAAATCCTTGAAGAATTGACTCAATTCAGTAAGCGGATTCAAGACATGCACGGGCAATGAACTAAAAGCAATAGGAAGTAAACATTCCATGAATACATGACAATCATGGCTTTTCATCCCATGCATCCTTCCTTTGTTAACATCGGCACATCTTGCTAAGTTGGAAGAATAACCGTCTGGCATCCTAAGTTGTTAACATCGGCACACACTTAACTATCCTTGTTGCAGATATGGCCAGAGGGCCAACTCCAGAGAAAACATCACCTGTCAATTGGATATATAATCAAGTTACATGTGTAAGCAAGTCATAAATAATTTTTCATAATATATAACTCATAGTAGAACACAATTCTGCAACTAAAGATTCAAATAGAAGTTATTGCATGTAAAAGAAAGATCTTAGGAGAAGCAATCAGGAATTTTTGCACAGCCTGTTTTATGGAGGTCCATTATTTCTTGCTTTTGTTTTCATTTTCATTCAGACTTCTAGCATTATAAGAACTTCAAAGTAATTTAAACGTTCCTGTTTTCCTTTTCCTTTTAGGTTGAGAGGGGGAGAGCATGTCCTCATTATTCAAATCTCTGATACCATAACCAATTTAGCATAACTTTCAAAAGAAGCACAGACTTTCCATTCATGACATAAATCAAAAAAACAATAAAGACAATCTAGTCCAGACTCCAGACTCCAGACTATCTTCGTGAATTTTTCTTTTCCCTGGTCAGCCTTATATCCAATACCTAATGGAATTCCAACTATAGAATAACATCAAAGGATGACATGCACATGCTTGAAAATATTAAGAAAACCAGCCATGAAAAGGATTTCATCATTGATGACATACGTCAAATTTTTATCATATTTTTACACACTTACATTTGAAGTTCACATGGTGAATACTATGGTAGTTTAAATACATTTCCACCTCCATTTCATATCAATGAAATTCTGCTAGTATATGCAATTCATTTCTTAAGACTCGGAAGTGTTCATAAAATTCAACCAAGATTCGTATTAAATAAGAATCAAGAAGTAAATATGTTTGAAAGGAAATCATAAATTCCAGCAAATATCATACAAACAAATCAACTATTCTCTTATAGATTAATGCAATCGAATAGACTATAAAATTATCCCGTTATCCTTCGGCATCCTAAAAATGCACCCTGCTTAGAAAACCAATGCATTACTTCAAATGCTTATAACTATCAACTATGTATACCAACAAGTAAAATGACCTGAATGAGCAATTTTTGAAACAAGCCCACCAATTGTGAAATAAGATAAACCCCATAAGACAATATTCCACTTTCAAGCATTTTAACCAATCTCATTCTTACAGTTATACTGCATATCAAATTCACACCAAGCCCCAAGCAGTATTGTATTTGTGCCACCACAAGGGAGTTCTTGTTTCTATATTCAAACCCCCAAAGCAAACAAAACCAAAATTTCGTCATCAGTATTAGACCAGGGACTTACCAGAGCAAATCCGGTGGTAATCTGCGACTTGCGACCTGTGACTTGCACGGCGGAAACCGGCGACCCGAGCAAGGTGGAAACCGTCGACTAGAGCAAGGTGGAAACCGTCAACCCGAGCAAGGCGGAAACCGTCGACTTGAGAGCCTGCGATTGCGACCTGAGCGCGGGAAACCCTCTGCAATGGCGAGCCCGGAATGGTGAGGCCGTGATGTGGAGGAGGGTGAGGTTGAGTGGAGTGCAGCTGAGGACTTTAGGGTTAGGGTCTTGGGAACACGTACTTGCACTGTTCTGTTTTCTTATCCAAACACCAGAGGCGCGAAGGGACCGAGTGAAGAGGAGGAAGACGAACAGTAGGTTTACATCATTTTCCCTGGGGGCTTGGCCGTGGGAAACACCGCCTATCTTTCCGACCAGTCACAGCAGTGGGAAACCTTTAGGATTTTGCGACGGGCCGTCCGTGGGAAACTCCGTGTTGACTAGACACGGCCAAGCCCGTGGGAAAACCGAGCCATTTCCCGTGGCTCGGTCCGTGGGAAACAGCGCTTTCTGTTACCTACGGCCTAGCCCGTGGGAAATAAAGCGGGAATGTTTGGCGCCTCTTTTTCCTAGGGACCAAGCCGTGGGAAATCAAGCGATACATTTCCGAGGGTCTTGGCCGTGGGAAATGTAAAAATTTCCTAGGGATTTTTTTTCCTGGGTAAAAAGCCCTGGGAAATAGCTTAATTTCTTGTAGTGTGCCTTATATTTCGGACAATAAAAGTTGAGTTGGTTGCTGAATTCTGGTTATGATACTATTGCCTGATCACCTGTCTAAACAACCTTCGTGTATATTTGATTATTTGTTAAACGAAGAGCATAGTTTTGTGTCATCTGGAACCATAGACTTCTACTTTTAGCAGCCAAATATATTTGTGTGTGTTAACGGTTATCCTTTTTAGGGGTGAGCGTGGGAAGAATTCGACAACCCGATCATATACGGGTACGGGTTGGTTTAAAACCGAGCCGAAATGGGACGGGTTCGGGTTGATCCGAAATTAAATAAATCTTTTGCAAACTAAATTTTGTGTGAGACAAAATATTATCAAACTTCACAATTCACAATAAAGCTATTTATTCTCCAAATATATTTTGTTTTCAATGGTCTATCTTCCAACCTCACGTGTACCATATTCTATTGTATTCATAGTTCACAATAAAGCAATCTATAAGATATAAGAACATACAAAAAATGATAGAGAAACGGTGAAACTAAAAAGCTGTCGAAACAAAAAATAAATAACATTGGAACATTGAAGGGTTACCGTGTAGTGAAACAACGGGTAAGTGAATGGTAAAAACATAATAATCTTCCCCTTTCTCTTTAAGTTTCTCATACACTGAGATGAGAGAGTAAAAATAAAGAAGGGTTTAGACTTCTATAGTTCTTTCTTAATGATCGTGTGTTAAACGTAAGCTAGGCCTAGGAGGGATAAGGTAAAAGAAGATTCTTATTATATTGGGATGGGTTGGGTAACTCGAAGGTCAACCCAGACCCGTCCTTAACCCAGTATCAGGTCATTAAATGGGACCCGGGTTTGTAACACCCCGACTTTTCACTATTTTCTAATATCGGAAATTATATAAATACGTTTATATTTTTATCCGAGACTTAGAAAATGATTTTTGGAAAACCAAAGTCATATTCATATTATACTTATTTTTATAAGTATACGGTGAAATTTTGGGTTTAGAACTCAGACGGAAACCGGTCTGCGTTTTTACTGACAGTATAATTTTAATGATCAGAAAACCTAATTTTTACTCGTGAATGAAATGGGTTATGTTTAAAACATGTTTCCAACAAGTTTGGTTATTTTGAGAATTTTCAATCGAAAAACAGACAGAAACCCTAATCGGGTAATCGACAGAGCCGAGAACGAACGTACAGAGACAAAATCCGACATTCAATAAATGGAGACAAGTTGTGACTCACAAGGCTTAGTAATGATGACATTTTAGGGATTTTACAATTATGTCCTTAAGGTTGGTTTTAACTGCAAAAATGCCATTGTACAAGATTACCATTTTGTCCCTCAGAATTTGTGTGTTGGACCCTTTTAGCCCTCAAACCCCACGACCCAAACCACTCCAAGGAGCCCATCTTCTTACTATTTAAACCATGCTTCATCTTCTTCATTAGCTTTCCTCTATTTTTACTTAAAAAGCTTAAGTTCCATAAGCCATTTTTGTAAAGCAACTCAGTGATTCTTGCACTTTCCTTCAATTCCAAGAGGTAATCCATGATCCTCATCATTTAACTATATGTTCTTCATATATTTTCATGATTCAATGCCTTATTCATCTTTTTCAATTCTTAGATCTAGAAGTTTGAAAATTCATAGAAAATCATAGAAAAATCATAAAAATGTGAAACCAATTTCTCTGATTTTGTATTCATGTCTATATTATAAATCCAAGAGTTTGAATCTAACAAAATTTTCCTCTTAACATTTCCTAAAGAGGCCGAACCTATCAAAAAATGGGTGGAGAAACTTTTGTTCAATTTTTAGAAAATGATATTGTATTTCATCCTTTTAGTGTGTAATGATATTGAATCCAAGTTCTTATATCAAACCAAAATCTCATGTCATGTTTTTGTGCCTTGGCCGAATTTATACATTGAGGAACTTGGAAGTTTTGATTCAATCTTTTATGTTAATCACTTGTCTTAAGACTTAAGTATTAAAGGATCATAAATCCAAAGACTTAAGCATTTTTAGAAATTTTAGTCACAAAACCTTGTTGAGGTCGTGACCTATATCTGATTGTATTTGTTTGATTTTGATTGGTTTATTGTGATTTGTTGAAGGATAAATCTTAGTGGATTATCCTGAGTTGTGCGGAGGAAACCGGATTCGAATCGAAAAATCGTTCGTGAAACCAAAGTTTGAATCTTCAAGAGGTAAGGGGAGAATACCTGAGGAGTTTTTCCTATAATCATGTGCTATCTGTTGTTGGTCTGTATATTTGTCTGTGGTTGTGGTGTTTAGTTTAGTCTGTTTTGAATTGGTTTAAGTTGTGTTATTCTATCTGTGATGGTTTATCTGCATTAAATTGTTTATCTGCAGTTATATATTATGACGTTGTGATGCATGATCTGCCTGGGAATATTGCTATGATGTTGTTGTTGATTGTTGTTTGAGAAGCCTGACAGTGGTCAATGCCCAATCAATTAACCAGATAAAAGCTTTAAGAAGCCTTATAAATTATATTCAATGTTTAACGGTGTAATATTGGAATATAATATTGATGGAAAATATTATTTGGGAAAAAATAATAAATGTTAGAAAATATTATTATTTTAATGATTTATCAGTGTAAGAGTGAACTATGAGTCACAGTGAGGACGTAACCGTGAAATTATTTTTGTACTATAAATTTTTACGTAAGAAATTCCGTAATATTATAAAATGTTATTTTATGAAATTAATCTTCGAACATAATTATGATTTTATAAAAATATTTAAGTGAAAAGTTTAAGAATTGACTTAAATGGCTTTTAAAACGTTAGACATCAATTAGTTCTGAAAAAGCGGTTACAGAAAGTATTTTTCTTAAAACATTAGTATTTTTGTAGTCTCAAGTGACTCTTCCTTTTTTTGAAACATTTAAGGTTTTCAGGAAAAAGATTTCAAGTAATTGATGATTTTACAAAGGATTTTATGTAAATGAGTTTTACTAAACGATGTTATTCCCGACAACTTGGATAAGTTGTGGAGACCTTGTTTTGGTTTTGTTTGTCACAGAACGAAAACAGTGTTAACGTTGAAACGCAAACCTAGTATCAGAGACGTCGCGATACTAGTGTTATTTAATATAAGCACGAAGATCTTTGATCCGTGTTACGTTGTTATGGACTTTGTGTCCTATCCACGTTGTCTATTCACGTTGTAATGAACGTTGTTAAAGTTGAATGTTGTTTTCTATCACCACAAACCTAAGACTGATTGCAAGGTCTAAGGTGTTGTGACTAAGCACTCGGACTTCGTGTCCTGTGTTAACGTTGAAAAATCTAACACGTTGAAAATTACGAATAGTCATAAGCCATCTTGAGCTTAGACAAAAGAAGAATGAACACAAAGAAAAATGACAATAACAAAATATTTTATATGCATTCATTGGCAGACGTGCTCACGTTGTTATGTATGGTGCTCTTGTTAATTAAGGTATTCCATGCCACGTTGTATGTCTGAATGCCTTGCAGGGTAAGATATTTCAGGCTACGTTTTGTTTCATTTGTGCCCTGGTGGACAATGAAAACTCATATACATTGATCATTGTGCCTTGTGTTGGACAGTGTGCCTATGGTAACACGTTGTGCCTTATTTGGCAATCGTGCTTGATCATCTCATTTACACGGTGTTGGGATCTCCGGAGATTAGGTATGAAAGTTAGACGATGAACGTTGAAGTGTCATGCATATTTTTTTTTAAAATGACGATGATCGGGTATGAGACCCAGTGATAAACTACTTGTTTAGTTATGAGAGTATCTTATGTTGTTGTGGCTATATATGTCTATGTGGTAATCTTGTATGTCGTGCATGTGATATCGTTATAAACTCATATATTGGCATCTCACCCTTACAAGAATCAGGTTTTCTTCTGGTATTTGCCGTTGTACCTTAGGATACTAGTGCCGATGATGCGGATGGGTTCTCTAAGTCACTCGGAGACTTAAATCTAGATGCTAGAAGAGTTGTTCAATCATGGCAACGACCACGGGGGTCTTTCCAATAAATGTCTTGTAAGGCAACCAACTTATGAGTCTTTGGTTTAACTTTTCTTTTTTTGAAAATTGAAACTTCAAGTGCAAATGTGTATGTCATGAAGATTCTTGTTATGAATATGATACTACTGATTAATGTATGTATCTTGGTTTTATAAAGTGTTCTCGTCGAAGAAAAATTTTTACACCCGAGTTTTCCAACTTAAAATAAATAAATTTTCCGAAAGCAACCAGCTAATAATTTTTAATTTATTTCCACGCGTATTATGAAGTAATGCCCTAAGGGATGTTACAGGGTTCGTCCCTTCTCTTCTGTGGGTTAGGGTCTGACCCGTCCCTGAACACTACTGGTTTGGATGGGTTTTAGGGTCGGGCCGGGTTTTGCTCACTCCTAATCCTTTTACCACCCCCAGCTAATATTTAATTCCAAATCAACATGCAAATATTCAAAGGGGTGCCGACTTCTGAACTACCTATTATTGGTAACTTAGAAGGATCGATTAATTAAAAGTGATAACAAAGATTATCTAAGCAGTGTGTGTTTAGATGGACTTTTTTTGGTAAAAATTTTGAAATGTTTGTTGTATAATGCTAGTGTCATATACATTTGTTCAAAGTGAAAGACTATATTAAACTACGTCATGGGCAGTTTTGACATTTTCTAATTCAAGATCTTGTATATTTGTCTTAAAAAACGAAAAGAAACTTACAGTAAGTCAACAAAAATATATTAGAAGCTGATCTTATTATATAATCTAATGGTACTCAGCAAGCCCCATTACTCTAAGAAACAAGAAACTATAACAAATAAGGGCGGGTTTGCTTTATATATTTCCAATTTTTATTTTTTTTAAATAATTATAAAATTATCACATTATTTTTGTTATATTTCTTGTTTCCAAAGTTTGTACAAAGAACAGTAAAAACAGAAAAAAAAAATATTTTCAATATTTCTTATACAAAATTTTGAATTATTTTTTAAAACAATAAATAAAAATAAGAATCTGGAAATAAAATATGCTGACTCTAACAGTTTAAATTGATTTATTGTGAGGTGCGAATTCGTACTTGGCGAAAACAAGATAACCAATCATAGGATAGTTAAAGCAGAGTTGAAAAAATAAAAAAAGAAAGTACTTGGTCAAAACGCAGAACACATCTATAATTTAAATCTCATCGCAAGTCGTTCTACGAAAAATGTTTCGCACCTTTTAGCATTTTTCTTATGGTTTTATTTAAAATGTGTAACGAAAGTGAACTTAATGAGTTCCGTTTGAATTTCACCTACTTTGGTCACTTGTGTTTCTTCAAATAATCATTTATATTACTGTTAAATAAAGTACTCCATCATTTCACGTCAAAGAAAAAAAGATAAAGGGCGCCGTTTATCGTGAACTGCAAGGTTTGGAGTGCACCGGTGCACACATGGTTTTTGACCATTAGATCATCTCTAAAATGGAATCAATGGTCATAATACGAATACCTGAAACCTGCCAAACTGGTAAATAATTTATTTAAGATTTATATATAAATCCTTTTTATATTTTATAAAAATAGGTATCTATAAAATATGAATTTATTTATAAGTCCATACCATAAAAATGAATAATTAATTTTCAGTCCCTCCACATTTTTACACTTCCTCTTTCGTCTCCCTTCAGGAAGTATCACTTCCAAAGTCGCGATTCCTTCCGGATCTTTCGTCCCCATGATTTGCAAACTGTTTTTTTTTTACAATATGACTTGTAAACTGTTAGTAACTAAACATCCAATCATGTAAATTTTGTATATAATTTTTTTTAGGGAAAAAAAACCAACCGCTTTACATATTACTGAAAAAAACCAAGATTACGAAGAATCACATTCATGGCTTCCTTCCTTCACCGGTACTGCAACTCTATGGAGCTTAATAAGCCACAGATCTTAGAAAGAAAATTAAAGGACAAGCTTTATGGGTGCTCAAGTTGAACCATGTATGTTTGTAAGTTTTAATCAACAATTTTTGTGAACTTGAACCATGTATGTTTGTAAGTTTTTATCAACAATTTTGAATATCCCACAAAAATTCACAGCTTTCTTCCAAATCATCTACGCCTTGTTTTTGGATCTGGAAACCACACTCCATCTATCCAAATTCCTGCTTTCAAACCGGTTCTAGGTGGGTGTGGGGAATAAAGGTGCTAACTTTCTAAAAAACTGGTCTTTTGAGTGGCGGGCACTAAGCACCCATATTGTTCATGTCTATCTCCAGAGGGTATTGAATGCTCAGAACTCGCAAATCTGTTCTGGGCATTTTAGTTCGGATTTTTCGTTTCGTAAAAGTAAAAGATAATAATGCATTATTTGAAAAGAAAAAAAAAAACCAAAACCGGTTATATTTATTAAATAGTCCAAAACTGACTTCTCGTAGCAGGTTATTATTGGAATGCACCACTGCACCTCAAAGGCATGGAGTGCACCATAAAATTGGCCAAGATAAAGTACTAAATCATTAAAGTAATTAAATGCATTACATTTATCATGAAATTTGAATGATTTCCTAAACGAATTACATCTAATTTAGAATATTACATCTCCAAGAAAATGCATCAGTGATGTTCTAAGTTGTAGATCTTTTTTTCCATTTTAAAAAACAAATCTTTTTGGACTAGAACAAGCTCAAGACATCAACCTCTTTGAAGTTTGGATTCTTTGGAGATGTGTGGTGTGGATCACATATATGCAAGGTTTCAAATGTTCAAGCAAGTGAGGGTGCAAAATAAGAGTATTGAGCATGAAAAGATCCTCACTCTCATGATTATTACAAGTATTTATAGAAGAATGAGTTTTATCGCTAAATTAGATTCATCATTCATAGGTGGTGTCGAGTTTGTGAAATATTTTTTTATGATGTAAACTACATTGTTGAGAATCTTATTTCCAAGAATATTAATTTCTTTCTCACATCCACACTTGGGATTAGAATTTTCCACTTTCATTTATTAATTTTATTCCTGGGTATCTTTTATGTCTGTGAATTTGTGTAAAACTTATATCAAACATAAGAAAATTTTATTCTCATACTCATATTCCCAGGAATATTAAAATAAAGAATAAAGGCCCATTTTGGTCCCCGAGAAAAATATTAGGGTCTGTTTTAGTCCCTAACAAAACTAAAGTACCAAGTTAGTCCCTTACAATTTTAAACTAGGTTATATGATATTTACCATTTCTACTATGTAAATTGGTTATTAAACATTTACTTAATTATCCAAAATGCCCAAAACAACACCATTTTGAACACATGCGGAAAAAAGAAATTGGTCCCTTAAGCAACCAAAAACTTCATTTAAATGTCTAAAATGAGACCTAATCGACGTTACTCCAATTTCTGCCCCAAATTAGCAAATGTGGAACCCTAATCCACATAGATAACTGATGGTGTCTAACGGGATCAAACGGAAGGACTAATGTGTCTCTAGTTTGAAATTGTGAGGGACTAATTTGGTACTTTAGTTTTGTCAAGGACTAAAACGGACCATGATGCTTTTCTCAGGGACCAAAATGGATTTTTTTTTCTAAAATAAAACTCGTAAACACTATCTTAGGGTAATATGACCGCTTTGATGCTTTGTAATTTTCAAAATTTAATTAGGTTAAAACTAAAAAAATATATAGAAAATTAGAAAGGAAGTCGACTTTTTCATTACTGATTTCTCAAAGGAAGATAAAATGATGTGTATTTTGGAAATCAATTGAGGATGAATTGTATTTTGGAAAATATTTATTTTTAGATTAGTTAAATATTTTTGCTGATTATATTAGGCCCAAAATCCAACGCAAATCAAAAACAATTATTGACTTAAAAAAAGTCTAGACAGATATCAAAAGTCAAGATATGATATGATAACAGATCGATTATTGAGTTGTAAAAGAAAAACCAAGATTTGACTGGGAAGTAGGTACAAGCTTCCTTTTTTTTTTTTTCCCTCCCCACCAGCATGGAACTTGACAAAACAACAAAAATGTCACTTGTACACCTAGAGATACCAGACGGCATGAATAATGAATGCATGAATAATGATTAATGATATCTAGGTATATAAATGATCACTGAATGATTAATATTGTCAGATTTGTGATTAATAATGCATAAAATTTGATTAATGTTGTCAAAATATCATATCTCCAAATATCAATCCTGCAAAACAATAACAAACCTCAGTGTCATTCCTTACAACGTGAACCGGAAGAGAAGATTTAATATCATAGCTCCATATTATATATTAAAAACCAGATATGACTTTGATTTTTCCTTTTACAGGGACATGCCCTTCGATTTTAGTCATGTGTCTAACGATAACACAAGATTTCCACGCATTCATTTGTGACCATTGAAAATATGATTGATCAATAAGCATACATACGCGGAGCCTTTAGATATATTTGAAAATAAGCAAGCATGGTTGCAAACACGAGTGCAAACACACGCACAAGAATCTTTGAGAGGGAATGTTATTCTGAAGTTACAGCATGCCACAAAGTATTTATAGATGACCTGCTTATGCAAGAATCGAACCAAACCATTTTGGTTAACACAATTCGATCCTATCAAAATAAAATATTATAAGAAAAATTACCCTAAAGAAAGCATTGCCATTTAATTACTGTGCTAGCAAATGCAGAAGATTCAAGAGAATGAATGTACCAAATAAAACATCAACAGCTGAATGTAATCCCACTAGCCAAGTTGCCAATATTATGACATGATCTTCAGCAATTAAAGGGTCCTACCTAGCTCATATTAACATGGTAAAATTGTTATGCTCAAGAAAGAAAATCATGTACGAAAATTTTAAATTAAATATCCCAAACATAACTATATACCACTACACTAAGAAATTGACGAGTTTGAAAGGGAAGAAATCATTCCTCTAAAAGGTTTCTGGGTCAATTATCCTATAAACTATGGTACTATAAATTATGGTAAAGGGAGGTTGGCATGAAGGTATCTGCGACCGCTATTCCGCCGATTGCTCAAATGGAACACGAACAAACAACTGTCCATGCAGGGTAACAACAGCAGATGTCTGATGAGGATCAATTCTTGAGGGCAAGCTGACAACCTGGATTCATTAAATTCTTAGTACAAGTTACATGCTATATAGTTTTCCAGAAAAATAACATACCTTCTTAGTGTTGAAGAAAAAGAAAACCTACCTTTTTGAAAGGTGTCACACCCCAAGGATTATTGGCATGCTCAGGCTCACCACTTATGACCAAGCGTCCCGCTGGGTCTGATTGAACGCGCACCTGGTTTCAGAAAAAGGTATACATGATTATATCCTCAATTCCATTGCAGTATTGTAAATTGAGTTATTAAATTCATAGCTTAGTGCATCAAAAGCTAATAAACTTGAATAGGCTAAGTTTCAACTACGCTAATTCAGGATAGCACAACCTGCGCCTACAAATTTTCCAAGGCACTACTCCATGTAGCTGAAATGTTTTTTGTAACAAAAACTCAAGGAGATCGTTGTCTTTGTATAAATTTAAGTTTCTTAAATATTGGAAAAAAATCAGATAATAAGTTTTCTTTTCTTTTCTTTTTACCAGCTCAAGGTTTTGGGGTGGGGGGTGGGGGGTGGGGGGGGTATTACAGAATATTCTAGGTCCTAGTATATGCTGAATTCCCACTCACTTTACCATAAATGTTGCATGCCTCTCTACATTGCAACTCCCTCTCAGAGGAAGGGAAAAATAGTGAAAAAGATAAGATTAATTTTCAGCGCAACACAGATTAATACACATAGAATAAGGATATAACGACCAGAATGTATAGTACCTCTTCCCGCAGAAGGCCGGGAACTAGAGCATATACCTCAAAACAATCTTTCTGCACAAAAAAGTTTTCATTACAATGAGTAAATTAAATATAAAGATGATATTCTATTTTAACACAGATGAAGAACTTACAGTTTTTTGCACATTGACTTTTACCCAATCAGCAGGAGGTCCAACATCAACCACAGCTGTGTCCAATCTAGCAGCCAAACATACCAACACAAGCAGGCCAAGTAAGCTTACAAACTTCGGTGTCAAAGCAAACATTTCTAGTAAGGCTAGACAAATAGGTTGGCAATGGCAACACATGGCAGCTGTTAACTAGACAAATAGATAAGCAAGCAAGCACAACAAGAAGATAAAAGACGGAAAATAAAGTAACTGCATCTTACTGTGGTTTAGATGGTTTACTACGTGCCGCTTTGACTGGATTATCCATGTAAGATGGTTTCTTACGTTTAAGTAAATCTGAGCCAATAAGGGAGGAAATCTAATACTGAGAATCAGTCAATGCAAACAATGCTCTTAAAAAAATATAGCAATAGGATGAAGGACCATACTGATGCTTTTAAGCTGCTTTTCACGCTTTTGCGTAGGCACAGAATTCCTATCCTAAGAAAAACAAAACTACTAAACAATTATATGGCTGTAAAAACAGAATGAAAGAGAACTCAGAAGAACATGAATCACAACTTTAAAATTGACAAGACCTTAATAATAGGGTCACTAACTTCTCCGTTGCCTAGGAGACGCTGTGAGTGCCAACCCTGCATAGCCCGTGCTGCAGCATCTCTCCGTGCTCTACCTGGTACTGATGCCTGGATAGACTAATTAGATGAAGAAGATTGTGTAAGACACAAATAAGTATAGCAATCCCAGCAATAATGACAGAGAGACATAGTTCAAATCCTCTTGCAAATCCTACCACAGCTAAGAGGATATTTACTGGATTGCAAGACAAAGTAGAAATTCAAACCATTTTCATATATTTTAAAGCAACTTTCACATGAAATTTAACTCAGCTAATAATGCCTTAAATCCACATGTAGTCACTACTCTCCTATTGCAGACATGACTAGAGACATACAGATGAAACATTTTTCTAGGTGGAAACACAATTTCATTGTGACCTTCTCCAATTGTTAGGCAAGAGACACTCAGCATACAATTTAATTTCGTGAAAGAAGCAAATGCAAAACAATGACACTACTTGGTTTCTATTAGGACAATTGCAAGGTATGGGACCTGAGTCCCACATCAGAGGTATGGGTTTATATAGCCTCAGCCTCTCCGATCACAATGGCTAGCTTTTGTGGTGTGACTCTCCCAAGGTTTGCATCAATTGATAATAAAAAATTTCTTCTAACCAAAACAAATAATTTTGACAAACAATCGAAATGAGAATTGCAACCAGTTCCAGCCTGCAGTTTGTCAAATAATGAAATTATTTATGGTGATGCCAAATGTGGCTTTACAATAGTGGGTCTTATTTCAGGGAATTCGATGAGAATGATCTGGTCAGATGTCTATTCAAGTAAACGAAGCAAAAATTTCCATCCACGGTTGGTCCTTAAATATTATTGCTCATGCTATGAAACCAACACACAAATTACATATTACCTGATTTTCGATATTCACGGGCTCCGGTTGAGAAGTAATAGGCACATTCAGCTCACCACCTTTTATTTTATGCCTTTCATAATCAAGAAGCGCCTGGAGTAGAGTATCAGAAACAGCGATAATGAAGTAAGGGTTAAAAAGACATGGATAACAGAGTGTTTGATTCAAAAGGCACGATATCTGATACAGTTTTCTGACATTTTGCCAACATGAAAAAATACCAATGAATAAACCTGTACTAGTACGTGTCCCCGTAAATTTTACGGGTTTTATTTACTTTTGTTCATTTTTGTGTCCCCGTAAATTTTACGGGTTTTATTCTTCATGATTTTAGCACTTCTAATGATATAATTTCTTTTATGTAGATTTTGAAACTAAAACTTAAAAGGTAAATTTTACCACAAAAACTGTTCATTAAGGTGGCCCAATACACAAGGCTCCTCGGATTTGAACCCGTGACCTCCAGGTCACATAGCAACAACCTTACCGTTGCGTCAAGGCTCACCCTCTACACAATTGATCGTTGAAGTAACAAATAATAGTAAGGTCAAATTATGTTAAAGGATCTTGTTAATGTAAGTCCTCAAGTAACAAAAAAATAGTAAGGACAAATTATGTTAAAGGATCTTATTAATGTATGTCCTCAAGGTATAGGTTCAGAAGCATCTATTACCCTTTATTAAATCATCTTAATTGTTTAAAGAAGAAAGCATTAAATATTGTTTAGGTTAATTTATTTAGCAGGTCCCTATAGTTATACTGAATTTTCACATCTTTTTCTATAGTTTAAAGGTTTTTAACGAAGTCCGTATACTTCTAGAAATTTTAAGGTGGGACTTTACTTGCTAACAGTCATTAAGACTCTGTTAATCTTTGTTAAACTGTAAGGACCTAGGTGCCTATTTGACAGACAACACAATTGAAAAAGTCCCTATAGTTTATGAGTTTTCAAATAAGGCCCTATAATTTAGCAAAGGTTAACAGCCATTAGCGGTAGGAATCTATTTTAAAAATTTCAAAGTTCCTATTACCAATCGAAAACTTCACAAGACAAGTGTTATCGATTATGGATGGCGGACCATAGTGGAACGCAAAAAAACCGCCATTTTAAGCCGCCATGGCACCGCCATCCTTTACAAATTGGCCATAACGGTTGGCCAAAAATCTGCCACGGCGCCGCCATGGCCGTTTTTTTATTACACTGCATAGGACCTATAAGGCTATAGCCTTTCAAAACTCCCATAAATTTCTCTTAAAAATCATGGAGAACTCATAGTAGTGTCACATCTATTAATAGATTAAAAAAGAATTAAGAGCTATAAAATTGGAACCAAAAAAATGGAAAAGAGATTTATCATCATTTTTGTGTGTGTGTGTGTATATATTATCTCAAGATAAAAAAAGTTTAAGTATATAAATATAAATAATTACTTAAAACCTCAACACTTTTAATATTACGATGATAAGATATTCATTATGTAAAAAATTTGCATTCATAATGATTAAAGTAAAATAATTAATGTATAAATAATAGCGCTTAATCACAAGAATAAATTTTATTGTTGAGTGTTACTAGTTTAGCGTAAATAGAGAGAGAGCTGCTGACTTCCATCATCAGAAAAGAAAAGAAGAGAGCAAGAGAGAGGAAAGAAAGAACAAAAAAAACCTTGCTGATAAGGTGGGTGCCTTTCAGGAAGAAAATAAAGAACCTCTGCAAGTGAGCGAAAAAGGAGCGGGAGATAAACATTTTATAGCGGGAAAATTATTGCTTTAATTAGAAGGAGAAGATAAGACACGACAAATTAGGCAGTCCAATTAGTAACAAATAATGGATCTTAAACTATAAATCAAGTATGGTTAAAGACTAGATATTTAGTCAACCATGAGAAAGGAAACATACAGAAATTGTAGCCCATGTCACTGTTAACTATTAAATGTATCACAAGGAAATTGTGGTACATGTCCACTACATAAAAGCTATGAAATTTTCTCCAATGAAGTCATAGCTTGAATGCACGTCATTACCAACCAAAAAAAGTATGGTAACAAAGAAAAATGTCCAAGCGATTTGGGTAAATGCAAATCATCTACATCAAAAGTTCATATCCATATCCAAACAAAAAAGCCTACTTATAAGCTTTAAAAGGAACATCAAGCAAGCTCATATATACACTACATTAGTAATTTGTAAAAGCAAATTTCTTTAAAAAAACAAAACAAAAAAGTGTAACTTATTATTCTAGAATCACCTTCTCATAAAATCCTCGAAAAGTCCACGAAACTGTGGTGCATGTCCTGCATAAGTTGAAAACAGAGAACAGTATTAATTCTGGTGAAAGAGTGAAGAAATATTGGAACACCACAAGTAATCCATATCTTAAATAATGAAAACAACTGGTTTAGAGAGATGCTTTCCTATCAATAGCAATAAGGAAATCAAACAACCATTCATAACTCAATAGAAGCTTCCATTGACATTAAGAGATTTGAAGAACACTTCAATTGCTCTCAACACCTTTTCCAATACAGACCATCATTGTATGGTGGCATTAATTAGCAGAATAGACAGAACAAACATCACAGTTTTGACATCCAATAAGACTTACAGAGACACAAAGCACAAAATGCAAGCTGCCCATATAAGGAGACTTTTCAATTTCAGAAAGAATAAGATCAAGAAAAGAAAGTGCAAGTTGGTCCTTACTTTGGAGGTTTGAAAGACTCTCCCACTTGCCGCCATAACTTACATGAGGTTACCTATTCATAAATATTAGCTAATTAGGTGCACGTCCTGGCAAGAGTAAAAAACAACTTATCTGAAATAAAGAAACTGATAGCTTGAAGTGTATTTAATGTTTATCTCAACTCTCAAGAAACAACCCCTAAAGCTTAGCTCACCGAAAGTAAAATTACATGAAACCAATGTAAGAAATGAAGATGCAATTTTATAAGTGAAATAGCAGCCAAAAGATCACAGTGTATCTCACATTCTAATTTCTAATATGAGAACAAATACAAGCCAAGTTCCTTATAAAACTTGAAATCTCCATCTATTCTCGTCCCCTTATATAAGCATGTGTGGGCATGTATTTGTTCACTTTATTTTACTTGTACAGTCTAAAATGGGTCTTGCAACTGATGACATATTACAGTCCACACAAGTGACCCCAACAAAAAAAAATGCTAAACAAATCAGATGGAGGGTGTCAACCAGGGTGACCAGTAACTGTTATTTGAAATTGAAATTACTAGAGTATAGACCTCTACTATATTTACTCATTCATCGAAATCAACTACATAAATTAGTATAAGTGCTTCAGCATTTAAAAAAAAAAATGAATACCTTATCATAGCCACCCAATCTTGTTACAGCTCTCCATAACCTTAAATTTCATCAATTAAGCATTAGGCAAAAGAAACAATGCTTCAGAATTTTGTGCATTTATGTGATATTTAAAGACATAAAAAGCTTAAATGAACAGGTATAACTCACTTAAGGCAATTAAGTCCTTCTCCATAAAATTTGGGAGGTTTGAATTCCATGCTTCTCTCCCTGAAGAAATTTTCGAGCTCCTTCATAAAAGCTGATTGTTCCTCCTCTGTTCCTGACTCATTACCATTGTAAAAATGGTCAGGATCCAAGAAAGACATGTGCTTTGAGATTGAATTCCCGTTATCTGCAGGTGCAGCAGCTTGCTTTTCATCAGCCTTACTCTCAACTTGTGATTCATTCTTCATTTCGGTTTTTTTATCGGCAGGAACAGCTTGCAGTGTAGTAGGCTCATTATGACTTGAGGGTACAGGGACACCATTATTGCAAGTTTTACTACCAGCAGCTTCACAAGCTTCAGGCTTCACCTCCCCCACTGGTTCGGCAGCATCGACATTATTTTGACAAGTATTATTATCATTCTCAATGTCCATATTACTCTTAGGAAATTCTTCAGCTTTTGTCTTAACATTAGACGCATCACATTCCGTTCTATTTGAAATTGGAGCATCAGCCTCAACTGGGACCACCTGAAGAGTATTTTGAGCATCTTGTTGTGGAATGTCCTCTGAAACGACCAACGCCTCCACGCTATTATCCTCAGCAGGTAATTCTACCTTCCCTGACTTCACAGTATTATCCTCAGCAGGTAGTTCTACCTTCTCTGACTTCACAGTATTATCCTCAGCAGGTAGTTCTACCTTTCCTGCCTTCGCAGTGTTATCCTCAGCAGGTAGTTCTACCTTTCCTGCCTTCGCAGTATTATCCTCAGCAGGTAGCTCTGCCTTCCCTGGATTCACACTTTTATCCTCAACAGGTGGCTCGGTCTTTACTGGCTTCTCGTTATTATCCTCCACAGGTGGCTCTACCATCACTGGCTTCACATTTTCATCCTCAGCAAGTGGCTCTGCCTTCCCATTTTCAATGTGATCCTCAGATGGTGGCACTGCCTTCCCATTTTCAACATCATTGGACGCTTCGGGTTGAACTTGAATCTCTGCATCAACAAGTTGCTGGCTTTCTTCCACAGCCGAGGGCATGCCCTGGCCACCTTCCTCGTCTTCTTTTGCATCACTCATTTCCAGAATATTTTTGCGCACAACAACACAGCAACCTCCTACACCAACCCATTACAATAATTTAAGACAAACGAAAAAAAAAAACAAAAACTTTTATCCCTACCACCCAACCCCGCCCAAATTTGTATCACCAAAATAATCAAAAGAAGAAAAAAACAATTGAATAATAAGGAGAGGAAGAAAATAAATTTTTTCCCTAAGAACAAAACCCTAGCCTGTAACCTATTACTGAAGACAACACCATGGCTAATTTACCAAAAAATAAAATCTACCCAGAATTATATGCTAGTAAAAATTCACAAAGCTCAAAACTTTACTTTCTGGGTGTTCATTTCAGGCACTCAAAGTGAAAGAATGATTAAATTTAATTTATAAAAAAAGAAAAACAATATTAGAAAAAGCAACGAGTAATGTAGCATTACCTGTATGTATTGAAATTCAAGGGTGAGGCTACAGTGTGAGAAGAAAGTAACCCTAAAAATTGAATCGCCAGAAAAGTTGAATTTTGATAAACCCTAATTGTTTCTCCTCTTCTGTTGTGCTCTCTGTGGTTTACAAGAATTTTGTCCACAACGCAATTTTCAGCTTGAAGCGGCAGTTTTTGATGTGGGGTTAGTTGCACGCGCCACGCGCCGCGCGCCGCTCTAAGCCCGAGCACAAAAGCTGCTGTGGCGCTAATACGACACCGTTGCTTTTTTTCTACAAAAAAACGATGGACTCGGGTCTGGACTTAGACTAGGAGATTAGTGGGTGCTAGACCTAACAAATAAGGGTGTTGCTTTTTACACCACAAATATTTATAATACACCACAAGTTTTAAAAAAAAAATAAAATCTCTAAAATAGATTATTCGGGTATTTTATCAAAAAAAAAAAAGATTATTAGGGTATTTTGGGGATATCCAATTTTTTAAAAAAACATTGTGGTGTATTAGAAGAATTTGTGGTGTAAAAAGCAACACCCAACAACTAATGGTAGTGTCCAATTTCTATTAATAAAATGTATAATCGGAGGAGGCTTATACTATTTGTTGAATAAAAAGCCCAAAGAAAATGTTGAAGCAAGTTTGGCAAGATGCACTTGGAAATGGTTATTGTACTGGCCGAAGAGTAAACCCGGCCACCGAGCTCGAATACTCGGCCCAGTCTGGAAGTTAAAGATAATAAGTTAAAGATCACTTAATTAAAGGATAAGATATTAATATTAAATCCTGATATTATCTGAAATAACCTTATCTGGTTAAAAGAGATAATATCCCTTAAATTAATGAATCACATCTCAAAAGAGATTTAAGAGATAAATCAGATCTCTAAAAGATATTTAAGAGATAAATCAGATCTCTAAAAGATATTTAAGAGATAAATCAAATTTCTAAAAGATAAGGGAATCCTATTATAAAATGAGGAGTACCCATGATAGAAACTCACTTTTGACTGAATCCCGGTAACTCTCCCTTAAGCGTATTAGAGGAACTAGCTCGACCAAGAGACTATCAGAGAGCCCTTGCTCGCTAGAATCCATCAGATACAAGATTAGGGGATCGAGATCACCGTACCATCAAGGGTTGAACCTAGAACTACGTCTGGCTTTGATTCCCACTGGGATACGTAGGACCGGAATATTACATTCTGTCAAGCCAAAGTCTAAAACAACCCCATTGTTCACTCTTGGTTTAACGTTCTTCGACGAGATTCCGGCAAGTCGGATCTCGGCAGGAACATTTGGCGCCCACCGTGGGGCCGAGGCAAACTTTCCCCGGCCTCACATTCATCGGTATCTGTCGAGCGATTGATTAGATGAGCTATCAGACTATGGTGATGAAGCTTCTTCAAATTCTATATTTTCGTCATTATGGAATTCAGGGAAGAAATAACTCATCCTTCTTTTTATTCTTTCATTATTAAAGAAATATTTTTGGCATGTAGTACATCGCCTATCGCATCGTTAATTTCTCATACTATGATATAGAATTTGAAGAAGAACTAATTAGGCAAACTGCCACTCAAATTCTAATATATATAGATTATTCAAATATTTCCTCTGTCAATGCCAAGCAGCGAAAGTTCATTGGTGCTAATCATAAACCCATATATTACAATAATACAGGTTTATCTAGAACCAGGAGAGACAAAAGTTACCGGCACTTTAAGGATGATGTGTTCGACTCAGCATCATATCATGCATACCATGCATCCTCAACATAACAATGATACCATCCTGCCAAACTTGGAGTGAAACCCGACAATGGCAGAGGGTCTTGTTCTCCGCGGCACCATGCGTGGCCACACCGACGAAGTCACCGTCATCGCCACTCTCCTCCGCGCACAGCCTTGCCATGATCCGACCATGCCTGTGTAGATCGACCACACGACCACTCCCGCGTCGCTGCACCTCTTCACGCTGCCATGATAAACGGACAGACACTTCCTCCTTCGACTCATCCAATCAGCTCATCCGGTTTAACTCCGATTTGTACAGGTTCAGAATGGTTTGATTCCGGTTGTTTAGGACTACCGATTTTTTCCCGATCTTGCCGAACCGCAGACATAACCGTTGAACCAGTTGATTTGGACGGGCACAGTGAGGGAAGTTGCAGTCTAGGGAACCAGTTTTCAATCTTCCTCAGACGTTGTTGTTGTCCAAGATGCCGCCTATGATGAAACCCTAATGGACGAAGTCATCATGGAGATCCTTTCCTGTCTTCCTGTGAAATCTCTTCTTCAACTCAGTTCGTAGCGCTGGCAGGATGGAGAAGGAGAGTTCAGTTGAAGGGAGGTACAGTCAATGGAAGTCGTTGGTTCCTTGGTCGCACTGTCGCGCACGCGCCAAAAAGCGAGCGGTTTGTAAAAATATGTAGTTTAGGGAGCGACAACTCGGATATCGTCTCACAAGGACTCTTGGGTTGTTGTTATTATCAGAAAAAGTCAGAATTGGGGGGTTTGGATATGAAATAACATAAGGGAAACAAAACAGAAAGACAATGCAATAAAAAACAGAGCAGTTTAAATGATTATCAAATAAACTAAAGACGATTAATCTACTGTTCTCGATTTCCCAACTATCATCGGTTCATGTAAATTTCAAGCCCTAAGCAGATTCTAATCCCCCTTCGGTTGTAGCAACAATTAACAAACGAAATCGCTACTACGAGATATATGTTCCTATTCCCGAATTAAACAAACGGGGTTAAGCCCTCATGAACTAAACGAACATGAACGAACACACGCGAATTAAACAAACGCGATTCAATATAGGAACATAACATCACCGAAATAAATCAACACAACACTATACACTCCTGAATTAAACAAACAGAAATATATAGCATAGTATTGAAAAGAGAATAGCAAACAAAACAGGAATTACATAACCTCAAGTGCGATGGAAATCGATTACAGTAGACTAATCCTAGGAGACTAGCTCTCCATTACAAAAGAAAAACAAAGCATTAAACCTAATTCTACAGCCATCTAAACTAAAGAGAAAACAAAAGATGAGAAGAGCTCCTGATCAGTTCTGCCTAAAAGACTTAAATACAGTTTCTGGATCCAGCTAGCTCGCGAGGCGAGCTTATCATTCGCAAGGAGAATAATGTGAACAGTCTTCAGCTTTTGGTTCTCTCGCGAGGCGAGCTTATCATTCGCGAGGCGAGACTCTTCAAATTCCAAACTGTCACAGCCGTGACCTTCAACACGCGTAAGCCGTGATGGCTTCTGGTCTTCCAGGGTTGGATTACTCGCGAGGCGAGTCAAGTCTTCGCGGGGCGAGACAGAGAGGAT
This sequence comes from Sophora flavescens, assembly GCA_030762895.1. Lineage (NCBI taxonomy): Eukaryota > Viridiplantae > Streptophyta > Magnoliopsida > Fabales > Fabaceae > Sophora > Sophora flavescens. The sequence goes on from CM061064.1 coordinate 39,978,688, forward strand.
TGCATTTTCTGGCACAATCACGCTTCAGGTTCGCGGGGCGAATGCCTTCTCGCGGGGCAAAAAATCCCAGAATTATTTCTTTTTATTACCTGCAAACACGGATTAACAGTAAGTACTTTATTTGACTCTAAATCAACTAAATTAACTTAAAAATACTTTATAGACTCAAAATGTTGCTTAAGGACAATCAAGTCTAATTTGGACGAAAATGAGATATAATTGGCACAAAACCACGGTCATACTAGTCATAAAACTAAATGAGACAACGGCTGATCAAAATACCCCAAACTTAAACTTTGCTTGTCCCCAAGCAAACTAAAACTCAAAAAGACTCAAGACATGGCAAGCTTAAGGGATTTAATCAACTTTGCACAAATTTCTAGCACTTCATCAAAACAATTCTTCCTTCAATGTTCCCCCCTTTCAAACAAAGCAATCCCCACATGCATTCACTCTAAACATTTGAGAATTTCATCATTCAAGCAATCAGAAATCTAAGCAAGGGATCCAAGTTACACACAAAAGGGAGATCACCAAATTCAAACAATCGCCTTCCTCACAAGGGCATTTAGTGTTTCACTCATTCGCTCAGTTTGTCTAGGTAATCAACATTTCAATCAATTTCACTTTTAAGAGCACTTCCCATAAATTTGATTTTCATCTCAAAATGGTTCCCACGGAAAACATGTATGCAACATCAAAAGGTCTTTTATGGTTGTAATGGGGCCTGGCTAAGGGTAGGATATACAAAGGTACTAGGCTGAAGTCCCTAGGAACTAAGAGAGCATGAACATTTTGATACATTGAATTTCCACTCAAGTTCCTTTTTCATTTTTCTTTATGCTTTCGGTGACTACAACCTTTTTCTTGATATATTTTTTTCTTTTTCTTTTTGACATTTTTTTTTGGCATTTTTGTTCTTTTACTTTTTTTTCTTTTTTTTTCTTTTCAATCTTTTTATTATTTTTTTTCTTTTTCTCCATCCCAAACAACACATTACACATTGTAGCCACCCCAAACTTAGTTTCTTGCAACCATTCTCTTGCTAAGATTCCATGCTCTCCTAATCATAAGATCGGGTTAACATGATTTTTCCAATTTTTCGGCTTGTAACATAAGGTTATCAAGATCAACAGGCTAATCAGGCTCAAAGGGGCTAACTAGGGAACATGCATTAGGGACGGTTTAATTTAGGATAAGTAGTTATTTACAAAGAGAATGCCTAAATCATTTTATGCAAATACATAAACATGCAAACCATAAAGAGATTCAAACAAATTCGGGAAAGTGCAACTCAAAAGTGATTCACACAGTTAAAGACATGTTTGAGGCTCAAATCCTCACCTGGACATTTTTGCAAATTGTTTGACCGAGATTCAATCCCTAGTGTATGCATCCTATCACCCCAAACTTATCATAAATCATGCAATCATAACAAAATATCTCAAAGTTCAGTTTTCAATTTTTTCAAGTGGGGATCAAATTTTCAATTTTCAAATCCTAGGGGGAAATCATCCATAGTCAACACATAACATGCAATCATCTATGCAAATTCAATTAAAATCCAGCAAACTTGCCGACACAAGACTCAACACACATACTCCTGATCTTCTCAAATTATTCAGGAGCTAAAAGAAAAACAAAACAAAAATAAAGCAAGGAAAAGCAATTAAAAAGAGTAAGGTTTAGAGAAACTCATGGAGCGGTTCCACCAGGATCCCACTGTCTGTGATACAGTGGCCACGGAATGCTCAAAGTACGAAATGATCCTCCCGGATCCCATGGCTTGTAGCATAATGCCCACGTGATAGACAAGGGACTGAAGCTTGTTCCATGGTTCCCTAACTTGCAGCCTTGATATGGAGGTGAGCATTTGACAGTTATGGTGACTTCGCCAAGTGCGACGGACTTCTCACTCCCTCTTGGGTCAAGGTTGACCTCTTTCTCAACAAAGTCCTCCCAATAAAATCGGGGTTCAACCCCTTGGACTGGCCATGGTGCAAAATCCAGTCCCTCTGGTGGTTCCACAGGGGGAGGTGGCAGATAGGTAGGGAGGGTCTCCGGTGCTGCTTCATCTTCTGCACGTTCTTCATTCCTCTCCAAGTAAGCATACTTCAAATTCCCAGGAAGTGGCTTGAGATCTAAGGAGGGTGGCTGCTCAATGGATGGTATATTTGGAGTAGCCATGATGTCAAGAACTTCGGCTGAACAAACAGCTTCACTCACACTATCACCCTGCAAAGTGGAATCAAGAAACTCAGCACAAACAACACACGGGTTAGTGTCAGTACAGTCAGTACATGAATAAATATCATCAAAGCCAGAAACAAATGGAAAATCAGAATCAGAAAAGGCTCGAATGTCTGGAAATTCAGCACAAAGTTCATCCACCCCATCACTTTCAACACATGCATCTAATTCCAAAGGTTCTTCATTATCCTCAAGCATGGTGAAGCAAATGTCCTCCTGATCCTCATTTTCTATGTTTCCTGGCTGAACAGGGCCCTCAACCTCATATGTATCATGTTCCATATGGATGTTTTGCTCTTCATACCTTTCAAAACATGCTATACACAAAGCAGTGTCAGGACAATCAGCACATGAAGTATAATAGATAGAATCAGGGGAGGTGTGAATATCTGGAGATTCAACACACAGTTCATCAACAGAAGTGTTCTTGACATCAATATCAAAATTGTCCTCAGAAGTATTGTCAAGAATAACTGCTTGTGAATCTGTATGTTCTTCAAGGGGATGTGGAGTTTGCAGTGTAGTCCCGCTGACTTGCTGAAAAGTATTAATGCTAGCATCTGTTTGCTGCTGAAATTGTGCCTGTGAGGCCTGGAACTGTCCAAATTGCTGCTGCAACTGGAGATTCATTTGTTCAGTCACTTGTGAAGTTATTTGTGAAGTCATTTGCTTGAACATGTCCTCTAGTGAAGGTCCAGAAGGTGCAGAAGTGGTCACTTGAGGAGGATTTTGTGGTGCTGCCATCGGTAACATAAGTTGTGGGTCCCCATACCAAGGGTTTGGATGGTTTCCCCAGCTGGGGTGGTACTCATCAGTGTAAGGGTCAGGAATATTGTGCCTGATTGATGCAGCTCTGAAGGCAGGAAAGTATCTCACTAAGAAGAGCTTCTTCAAATCGAACCAGGTTGTAACAGAGTTTGGCTTAAGATAGAGCAGCCAATCCTTTGCAGCGCCCTGTAATGAGAACGGGAAGGCTCTCAGCTTGATGTGGTCTTCTGATATTCCTTGAGGATTCAGCATTGTAGAACAAGCAGCCTGGAATTCTTCCAGATGCTTCAGCGGGTTCTCATCTGCAAAACCACTAAACCTTGGCAACCGATGTATTAAACCAGGAGAGTCAGGATAATATATGCGTGGTGGTTCATAATTAACATTAGGCATATAATCATGCATATAGTTATCCATACTAAGGCTCACAACCAGACAAAGCAGCCAAGACTAATTCAGTAATGCAAAAGTAAGTTTTTTTTTTTGTTAATAACAGCAAGAGTCCCCGGCAACGGCGCCAATTTTTGGCCGCGCTGTCGCGCACGCGCCAAAAAGCGAGCGGTTTGTAAAAATATGTAGTTTAGGGAGCGACAACTTGGATATCGTCTCACAAGGACTCTTGGGTTGTTGTTATTATCAGAAAAAGTCAGAATTGGGGGGTTTGGATATGAAATAACATAAGGGAAACAAAACAGAAAGACAATGCAATAAAAAAACAGAGCAGTTTAACAGATTATCAAATAAACTAAAGACGATTAATCTACTGTTTTCGATTTCCCAACTATCATCGGTTCATGTAAATTCCAAGCCCTAAGCAGATTCTAATCCCCCTTCGGTTGTAGCAACAATTAACAAACGAAATCGCTACTACGAGATATACGTTCCTATTCCCGAATTAAACAAACGGGGTTAAGCCCTCATGAACTAAACGAACATGAACGAACACACGCGAATTAAACAAACGCGATTCAATATAGGAACATAACATCACCGAAATAAATCAACACAACACTATACACTCCTGAATTAAACAAACAGAAATATATAGCATAGTATTGAAAAGAGAATAGCAAACAAAACAGGAATTACAGAACCTCAAGTGCGATGGAAATCGATTACAGTAGACTAATCCTAGGAGACTAGCTCTCCATTACAAAAGAAAAACAAAGCATTAAACCTAATTCTACAACCATCTAAACTAAAGAGAAAACAAAAGATGAGAAGAGCTCCTGATCAGTTCTGCCTAAAAGACTTAAATACAGTTTCTGGATCCAGCTAGCTCGCGAGGCGAGCTTATCATTCGCGAGGAGAATAATGTGAACAGTCTTCAGCTTTTGGTTCTCTCGCGAGGCGAGCTTATCATTCGCGAGGCGAGACTCTTCAAATTCCAAACTGTCACAGTCGTGACCTTCAACACGTGTAAGCCGTGATGGCTTCTGGTCTTCCAGGGTTGGATTACTCGCGAGGCGAGTCAAGTCTTCGCGGGGCGAGACAGAGAGGATTGCATTTTCTGGCACAATCACGCTTCAGGTTCGCGGGGCGAATGCCTTCTCGTGGGGCGAAAAATCCCAGAATTATTTCTTTTTATTACCTGCAAACACGGATTAACAGTAAGTACTTTATTTGACTCTAAATCAACTAAATTAACTTTAAAATACTTTATAGACTCAAAATGCTGCTTAAGGACAATCAAGTCTAATTTGGGCGAAAATGAGATATAATTGGCACAAAACCACGGTCATACTAGTCATAAAACTAGATGAGACAGCGGCTGATCATTCCTGTTCTCTACGACTGGCTCGCCAATCACAACCTCGTCTGGACTTCTCTTTCTTGCCGATGGGGTCCTCAACTGGAGGAATTTAAATACAAGAACCGTCACCGTCTCTATCTCTCCAAGTAAACCGACGGCACTGTTCCGAATACTCTTGTCATAGCTACTTGCGAGGTTGCCAAATCCAGGGTTGCAGCTGCTGAACATATTTGTCAGTTTAATGAAGAAGCACGCTCTCCCTTCATCAAAAAATCCAAAACTATCATACACCCTGGCGAGGTTAACAGAATCAGGGAATTCCCGCAATACAATAATATACTGGCCACCCACACTGATTCTCCTCAGGTTTTAAGTTGGAATGTTGATACCCAGCCTAATCGCCAAGCCCTTCTGAGGGTTCCTATTTCACGCCCAGATCTGGTTGTACCGACTACTCGGTTGAGATTCGGCTCCCGACTACTCGGTTGAGCTCTGGCCACCACAGCTCGGCCTCGGAGAGCGGAAGATGTCTTAGAGAGCTCGGCCAGCACAGCTCGATCTAGGAGAGCTCGACCATAGTAGCTTCAGGGAATGCCTAAATCAGAGCCCGCGAAATGCTCAGGTGATATTGTTCTTTAAATCTAGCTTAAATCTAATATGATTTGATCCACGCCTTTAATGTTGTTTTATGTAGCATCATATCATATTATTTATATATTTGAGCAAAGTAATGTTCGGATGATACCACTCCCAGAGTCACAAAATTTGCGACTACAAAGTGGTTGAGCTCCGGCTCCCTTGAAAATAACAGGTCAAAGCTATGTGCTTCCCTTTCCACCAGGTCGAGCTTTGCTCCCTTAAAAACTCTCAGTTCAGCTCCGGCTCCCGAATGACCGAGCAATCGACCAACCAGGGTCGAAGTCCCGAGTCTATAAACATGCTTAAATCCTAAAGAGGCCGCCCCGAGCCTATAAAGGTGCTTAAATCCTAAAGAGGCCGCCCCGAGCCTATAAAGCTGCATAAATCCTAAAGAGGGTGACCGAGCTAAAATCGACCGAGCTGCCGTCGAGACGCCGGACCTAAAGAGGCAAGTGCCTAAAGAGGTGACCGAGCTAAAATCGACCGAGCTGTCGTCGAGACGCCGGACCTAAAGACGCAAGTGCCTAAAGAGGTGTGATAAGCCTCTGGCTTATCTAGTTTTATAACTAGATGGACGGTGGTTTCTGTGCTAATTATTAGAGTTCAATCTCGTTTTCGTCCAAATTTGGCCTTGTTTTGTTCCTAAGTAGACTTTGACTCGTTCTAGGCATTTTTTAGTAGTTTTTAGTCTATTTTGAATAGAATTACGCTTTTTGTTTCTTTTTATTGTTTCAGGTTAGAATTGAAGCTCCGAGAGTCAAGGAAAGTCAAGAAACAGTGGAAATTTCCATTCTGGAGATACTCGCCTCGCAAAGGTATTCTAGCCTCGCGACCCTGAAGACCAGCTGAGCAGCAACAGTCATCAATTCTGTCTCGCCTCGCGAGTGACCATCTCGCCTCGCGAACCTGAAGGCCTGACTGTGCCAGAGAAGTCATCCTTTCGGTCTCGCCTCGCCAATTTTAATGTTCGCCTCACGAGCGAGCGTAGAATCAGAACTCTATATATTGTTGTTTCAGTATCAGAACAAGGGGATCCGAATCCTACTAGTTTAGCCACTGTTTAGAGTAGCGTTTAGGACGATTTCTTGTCTCTTTGGAGCTGCGTCTCCTCTTTTCTTATTCTTATTTTACTATGGTGGTTATGTCCGATTGTTTGTCTATGAGCATGAGGAACTAATCCCCTCGTCTGAGGGAGCAATGAAGCCACCCATGGCAGTGTAGATTCGATGTGATGTATGTCTTTCTCCCTTTTTCTCAATAAATGTTTTCCAATTCTGATTTGATTGTGTTAATCATATGCATGCGTGATTGACTTGTTAATGTTGATGAGGCTTAGTCAGCAATTCGTGTTTAGAACTTGAATTGGGATCACTAATTGAATATTGCACGAGAGTGAGTAGGAGATTAGTGCAACCTATAGGGAACAAGAATTAATAAAGTTTGATGATTAGGGTTATGAGACCTAGTAAGTAATTAACTCAATCGTCGAATACGTCCTATTGAGCACGACAGTGGATATAGGAGAATTTGGGGGTCCCGGTTGACATTATAATTGAACTTAGGGAGGAATTCATCATCACTTGGGTATGCATGATTGGGTAGGTGGATTTGTGACCTTTGACATTTTAATTTCAGATTTTAATAGCTTAGTTTTATTAGATTTGTTAATTGAATTTCGATCCTATTTTCTCTCCAATCTCAACCACTTTCTGTTACTTGACCAACGTATCTAATTTCCTGCGAATTGGAAGAATTGGTAGCCCAATCCTTGTGTTCGAACTCGATAAATTCTTACCGTGTTATTTTATTACTTGGGACGACCCGGTACACCTGTCGGTGACTCAACAAGTTTTTGGCGCCGTTGCCGGGGATTGGTACAACCAATTTTCCTAATTTTTAGGGAAGTTTGATTATTTGGTTAAGTTATTTTTATTTTTATTTTTTATTTTTTATTTTTATTTTTATTTACTATTATTTCTCTCTACTTCCTTGATTCCACTTGGTCTTGCCTTGTTTTTGTATGCGAGGTACCCTTTCACAAGAGGACTTGCTATTTGATTCGGAGATCACCAAGACCGAGAAGCGCTTAAGGAAAGAAGCCAGGGAATGAAAGAGGCTTGAAGCGAGTAATCTTGAGAGGATGGCCGAAGAAAACCCTCCTCCTCCTCCTCCTCCTCCTCCTCGTTACAAGCCTCTCTTTGAGTACAGTCTACCCAACTTGGGTGATTGTGATTTTTCCATCGTGAGAGGCAACCTCAATACAGACTCCTTCAGAGTGGAAGGATGTGTCACAGCCTATATCCGTGAGAATCAGTTTGATGGGAGTGGCAGACAAGACCCTCACAGGCACATCGCCCACTTCCTTGAAGCTTGTGACTTGCAGAGGACAAGAGGTGTTTCTCAGGATGAGTTTCGCTTGCGGCTATTCCCTCTCTCTCTTAGGGATGTCGCTCGTGATTGGTTTGACAGCTTGGATAGGAACATTATCAGAACTTGGGAGCAAATGGCACAAAAGTTCCTAACTAAGTATTTTCCTCCTCAGAAAGCGGACAAGCAAGAGTAGCCGTTACATCTTTCAGACAGACAGAGGATGAAACTTTTATTGAAGCTTGGGAGAGGTACAATGTGCTCTTGAGAAGATGTCCTTCAGCTTTCTTTGACCCGGTCTCCAAAGTTCAACATTTCTTTAATGGGTTAAGGGGACGCTATCAGATGAATTGTGATGCCGCAGCTGGCGGTTCCTTTTCCTTTTTATCAGTTGAGGATGGATGGGCATTATTAGAGAAGATGTCGTACAATGATTACAACCGTGGTAGGGAAACCTCAAGTGGAGTCAGTTCTGCAACAGTGGAAGCCATTCTAGAGCAAGTTAAATCGTTGAAGATACAAGTTACGGCTTTGTCAGAGAACAAGAAGGTTAATGCGATACACGAGGGAATGCCTCCGGGTTGTGATAATTGTAATGGAGATCATGACACTCGGAGCTGTCCGTTCAACTTCTCTCAGGAACATGTGGACTCATGCCACAATTTCTATGACAGTGTGCCCCAGAACAACTATCAGAGGAATGCAGATGGAATGACTACAGTCAGAATCAGAATAGGGGATATATGAGGAGAGACCATCCGGGTTTCGCTTGGAGTAATGCTAGTGGTGGTCTAGCCGGGCAACAACAACCTCAACAGGGTCTGAGGCCAAACATTGGGATCCATCAGCATAATACTCAGCAGGCTCTTCAGGGGCCTAATCAGTTGCAAATAACAGATTATGGAAGACAACCTTGGGAGTTGAGTCTTGAGAAGGCGAATGCGGCAATTGAGAAGTTGAAAATCTATACAGGAACAACATTAGAGAAGGTGAATGCGGCAGTTGACAAGTTGGTAACGCATACGGGGTCAACAATTCAGAATCTAGAGATGCAGATTGCTCAGCTCGCAAAGCAACTAAACGAGCGTCCCCCAGGCACTTTCCCAGGTGATACCGAGAACAACCCTAAGAACCATTGCAATACCATAACAATTAGGAGCGGTAAGGTGTTGGGATCTAACAGGGGTGCAACTAGTTCTCAGGAAGACAAGGCCCCGGAACAACCGCATGTTGAGGAAGAGCAACCTGAGAAAGAGGAGTTGGCAAGTGACAAGGCACCAGAGCAAGGAGGAAGGCTGAAGCTTGTGGATGAAGAGTTCCGAAGGAATAAGTGGGTTGAACCCCAAGACCTCCCGCCCTACATGAAGGTACCGTATCCTGAAAGATTGAAGAAGCCTCAACAGGATAAGCAGTTCAACAGATTCCTTGATGTCTTCCGCAAACTTCAAATTAACATTCCATTTGCGGAAGCCTTGGAACAAATGCCATCTTATGCCCGGTTTATGAAGGAGCTTCTCTCCAAGAAGCGGAGAATAGTGGATGAGGAAACGGTTGCTTTGACCGAGGAGTGTAGTGCCATTCTTCAAAGAAAACTACCTCCAAAGTTGAAGGATCCCGGTTCTTTTTCGATACCATGCACCATTGGGGGGATGACTCTAGGGAAGGCATTATGTGATTGGTCGCGCTGCCGCGCACGCGCCAAAAAACGAGCAGTTCACAAAAACATGTAGATAGGGAGCGACAACTCGAGTATTGTCTCACAAGGACTCTTGGGTTGTTGTTAACATAAAAAGTCAGTTTCTGGGGGGTTTTGGATATTTGAAATTAAATAAAGAAAACAAAGTAGAAAATAATGCAAACTAAGAATTATCAAATAGCTAAGAAACGATTAACCTACTGTTCTCGGTTTCCCACTATCATTGGATCATATAAATCCAAGCCCTAAGCGGATTCTACTCTCTTTTCGATTGTAACATCAGTTAACAAGCGAAACCAATGCTACGAGATATATGTTCATATTCCCGAATTAAGCAAACGGGGTGAAGCACTCATGAACTAAGCGAACATGATTGAACACACGTGAATTAAGCAAACACGATTAAGTATAGGAACACACAATCATCGAAATAAATCAACACCTATTCTATACGATTCTGAATTAAGAAAACAGAACATATAAAACAAGTATTGAAAGTGAATAGCATAAAGTTCAGAATTTACAAAACCTCAAGTGACGGCGGAACCCGATTACAATAGATTAATCAATGGAGACTAGCTCTCCATTACAAACATAAACCTAACCTAATTTCGCACTATGAAAAGAAAAGAAGAAGAGAAGAGAAGATCCCTTCAGTTCTGACCTAAAACAACTATAAATACAGATTCTGGGTTGTGGTCGCTCGCGAGGCGAAACATGTTTCGCGAGGCGAATATTATGAACAGTCGCTTTCTCGCGAGGCGAACCAGAGAGGGTGACTGTTGTTGCTCGTGCTGGTCTTCGGGCTCGCGAGGCGAATCCTCCAGAATTGCATTTTCCATTGTTTTCTTCATTCCCTTGGCTCTAAATGCTTTATTCTAACCTGAAAAAATAGGAAATAGCAATAAGTGCTTTATTTGACTCAGAATCAACTAAAATAACCTAAAAATACTTTAGAGACTCAAAACCTTGCTTGAAGACAATCAAGTCTAACTTGGGCGAAAATGATATATAATTAGCACAAAACCACGGTCATACTAGCCATAAAACTAGATGAGCCAGAGGCTGATCAAAATACCCCAAACTTAAACTTTGCTTGTCCCCAAGCAAACTAAAACTCAAAAAGGACTCATACTTGGAAAGCATAAAAGATTTAATCAACTTTGCACAAATTTCAAGCAATTCACCAAAATAATTTTTCCTTCAATGTTCCCCGCTTTCAAACAAAGCAATCCCCACATGCATTCACTCTAAACATTTGAGAACTTCATCATTCAAGCAATCAGTAATCTAAGCAAGGGATCTAAGTTACACACAAAAGGGAGATCACCAAATTCAAACAATCGCCTTCCTCACAAGGGAATTCAGTGTTTCACTCAATCGCTTAGTTTTTGTCTAGGCTATCAACATTTCACTCAGTTTCACTTTTAAGAGCACTTCCTATAAATTTGATTTTCATCTCAAAATGGTTCCCACGGAAAACATGCATGCAACATCAAAAGGTCTTTAAAGGTTGTAATGGGGCCTGGCTAAGGTTAGGATATACAAAGGAACTAGGCTTAAGTCTCTAGGAACTAAGAGAGCATGAAACATTTGATACATTGAATTTCCACTCAAGTTCCTTTTTTTCATTTTTCTTTATGCTTTGGGTGACTACAACCTTTTCCTTCTTTAGATATATTTTTTCCTTGACATTTTTTTTTTTGCTCTTTGGCTCCAACCTTTTTTATTATATTTTTTTCTTTTTCAATCCAGAATGACATGTCACATCCTTGTAGCCACCCCAAACTTAGTTTCTTGCAACCATTCTCTTTTGTTAAGCTTCCATGCTCTCATAATACTAAGATCGGGTTAACATGGTTTATCCAGATTTTGGCTCATAACATAAGGTTATCAAGAATTAACAGGCTAATCAGGCTCAATGGGGCTGACTAGGGAACATGCATTTAGAAAGGGTTATTTTTAGGCTAAGTAGCTATTTACAAAGAAAATGCCTAAATCATTTGAAGCAAACACATAAACATGCAAACCATAAAGAGACTCAAGCAAATTCGGGAAAGTGCAACTTGAAAGTGATTCTCACAGTCAAAAACATGCTGGAGGCTCAAGTCCTCACCTGGACATTTTTGCAAATTGTTTGACAGAGATTCTATCCCTAGTGTGTGCTTCCCATCACCCCAAACTTATCATAAATCATGCCATCACAACAAAATATCTCAAAGTTCAGTTTTCAATCACATGGGGATCACTTTTCAAAAACAAAATTTTTTTCAACCTAGGGGAAAAACAGTCAACACATAACATGCAATCAATCTATGCAAAATTCAATCAAATCCAGTCAAGCTTGCCGACACAAGACTCAACACACAAACTCCTGATCTTCTCAAATTATTCAGGAGCTAAAAGAAAACAAAACAAAAATAAAGCAAGCATAATTAAAAGGAAAAGGTTTAGAGAAAACTCATTGAGATGGTTCCACCAGGATCCCACTGTCTGTGATACAGTGGCCACAGAATGCCCAAAGTACGAAATGATCCTCCCGGATCCCATGGCCTACAACATAAGTATGAGAGCGGGCGCCTGGTAATCATGGTACCTCCGCCAAGTGCGGCGGACTTCTCACTCCCTATCAGGTCACAGTTGACCTCCTTTTCAACCTTGTCCATAAAGTCCTCCCAATAGAAGTGGAGTTCATCCTCTTGGACTGGTTGTTCCACAATGGGAGGTGACAAATAGGTAGCTGGGGTCTCCGGTGCTGCTTCAACTTCTGCATGTTCTTCATTCACTGCACTGATAAATCCATCACCTGCTAAACCTGCAGAATTCTCAGCACACACCACAAAAGGGTTAGAGTTAGTACAGTTAGTAGATATGTTACAATAAACTGAATCAGAAAATGTCTGAATGTCTGGAAGTGGCTTGAGCTCTAAGGAGGGTGGCTGCTCAATGGATGGTGTATTTGGAGTAGCCATGATGTCATGAACTTCGGCTGAACAGACAGCTTCACTCACACTATCACCCTGCAAAGTAGAATCAAGAAACTCAGCACAAACAACACAAGGGTTAGTGTCAGTACAGTCAATACATGTATAAATATCATCAAAGCCATAAACAATTGGAAAATCAGAATCAGAAAACGCTCGAATGTCTGGAGATTCAGCACAAAGTTCATCCACCCCATCACTTTCAACACATGCATCTAATTCCAAAGGTTCTTCATTATCCTCAAGCTTTTTGCCTTGATTGTAAGGATGGATTGCATAGCATCGAGGCAAATCAGTATCTTCTGTCAGAATGGGGCATGCCTCAAACAGGTGCTCAGGAGAGCCGCACATGCCACAAAATCTTGTCTGCTGAAACAATTGCTTCAAATAAGTGAGCCTATCCATTCTATTCTCAAGGGCCTGGATTGAAGAAGAGCTATGGACCTCATTCACACCAATCATGTCAAAACCACTTCTAAACTCATAACTTCCACTAAAATCAGGATAATATATGCATGGTGGTGGCTTATAATCAACATTAGGCATATCACCAAACAGTAATTTATCCATAGCAGTACTAAGATCCATAATCAGACAAAGCAGCCAAAACTAATTCAGCAAAGAGATTTTTTTTTTTTGCTTTTCTTTATTTTCTATTAATAACAACAAGAGTCCTCGGCAACGACGCCAATTTTTGGTCGCGCTGTCACGTACGCGCCAAAAAACGAGCGGTTCACAAAAACATGTAGATAGGGAGCGACAACTCGAGTATCGTCTCACAAGGACTCTTGGGTTGTTGTTAACAGAAAAAGTCGGTTTCTGGGGGTTTTGGATATTTGAAATTAAATAAAGAAAACAAAGCAGAAAATAATGCAAACTAAGAATTATCAAATAGCTAAGAAACGATTAACCTACTGTTCTCGGTTTCCCACTATCATTGGTTCATATAAATCCAAGCCCTAAGCGGATTCTACTCTCTTTTCGATTGTAACATCAGTTAACAAGCGAAACCAATGCTACGAGATATATGTTCCTATTCCCGAATTAAGCAAACGGGGTGAAGCACTCATAAACTAAGCGAACATGATTGAACACACGCGAATTAAGCAAACATGATTAAGTATAGGAACACACAATCATCGAAATAAATCAACACCTATTCTATACGATTCTGAATTAAGCAAACAGAACATATAAAACAAGTATTGAAAGAGAATAGCATAAAGTTCAGAATTTACAAAACCTCAAGTGACGGCGGAACCCGATTACAATAGATTAATCAAGGGAGACTAGCTCTCCATTACAAACATAAACCTAACCTAATTTCGCACTATGAAAAGAAAAGAAGAAGAGAAGAGAAGATCCCTTCAGTTCTGACCTAAAACAACTATAAATATAGATTTTGGGTTGCAGTCGCTCGCGAGGTGAAACATGTTTAGCGAGGCGAATATTATGAACAGTCGCTTTCTCGCGAGGCGAAACATGATTCGCGAGGCGAGCCAGAGAGGGTGACTGTTGCTGCTCGTGCTGGTCTTCGGACTCGCGAGGCGAGCATCCTCTCGCGAGGCGAATCCTCCATAATTGCATTTTCCATTGTTTTCTTCATTCCCTTGGCTCTAAATGCTTTATTCTAACCTGAAAAAATAGGAAATAGCAATAAGTGCTTTATTTGACTCAGAATCAACTAAAATAACCTAAAAATACTTTAGAGACTCAAAACCTTGCTTGAAGACAATCAAGTCTAACTTGGGCGAAAATGAGATATAATTAGCACAAAACCACGGTCATACTAGCCATAAAACTAGATGAGCCAGAGGCTGATCAGTGATCTAGGGGCAAGCATCAACTTGAAGCCCCTCTCTATGATGAAGAGGTTGGGGATCAAAGAATTCAAGGATACACGGATGTCGCTCCAACTAGCCGATCGCTCTATAAAATATCCTTATGGGGTGGTCGAAGACTTGTTAGTGAAAGTTGACAAGTTCATATTTCCGGCGGACTTTGTGGTGCTTGATATGGATGAAGACGCCGAGATCCCTCTCATATTGGGTAGGCCCTTCTTGGCCACTAGGGGTGCCTTGATAGATGTGCGACAAGGGAAACTCACTCTAAGGGTGCAAGATGATGAGGTAGTATTCAATGTCTTTGAAGCAATGAAGCACCCTACTGAGAGGTCGGATGTGTATCGAGTGGATATGGTGGAATCAATGGTCAAGGCAAGGGCAAATAGAGAAGTCCATGGTTCTTCACTTGCACAAGTGTTGGTAAAATCCCATGATGATGATAGTGAGGAAAAAGACCCTTTGGGGGATGAGGTCTATCTTGAGTGGTTAAGAGACATGGAAGCCTTGCCGAGTCTCCCAAGGGATGAATGTGCAACGGAAGAGCTTAACAACAAAGCCATGGAAAAAGATGATAAAGCACCGAAGTTGAAAGGTGGCACAACCGTGGTGGTCAATGAAAACAATGAGTTGATCCCAAAAAGGACCATCACGGAGTGGAGAGTATGTGCCGATTATCGAGGGCTTTTGGATTTAAATGAGTTGTCCGGGATATGCAAGCAAGCAATCTACAAAAAGCGGACTAAGGAAAGGCATGACAAGCACATATTGCCTAGGAAGTTTGAGCCCGGACAAGCGGTACTTCTTGACAATTCAAGGTTGAAACTCTTTCCGGGAAAGCTAAGATCAAGGTGGTCGGGACCATTCAAGGTCCTCCAAGTTTGTCCTCACGGAACAGTAGAGTTAGAAAGGGCCTCTGGTAACTTCAAGGTGAATGGTCAAGGGATAAAGCATTACCATGGGGAATCAGTCCCAAATTACAAGCAGTTTCTTCCTCCGGATTAACCCTTAGGGACGACTTGAGTCAGGCTCGGGACGTTAAACAAGCGCTACTTGGGAGGCAACCCAAGCTAGGTATCCTTTATTTTTAGTTTCTGTCATTTTCATATATATATTAAAAAAAAAAAGAGCTTGATTCGCCACGCGAATCCACAGTGGCCACGCGAGACAAACCCTGAATCTCAGAGGCTTGCTCACACTTCTGTCTCGCGCCGCGAGGTCTACTTCGCCTCGCGATTCTGGGCATCATCATCTGTTGGAATTCCAGATTCTCCTCGCGAGATACTACTAGCCCCGCGATTCTGGAAAGTGTGAATAACAATTTTCTAGATTCGCCTCGCGAGTAATCTCTCGCCTCGCGAATATGGAATTAAGGTTTTAATTTGCAGGAGTTCTTCCAGGATGCTTTGGCCCAGCAAAGGGGTGCCCGAGGGAACAATTGGATGAGGATGCAACCGTAGAAGAACTTTTCGTGGAAGCGGCCACC
Organism: Sophora flavescens; assembly: GCA_030762895.1. Lineage (NCBI taxonomy): Eukaryota > Viridiplantae > Streptophyta > Magnoliopsida > Fabales > Fabaceae > Sophora > Sophora flavescens. The sequence continues at coordinate 39,994,472 of CM061064.1, forward strand.
TCCACTAGTATTTGATCAGGGAGCACCCTCTCCTTTCCTCACTCTTATTTTATATATCCGTGTTCTTTCATTGAGGACAATGTATGCTTTAAGTGTGGGGGAGGGAACCAATTGCTGTTTTTTCTGTTCTTGTTTTTGTTTTTGTTTTTGTTTGTGTTTTAGTTTTTGTTTGTCGCTCTTGAATAATTTGAGAAGATCAAGAGTTTGTGTACGAATGTTGTGTCGGCAAGCTTGTTGGATTCTAATTAAATTTAGCATAGATTGATTGCATGAATTATTTTGACCATTGATGATTTCCCCCTAGGTTCTGAAAATAGAAAAGTTGATCCCCATGTGAAAAATTGAAAATTGAACTTGGAGAATTTTATTGTGATTGCTTGATTTATGACAAGTTTGGGGTGAGGGGGTTCACACAATGGGAATTGTATCTCGGTCAAACAAATTGCAAAAATGTCCAGGTGAGGATTTGAGCCTCCAACTTTGTTTTTGATTGTGTGGATCACTTTTAAGTTGCACTTTCCCGGATTTGCTTGAATCTCTTCATGGTTTGCATGTTTATGTGTTGCATCAAATGATTTAGGCAATTTTCTTTGAAATAGCTACTTGGCCTAAAAAGAACCATCCCGAATGCATGTTCCCTAGTTAGCCACATTGAGCCTAATTAGCCTATTGTTTCTTGATGACCCTATATTATAAGCCGAAAATCTGAAAAACCATGTTATTAACCCAATCTTAGGATTAGGAGAGCATGGAAGCTTAGCAAGAGAAAGGTTGTGGGAAACTAAGTTTGGGGTGGCTACAAGGTGATATGTCATTTTGGGTTGAGAAAAAGAAAAATAGAGGTTGAAACCCAAGGCAAAAAAAAAAATTGCCAAAAGAAAAGGGGCAAAACAAAAAAAAATTAGCAAGGAAAAGGTTGTAGTCACCCGAGGCAAAAAGAAAAATGGAAAAAGGAATTTGAGTGGAATATGTGTCAAATGCTCATGCTCTCTTAGTTCCTAGGGACTTAAGCCTAGTATCCTTGAATATCCTACACTTAGCCAGACCCCATTTCAACCTTTAAAAGACCTTCTGATGTTGCATACATGTTTTCGTGGGAACTATTTTTGAGATGAAAATCAAATTCATGGGAAGTGCTCTTGGAATGTGAAGTTGAGTGAAAAGTTGATAACCTAGACACAATTAAGCGAATGAGTGAAATTTTACATACCCTTGTGAGGAAGGCAATTGTTTGAAATTGGTGATCTTCCTTTTGTGTGTAACTTTGATCCTCAACTTAGATTAATACTTGCATGAATTATAAGTTCTCAACTGTTTAAAGTAAATGAATGTGGGGATCACATCGATGCAAGGGGGGAATCATTGAAGGAAAAATTGTTTTGTTAAGATTGCATGAAATTTGTGCGAAATCGATTGAATCCCTTAAGCTTGCCAAGTCTTGAGTCCTTTTTGAGTTTTAGCTTGCTTGGGGACAAGCAAGGTTTAAGTTTGGGGTGTTTTGATAAGCCTCTGGCTTATCTAGTTTTATAACTAGATGGACGGTGGTTTCTGTGCTAATTATTAGAGTTCAATCTCGTTTTCGCCCAAATTTGGCCTTGTTTTGTTCCTAAGTAGACTTTGACTCGTTCTAGGCATTTTTTAGTAGTTTTTAGTCTATTTTGAATAGAATTACGCTTTTTGTTTCTTTTTATTGTTTCAGGTTAGAAGTGAAGCTCCGAGAGTCAAGGAAAGTCAAGAAATAGTGGAAATTTCCATTCTGGAGATACTCGCCTCGCGAAGGTATTCTAGCCTCGCGACCCTGAAGACCAGCTGAGCAGCAACAATCATCAATTCTGTCTCGCCTCGCGAGTGACCATCTCGCCTCGAGAACCTGAAGGCCTGACTGTGCCAGAGAAGTCATCCTTTCGGTCTCACCTCGCCAATTTTAATGTTCGCCTCGCGAGAGTCTGTTCGCCTCGCGAGCGAGCGTAGAATCAGAACTCTATATATTGTTGTTTCAGTATCAGAACAAGGGGATCCGAATCCTACTAGTTTAGCCACTGTTTAGAGTAGCGTTTAGGACGATTTCTTGTCTCTTTGGAGCTGCGTCTCCTCTTTTCTTTTTCTTATTTTACTATGGTGGTTATGTCTGATTGTTTGTCTATGAGCATGAGGAACTAATCCCCTCGTCAGAGGGAACAATGAAGCCACCCATGGCAGTGTAGATTCGATGTGATGTATGTCTTTATCCCTTTTTCTCAATAAATGTTTTCCAATTCTGATTTGATTGTGTTAATCATATGCATGCGTGATTGACTTGTTAACGTTGATGAGGCTTAGTCAGCAATTCGCGTTTAGAACTTGAATTGGGATCGCTAATTGAATATTGCACGAGAGTGAGTAGGAGATTAGTGCAACCTATAGGGAACAAGAATTAATAGAGTTTGATGATTAGGGTTCTGAGACCTAGTAAGTAATTAACTCAATCGTCGAATACGTCCTATTGAGCACGACAGTGGATATAGGAGAATTTGAGGGTCCCGGTTGACATTATAATTGAACTTAGGGAGGAATTCATCATCACTTGGGTATGCATGATTGGGTAGGTGGATTTGTGACCTTGGACATTTTAATTTCAGATTTTAATAGCTTAGTTTTATTAGATTTGTTAATTGAATTTCGATCCTATTTTCTCTCCAATCTCAACCACTTTCTGTTACTTGACCAACGTATCTAATTTCCCGTGAATTGGAAGAATTGGTAGCCCAATCCTTGTGTTCGACCTCGGTAAATTCTTACCGTGTTATTTTATTACTTGCGACGACCCGGTACAGTTGTCGGTGACTCAACAAGGTGACCGAGCTAAAATCGACCGAGCCGTCGTCGAAACGCCGGACCTAAAGAGGCAAGTGCCTAAAGAGGTGACCGAGCTAAAATCGATCGAGTTGAGGTCGAAATGCCAAGTCTAAAACGGTAAAAACACCTTAACGCCTGAAAAGGTATTTCAAGACCTAAGAAGGTAGGTAAGAACCTACAGATATTTTGAGTTCTGACTATTTCGCGTAACACGCTGAAACTAAACAAGTACTAACTTAGAAAAATAGTTGCAAACAGTAAGGTGCATGTCGGTCCATCAATAACCATGGGCCAAGCCCATAATACATAAGATTTCAAAATCAAAAGGGCATCGCCCAAAAACAACGTGTTTCCTAACCTACTAATACAAATTCATGAGTCAAGGTCATCCTCGACATTTGGAGGGAGGGTAGCAGACTGGCCAGGTAGGCCCATTTCACCTTCATCTTCGGGTCCCTCCTCGACCGCTTTCCCCTCACCCTCTTCCCCTTGAGATACGGCCTCCTCATCCTCCAGCTCGGACCATGGAACTAGGATTCCATCTCGGTTAAAATCCTTGTCCACGTCAGTACAGGAGAAGTCAGCATTCGGATTGAAATGCTGAAACTGCTTCACGGCTCGAGAAAAGCCATTAACATGCTCCCTCATAATAGAAGTCTCGGCTTCATCCAGATCAGAATGGAGCCTCAGATTCTCCTCCTTATCGGATTCCAGCAACTTCCGCAACTCAAGACTGGCTTCCTTCTCGGCTTGAAGCCCTTCCACGACCTTCGGAAGGTTGAGCCGGTCGGTTCTTTCCTTTTCCAGCTCGGCCATAAGGGTGGTGTTGCCTTTTTTCAGCTCTACCTTTTGGGCTTTCAATTGCCCAATTAGCCGAGCTTGCTCTTCACACTTTGCCATGGCTTTTTCAAGCTCATCCCCAGTGCGCAAAGTTCGGGCAGCTTCCGCCTTCATACTTTTCATTATTAGAAACCTCATGACTCGAAAAACAGGTAATGGAGGAGACTTAGAAGAGCATAAGCAACCACAGCTTTCCTGCTCGCATCATGACCCAATTCTAGTAAAAGCTGAGCATATGCTGCCTTAATAACTTGGGAACCCGCTAAAGGGCCAGAGTTAAAATTGTCTAGCTAAGAACAAAGGGCAGAAGCCCAGAAAGCCGAGGTCGAGCATTGCTCCCTCGCACCAAAAAGTCGAGGTCGAGCTATGCTCCCTCGCACTACGCACCGGAAAAAGTCGAGGTCGAGCAATGTTTCCTTCCTCGCAATAAAAATCCTAGGCCAAGCACAACATCTTCGCACCAAGATAAAGTCCACAGCAGATCATGCATGTTAGAGACCCAGGATTCGAAGGAAATCCTGGTAGTGTTCAACCAAATAAGCTGGAATCCCAAGTAAGACTGGGCTCCGCACAAAAATCCGAGCAATGCTCGGCCAAGCAAGACGATAACCCAAGAAAGGTTTGGTTCTACAAAAAAACAGATTTCCCACGAATCATAGTCCAAAGTCCTTGGCACCAAAAAGTGTATTAAGACATGCGGGTTGACATTTAAACTCTTTCGCTTATTTCAAGCTCGGAGCTTGGGGGGCTAATGGGCATAAAGGAAGGATATTCTTGGAAATTATGGAGAAAGGATATCCCTTAGCCTACAGCTCGAAGAACTTGTATGAAAACTATTTTCTCATACAAAAGATATTAGGAAAAGTCTATTCTGAGACACACCTTCAAGATCGAGAAAAATAATTCAAGGTCAAGCTTCTAAGTTAGTGGGTATTTCAAAATCCACCAAAAGGGTTATGAGCTACTCGAAGAAAATGTCAAGAGCTCTCAAGAACTTCAAAGACCAAGCTACATTCGGAAAAGGGCGAGTCAAGTTCAAACTCTCAAGATAAGCATCTTGAAAGCATAAAAAATTAAATGCAAGCACCAAGGTAAATTCCTAATGACCGAGTTTGAACTTGACTCTTCAAAAGATTGGTTCGAGCCTGAATCACTGATAAGTCGAATCTCAGCTACCAGCTTCTAACTTGTCTTAAACATAGGTAAGATTGAAGTATCTTATGTTCAGAACATGTTACTGGCCGAGATGTGAACCTCAACCACTAAAATCGAGTACTGCCCGAGAGGTATTAGCCGAAGTAAGAGGATCTATGCAAATCCAGTACTTTATCAACACCAAGGACAAGCTCAGCTTCATTCATAAAACTTTTTCGCTTATTCTGAGCTCAAAGCTTGGGGAGCTTATATACTCATCGAGATGTTAAACTCGGCCACTGAGCCCACCAAACTAAAATGTTGGACGAGAAGTAAAACTAGATCTCCAAACCCAAACAATCAAAGGGAAATGATTACTAGACTCGCCCACCGAGTCCGCTGAATTTAAGACTTGGCCGAAATGTGAAGCTCGACAACTTGAAACGAGAAGCTCAGGCTCCCTACTTGGTTGAGCCCCGACTCCCCACTCGGTTGAGCTCCAGCTCCCGACTACTGGTTTGAGCTCAGGCTCCCTACTCGATTGAGCCCCGGCTCCCTACTCAGTTGAGCTCCGGCTCCCGACCACTCGGTTGAGCTCCGGCTCCCGACTACTCGATTGAGCTCTGGCTCTCAACTTATTATTTGAGCACGCAACTACAGCGCAAGCCTTGGAAATGATGCCGTGAAGGCCACTCGTCAGCACAACACCAGTAATCACCTCCACCTCGGCTTGCCTCGGCTCCTGCGAAAAAGCTTCCACGCCATCGGCTCAAAGCTTGGGGGGGACTTGTGTATGAGCCGAGATATAGAGTTCGGCACCCCGAAAGCATCAAGATCGGTCACCCGAGCTGCTCACCGAGTTGGAGGATGTATATATATGTATAAAGTATGAAGCTCGGTCAATCACCTCGGCTGACCTAAAGACAGGAAGATGAAACCGAGTTCCTGAGCTCGGCTGACATCATGAAAGCTTTTACGCCTAATCAGCTCAAAGCTTGGGGGGCTTGTGTACTGGCCGAAGAGTAAACCCAGCCACCGAGCTCGAATACCCGGCCCAGTCCGGAAGTTAAAGATAATAAGTTAAAGATCACTTAATTAAAGGATAAGATATTAATATTAAATCATGATATTATCTGAAATAACCTTATCTGGTTAAAAGAGATAATATCCCTTAAATTAAGGAATCACATCTCAAAAGAGATTTAAGAGATAAATCAGATCTCTAAAATATATTTAAGAGATAAATCAGATTTCTAAAAGATAGGGGAATCCTATTATAAAAGGAGGAGTACCCATGATAGAAACTCACTTTTGACTGAATCCCGGTAACTCTCCCTTAAGCGTATTAGAGTAACTAGCTCGACCAAGAGACTATCAGAGAGTCCTTGCTCGCTAGAATCCATCATATACAAGATTAGGGGATCGAGATCACCGTACCATCAAGGGTTGAACCTAGAACTACGTCTGACTTTGATTCCCACTGGGATACGTAGGACCGGAATATTACATTATGTCAAGCCAAAGTCTAAAACAACCCCATTGTTCACTCTTGGTTTAACGTTCTTCGACGAGATTCCGGCAAGTCGGATCTCGGCAGGAACAGTTATCCTCATAGAATTTCACTTGGGGGTAAATGCTTCTTTATACCAATATTGTGCAGGTTATTAAACGTTTATTGAAAATTGTTTTTTATCCTTTCATCATCTGCCCTTCTCGTACCAAATAACACTCCTCTTTTCACTTGTCACGTGAAGAGGGGAACACATGAAGACACTAAGACTAGGTAAGGTCCATAAATTTTAAGAGAACCTCATTATTTAAAATATTTTTGCCTATTTCTTTTTTTAAAAGACCTTGTAAAAAATTTACATGAGATAATTCATTCTCATGCATGTAATTCTTCCTTATCAATATGCGTCCCCTTTATTTACCGAGTTCAAGTAGATCAAAATACTTTGCAGATTAGGGATGTTCGTGGATTGGATTTGATCGGTTTTGAGTCAAAAAGTCATCCAATCCAATCATGAAAACAACGTGCGGTTTGGATTGGATCGGTTAGGTTCCTAAAAAAAATCCGATCCGATCCAATCCAATCCAATCAAATGCGATTTGGATTGGATTGGATAATTCAGTTTTTGCCGATACATCTTTATATATTAATATTGCGTCAAAAATCATATTTCAACATACTATATTTCAATGTGTTTGGCTTTGATGAATGCATGTTGATGAACATAAAAGTAATTTCTGATGATCACATTAGTAAAATGTTTCCAAACATGTTGAAAACCATCAGAATCACGTTCAACCACCAGAAGCTATTTACAAAATAGTTATTTGGTTTTATAATAAATTACTATAAAATTGCTTGTTAACTCAGATGTCGTGATAACTTGATAAAGACTTCTTTTATTAATTGAGATATTTTCATTTTATAAGCAAATCATACGTTGTAATAGAGAATAGGGCAAGATGCAAATGGAAGTATGGAACGGAGAAACGGTGCAAATGGAAATCTGAGGGAATTAGGGACTCAATTTTCAGAAATGCGCAAATGGAAGTAACGAAGTAGGGTTAAATGGTTAGGGATAAAACAAGAAATATCATTAAAAAAGTAAGGGTAATAAGGTAATTACAATAGTACTAGTAGAATTTCGGTTCGGTTTGGATTGGATCAGTTTTGGCATACAGGAACCGAAAACCGATCCAATCCAATAAAAAAATCGGCTTTTTTCGGTTTTCGGTTACTGCGGTTGACATTGGATTGGATCGGTTGATGAACACCATTAGATTCGATTGTATTGGGTTGTTGGATTGCTTCTATATTGGAGAATAATTGGTATGCCCTAGATCCAATCTATTATGTAATTTTTAGAATGCATTGTAATTATTTATTTTGATAAAATAATTTGCATTCTACTAAGTTTGGTTTTATTTGTCATATTCATTAATTTATTATTTAATTGATATAACAAAGTCCTTGATTAAATTTAGGGACTTGTCATCATGATAGAGATCATGTTAATGAGAGGCAAGCATTTTATAATTTAATCTAAAGTATATATTCTTGATCGTGGGATTATTAAGAATTGGACATTAGTAATTCGGAAAGATCAATATATATATGATAGTCTCTATTGTAACACCTCAAGATTCACCCTTATGTTTATATGTGTTAGTTCTGCTATATATATGTTTGATATTTATATATATGTTTATATATTATTGCATATGATAATATGTATATTAATATATGATTATTTTCATTAATATGAGATTGTGTCTCTTAATGTTTGATTTTATATGTTAATATATGATATGTAATTTTATTAATAATAAGCGATTAAGAATGATATGATAAGATATCGTGTGATTTAGTATTTAAATAGAGATAGTGTTATTCTTATATTTTAGCCCCTCGACCAATCAGATTTGTGTCCTTATCAATATAGGATCATCCTCTTTTTGTTTATATCTTAAGATCTTATCATAATCTCATAAGGATCATATCTAGGAATAACTACCAAATCTATCGCTAAACTTCCATCGAACTTTTGACCATCTTAGAGTCCGATTTAGGATTCGATCATTATCCATTAATTTGTATATAATTCTATGAGCTTTCTAACGACACCAAGAACGCCTCAATCGGAAACTTTTAGCTCAAGTTATGGATAAAATACCGAACTGTGTACAGTTTGGGCTGAAATAGGAACCCGTTATGACCCAAACTCATATACATACCATTAGACTCGACCTAAACCTAGTTTGCACGGTCCCAACACTCAAAACTGCCTCCCTCCTTCCTCTTTGAATCCTTATGGTTTTTCTCCCCAAAACTCTCTCTAGGGAACCCGTTCTTACACCGTTCTTCACTGCTTCTTGATAGGAGAACATCGCTACGAATACGGGTTCGTTGTGCTTACTATTTGGGACTTTAGAAAAGGTAAAATCCCTTCACCTTGTCCCTTGTGTTCTTCCTTTCAAGTTCTTGATCTCTTCCTTTGGATTTCTTGATCTTAGAGTTGAACCAAAGTGTCTCTTTGGCGTCCTTGAGGTCGTAGACAAGCGCTAGTGAGACGGGATCCTAGTGGATCTTCTTTCTTCTTTTGAAATGCGAACCTCATACCAGGTATGGGAGAAGAATAATGTATACACTAGGCTAGGGAGTAGCATAAGATGGGGGGTTCCCATAGCCCCGTTTATTATCGTTATAATGTATTGATGTCATGATCTGCCTGTTTGTATGACTGAATTGTTTATATGTTTAATTGGATTAATTGGTATGCCTATTTATTATAATTGTTGAGTTGTTCATGATGTGGTATGCCTATTGAATTGTCTTATGCCATGAGTTTTGGTTGAATTGGTATGAATACCCATGATTATGAATATTGTTGTTATGACATGGATTATGTTGATCACATTGAATGGATATGTTGTCGATGATGATATTACCGTTATGTTGAATATGTTAATAAGACTCTAATTGACTTAATTATGACTCTTAGTTAACATAGGAATTAAGGGATTAATTCCCCAAGCTTCATTAGACATGAACTGTGTTAGTGAGGGATGAAGTTTCATGCCAAATGTTTTAGTTAAGGCCCTAGGATCTGATTTGAGAGAATTAGGGAGCATAAACTCCAAGAACACGTTAAATTCTGCCCAGAACTGTATGGCCCTGCCCAGGAGCACGACCGTACTGGACCCGTGCTCCCAGTTAAATTCTGGAAAACAGGTCGTGCATTGAGCACGGCTGTGCAGGACGGTGAGCACGACCGTGCTCCACTTAAGTGGCAGCACGACCGTGCTAAGGGTTTAGTACGCCCGTGCTTCCCCTTACTGGTCAGAACTTAAGACTAATGGATTAAAGGGGTGTTTACCCCAATTATCCCTAGATGATGTAATAATACACTAATCAAATGATAACAAGTTAGATAACTTAATTAAAGATTAATTAAGATAACGAAGCCTGATAAGCTGGTTAAGTCGGTACCCGATGGGTTACCGCACGTTGTCACGCTTTGGTGCTTTTTGGCCAAAGTGTTCTCGTTGCTTTTTGGTCGAGATATTATTATGTTGGACCTTGGTGCTTTTTGGCCAAGGGGGCCTTGACCCCACGGTGTGGGTCTAAGGTGTTAATGTTGATGTTGGTGATAAGTCTTGGGTGCTTTTAGGCCGAAGCAAAGGAGGTGATTACCTTATGTGTTGTTGTGCCATTTGTATAAAGCATTGGAGTTGATGTTGAGGGGGATGTTCAACATAAGGGAGGTCATCCTAGTTATGATGATCTATCCGAAGTCTTGGGTGGTTCACCCATGGTTTGGTGAACCGTGCGCCCCCTAGGTGGAGTATCCAGTTATGATACGTCGGCTATCCAAGGGGTTCCTCCATGGTTTAGAGAACTGTCGGTGTTGGTGCTTTTTGGCCAATACGGATATGTAACTCCGAAATTGACTTCCTGAGTTAGTTGGATCCACATGCATTGATGGAGTAGTGGAGTAGGGTTGCATTGTAGTGCATAGCATATGTTGGATGATTAACATGTTGTTATGGTATTATATGTGAAATAGACAACTATAAACACGAGAAGGGGGGTTGAATTGTGTTTATCAGAATTTAAGCAAAGTTGAAATCTTTTCGAAAACAGAAGCTAGGTTTGGACGAGTGGAAGGATACACGATGGATGGGTGACTTTTGGCAAACACACCACTTGATAGACATAAGAAAACTAAAGCAACTAAAGAGTTTAAGGAAAGAGAGATTAACATAGTTATTTATCCTGGTTCACTCTTCAAAACAAAGAGCTACGTCCAGTCCTTGATAGCACCAAGATTTATCCACTATAACTGATCAGCTTACAGACTCAAGTATTGTTTGCATACCTAGCCTCTTCAGGCTCCAAGACAAGTATTCTTTGCACACCTAGCCTCTTCAGGCTCAAGACAAGTATTCTTTGCACATGTAGCCTCTTCAGACTCACTCAGGTTTGTTTGAGAGATTTGGTTTGTAATAAATACAACTTCTCACAGACAGATCTTTCACTAACACTCAGAGTGGTTTAAATGTAAAGCTTAGGAAAGTCTGCGTAATAACTTCAAATGATTGAAGAATACATAATGAAAGAATGAATATATTAATGCGCAGAGTAATGGCTCTCTGATGCTATGTGTATTCTCTCTTCTCTGTGCTTCATCTTCAATGACTTATGTATTTATGGTCTTCAAGCATTTAGGGTCCATTAGAGACATTCCCTCAGATGTTGGCTTCAAGCAGAACTTCATTAAATGCAATAGAGTCGTTCTGGGCAGCCATTAATGCAATAGGAACGTTGGTTGTACTCTAACATGAAGGATCATGACTTTATGCATCGTGATACAGCCATATCAGAGTTGTGTAGAGAGCTTTTTGTACTTTGCTGAGTACAATTCCGTTTTCGTGTAAGGACCAGAGGTACTAGGGAATAAAGCATGCTAGAAGCATTCTTTAACTGGTCATTGGTTCTGATATCCGAGGTTGCTTGAGAGTGTAACTTCTGACTTTTCTTGATTCTGGTTCTTGAAATAAGATTATGATAATTCTAATAGAATTCGCGTTCATAGGATAAGGGCGTCCATCTTGAAAAAAGTTGCGTCCATCTAGCCATTTAAGATTTTACATTTGGGCTAGTAGACGAGCTCCAAATGCTATGTCTTTGGACGGATACTCCTTTAACTGGTTGAACGTAACCTAGTAGATGAGCTCCATGTTAAGGACTCAGCGAGTCCAAAGACTTGTGTGGACGAGCGCTTCTGTTACCTTAGCAGACGAGCACTTCTATCACTTCAGTAGACGAGCGCTTCTATCGCTTCAGTAGACGAGCGCTTCTGTTACCTTAGTGGACGTTGGCTTTCATCACTTTAGTGGACGCTGGCTTTCATCACTTTAGTGGACGCTGGCTTTTATCTTAGTGGACGCTGGCTTTCATCACTTAGTGGACGCTGGCTTTCATCACTTTAGTGGACGCTGACTTTTATTTTAGTGGACGCTGGCTTTTATCTTAGTGGACGCTGGCTTTCATCACTTTAGTGGATGCTGGCTTTTATTTTAGTATTGGACGTAAAATTCTATCACTTGCGTTGGACGGATGATTCTATTATTTGCGTTGGACGGATGATTCTATTATTTGAGTTGGACGGATGATTCTATTATTTGCGTTGGACGGATGATTCTTACAGTTTTAATCTGCACACTAGATTGATAGGTTAGCAACCAATATGAAGGTTAATTAAATCATTAACCAATATTTAGTTCTCATCAAAACTTAGGAAAATGCACATCAGACATTTTAGAGACTTAACAATATGATGATGTATAAATATTGTATGTTGTTATATTGCTATTCCATGCTATGATGTATGTTCATCTTATTCCCTATTCCCATGCCATTGTGTTTATATGATTTCTTACTCCCTGTTTTCCTGTTTCTGTTGTTGCATGTATTTCCTTATGCAGATGACGGTGAGCAGCCAGTAGAGGAGTGACTCTGAGGAGCCGCGGCTCTAGTTAGAATGTTGAGTTATAGTTGTTAGTTTTGTTAGTTGTTTAGTTTGTTTCCGTGATGTATCCGGATTTTGGTTATACCAGCTCTGTATGTGACATTGGGGTTGGGTTTTTCTTTATCTGTCTTGTTTATGTTTGACTGTTTTAAAACTATGTTATTTCTGCGTTGTTTTTGTTGAGATGTGAAACCTTTTTATCCAAGTTTTTATTTTTTTTTCAAATAAATGCATGTTTTATAATTACCTCTTTTAAGTAAATGTTTTATATTAACATACGGGGTAGAAGGGCGTCACATTTAGTGCTCTCAGAGAAGTTCGGCCCTGTCCGAACGTGGTATGAGTCTGTCGTGAGTCTGTTGTGTGACTCTTATTTGAATTGTCTATATTTATATAGATAATGTTACGTGGTACTAAGTACCTATAGCTTTGCTTTGTCTTGACTTACTGCATTTGGCGGTTTGTCTTGAACGATCCAAGGAGCCTTCGGGTGCTTCTTGTGTTTAGGAAGGTTGTTTTATTATCTCTTGATAATATGAACTCTGCAGCTGATCTTGTGTGCTTACTTTTTTAAAAACCGCTCGATGTTATTCTTGGCATGGACTGGTTATCTTCCAACCATGTCCTTTTGAATTGTTTTGATAAAACCTTGATTTTTGGAACTCCTGAGGAGTCTAAGAATCTGACCTTTCTCTCTGCCAACCAAGTGAAAGCTTCAATGAAAAATGAAGCCCAAGTGTTCATGATGTTGTCTTCCCTGGAAGTTGAGAGCCCTCCTGATGTTGAAAGTGTGCTTGTTGTGCGGGAGTTTCCTGAAGTGTTCCCGGGGAACGTTTACGAACTACCCCCAGAAAGGGATGTGGAGATCACCATAGATATAGTACCTGGTACCGGGCCTATTTCCATAGAGCCCTATAGAATGTCTCCTCTAGAGCTAGCCAAGTTGAAGGAACAATTGGAGGACCTTATCCAAAAGCAGTTTATTAGGCCTAGCATGTCCCCATGAGGAGCGCCAGTGTTGCTAGTAAAGAAGAAGGATGGCAGCAAGAGGTTGTGTGTCGACTATCGGCAACTCAACAAGGTGACCATTAAGAATCGGTATCCCCTCCCTAGGATTGATGATCTTATGGATCAGTTGATCGGAGCTTGTGTTTTCTCGAAGATAGATTTTAGGTCAGGGTACCATCAGATTCGGGTTAAGTCTAAAGACATCCTGAAGACAACATTCAAAACGCGATATGGTCACTATGAGTACTTGGTTATGCCCTTCGGTGTGACCAATGTTCCCGCGGTCTTCATGGATTACATGAACAAGACCTTTCACTCTTACTTGGATAAGTTTGTGGTGGTGTTCATAGATGACATCTTAGTATACTCCAAGAGCAAGGAGGAACATGAGGAACACCCGAGGGTTGTCTTACAGACCCTTAAGGAGAAGCAGTTGTATGTCAAGATGTCTAAGTGCGAGTTTTGGTTAGAAGAGGTTAGTTTCTTAGGTCACGTGATCTCAAAAGGTGGGATAGCCGTCGATCCGGCTAAGGTTGAGATGATGCTCCAATGGGAAGCACTAAAGTCAGTGACCGAGATAAGGAGTTTCTTGGTAAGGTAGTGGCTTATGCTTCTAAGCAATTGAAAACCCATGAGAGGAACTACCCTACCCATGATCTAGAGTTAGGAGCTGTGATGTTTGCCTTAAAGATTTGGAGGCATTACCTGTATGGAGCGAAGTTTGAGGCCTTTAGTGATCATAAGAGTCTAAGGTATCTCTTTGATCAAAAGGAGCTGAATATGAGGCAGCGTAGGTGGATGGAATTTTTAAAGGATTATGAGTTTGATCTAACCTATCACCCAGGAAAGGCCAATGTAGTGGCCGATGCCTTAAGTAGAAAAACCTTGCACATCTCCGCTTTGATGGTTAGGGAGATTGATCTAATTGAGGAGTTTAGAGACATGAGTTTAGCTTGGGAAGTTACCCCTAAAAGCATTAGGCTTGGAACATTGAAGGTTACCAATAGTTTGATGGATCAGATTAGAGAGGGTCAGAAGTTAGACAAGTTTCTCTTAGACCAGCGAGAGTTGCTTGCGCAGGGTAGAGACCTTAGTTTTAAGGAAGGAAGTGATGGAGTCTTGAAGTTCAAAGATAGAGTCTGTATATCAGACGTCCCAGAGCTTAGAAAGTTGATCCTTGAAGAAGGACATATGAGTGGACTGAGTGTGCACCCCGGTGCCACTAAGATGTATCAGGACTTAAAGCGCATGTTTTGGTGGCCTAGGATGAAGAAAGATGTGACTGAGTTTGTGTATGCTTGTTTAGTGTGTCAAAAGGCTAAGATAGAATACCAGAAGCCATCAGGAAAGTTACAACCGTTAAGTATCCCAGAATGGAAGTGGGACAGTATTTCCATGGATTTTGTGTTTGGACTCCCTAGGACTCCAGCTGGTCTTGAGGCTATATGGGTTGTCGTGGATAGACTGACAAAGTCCGCCCATTTCATCCCGATGAACATGGAATACTCTTTGGAAAAGTTGGCTAAGTTGTACATCTGGGAGATAGTTAGGCTACATGGTGTACCTTTTAGCATAGTTTCAGATAGATACCCAAGGTTTACCTCTAGGTTTTGGAACAGTTTGCAAGAGGCTTTAGGAACCAAGCTTAGGCTAAGTTCAGCTTATCACCCTCAGCCTGATGGTCAGTCTGAGAAAACCATCCAGTCCTTAGAGGACTTGCTCAGAGCTTGTGTGTTAGAACGGTCTAGTAGTTGGGACAAGTTTTTGCCCCTGATAGAGTTCACCCACAACAATAGTTTCCACTCCAGTATTGGGATGACACCTTATGAAGCTCTTTATGGGAGGAGATGTAGGACACCCTTGTGTTGGAATGAACCTGGTGATAGTGTTGTACTAGGACCTGAAGTGGTGCAAGAAACCACTGAAAAAGTGAGGATGATTCAGGAAAAGATGAAAGTGGCACAAAGTAGGCAAAAGAGCTACCATGACAAAAGAAGGAAGACGCTCTAATTCCAGGAAGGTGATCATGTATTCTTGAGAGTTACTCCAATGACTAGGGTTGGTAGAGTGATGAAAGCGAAGAAACTTGCTCCTAGATTCATTGGTCCTTACCAAATCCTAAAAAGAGTTGGTGGAGTCGCCTACCAAATAGCCTTACCACCGTTCTAATCCAACCTCCATAGTGTCTTCCATGTGTCCCAGCTCAGAAAGTATGTTCATGACCCTAGTCACGTGATAGTCCTCGATACCATACAGTTGAAAGAGAACTTGACGTTTGAGGTGTTACCCCTTCGAGTTGAGGATAGGAGGGTGAAGCAGCTAAGAGGCAAGGAAATTCCATTGGTTAAAGTCGTTTGGAGTGGGGCTACTGAAGAAAGTGCTACGTGGGAGCTGGAAAGCAAGATGGTGAGTCGTACCCGCACCTTTTCAACCGAGGTGATAGAAATTTCGAGGACGAAATTTTTATAAAGGGGTGAAATTGTAACACCTCAAGATTCACCCTTATGTTTATATGTGTTAGTTCTGGCATATATATGTTTGATATTTATACATATGTGTATATATTATTGAATATGATAATATGTATATTAATATATGATTATTTTCATTAATATGAGATTGTGTCTTTTAATGTTTGATTTTATATGTTAATATATGATATGTGATTTTATTAATAATAAGCGATTAAGAATGATACGATAAGATATCGTATGATTTAGTATTTAAATAGAGATAGTGTTATACTTAGATTTTAGTCCCTCAACCAATCATATTTGAGTCCTTATCAATATATGATCATCCTCTTTTTGTTTATATATTAAGATCTTATCATAATCTCCTAAGGGCTCGTTTGGTGGTCAGGATAGGATAGAGACGGATATGATAAGAGAACAGGATATGAGTAGGATAGGATATGAGTAGGATAAACTGTTATCATATCCGACGTTTGGTGTCCACCAGATAACCAACCAGACAACATTATAATTTAAGTATGAATTTTAAATTTTTCATTTTTATTCTAAATGTTTTCATCTTTTATTAGATTTTAGTTTTTTTTAATAATTTTCATTATTCACTACATGAAAATTTGTAATTTGCGTCAGTCATTTTGCGGCGGTTCTATCCCAACCGTCACCGGCCTTAATTTGCGGCGGTTATCACGATGGTTCCGAGCAACCGTCGTAAACTTTAAAACATTGCGGCGGTTCAGTCTATGTTGGCGACAGTTGCGTCAGTTGCTTTTTATTTTCACTTCCCCACTATTTTTTTCCACTTTCCCTCTGTTTTTTCACTTCACACCGCCCCTGTTCAGTGCCGTTCAACCCTAGTGGCGCGACCCCTGTTCAGTGTCATTCTTTGTCGCAAAGGTATGGCCGCCCCTGTTCAGTGTCGTTCTTCGCAGCAAAGGTACGGCCACCTCCTCCTCCTCCTCCTCCTCATTCTCTTCTTCTTCTTCTTTCTATTTTTGCTCTAATTTTTTCTATTTCCCCCCTGTTTTAGCTCTCTATTTACTCTCTTCTGTCTTCTCTCTAATTCCCCCTGTTTGATTCAGAGGTTGAAGAAGAGCATTCTCAGGTCACCTCTCCCATATAAGGTAATTTTTTATTTAGGGTAAATATATGTTATTAAAGTAAATTTTGATTTGTGTAATATTACAGTGTATAAGGTTTCTCTGATATATATGGACTCTATCACTTTCTCTTTCCCTCTATTTGTTTGTGCATAACTGATGGTGAGATTTTCTAACGTGATGACTTGGTCCTTTCTTAAAATGTTGGTAGTCGATTTGTTTTTAAACTTGCTTCTAATTTTCTTGATGAAATGATAGAACCATAAGGTTTCCTTTGAAATGCACTATATTTAAATGGTGAATGTACCGTGGAAAGGTTAGAGCCCACAATGGGGAACATACGGCTCCATAGAGGCTACCATGTGAGTTAGAATGTAAAAAGAAATATAAAAGTAATGGATGGAGGTGGAGGGTGTATTTACTTTAATTTGTATCATCACTCACCATGACAAAAATGGTTAAAGAAATAAAAAAGGAATCAAGGTCACTTTGCCACATGTTATATTTTTTTTTCTCCACAGGATGCCTTGTTCTCTTCATTGTTATCTATACTTGTTTGCTTTATCCTCTCAATTTCTTTTTTGAATATAGATTTCACTTGTTTGCTTCCTTGACCTGAATAATAGGCATTTTCATTTACACTGTTTATAAGAATAGTGGGGGCATGTCCTTGAGCAAATCCATTTTTGGTTCAGTCTTCTCATTCTGGCCCAATCTTTGATAAATCCCCTGAGTCTTTCCAGAATTGTGTAAAGGTGTCCTGAAGAGATCAATATCTTCAATCCAAGGATTTATCTGCAGTGTCTCCATAATTGTTTGCAGCAATGTCTCTCCCTGCACACCTTTGCAGCCTTGCAAAGATAAGCATTTCAAACTAGCATTCTTCTCCAAACCCTTTAAGATTTTAACGAAGTCATCTGATCTCAAACTCTCATCATCATGTATCCCCAATTGCCTGACACTCTCATTGGTTGCTAGCATCTGTATAAGAGCAACTAGACCATCCCTTCCTATTCTTGTTCTCCCACCTCCAAAAGTAACACACTTCAAAGAGATGTTGGCTTGCATTTGCAGTGCTGAAAATCTACTCAAAGGGCAAAGTATATGCTCCACACCTATCCCACTGAACCAATTTCCAGTTAGATGTAAGGTTTGTAGACTATGATTCTTAAAGAGTCCAGCTGCAACATACACAATGCCCTTGTCTTTAAGGCATGTTCTGGACAAGTTGACCTCTTTGAGGGTCTGGTTTTGTTCTAAAACCCATCTAAATTCCTTAGCACACCTGGATTTAAGCCTGACTCCTATCATATCCAGTGACTTGACTGTTAGGTTCATTCCTAGAGAGAAAGCTACCCTTCAAGCACCTGAGAGGTTAAGCTTGTAAATTCTTAGTGTGCTGTTCTCAGGTACAAACTCCACAACCTTGGAACTATTTTCCCCATTTTCTCCACTCCAAACATGAAGTTCCATACTTCTATTCCTTGCCAAAACTGCTGATATAAGAGGGGTAGCTGTGATGGCATTTGAGTAAAAAATTGTCAACAATTTAAGAGTTGGGTTAACTTCAATCATCTTGGAGAGCTCCTCAGCACCCCTTGATCCAATTGAGTCTTCCCATATCTGCAGTTCCTCCAAACTGTGGTTCACCATAAGAGCAGAAGCAATGAGTCCAGCTCCAACAGACCTAATACTTGATTCTGAAATCATGAACTCTTTGATCACTTTATTTGTCTTCAGAATGTCAGAAACCTCTGATAGACTTTTTCCATTGA
Organism: Sophora flavescens; assembly: GCA_030762895.1. Lineage (NCBI taxonomy): Eukaryota > Viridiplantae > Streptophyta > Magnoliopsida > Fabales > Fabaceae > Sophora > Sophora flavescens. The sequence goes on from CM061064.1 coordinate 40,013,176, forward strand.
ATCTGTTTCTTCTGAAAACAACTTGCTTTATGTTTTGGTTATTCCCCAGCAAGATGCCAAGGTTTCTTATTTGTTGTGATTCCCATTCAACTTGGTGGAACTCCAAGTTCCTCAAGGAGGATTTGGTTGCTGCTAGTGTTGTCAAGAGGTTGGAGAAGTATGGAAGATTCTCCTTGGAAATGTTTATCTTCATGGAGTTTTCTGTTTCTTGGTTACAACCTGAAATTTTAACTAAAGGACTAGAGAGTTGTGGGTATATTTTTTTTAAGTTATTTATCTTTGCTACACAGTAATTCATAGCTCTAGTCAATAATCATTTTTGAAGAATGATGAACATGAGGTTGCACTTACACTCTAGTGTAGTGCTCCAATTCAAGTGCTGCCCTATTCTTGTTTTTATTGCAGCGTGCAGAGGAATTAGGAAAATATATATATTGCTATAGTAGTGCAACTCATGGAGGGATTAGGATATAACTATGTTTTGGTTATAACCAAATATAAGGAGTCCTGATATTGGTTTGTTATAGCTTTGATATAATTAATACTCTTGGATAACAAATGAAGGTTGTGCTAGTGTATATATATAATGCTTATGAAATTTGGAATGACCATGACAATCTTGATTTACGTGTTGTTGAGTTATGTTTTCATCAGGAAATTAGTTTAAATATTTTTGGCTAATGAATGATTAATCTTATGTTTGTGATATTTATGAATTGATATATTGCTTAAAATAGTATTATGTGAAATGTTATTATATTGAAATATATTGTTGGATATCTCTATGCTTGGATCTAGAAGGAATTAATTATATTATGGATGAATGTTGAATGTTAAAAGTTGTGTATTTGAATCTTGACACAAACCAATTCTGGTAATCTTTGCTTGTGAGAATATGGTAGTTCAACACTCCTCTTGAACATAATCTTTATCTAGTTTTGATATGTTTCTATTAGATGGTAGGTTATATATATTTTAAAAATAGTATATATTTTTCAATTTATGAAGTGGTGTGTTATTTTTAAATCCAAATTTAATATTTTGAAGCAATGGATAAGTCATGGATAATGAACCCACGAAACTCAGTTGAATATGAGCAAGGGGTTAGGGGATTTATTGATTTTTCCTTTGTACATCAATCAGTAAATGGCAAAACAATATGCCCTTGTAAACGACGTGGTTTCAAAAAATGGCAAAGTACGCATGTGGTGTATGATCACTTAATCTGTACACCATTTCCAACAGGATACAAACTTTTTGGTCCTATCACGGGGAGTCCAGAACAATAGGAACTAGTAATATCTCATCTAGCAATATTCTAAATGTAGTTCAAGACCCCACTATTGTTGAGGATCCTATTCGGAACATGATCGATGATGCATTTGGAGTTGATAGGCACCTTGCAAATGAAGTACCCATTGCATCAAATGCGGAGATTGTCCGGGATGTAGATGTGATGCCAAATACAGCTCAAGAACAACATGAAGATGAAGAATTCTATGAATTAGCTAGAGATGTAGAACAACCCCTGTACGAAGGGTGTACGAAGTATACAAGATTGTCTTTTTTGGTAAAGTTGTATCATATCAAATGCCTGTGTGGAATGAGCGACAAAGCCATGACAATGATTTTAGAACTATTGAAAGATGCATTTGAACATGCAAATATTCCAAGTTCATTCTACGAGGCCAAGAAAACGATCATCAAGCTTGGTTTGAACTATGAAAAGATACCTGTATGTCCGAATAATTGTATGCTCTATTGGGGTAATCCGGAAGATGAAGAGAGGGAGACATGTAAAATTTGTAACACTTCTAAATGGAAATCAAGGGCAAAAGCTAGTAAGACTAGGGTGTCCGGTGATGGCACTGGTATGAAGAAAGTGGCTGCAAAAGTTCTTCGTTATTTTCCACTGAAGCCTCGATTACAGAGATTGTTTTTTTCATCAAAGACAGCTGAGGATATGAGATGGCATGCTGACGATAATAACAATGATGGAATGTTGAGGCATCCTAGAGATTCTGAAGCTTGGAAGCAGTTTGACTCGTTGCATGCTTAGTTTGCATCAGATTCGCGAAATGTGTGCCTCACGTTAGCCACTGATGGTTTAAATCCTTATGGTGTCATGAGTTCAAACTATAGTATTTGGCTAGTTATTCTCATTCCATACAATACCCCTCCATGGGTGTGCATGAAGTCGACATCTTTTATAATTTCAATGATAATTCCTGGTAAAAAAATGCCAGGGAATGATATAGATGTCTACTTACAACCTTTGATCAAAGAGTTGAAAGAGTTATGGACAACGGGTGTGGATGCCTATGATTCTTTCAAGCGAGAGATGTTCAATTTACATGCAGATTTAATATGGACAATTAGTGATTTTCCTGTGCTAGGAACACTTTCTGGGTGGAACACGTACACTGGACTTGCTTGCCCATCTTGTAACTTCGACTCCATTCCATGTCGTCTTCCTCATAGCAAAAAATGGTGTTTTATGGGTCATCGTCGTTTACTTGACCATAGACACTGATTTAGACTGAATAGGGTCCGCTTTAATGGTGAACAAGAAATGTGTAGTCCACCAAAAACATTATCTGGTTCTGAAATTCTTGAACAGGTTCAAAACATCAATGTCATATTTGGTAAAAAATTAGAGAAAGAAGTTTCGGGAAAAAGAACACGTGGCAATCAACTTACACGGGGTACCACTCAACAATGGAAAAAGAAAAGCATATTCTTTGAACTTCCGTATTGGAAGGATAATTGTTTGCGTCACAGTCTTGACATGATGCATATTGAGAAGAACGTGTGCGATAATGTCATATTTACTTTGCTAAATGACAGCGCAAAGAGCAAAGATCATGTTAATGCTCGAAGAGATCTTCAAGCTATGGGCTTAAGGCCTGACCTTTGGCCCAATGAAAATGGAAAATATTCTCCAGTTGTCTTTACATTGACTAATAAAGGTAGGAAGACATTTTTAACTACTTTAAAGAATATCACTGTGCTGGATGGTTATTCAAGAAACATTTCTAGGTTCATTGATTTGGACAATCTTAAGTTGAATGGAATGTTGAAGAGTCATGATTGTCATATATTGATAGAGCAATTGCTACCATTAGCCATGCGGGCAACATTGCCTGATGAGGTTTCGGCAATATTAATTGAGTTGTGCTCATTCTTTAGACAACTATGTGGCAAAGTATTGAAAGTTGAAGATCTAGACAGATTGCAAAATCAAATCATCCTCACTTTATGTCACATGGAAATGTTATTTCCTCCTTCATTCTTTACTGTTATGGTTCACTTGGTTGTTCATCTTGTTGAAGAAGCTAAACTCGGAGGTCCCGTTCATTATCGATGGATGTATCTTATAGAAAGGTAAAAGATGTGCGATATTAGTCATTTTTATTTTTTCCAATTTGGTAATGTACAGGTTGTTCTAAATAATACTTATTGTGGTTTAACAATACGTACTTGGGACAGCTAAAATCCTATGTACGTAATAAAACACGACCTGAAGGATCTATTGCGGAAGGCTACCTTGTGCAAGAGATTCTTACGTTTTGTTCAAGGTATCTAGATAGCATTGAGACTAGATGGAACCGACCTAGTCGTGTAGACGATGAGCCTATTAATGATATACAATATGGCTCACGAGTAGCTGAATTATTTCCTAAAGTTGGAAAATCGGTTGGTGGCTCTTCATATGTCACCCTGACACCCATGGAAAAGTTTCAGGCTCATAGACACGTGTTAACGAATTGCTCTATAGTTGATTACTATCTTCAGTAAGTAATTATTCTACTTGGTTTAATTATTCTTAAGTTTTTTTCCATACATCTAATATGATTCAACTAAATAGGCAGTATAGAACTAGCGTGCGAAGGCAACTAAGGGGTGGTGCAAGGAGTGCTTCTGAGGTAGACAAGAAGGTTCATATAGAGTTTGTTCGTTGGTTCACCAATCGTGTTAGTGTTCATAACAATGATTATTAGTGTGTTAGTGTCATTTATGTATTTTTTGAACAAGAATGTGACTAACAATATATATTATTATGGCATCTAGATTTGTAACAATCTCGACAGTCTTAGTGGACCAGATAAAGATGTTCTCGTTAGTCTTGCACAAGGTCCTCATGACAAAGCTAGAAGGTTCACTGCATATAATGTCAATGGATACAAATTTCAAACCTTGGCACGAGATATGTTATTAAAAACTCAAAACAGTGGGGTTTTTGGAATGTTTGGAACCAGGAGTTACTCAAGCAACGGTGATGCCCAAATGTGGTTTGGAGGGGTACCTTACTGATAAGCCTCTGGCTTATCTAGTTTTATAACTAGTAAGACGGTGGTTTACGTGCTAATTAGTCGAGTTCAATCTCGTTTTCGCCCAAATTTGCCTTGTTTTGTTCCTAAGTTGGACTTTGACTCGTTTTGCGTCTTTTGTGTAGTTTTTAGCTTCTTTTGGATAGAATTACGCTTGTGGTTGCTTGTGTTGTTTTCAGGTCCATAAGTGAAGCTCTAAGAATTAAGGAAAGTCAAGAAATAGTGGAGATTGCCATTCTGGAGATTCTCGCCCCGCGAGAGGAAGCTCGCCCCGCGAGAGTTTGAAGACCCGGGAAGACAGAGACCATCACGGCCTAGCCGTGATTCACATCACGGGGCGTGAAAGGAAGGTTCGCGTCGGGAGACGTCCTTCACGTCGCGAGTGTGTGAACTCCAGAAAAGCACCAGAGTCAGAGACCATCACGGCCTAGCCGTGATGTATATCACGGCCGTGACCTAAAAGCCACACAAGTCAGAGACCATCACGGCCTAGCCGTGATGTGTATCACGGCCGTGACCCAAAATCCACACAAGGCAGAGAACATCACGGCTTGGCCGTGATTCACATCACGGGCCGTGACAAGAGGGCTCGCGTCGCGAGACATCCTTCGCGTCGCGAAGGTTTGAATATCACAGAAGCGCCAGAAACAAACCGTCACGGCCTGGCCGTGATGGCCGTCACGGCCGTGACGCGTGGCCTCCTTATAAATAGAGCAGATCAGAACTGATTTTAGATCTTTTGTAATCCTTATTCTGGGGCTGCGTCTCCTCTTCTCTTCTCTTAATTCTTAGTTTTAGGATGATTTCCGATTGTACGTGTGTCGTTGTTACGGACATGAGGAACTAACCTCTTGTCTAAGGGATCGATGAAGCCACCTATGGCGGCATAGTAATCATGTGATGTAACTCTCTCTTTCTCTTAATTCAATTATTGTTTTCCAATTCTGATTTCATTGTGTTGGTTATATGCTTGCGTGATCAACTAGTTAAACGTGTATGAGGCCGAGAGGTGATTCGCGTTTCAGAACTTGAATTGGGAACATCGATCGAGTGTTGCACGAGAGTGAATAGGAGATCGATGCAACTCTTAGGGAACAAGAATTAATAGAATTCGAGATTAGGGTTAAGAGACCTAGAAAGTAATTAACTCAAATCATCGAATACGTCCTATTGAGCACGACAGTGGATATAGGAGAATTTAGGGGTCCCGTTGACATTAAAAATTGAACCTAGGGAGGAGATCAATATCACTTGGGTACTTTGCATGATTGGGTAGGTGGATTCGAAACCTTAGATGCTTTTAATTCCAGAGTTCATCACCATATCTTTGATTGATTCGATTTGTTAATTTGAATTGTGATCCTAGTTTCTTTCCAACCACTTTCTCTACTTAACCAACTTATCGGATTTCTCGCGAAATTAGTCAAATTGGTAACTCAATCCTTGTGTTCGACCTCGATAGACTCTTACCGTGTTTTATTACTTGCGACGACCCGGTACACTTGCCGGTGAGTCAACAAGTTTTTGGCGCCGTTGCCGGGGATTGGCACAACCAATTTTCCTAATTTTTAGGAAATTCGGCTGTTTGGTTAAGCTGAATTTTTGTTTTATTTTCTTTTATTTAATTGCTATTATTTTTCTCTGCTTCTTTGATTCCACTTGGTCTTTGCCTGTTTTTGTATGCGAGGTACCCTCCTACAAGAGGACTTGCTATTTGATTCCGAGATCACCAGGACCGAGCGGCAATTAAGGAAAGAAGCCAGGGAACGGAAAAGAATTGAAGGAATTAAAATAGAGGGCATGGCTGAAGAAAATCCTCCTCCTCCTCCTCGTTACAAGCCTCTCTTCGAGTACGATTTACCAAACTTGGAGGATTGTGCTTCTTCTATTGTGAGGGGCAACCTGAACACAGACTCCTTCAGAGTGGAAGGATGTGTAACAGCCCAGATCCGTGAGAATCAGTTCGACGGCAGTGGCAAGCAAGACCCGCATAGACACATCACTCGCTTCCTTGAAGCCTGTGACTTACAGAAGACAAGAGGAGTCTCACAGGATGAGTTTCGCTTGCGACTTTTCCCTCTCTCTCTTAGGGATGTCGCTCGCGATTGGGTTGACAGCTTGGATAGGAACAACATCAGAACTTGGGAGCAAATGGCACAGAAGTTCCTAACCAAATACTTTCCTCCTCAGAAGGCGGCACAAGCAAGAATAGCAGTCACATCATTCAGGCAGACGGAGGATGAAACTTACAATGAAGCGTGGGAGAGGTACAATGGTTTATTGAGAAGATGTCCCTCTGCGTTCTTTGACCCGGTTTCTAAAGTGCAGCATTTCTTTAATGGGTTGAGGGGACGCTATCAGATGAACTGTGATGCCGCAGCTGGCGGTTCTTTTGTATATTTATCGGCTGAGGATGGATGGGCACTGTTAGAAAAGATGTCATATAATGATTACAACCGTGGCAGGGAAACCTCGAGTGGAGTCAGTTCTGCGACAATGGAAGCCATTTTAGAGCAAAACAGATTGTTGAAGATGCAGAATGCGGCACTATCGGGGAACAAAAAAGTTAATGTGATACACGAGGGGATGCCTCCGGATTGTGACAACTGCAATGGGGATCATGACACTCAGATTTGCCCACTGAACTTCTCTCAGGAACATGTGGATTCATGCCACAACTTCTATGACACTGTGCCCCAGAACAATTATCAGAGAAACAGACATAATGACTACAATCAGAATCAGAATAGGGGGTACATGAGGAGAGACCATCCGGGTTTCGCATGGAGTAATGCTAGTGGTGGTCTAGCGGGCAAGCAACCTCAACAGGTCCGAGGCCACACATAGGGATTCAACAGCGCAATACTCAGCAGGGTCCTCCTGGGACTAATCAGGTGCAAATAACAGATAGTGGAAGACAACCGTGGGAGCTGGCTTTTGAGAAAATGAGTACAGCAGTGGAGAAATTGTCAATTAACACGAACACTGCCATTGACAAGTTGGCCACTCATACAGGTTCAGCAATTCAGAATCTTGAGACACAAATAGCACAGCTCGCGAAGCAACTGAATGAGCGTCTGCCGGGCACTCTCCCAGGTGACACTGAGAACAACCCTAAGAGCCAGTGCAATGCCGTGACCACTAGAAGCGGTAGAGTGCTGGAATCTAACAGGGGCACACCTAGTTCTCCGGAAGTTGAGGTCTCGAACCCACGACATGTTGAGGAAGAACAACCTAAGAAAGAAGAGGAGTTAGCAAGAGGTAAGGCACCGGAGCAAGGAGGGAGGTTAAAACTTGTAGATGAAGAGTTCTGTAGAAAGAAGTGGGTAGAGCCCAAGGACCTCCCGTCCTACATGAAGGTACCATATCCGGAAAGATTGAAGAAGCCTCAACAGGATAAACAGTTCAACAGATTCCTTGATGTCTTCCGCAAGCTTCAAATTAACATCCCATTTACGGAAGCCCTGGAACAAATGCCATCGTATGCCCGGTTTATGAAGGAGCTTCTCACCAAGAAGCGGAGAATTGTGGATGAGGATACGGTTGCTTTGACCGAGGAGTGTAGTGCCATTCTTCAGAGAAAACTCCCTCCAAAGTTGAAGGATCCCGGTTCCTTTTCGATACCGTGCACTATTAGGGAGATGAATATAGGGAAGGCATTATGTGATCTAGGGGCAAGCATCAACTTGATGCCCCTCTCTATGATGAAGAAGTTGGGAATTAAGGAAGCCAAGGATACACGGATGTCACTCCAACTAGCCGATCGCTCCATCAAATACCCCTATGGGGTTGTCGAAGACTTGCTAGTGAAGGTGGACAAATTCATATTTCCCGCAGATTTTGTGGTGCTTGATATGGATGAAGTCGCCGAGATCCCTCTCATATTGGGGAGGCCTTTCTTGGCCACAGGGGGTGCTTTGATTGATGTGCAACAAGGGAAGCTCACCCTCCGCGTGCAAGATGAGAATGTAGTCTTCAATGTCTTTGAAGCAATGAAGCACCCTGTGGAGAGGTCGGAAGTGTACCGGGTGGATTTTGTGGATGGTATTGTCAAGGAAGAGACCACTAGAGGAGCCCATGGTTCTGCACTTGTACAAGTGTTGGTAAAATCCCATGGTGATGATAGTGAGGAAGAAGACCCCTTGGGGGATGAGGACTATCTTGAATGTTTGAAACATATGGAAGCCTTACCGAGTCTCCCAAGGGATGAATGTGCAAAGGAGAAACTCAACAAGGAAGGAAATGAGGAAGATGGAAAGACACCGGAGCTGAAGCAACTCCCAAATCACTTGAGGTATGCATTCTTGGGGGAGGAGGGACAACATCCGGTGATCATTAGCAATGCCTTGAAAAAGGATGAAGAGGAGAAGCTGTTGAGAGTTCTTAGGGAACACAAATCCGCCATTGGGTGGAAGATTTCGGACCTAAAAGGTATAAGCCCTTCCCTATGCATGCATAAAATCTTGATGGAGGATGGTTATAAGCCGGTGGTTCAACCACAGAGACGGCTAAACCCCATCATGAAAGAAGCTGTGCGTAAGGAAGTGATTAAGCTTTTAGATGCCGGAATCATCTACCCAATCTCGGATAGCAACTGGGTTAGTCCGATTCATGTGGTCCCAAAGAAGGGTGGAACAACCGTGGTGGTCAATGAAAACAATGAATTGATCCCAACAAGAACCATCACGGGGTGGAGAGTGTGCATCGACTACAGAAGATTAAATGAAGCAACAAGGAAGGATCACTTCCCTCTCCCCTTCATAGATCAAATGCTTGAGAGGTTAGCCTGGATATGAGTAGTATCTGTTTCTTGGATGGTTACTCCGGCTATAACCAGATTGTGGTGGATCCTCAAGACCAAGAGAAGACGGCTTTCACTTGTCCGTATGGAGTTTTTGCCTACAGGAGGATGCCCTTTGGATTGTGCAACGCCCCCGCTACTTTCCAAAGGTGCATGCTCTCTATTTTCTCAGACATGGTGGAGAGATGCATTGAGGTGTTCATGGATGACTTCTCGGTCTTTGGGACCTCCTATGACAACTGTTTGAAGAACTTGACCTTGGTGCTTAAAAGGTGCCAAGAGACTAACCTTGTGCTCAACTGGGAGAAATGCCACTTCATGGTCAAGGAAGGTATAGTCTTAGGGCACAAAGTATCCCAAAGGGGGATTGAGGTTGATAGGGCGAAGATTGAGTTGATTGAGAAGCTGCCCCCACCAACCAATGTGAAGGGGGTGAGGAGTTTTTTGGGGCATGCCGGGTTCTAACGGAGATTCATCAAAGACTTCTCCAAAATCGCAAGGTCGCTTTGCGACCTTCTTGTGAAGGATGTATCCTTTGATTTTAATGATTCTTGTTTAAATGCCTTCTACTTGTTTTGAAAAATATGCTTGTCACCGCACCCATAATCACTGCACCTAATTGGAATTTGCCATTTGAAATCATGTGTGATGCTAGTGATTATGCGGTGGGGGCGGTTTTGGGGCAGAGGGTGGAAAAATTAGCTCATGTCATTTATTATGCAAGTAAAGTTTTGAATGAGGCACAAGCTAATTATTCCACCACTGAAAAAGAACTACTTGCTGTGGTGTTTGCTTTGGATAAGTTTAGATCCTACATCGTGGGGTCTAAGATTGTGGTTTTCACTGATCATGCGGCCATAAAACACTTGATGACAAAACAAGAGGCCAAACCTAGATTAATTCGGTGGATTCTTCTTTTGCAGGAATTTGATCTCGAGATTAAGGATAGGAAGGGATCCAACAATGGGGTGGCGGACCACTTATCTAGGTTGGTCAATCCCGACACCGAGGAGGAATTGTTAGACATCAAGGAAGAGTTTCCCGATGAAAAGCTGTTTGCACTTATTGAAAATTCCCCTCCTTGGTTCGCGGATATGGCCAACTTCAAGTCTTCAAATGTGGTTCCGCAAGGTTGGACTAATCAACGAGAGAAAGAAGTTCTTCTCGGATGCAAAATATTATGTGTGGGAGGACCCATATCTCTTCAAGCAAAGGCTCGGATGGGATCCTCGGGAGGTGCATTCCCCATGACCAAATCGGAAACGTGTTGTGGCATTGTCATAGCTTGGATTACGGTGGGCATTATGGGGAAAGAAGACTGCAGAAAAGATCCTCCAAAGTGGTTTCTTTTGGCCAACGCTCTTCAAGGATGCCTACACCTTTGTTGAAAACTGTGATCGTTGCCAAAGGGCTGGCAATATTTCTAAGCGGCATGAACTCCCCTTGAATTGCATGCTCGAAGTAGAGCTCTTTGATGTTTGGGGGATAGATTTCATGGGACCATTCCCACCCTCTTTCTCTTACCAATACATTTTGGTGGCTGTGGACTACGTGTCGAAGTGGGTGGAGGCAATCCCAACAACCACAGATGATGCGCGGGTAGTCATGGATTTCTTGAGGCGCAATATCTTCTCTAGGTTTGGGGTCCCAAGAGTGTTGATCAGTGATGGGGGATCCCACTTCTGCAACAATCAAATGCACAAGCTTCTTGAGAAGTATGGGGTCAAGCACAGAGTCTCCACTCCCTATCATCCCCAAACAAATGGGCAAGCGGAGGTATCCAATCGTGAGTTGAAGCTCATTCTTGAGAAAACCGTCAACTCCTCACGGAAGGATTGGTCAAGGAAATTGGATGATGCTCTATGGGCTTATAGGACCGCCTTCAAGACTCCAATTGGAAGGTCTCCCTACAATTTGGTGTTCGGAAAGGCATGCCACCTACCGGTGGAGTTGGAGGAGAAATCTTATTGGGCAATTAGGGAGCTCAACTTTGACTTGACAAAGGCCGGAGAGAAGAGGTTGTTGGACTTGAATGAGCTGTCTGAGATCCGCATGCAAGCTTATGAGAACGCGAGAATCTACAAGGAGCGGACGAAAGCATTGCATGACAAGCACATCTTGCCTAGGAGGTTCGAGCCCGGGCAATTGGTGCTTCTGTATAATTCAAGGTTGAGGCTCTTTCCTGGGAAGCTGAAATCAAGATGGTCGGGACCATACAAGATCCTACAAGTCTTCCCTCATGGGGCAGTGGAATTAGAAGGGGCCTCTGGCAACTTCAAGGTGAACGGGCACAGGTTAAAGCATTATCATGGGGAGTCAATCCCAACCGGAAAGCAAGTGTTTCTTCTGGATTAACCCTTAGGGGTGACTTGAGTCAGGCTCGGGACGTTAAACAAGCGCTACTTGGGAGGCAACCCAAGCTAGGTATCCCTCTCTTCTCCTAACTTTTGTTTTGTTTTTGATTTTTGTTTTGTTTTTGTTTGTCGCTCTTGAATAATTTGAGAAGATCAAGAGTTTTTGTATGAAATGTCGTGTAGGCAAGCTTGTTGGATTTTAATTATATTGAGCATAGATGGATTGCATGAATTATATTGACCATTGATGATTTCCCCCTAGGTTCTAATAATAGAAAAGTTGATCCCCACTTAAAAATTGAAAATTGAACTTTGAGATTTATTATGATTGCTTGATTTATGATAAGTTTGGGGTGAGGGGGTGCACACACTAGGAATCGTATCTCGGTCAAACAGTTTGCAAAATGTCCAGGTGAGGATTTGAGCCTCCAACTCTGTTTTTGAATGTGTGAATCACTGTTAAGTTGCACTTTCCCGAATTTGCTTGAATCTCTATATGGTTTGCATGTTTATATGTTGCATCAAATGATTTAGGCAATTTTCTTTGAATTAACTACTTGGCCATAAATTGAACCAACCTTGATGAATGATCCCTAGTTAGCCACATTGAGCCTTGAAGCCTATTGTTCTTGATGACCTTACATTACAAGCCATTAACTCAGAAAAACCATGATTTTCCCCTATCCTAGGATTTAGGAGAGTATGGAATTTTAGCTTTGTAAGTGTTGTTGTGGAACTAAGTTTGGGGTGGCTACAAGTTCATGAATCATAGTTGAGAAAAAGAAAAAAAACGGAAGTAAGGGCCGAAGGCTTGAAAGAAAAAAAAAATGGGTGATAAAAAGCATTGAATATGTGCCAAAAAGGGCAAAGAAAAATAAATATAAAAAGGAAGAGGTGTGTAGCCACCAACTGCAAGGAAGAGAATAATATGAGAGTAAATTCAATTGTTGTGATATTAGTTTCATGCTCTCATTGATCCTAGGGACTTAGCTTCTATCCTTTGATTATCCTACCCTTAGCCAGGCCCCATTACAACCTTTGAAAGACCTATTGATGATGCATGCATGTTTTCGTGGGAACTATGTTTGAGATGAAAATCAAATTCATGGGAAGTGCTCTTAGAATGTGAAAGTGAGTGAAAAGTTGATAGCCTAGACAAACTTGAGCGAATGAGTGAAATACTAAATGCCCTTGAGAGGAAGGCAATTGTTTGAAATAGGTGATCTTCCTTTGTGTGTATCTTTGAGCCTCAACTTAGAGTAATGATGGCATGAATGATAACTTCTCAATTGTTTAAAGTAGATGAATGTGGGGATTACATTGATGAAAAAGGGGGGGGAATCAAAGAAGAAAAACTGCTTTGTAAAGTCGCATGAAATTTGTGCGAAATCGATTGAATCCCTTAAGCTTGCCAAGTCTTGAGTCGTTTTTGAGTTTTAGCTTGCTTGGGGACAAGCAAGGTTTAAGTTTGGGGTGTTTTGATAAGCCTCTGGCTTATCTAGTTTTATAACTAGTAAGACGGTGGTTTACGTGCTAATTAGTCGAGTTCAATCTCGTTTTCGCCCAAATTTGCCTTGTTTTGTTCCTAAGTTGGACTTTGACTCGTTTTACGTCTTTTGTGTAGTTTTTAGCTTCTTTTGGATAGAATTACGCTTGTGGTTGCTTGTGTTGTTTTCAGGTCCATAAGTGAAGCTCTAAGAATTAAGGAAAGTCAAGAAATAGTGGAGATTGCCATTCTGGAGATTCTCCCCCCCCGAGAGTTTGAAGAACCGGGAATACAGAGACCATCACGGCCTAGCCCAGATTCACATCACGGGGCGAGACAGGAAGGTTCGCGTTGCGAGACGTCCTTCGCGTCGCGAGTGTGTGAACTCCAGAAAAGCACCAGAGTCAGAGACCATCACGGCCTAGCCGTGATGTATATCACGGCCGTGACCTAAAAGCCACACAAGTCAGAGACCATCACGGCCTAGCCGTGATGTGTATCACGGCCGTGACCCAAAATCCACACAAGGCAGAGAACATCACGGCTTGGCCGTGATTCACATCACGGGCCGTGACAAGAGGGCTCGCGTCGCGAGACATCCTTCGCGTCGCGAAGGTTTGAATATCACAGAAGCGCCAGAAACAAACCGTCACGGCCTGGCCGTGATGGCCGTCACGGCCGTGACGCGTGGCCTCCTTATAAATAGAGCAGATCAGAACTGATTTTAGATCTTTTGTAATCCTTATTCTGGGACTGCGTCTCCTCTTCTCTTCTCTTAATTCTTAGTTTTAGGATGATTTCCGATTGTACGTGCGTCGTTGTTACGGACATGAGGAACTAATCCTCTTGTCTAAGGGATCGATGAAGCCACCTATGGCGGCATAGTAATCATGTGATGTAACTCTCTCTTTCTCTTAATTCAATTATTGTTTTCCAATTCTGATTTCATTGTGTTGGTTATATGCTTGCGTGATCAACTAGTTAAACGTGTATGAGGCCGAGAGGTGATTCGCGTTAGTAACTTGAATTGGGAACATCGATCGAGTGTTGTGTTGCAGAGTGAATAGGAGATCGATGCAACTCTTAGGGAACAAGAATTAATAGAATTCGAGATTAGGGTTAAGAGACCTAGAAAGTAATTAACTCAAATCATCGAATACGTCCTATTGAGCACGACAGTGGATATAGGAGAATTTAGGGGTCTCGTTGACATTAAAAATTGAACCTAGGGAGGAGATCAATATCACTTGGGTACTTTGCATGATTGGGTAGGTGGATTCAAAACCTTAGATGCTTTTAATTCCAGAGTTCATCACCATATCTTTGATTGATTCGATTTGTTAATTTCAATTGTGATCCTAGTTTCTTTCCAACCACTTTCTCTACTTAACCAACTTATCGGATTTCTCGCGAAATTAGTCAAATTGGTAACCCAATCCTTGTGTTCGACCTCGGTAGACTCTTACCGTGTTTTATTACTTGCGATGACCCGGTACACTTGCCGGTGAGTCAACACTTACTATGGAAGATTGATAGACATCATTGAGGTTTTCTATAATGGCTTCACAGTACCCATGTTTAAATGTGAATGGGCTAATACCACTAACCCAAGAGGTATGAAGACAGATAAGTTGGATTTTATCTCTATTAACTTTGCAAGACTAATACATACTGGAGAACATGAAGATGATGAACCATACATCAAAGCTTCAGAAGCTCAAATGGTTTATTATGTGGAGGATGAGAAGGAAAAATGTTGGAGCATACCAGTTCATTTGAAGCCAAGAGACTTGTACGACATGGATGAAGATGATGAAATTATGACATCCATTGATGCATACCCATCACAAAACTTGGAACAAATTTTCTCTGATGATACCCCACATATACAATTGGCAAGAATGGCTGCAGATGATGATCCTGAAAGTTCAACCATTAATGATAATTTTAATGATGATAATCAAGATATGATTTTATGATCCATTGGTGATTTTATAGACATGTTAGTTTTTTGTGTTATGTTGTGTAGAACTTGGAACCTGTGGTGATTCTAGCTTAGTGAACTTATTTTGTAAATTTTTTAAGGTTTGTTACTGAAAAATGGCTCATAGTTATTATATCAATTTGAATGTCTCGTTATGTTCCATTTTAGTTGGTTAATTATATCAGTTTGATTCTTGATTCTTAGGTAATTTGTGAATGTGTGGTGTTCTTGTTTGTCATATACCTGTTAGATACATTATACTTCTCAGGTATGGCCGGTCAAAGAAGTGTTCGTCGAAGGTGTCAATCCACACCAATTCAACCAAATGCATCTTCTGAAGGATATGTAGATGGACATCTACAACAAAGTGATCCTTTACCCAATGTTGAATCATCATTTCATGATGAGGTACACACTGCACCAACTTCTGAATCCGCACCTGATGTGGTTGATGGTCCCTTGCCTGTTCCAAAAAAAGCTCCAACATATTGGACAGTAGATGTTATAAGTATGTCTAATCTATTTTATATTTCTCTTTAATTTTTTTTTAATTTTATTATATGTTGGGTTAGGAATTGTTTTTATTTGTTTACTTTATGTGTTAGATGCAAGCGGTAAGGTGATGCAAACATGTTTAAGGGTGACAGATGTGTTTGCATCAAGTGGTACAACAAGGGTTATAACTAGGTGGAATCGACATGCACAACCAATGGGAGAGTCAGCTGGTTTATTGGTAGGATTTTTGGGTGAACTTGCAAGAAACTTTAATAACATTCCCATAATGTTTGAGAATTGGAAAAAAGTTCCAGATACTTTGAAAAACAATCTTTATTCTCAAAAAATACAGGTATTATTTGTAGTTAAGTGAATACGTTCGATTTATTATGTGTTTTGTTAGCTAACACTATCTTTTATTATGTTTTCTTGAAGAATAAATTTGTTGTCAATGATAGAGAACACAAAAAGTATATTTTAACTAGCCTTGCAAAAAAATGGAGGGACACACGATGCAGATTATTTCATAAATATCATAATTGGGAGCTTTCCTTGGCAGAAAATCTTCAGAGGCACCCACCTGATATTGACTCCAACCATTGGGCTGTTTATATAAATTATAGGCGGAGCGCTAAACAAATGGTAATCATCATAAGTTGCAGTCTTTGTTACTTCAACTACTATTTACTAACTCTTCATTATGTTATTAATTAATGTAGGAGATAGCTGACCAAAATGCAGCAAATCGTGAAAAGTTAGTGATCCACCATACATTAGGCTCCAAGGGAATTGCAAGGACAAAAGATCAGTTGGTATGGTTCACTCATTTTTTTTAACAGTATGATTTATTTGTACTAGCACTTATTGTATGGTGCTTAATTTTAGGAATTACTAGAAGGACGAGAATTTAGCAAGGCAGAATTTTATCCTATTTCTCACAAAAGGAAGGATGGATCATTTGTCAGTGAAGAGGCTAGGGAAAAAAATGTAAGTACAATGTATTATTTATAACTTTTTATTGTCATTTGTATTTCATTTCTATTTTTATATTTGGTTAATAGGCTTTATGATGATAAGCAACGTAGTACACACTTAGTAACTAGAACCCTTCATTTTCAATTTTGATTTGCTAGAAGTAGACCCATTATTTGTTGGCTTGCAAGTAATAGGTTTGTGGTGGCTTTGTTACTATGCTTATTATTTGCTAGAAGTTCGACACTTAGTGTTCACATGTTTTTTCAATTTGCATGCCAAAACTTCCTATATATATATAGGCAAAAATAACAACAATGTAACTTTTTATTGTTAGTTGTATTTCATTGTTAATGGTGATCTTTAAGTAATTGTGTATGTCTTCAATATTATATGTAGGAACAATTGCAAAATGAAATTCATGAGGGATCAACAGAGAATGATGCATTTGTGAAAGTTTTTGGAAAGGACCACCCTGGATATGCCAAAGGAATGGGACTTGGGATAACACCATCTCAGCTCACTGGATTTAGGTCTCACTCTGAGAGGTTGGTATCTCCCTATGAGAAGATTGAAAAATTGGAAGCTGAAGTCCTAGCGCTTAAGGAACAAGCTGCGAATTATGAAGTCTTGAAGGAACAAATTGCTTTCCTTATGCAGAATGTTAAGGGAAATCAGGTAAAATAATTGCTTTTAAATTTAGTTTTTAACTTTTGATAGTTCACTTGTTGACTTAGTGGTTGTTATCTAATTTTTGATTTTTTTGAATTACAGCCGGCTGACTTAGAGTCACCAAGAGATATGAGACGTTCCTCTGAGTCTAGTCATATGCCTGAAGACCACGGAGCATCGTCACGTAGGACCGTTTAGATAGTTCTAGTTTTCATTTTATGAACTTGATGGAGTTTAGTTGTATTACTTTATATTTGTGGAATTGTTGAACTCTATTTAGAATATTTCTTTTTGGTCGTAGTTTGTACGTAACTCAACATTTTATTTATGAATGGGTTTTAATTTATTTATATTGTTTTATTTTATTTACCTTTATTTGTTTTACGAAAAAAATATATATATTTAATAAGCAGGTTTTGTAGACTCAAAATGATTTGCTAAAAAAAATCATTAAAAATTTTTTGCTAAGTTTTGCGACGGTTATAAAACTGCCGTGAAATTTCTTTCAGAATTGGGGAAACAAATAGCGGCGGTTCTCTAACCGTCGCTATTTGTGTTGCCAATTTTGCGGTAGTAATCTACGGCGGTTACGGACCGTCGCAATAAATTTGCGGCAGTTTGTACGACAGTTTTCCCAACCGCCGCAAATGCTGCTCGTGACGGTCGACATTGAGACGGTGGAGGAACTGCTGCAAACACGAATCAGCGGCTCATAAAACCGACGCCAATTAACCTAATAACCGTCGCAAAATAGCGCTTTTTTGTAGTGATTTATAATTATATAAAAAGACAAAATTATCCCTGTGAAAAAATTACATAATTTTTTTTTAAATATTGTCTAACTAAAATTAATTTTTTTTTATTTTTAAATTTTCGTTTTTTGTTTTTACTTTACATATAGTTAAATTATTATGATACTTTTTTATATTTTACAGTTTTTTAAAATAATATAAAATAACAAAATTAGCATTGTTATAAAATAAAAATAAATTTTAAAATGAATTACTGATATTTTATTATTTTAAATATTTTATATTTTATTATACCTTTTTTTGGTAACCAAGTTAAATTTTATTATACTTTAAATTATTATTTTATTATACTTTAATTATTTTATATATTATATATTTTTTATATTTTAGTATACTTTAAATCACCCTATCCTACTTGTTACCAAAAAAAAAACTTATCTTATCCTGTTAAGTGCTAACCCAGCCCTCCCTCATGATAGAATTTTAACTAGATGGACAGGATAGGATAAGCAACAAGATTGCCTTATCATATCCTTATGGCTTACCAAAAAACAGTTTCAGACAGGATATGATAATTTATCTTATCATGTCTCTCTTATCTTGACCACCAAACGGGCCCTAAGGATCCTATCTAGTAATAACTACCAAATATGTCGCTAAACTTCCATCAAAATTTTGACCATCTTAGAGTCCGACTTAGGATTCGATCATCAGTCATTGATTTGTAGATAGTTCTGAGCTTTCTAAGGACACCAAGAACACCTCAATCGGAAACTTGTAACTCAAGTTATGGTCAAAATACCGAACTATATACAGTTTGGGCTGAAATAGAAGCCCGTTATGACCCAAACTCATATATATATACCATTAGACTCGACCTAAACCTAGTTTACACGACCCCAACACTCAGAAAACTGTCTCCCTCCTTCCTCTTTGAATCCTTATGGTTTTTCTCCCTAAAACTCTCTCTAGCGAACTCGTTCCTGTACCGTTCTTCTTTGCTTCTTGATAAGAGCACATCACTACGAATAGAGATTCGTTGTGCTTGCTGTTTGGGACTTTAAAAATGGTAAAATTCATGCACCTTGTCCCTTGTGTTCTTCCTTTCAAGTTGTTGATCTCTTTCTTTTGATTTCTTGATCTTAGAGTTGAACCAAAGTGTCTCTTTGGCATCATTGATGTCGTAGACAATCGCTAGTGAGACGGGACCCTAGTGGATCTTCTTTCTTATTTTGAAACGCGAACCTCGTACCAGGTATGAGAGAAGAATAGTGTATATACTAGGCTAGGGAGTAGCGTAAGATGAGATGTTTACATAGCCTTGTTTATTGTCGTTATCCTATCATGTCTCTCTTATCCTGACCATCAAACGGGTCCTTATTAGTTTGTCAAATACAAATATAAGATACTTGTTCATTTGAATGTGACGCTGCAAATGTAGTGTTATACAGTGAATATATTATTGGCTGTATGGTTTTTGTATGAGTATGTATAATATTGATTTTATCATATGCTCCGTGTTTATCTTTAATGATACTACATTTAAAGAATAATGTATTCATTGACTACTTTATTTTCCTTGGCTCTTTACGTTCAAGAGGATCTAATATGAGTATGTCTTTTATTGGATAATTAGCATGCTTGTAGTATGCATATTCTATCCTCGGAAAATTGAGTAACGTTCTTGGTACAGACATTTGATGGTCCATTCCGAATGTAAGATGCATATATTGTATATGCCTTTTTTTTTTTTTTGTGACATTTGAAAAATTTATATGATATAATTTTCTGGTTTTCTATATTTCTTGCTTAGCGGCTAACAACCACGAGACTTGTGTTTTTGGAATAAAAAAAAATAAAATATTATATGTAATGTATATATTTACAAAGGAATTAATTTATACTAAGAACCTGAACTATACGGGAAGTATAAAAGTTAATTCATTTATTTATGCTAATAGTTGTGTTTTTTGAAATAAATAAAAAATAATATTGCATGTGATGCATATACTTACAAAGGAATTAATTTATACTAAGCGTCTGGACTACCCAGGGAAGTATAAAAGTTAATTCCTATATTTATGCCAATAGGAATGACCTGACAACCAGGTAATTATATGGTGTGAAATTTTTTTATTTTAAAGTTGTATATGATACAAAACTTCATCTATCTTTAAATTATACATGCATAAGAAACGACTTGACTACCAAGGGCTCATTCATATATATTTCAAGAGATTCTTTTTAATTCCACTAAGAGAAATAGAGATTTCTAATCTAGCTTAATAGTAATAAATTTAGTGGAAATATTATGAAAGTTTGTTCTAGTGTTTTCTTTTTTTGGTCTTAGATTTCTCAATATGTTTTCCTTGTCACTAAGCTGCATTCTTGATGCCAGCAAACTGGTTGGAGCCAATTATGATGATTGATACCACAACTTAAGAATTGTTCTTATGCATGAAAAACTTATTGGTGTGATCGATAAGCCTGCCATAACTGCCCATATCGACAAGGAAAATGCTGAAGCAACCAAGGCTTATATGAAAAGTACTCGAAAGAGTTTCTTAGTGCTAAATGCATTATTTTGGCATCTATGAGTTCTGAACTTCAAAGGTGCCATGATGTAATCATTGAACATCTTAAGAAGATGTACGGTGGACAAAGCACGACAACTAGGCATCTGTTGTCCAAAACTTTGTTTAGGTCCTCATTGACTGCAGGTTCTCTAGTTGGGCCCTATGTTCTAAAAGATGATTGATCTTATTGAACAGCTTGAGAAGTTGGGGTGCAAATTTGGTAAAGAGCTTTCTCAAGATTTGATCTTGCAGTCGCTTCCTGATTCATTTTCACAATTCATTGTTAATTTCAACAAGAATAAAATGAGTTGTGAACTTCATGAGATGCTCAATCTGTTGATTAATTATGAGAATCAGGTTGCGTCTGAGAAGAAGGACGTAACTGCTATGATGGTTGGTAAATCCTTCAAGAAGAAGGGTAAGGGTATGTATAAGTCAAAAAGGAAAACCCTCAGAGCTAAAGGTGGTCTGACGAAACCCAAGTTTAACGAGGGTAAGCCTGACAAGTCTAGTGCTGAATGTTTCTTTTGTAAGGAGAAAGGTCATTGGAAGAGAAATTGCAAGAAGTTTCTTGCTTCTCTGAAGGAAAGGAAACAAGGTGAGACTTTAATGAAAAATGTTTTCATGATTTCTTTAAATGTTACTGATTCTTCAATGTGGGTATAAGATACTGGCAGTAGCTTTAACATATGCAATATGTTATAGGGACTACGGATTAGTAAAAGGTTAAAGAAAGGAGAAATAAATCATCAAGTAGAGAATAGAGCAAATGTTGCGGCTCTAGCTATAGGATCAATTTCTTTAATAATGGCTACTAGCAAAACTTTAATGTTGGAGAGGTTTTATTATGTTCTGAAATTTGTTTCGAACATTATTTCGATTTCTATGTTGGACAAGTGTGGTTTTCGTGTTGTTTTCAATAGTAACATTTACTCAATTTATCATAATGATGATTTATATGTGAATGGTTATATCCAACAGGGTATTTATGTCTTACCTGATGTGAATGCAAAACCATATATGCAAGTTTCTAGTCTTAAAAGAGAAAGAAATGATCAAGTAAATCGTACATACCTTTGGCATTGTATATTTGGTCATATAAGAGAGAAAATAATTAACAAGTTACACAAGAAAGGTTATCTTTACCATTATGATTATGAATCATACACGACTTGTGAATCTTGTCTCAAAAGAAAAATGACCAAATGTTTATTTACTAGAAATGGAGAAAGAGCTTCTGAATTATTGGGTCTAATCCATACAGATGTTTGTGTGCCCATGAGAATTCAAGCCAAAGTAGGATATTCCTATTTTATCACCTTCACTGATGATATGTCAAGATATGGTTTTGTGTATCTTATGAAACACAAATCCGAGTCATTTGAAATGTTCAAAAGATTTTGTAGTGAAGTTGATAAGCAAATTGGTAAAATATCAAGGTACTTAGATCTGATAGAGGAGGAGAATATCTTAGTGACAAATTTCTTGATTATCCGAAAGAAAATTGAATTTAATCACAGTGGACACCTCCAGGAACACCACGACACAATGGTGTGTCCAAAAGAAGGAATCGAACCTTATTAGATATGGTAAGATCCATGATGGGGTTCACCGATCTTCCAAAGTATCTATGGGGATATGCTTTAGAAACAACAACATATTTGTTAAATAAAGTTCCCACAAAGCCAGTCTCTACAACACCATATGAGATATGGAAAGGTCGTAAGCCGAGTCTCAAACACATTAGAGTTTGGGGATGTCCGGCCTATGTTAAGAGATTACAAACAGACAAACTTGATGCAAGGTCTGAAGAGTGTAGATTCATTAGGTATCCCAAATAAAAAACGGGGTATCATTTCTATCACCCCTCTAACCACAAAGTGTGTGTGGCAAGAGGAGCAAACTTTTTAGAAAATGAATTTCTTTTAGAAGGAAGTCAAGGTGAAGAAATAGAACTAGATGAAGTTCAATAAACCAATGAAATGACACAGGTTCAAGAGCCTTAGATGCAAGTTGATGAAACTTTGTTGGATATTCTGAAGTTGACATGAAGGTCGTCACCTTCAGTGGTTAAGGTTCAAGAACAAGTTAATGAACCAATTTTAGAACCGATTCAACAACTAGTAGATCCAGTACAAGGAAAATCAGTTGCAAGTGAACCTCTTAGAAGGTCTAGTCGTGCACATCATGCACCAAATAAATTAAATTTATTAGTGCAAGACAATGTGTCGAATGAGGTTGATCATAATGATGATGACCCTAAAACCTATGAAGAGGCCATGCAGAGTTCTGACTACAAGAAATGGCAAGAAGCCATGAAATACGAAATGGAATCCATGAAGATCAACAAAGTATGGACTTTAGTTGAAACTTCAAAGGATATAAACCTAGTGGTTGTAAATGGGTTTTCAAGAAAAAGATTGGAGTGGACGGGATGGTAGAGACCTATAAAGCCCGTATTATTGCCGAGGGATACCGCCAAAAGGAATGAGTAGATTATGATGAAACTTTCTCTCCCGTGGCAATGCTCAAATCAATTCAAATTCTACTTGCTATAGCAGCATACTATGATTATGAAATATGGCGAATGGATGTGAAAAACGACTTTCCTAAATGGTGACACTACAACATTTTTAACTTTAGGCAACACTAATCTTACTAACGGTTGAAAAATTGTTGCTAAAACATGGAATAGGCAACACTTTTATGGTCGTGGACAATATTATATATATTTTAGATCCCTTTTAAAAATACAATGTAAAACTACTGTTTATCTATGTTAAGCAACAATTTTGAAATCTTGGTTATATTAGAGACAACAATTTTTACACCATGGGCACCTTAGGCAGCGGTTCTTTTGATTTGATAGTTTTTTATTTTAAAATATTTTTATTTCAAAAATTATTCCCGAATCTTTTCCTTTTTCCATTTCCCGCTGATTCCAAATCCCACAAACAAAGCCCGCGAAACCCCAAATCTTAATTTGTTCTAAATCGATGCAGTCCCACCGGTTTCTCTAACTTTCCATGCTTTCCTTCCCATTCTTCTTCTATCAATCTCTACTCTTTCCCTCTCCCCTTTCTAGATTCGTCGATATTTCTGCTTCATCGCAAAATTCACATCTGATTGGCTCCCAAATCCACACTTCACATTAAACCCTTGTTTGGTAAGGTTCTGTTGGCATTCTGATATATTTAACAATTTTGGTTTCCAACTTTGAGTACTCTTTGCAAGATTAATTGTTACAAAAATGTGATACAGTTTGAGTATTCAGAAAATTTAATTTCTTTTTTCATAGTTTCCAGATATTATTACTATGAGATTCATGGAACACCCTCATTCTGGGGCGTGGTGAACAAGTCTTGATGGGTGATGTGCTGAACTTGTTCGATAAAATGCCGAAACCGGATCTCGCTGCCGTCGCCACCATTCGTATTATTATTTTTGTCAGTTATTCTCCCTCCCTTATCACCATCCTTTCATATTTCCCTCTTTGTGGCTTCGTGCTCTGTGTTTTTATACACTAGTCGTTGTCCCTATTTTTCTTTCTTTTAATTTCTTTTTGTATTGAAACTGATTTGTCAGAATGATTATTGGTTGCGTTGTAGTGTGTTGGATTTGGGAAACACATTGCTTGCATGGAATGTGCTGGACGCTGATATGAAATTTACTAAGTTGTGTACCTAAATATTTCATTTAGCATATTACAGGATAATTTGTTTATAGCATGTAATTTGTTCTAATGACCGAAATTTGTTGTACCGTAATTGCAATAGGATTGGTAAATTAATAATCAGTTTACTATTTTTGATTGTTCATTTAGTTTGTAAGTGTGGTACATGCCTATCAAATAATGTGTTTGTTTAGAATTAAAAAAAAGATACCAACTGTTAATTTTCGGTGCCATATACTTTTAATATGTTGATTTATCATTTCTAATTGAACAATTAGCATTGTTCTGGAGTTTAAAGTCTTGAGGCATTTACTTTCGTAGTTTACCTTTTAATATTATATTATTTTAAATTTTTTTTGGATATGACTATAGTTGCCAAAGTCATTATTAAATTGATTGGTCGATATTTTGGTGACCCTGCATCATACCATCGAAAGCAATGCTTAGTAATGGAATGATGACATTGCCTTTGATTTTACGAATGTAGGGTCTTGAAGATACACAGATTTAATATGTTGGTCTTGCAAATAGTAGTATTCCCCATGCACTGCAACTTGTTTCTATGATGCATGTGAAGGGTCTTAAAAGATGAATTTACATTCCCATGTGCTCTTAAAACCTGCAGTCATCATGGTGAATTAACCATGGGTTTACAGATTCATTGTTATGTTATTAAGTCTGGTTTTGAGTCTAGCTGTTATTGTATATCAGCATTGATTGATATGTATTTGAATTGCAAGCCGCTGAATGAAGCAAAGAATATATTTTATCAATTCTTCAGGAACTCTCCTCTTGCTGAAAGCTTGGCACTTTGGAATTTTATGATTTCAGGGTACGTTACCAATGGAGATTATGCTGAGTCTCTCAATTTGATTGCAAAGATGCATCTTTCTGGTGCATGTTTTGATTCCTATACCATTAGCCTCGCCTTGAAGATCTGCATTTACTTCCAGAACTTGAAATTGGCATCTCAAGTGCATGGTTTTGTTGTCACAGGCGGCAATGAATTAGATTTTGTTGTTGGAAACGTTCTTATTGATCTATATGTAAAACTAGGCAATGTTAACAGTACATTAATATTGTTTGAAGGGTTGCCAGATAAAGATGTCGTGGCATGGTCTAGTTTGATTCCTGGTTGTGCTAGATTTGGTATAGGTACATTAGCTTTTCCCCTCTTTGTGGATATGGTTCATTTTGATCTTGAGATTGATCATTTTGTCTTTTCAGTTGTTCTGAAAGTTTCTTCAATTTTGGCATCTCTTCGAAGTGGCGAGTAACTTCATGCTTTCTGTCTTAAGAAGGGGTTTGAATCAGAGACAGTTATTAAAACTACTCTTATTGATATGTATGCAAAATGTGGTGAGATTGAGGATGCCTTAGCTTTGTTTCGTTATCTTTCAGAAATGGATACAATGTGTTGGTGCCTGACATGCCCTTTAAGCCTGACAAAACTATATGGTGATCCTTGCTTGGTGCCTGTGGAACTCATAATGACTAATATCTTGCAAATATTGTGAACTTATATGACAAACTGTGATTCCTTGAATATTTATTGTCTCACTGATTTCTTATTTTCCTTATTAAACTATTTAACTATATATTGTTTTTATGATACATCATTGTTGTATCCAGCTTGCTTGAGTACTCCAATATTATCTTTAATTCCAATTTATAGTGCTTACTAAGTTTTGATTCCATTAACTAATTGTGCAATTCCCGTATGCAGTGTGATTCAACAACATGCATTGCATCTGGAAGGGAAGGGAGCTTGAAGGCCCTGAGACTAAGGCCAGCATGAAGGAAATGGCAGCAAGATCACTCTGGCAACTAGCCAAGGGTAATCCGTAAATTAGTCGTAGCATCATAGAATCGAAGGCTCTGCTGTGCTTTGAGGTTCTACTTGAGAGAGGAATTCTGCCATGGCAGTGATGGAGATCACAGCTGTGGCAGAGAAAGATGATGATTTGAGGAGATCTGCTTTCAAGCCCAACTCTCCGCTTTCTGTAATAATGGTTGCTATAACTGTATCTTATATTACATAGATGCCACCCCTTCCAAAAAATGCTTTGCTTTTTCAATTAAGTCAGGCTTGATAATATTTTATTGCATCTTGCAGTTTCAACAAATAATATTCATTATTTAATGCATTATTTATTATATTTAAAGGTTACAGGAGAGTTGCAAGACCATTCGACTAGCTGGGATGCTCTACGTGCTGCGTGGAGGATTTGGATATAACACCAAGTTAGTTACTTTGTTCTAGGAAACTATGACCAGCTCCTTGTATTTCTATCTCAATCTTCTAAATCTAGTTTGTGCATGCTTGTTCATCCTTTAAGTGCACATGCTATACTATGTTATACATTACAATTGGTTTCTCCTTATTTGTTATCTGAGATTTTCATTACATGTTTGGCTGCCAGAGCTCTCCCCATGTTGAAACTTTCAAGGTCGCTTATTCGTGATAATATTGTCAAATTTGTTTTCCACGTGCTGTTACCATTGATGCATATTAAACTTGTCTGTTTGAATCTTCAGCTTCAGTCTTACATGATGGCTAGTGGATGCAGGTGAAGGTCATGGAGCTAATTGACAAGTTAGAGGCGACTAGGCGGGGACCTTATAGTGGAGGATTTGGATATATCTCTTTCTCTGATGAAATGGACATTGCTCTAGCTCTCAGGACATTGGTATTTCCAACAGGAGCAAGGTACGACACATGTACTTATACAAAGACCTGAACCAATGCCGGGAGTGGATTGCTTACCTTCAAGCTGGTGCTGGTATAGTTGTTGGCAACAAGATTTTCATGGTGAGGAAGAACATCAATCTCAAGATATAGAAGGGGAACGATGTTATCAACATGCATGGATGCCTAAAGTCTCTGTGGATTTTTATTTTTTCAAATTTAGAAGAAAACTATTATGTTAACTTTTACATTTGATGAATTTAATTTGATCTTCTATATTTTGGAGTTATATGTCAGACTTGTGGCAAATTAAAGCAATTATATATGCTAGTATTTTTATTCATATTATGGTGGTATTTCATGTACATAGTGGTTATGTATAAACATTAAAAGATTTTCCTCACAATGTAACAAAAGCTAACATCGTTGTCGATTTATTCTACAATAATTACAAAAATGTCCCCTAAAGTTGTTTTAACCGTTTTATATATTATTTCCCCAAACTTAAATAAGTGTTGTCTATATTAAAACGTCTAGCAACAATTATGAAATTGTTGCCTATACCATCTACCAACAGTTAAATAAATGTTCCTTATACTATTTGCCAACATTTAAATAAATGTGGCTAAAACATCTAGCAACAGTTAGGAAACCGTTGCATAAATCAGATGAATGAAAACTGTTGCCAATGGCGGGTCCAAAAAAACGTGGCCTATTCCCCAAATTTAGGTAACGGTTATTGATATACCGTGGCCTAAAGCGAAAAACCGTTGCCTAAGGGAATAGGCAACGGCCACCTAGAGAACGCTTTTTTAACCGTTGCCAAACCGTTGCCTAAGGTTTAGGCAACGGTTTTAAGACTTCCAGGAACGGTTTTTCGTTGTTGCCTAAACTAGAAAACGCTGTAGTGTGAGCTCAAAGAGGAAGTGTACATGACACAACCCGATGGTTTCATATCTTCTTCAGATCATGATAAAGTTTACAAACTACAACGATCCATTTATGGATCAAAGCAAGCTTCAAGAAGTTGGAACATCCGATTCAACAAGACAATCGAAAAGTTCGATTTTGTAATGTGTGAAGAGGAACCTTGTGTCTACACAATTATTTTCTTAGTGTTGTATGTTGATGACATATCGCTCATAGGAAATGACGTACCAACATTACAAAGTACAAAGATTTGGGAGAAACAACTTATATTTTTGGGAATAAAGATTTATAGAGATATATCTAAAAGGTTGCTTGGTCTATCACAATCTTTGTACATTGATACCATCTTAAAGAGGTATAACATGGAAAATTTCAAAAGTGGTTATCTGTCAATGGGTACAGGAATCTCTCTCAGTAGAGAGGATATTCCTAAAACCTTTGAAGAGAGAGAGCGCATGAATGGAATACCATATGCAAGTGCATGTGGGAGACATTGAGATTCAAAAGGTTGATGCAAAAGAAAATGTCACAGACCCATTCACTAAAGCGCTTGGTCTAAAAGTGTTTGACAAGCACAAATAGGAATCGGAAATGAAACACATGAGAGATTGGCTCCAATGCAAGTGAGAGATTGTTGGAGAATAATTGGTATGTCCTAGATCCAATCTATTATGTAACCTTTAGAATGCATTGTAATGATTTATTTTGATAAAATAACTTGGCATTCTACTAAGTTTGGTTTTATTTGTTATATTCATTAATTGATTATTTAATTGATATGACAAAGTCCTTGATTAAACTTAGACACTTGTCATCATGATATATATCATGTTAATGAGAGGCAAGCATTTTACAATTGAATCTAAAGTATATATTCTAGATCGTGGGATTATTAAGAATAGGACATTAGTAATCCAAAAAGATCAATATATATGTGATAGTCTCTATTGGATAGAGATTAATAGACCTCATTTATTAATTCACATATATAGATGATACATATAGAGATATGATCATTCAATTGACTCAATTGAGAGATCTTAATGGTTTATATTACCGTTAAATTGTCAAGAGGATATTCTCTTGAAGGACATAGCGTAAATGTTTCATTTGACCTGAGATTATCATAGTAATTAACAAGTTACTTGCTATACTTTGATTCCAGACACCTAATGCCTTAGGGTGATGGTTGAATGAATATTGGGTATGACTAAGTATTTTTAGAATTAATGATATATCAAGAAGGAATCCATCAACTCTTGGTAATGAGCACTACTAGAAATCCATCTTTTTCGGACAGAATTTCAGACGGATTTCGGATGAAAATTGGACAAATTTCGGACGGATTTCAAACGGATAATTCATTTCGGACGGATTTCGGACGGAATGGCACCCGTCTGAAAAAGCCTCGTGGGAAATTATAAAATCCGTCACAAATTCTGTCCGAAAATATTTACGGACGGATTGTGGAAGGAATATGGACAACGTGGAAATCCGGATTTTGGTTATTGTTCGGACGGATTTCGGACAGATTTATTTTTGTTTTCCAATGGATTTGGGACGGATGTTGTGATTTTGTTGGTTATTGTTCGGACGGATTTCGGACAGATTTATTTTTGTTTTCCAACGGATTTGGGACGGATTTCCCAGGGAAGAATGAAAAGTCAGAATCTGTCACGGCCAGGCCGTGATGCCCATCACGACCGTGACATGTCAACTGAGCCAGACCCCTTCTAGGCAGAATCTGTCACGGCCAGGCCGTGATACCCATCACGACCGTGACATACCATTTAGTGAAGCGTTCAAGGCAGAAGCTGTCATGGCTAGGCCGTGATGCCCATCACGGCCGTGACATGTCAACTGAGCCAGACCCCTTCTAGACAGAATCTGTCACGGCCAGGCCGTGATACCCATCACGGCCATGACAGACCATTTAGTGAAGCAACATTCAAGGCAGAAGCTGTCACGGCCGTGACAGATCACTTCACTTACATTACAGTTTCACTATCTATGCGAATTATATGGCACCGATCACTAACATTTGCAGTTTCACATTCAATCACAAAATCATGAATTTGACTGTTGTTACAAAATACAGCCTTGGTACCATACAACTTCTAAAAATCAAATACCAATTGCTGCATGCAATCCAAAAGTCATGACTTAAAAACTATCAGAAGATCAAGCCACTGTGAACTGTGAAGGTCATGTAATGAACCAAACAAAAAAAAAATAAAGTTGCCAAAAGAACTATGTGACCCACTTGAGTACTGCCTTGTCATGTTCTCTCGGTTTGAAAGTTCAGCAGCTGCTCTTGCAACCATGGTTGCAAGTTCTGCAGATTCTGCAGCAGCCTCTGCAGCAGAGGCAGCATCTTTGAATTCCATGTTCCTATTCTGCTTACCCATAGGAAAGGCACTCCTATTTTCAAAACTCGAATCTCTAAAATCTATTTCTTGTCTTCCAGTTCCTATAAGAAAGAATCCCAAATATTCAGGCAATAGAAAGAACAAAAGCCCCAAATTCATTTGCAATTACTGTCTTCAAAAATTTACCTGAAGGTCTAGTTTCTGGATTAGACACCCCTGATGCATTTGACTGATTGCCACCGGCCTTTCTAGAGGCACCACTTGCATTGTGCTCATATGAATATGTAGATACATCATCCATCGGTCTAAGTTGTGAGGAAGCACCTATGTTGGGAGGAGCCTTTTCATCATGAACAGATGGAACACGGTCTTAAGATTCTGGATAAGTAGCCTTCTTAACAGTATTTGGCCCAACCTTAACATATAAATAAAAATAATGCCAAAATAATATAGTACAGCAAACTTACATTTTATATTAAATAAGCTAAAGATAATAATCCAAAATGAACAAAGCCTAGTAGCCCACCAACAGGTCTTGCTAAGACTTTCCATCATTATCTCCAAACGACTTGGGTTCCCATTTGATATTATGCTCCTCAGCAATAGCAGACAGTATTTTTATCTTGGTGGGACCATCCGGTGCTTTGGCAGACAATTTCTCAACCAACTAAAATGACAACATTAAATTAGAATAAATCTGAAAAGAAATGAGCTTTAACATGTTCCCATCCAACTTCAAGAAGCTAGAGAAACTTGCCAAGCGATTTACACCACAGTCAGGACGTAATTCAACAGCTGCTGAGACAAATATAGAGACAAGCATGTGCATCCAGCATAGTATAATAAAACCATGTTCCTAACAAAGAAAGCAAGCAATTTGTACAAGTGGCCACACCAACAACATGAAGAAGGAAACTTTTTTATATCATTCATGTAAAGTCCCCACAACAAAAAATACACTTTCACAAATTTGCATTCTTTTCACAGAAGGGTAGCCACAACTGAAACTATCACAAACTAAATTACAATAATAACTAATAACTGCATCTCAGCTATATGACTGCAACACAAATAATTAGCACTGAATTTTATAATTTCATAACATAGAAGCTTCAAAGATGGTTTCATGAAAAGTCAAAGTAGTTATTGGTACCTTGTTCAATCTGCACAAATGAACATTCAACAGAATGATGAAATTGATTTAGGGAATAACTAATTAATAGTCCCAATTGCACAAAACAAGGTTCAATTCCAAAATTAAACTCTGAATTCGAAAGCTAGGGTTTAGGGTTTTAAAATCAATTTGGAGATTTCTGAATCTGAGCAAAATAGATGAGATTTCACTTACCCCGGGAGAAGGGAAGAGGTACTGTGACGACGACCCAAGGTGGTGATGACGGCGGACGACCCGAGACAGCGGCAGAGCTCCATTTTCGTGCTGCTACAACAGTTCAGGAAGAAATCAAACGACCCTACGTGAGGCTCCCTACCAGGCGCGGTGGTCGGACGACTCTCGAACGGCCTTGGACAGCACCGGAAGGCTAACCCGTGGCGGAGGCGCGACGTGAACAGGAGGAGCGAAACAAATCAAAACGCGTGTCGTCTTCTCCGCTACCAGGCGCAACCAGACGGTGACCTCCCATGGCGGAGCACGGCTGGACGACAACGGACGTCCAAGGGGTGGCGGCGAGCAGCTGAGAGGGGTGGCCGGACGTTGGCCTCCCTAGTGGCGGCGCGAGCCAGACAGGAAGGAAGAGGGAGGAGCTGAGTTTGGGGGGAGAAGAAGTGGAGAATAAGAAGAAGGGAGAAAGAAGGAGAAGCAGAGAAAGAAGAGAGAAAGTGAGGGAGAGGCGTCGAGAGAGAGGGAGAAAAATGAAAAAGTTAGGTTTTTAAGTTAATTATTTAGTAATAGGTACAAAATGAGTGATAAATATTAAGCCTAAAATAATCATGTTTTTATTTTTTTTTTGGAATCTAAAAATAAAGATTGATAAATATATGATTTCGAAATTCAAAATAGAGTAAAGATTAATAGTTAAACTGATCAACTAAGAAAATACTCAGTCCAAAATTTAATCTTCGATAAATGTCAAACCAGTTTATTTTCAACTCTAAAATTAAATAGAATGAAAATATGAAAATGATTTTCTCTTAATCTTATTATTTAAAATATTTTTCTGTACTGGTAATAATAGTGACAATAATGTAACTTATTGTCTAGTAAGCGTGCATTCACTGAAATAAGTCTGTGCTAACGCACCCAATAAAATAATTTGAAGAGAGTAATTTAATTACTCAAACTAAACCACATAACAAAATTAACATAAACATGCAAATAAAATAATTAATCATATGTGTAAAAACTAGGGTGTTACAATTAGCAGAGAAACAACATCATCCCATTTTCATTTCATTTATATCCCTTTCCTTTTGTTTTATTTTATTTTTTTGCAGCACCTATCTTCAAACTTCAATAACCCTCCTTTGTTTTTCTTATTCCTATCTCTCTCTCTAACTCATTCTGACTTTCTCTCTCTACATAGAATAGCAATTAGCAAACAAAATGAAAGAAGAAACTTGGAAACTCCACCCATCCACCCATCAAACAGGACATATGTTTTCCTAGATCTTGCATCAGTCCATGAGTAACTGCAACACTCATTACATGTAATTGAAAATAAACAAACAAATAAAGGATCCTCGTCTTAATGCTCACGTTAGCTCCAAGAGTATAATTATCTACTCCATCAAGCAAGCATAGCCGTGTCAAACGTCTCAGAGAGTGAATCAAACAACGCGCAACAATCAGAAATCAATTACGCATGACCAAACACGCATTCTAATTTGATCTAAACACTTAATCTTATTACCAAACAAGGTTATTTTCAAAGAAAATTATGTTTGGAGCTTACGCTTCACAATACCCTTTGAGGAAACTTTGTTTTGATTAAAGGATCATGAAAGAGAACTTGGGAATCATCAATTAGTCCTAATTGCACTAAATCATAATTAATTTCACAAAAACATAACCAACTTCAAATAAAATAAAATTGGGGTTTAGGGCTCCTAAATACAATTTGGGGGAAACTCATTTTAACTAAAGAATAATGAAATTGGTTTAGGGAAACACTAATTCACAGTCCCAATTTTATAAAAGAATGTTTATTCTTTAAGATTAAAATCTGAAATCAAAGGGGGGTTTACGGGTCTGAAAGGAGAAAGAGGAAGAAAGAGAGAGAAAGAAAGAAAGAAAGAGAAAAGGGGGGTTTACGGGTCTGATGGGGGGAAGGAGAGAATAATTTAATTACTCAAACTAAACCGGTACGGATTACTTTAATAGGGATTGATTTCATTTTATTAGTCTAAATATGTTTTCTAATTTTTATTCATAAATCTTGTTTACTTTTAAATTTATTAAGATCAAATATTTTAATCATATTTATAAGATAAATTATTTAATCTTTTTTCAAGGAAAATATAAAAAATAACAAATTCCGTGTGAAATCCGTCCGAAATTTTCGGACGGATGTAAGAAATATAAACAAAACAAAACAATCCGTGTGAAATCCGTCCGAAATTTTCGGACGGATGTCGGACGGATGTAAGATAAATCAAGGAAAATATAAAAAATAACACAATCCGTGTGAAATCCGTCCGAAATTTTCGGACGGATTTCAGATGGATGTAAGAAATATAAAAAAATAACACAATCCGTCTGAAATCCGTCCGAAAATTTCGGACGGATTTCAGACGGAACAAGGAAAATATAAAAAATAACACAATTTGTCTGAAATCCGTTCGAAATTTTCGGACAGATTTCAAACGGATCAAGGAAAATATAAAAATAACACAATCCGTCTGAAATCCGTCCGAAAATTTCTGATGGATTTCAGATGGAACAAGGAAAATATAAAAAATAACACAATCCGTCTGAAATCCGTCCGAAATTTTCAGATGGATTTCAGACGGATCAAGGAAAATATAAAAAATAACACAATCCGTCTGAAATCCGTCCGAAATTTCGGACGGATTTCAGACAGATCAAGGAAAGTATAAAAAATAACACAATCCGTCTGAAATCCGTCCGAAATTTTCGGAAAATTTCAGACGGAAACATTTCCGTCCGAAAATTCCGTCCGAAAATTCAAGTTTTCTAGTAGTGGAGTTTGAGCTCTATGATTATAACAACAAATTTAGACCTTGGCCAAGGTAATTAAATGAATGAAGAAATGAGTTTCTTAAATCATTCACTAGTTGGTTATAAAATATAAAAGAGTTTACTATTTAGAGTTTGACATTTATACCATACTCTAAGAATAACTCAGAGCTGGAACGATGGAAGGAAATGTTGCATTATTCTTCTAGTGGTTCTTGAAGAGTAAAAGATATTACTTCATGCTATTCGGTCGTTAAGGATTGTTGCTAGATGCCAACCTTGATTAGTATTTTAGTTGTAACTAATTTACTACCGACTTAGTATTGAACCTATGAGGTCACACACTAACGAATGTTCTAATCTTTGATAAAGAATTATTTTATTATTTGATAATTAAATTGGAGAATTTAATTTAGTCAATTAAATAAAAAAAATTCTAAAGTGGAATATTATTATATTCTATGCTAGCACTAAGAATATAAATATAAATAATATATAAATCAAGCATATTTTATTTATTTAAAATAAATAAAACTAATAACTTGCTGATTTGGTCAATCTTGTTTCAAGTGCTATAAGTTAGCAAAGAAACAGATAGATAAGTTTGGTTGGTTTGTTGGTTTAAAGATAGGATAAAGTGATGAAACAGAAAAAGAAAAAAGGATATTGATCAAATCATAATCCTACCAAAGTAGGATGATGGTTCCTATTTGATAGGAATAGTAGTTGTTAGTGAACTCTACAAAAAGCTTGAAGCTCTACGTTGAGTAGATACACTTACTACTATCTTTTCTTTTTCGTCAGTGACATTTCGCTTTGATTTTTTTAGTTCCACTCATCAAATGGTTGATAGCGGAGATTGGTCTCGGTGTGGATACACGTAGTCTTCACACAATTGAATAAATTTTATGATTCAAGAACTCATATCCAGATCATGTTTTTGAAATTTTACTGTTGTAGTATATTTTGAACACAAAATAGATCCAGTTTTTCCACTGCATGTGTTATGAACACTGATTTTAACTATATATCGTTCTAAAGGTGAATTTCTCAGTGTATACGAGATGGGGCACTTCATTCAATAATTGCCTTTTCCTATTTTATTATGGAGAAAACTTAGGTACAATACGTCGGGTACAATTCATGGGAGTTATTATGGTGATGGACCGATGGAATTGGCGATTGGGACTAAAACTATTGGTTGAAGAAGGTTTGGTATTAAATATTAAAACTAAGGACTAAATTCTTACGAAGGTTGAGGTCATTTTGAAGCTAGTTTATCTGACTTGAGTTTTCATTGCAAAATCCAAAGGAAACCTCATGATGGCTGGAAGTTGGTTTGTTCTGTTCATATGTGTAAAAAATATGTGATAATGATTGATCCGTGGTTTGAGCCTATGGATAGTTCTTGTAGATGTGTTTGGAGTTTGGACTTCATGCATAAAATAGTAGTTTGGATAAGAACAGGAAGACTTGAAATTTGATTGATGATTTGGTGTAGTTAAGGTGATAAAGGCAAGGGCAGCAATCACCATCACATTTTTATGCTTCAGGTTCAGGCAATGCCCACTTCAGTTAAATGCTCGCATTTGGCATTGGCATTAATTCGAGGTCCTCTATGTGTGGTGTTCAGGTGTTCCACTTGCCTCTTTTGTTTTTCAGTTGAAATGTTCCACTTGAACAGGATATATGCGTTGTACTTGTCTCTTAGCACAACAAATTCAGTTGTGCTCGGACTCAATTGCACCAACTAAATTAATGGCAGTAGATGTAATATCGATTGTGTTTGAAATTGAAGTTAGAGTTTTACTAACTAGTGTCTTAAGGAATTATAGATATAAATTATTAAATAAAAATTAAAATATTTAAGCTTTTAATGTATTAAATATTTTATTTTTCATCTAATATTTTCTATGCTTTGATTCTTTAATTTGGGCATTCACAACCCTTTAAAACTCTGTAACTAAATTTATCATCAATGTCAAATTTTGAATAACATAGAGGAGGCATAAGAGATATCTATAACTTAAAAAATAATAAAATTTGTAATCAAATCCAAAAAATCAATAAAATAATATTTTGTTAAAAACAATTATTTATAGAAGATTAAATTCCTAAAATTAATGAAAACAAAGTTCTTAAAACTACGAAAAATAGTATTCATAAATAACATAATTATTTGTAAAATCTCAAATTATCAAAAATCCTGAATAACTCTAATCTATTTTGCCTCCTAAATATTAACATATTGATTATGATGTAATTTTTGGGGCATTACAGTGAGTACTGAGTTTTGTGTAATCACATTTCATTATTGACAAAGAGTGCGTAAGTTTCGTGTAATCACATTTCATTATTGACATAAATGGATTTCCTGTAATCATTTTGTGAATGTAGGGATATCTTGACCATTGATTAAATTTTGTGTAGGATAAATATATTAATATAAAGATTAGTGTATGAAACCCTAACCATCGATTAAGTAAATGCGTGAATGACATCTTTGACTTCTTTCACATGTATGTCGTCGGTGAGGAGCATTATTGAGGGCTAGTTTGGGATCCAAGCATGGCAACGAAGCAAAGGACAATAATGGTCTATGGTCCAGTTGTTTGTGGGTGGCGATAGTGAATACTCGCATGCAATGATGCATTATTGAACTCTCTTCACCCTTTGTGCAATTCTCCACGTGCTTGTTGGAGTTCCATAGTAGTTCCACGAGATATTTTTACATGTTGGACTTTATTTGAACCATTAATTAAAACAATTGAATAGATTTTCATTGAGTAGACTAGAGAAGAACGACACTTTATTTATGAACTAAAAAAAATATTATTTTTTAAAAAAAAAATTCAAAAAAATTGCATGTCCAAAGCTTGACTTTTAAAAATTATGGGGTAGTCACATAACCCATTACTATACTAGGTGCTGCCATTTATGCGTACCGAATGGATTTTTGAAAATTTATTGTGAAACCCCAAAAGTTGGTTCATTTAAACGAAGGAAAACACTTCATATAGCAAGAGATTCAAGCATAAATCAAATCGTGCTTAAATTGACATGTAGAAGTTGATGAGATGAGATAAATCGGTTCTGCTAACTCAGATCCTAGAGCAGCAAGATTAGTTTGCTGCGATGAACAAACTCTCAAAGAGAGAAAACCAGAGAATGGATGAAGTGAATGAGAAACTGAGAAATGGTTGAATTAATCGATGCATTCATTTCTTGGATGTTATTGTTTATATACATTTACTGATACACAAGGAAGTGATATAACTAAGGTGGCGTTTGGAAGAGCTTATTTAAGCTCCTTTTGACTTATCTGATGACATAAGCTCTTATGCAGTGTGTTTGGCAGAGCTTATAAAAATAACTTATGTCATCCCATAAGGAGTTTTTGACTTATTTTCATAAGTCACTGGGAGAAGCTTATGGAATTATCATAAGAGCTTATGCACTAAACACCCTCTCCGTGTTTTTCACTATTCGAATCCTCTCATGCCCTTTCTTTCTTTAAGCGCTTATGGCATAAGCTCTCATGCGATAAGGTCTTATGTGATAAGCTCTTAATTAAGTTGTTTACCCAAACGCATCCTAAGTAACCAAAAAGTACAGCTACCTCTAACTGTTACAACTGTCAGTTTAATATTAGTCAATTCACTAACAAATTCAGCTAGTTAAGTTAATTGAAGATTGGGCTTCCTTTTGTTGATATTTCTCGGGTAAGATGACATATTCATTATCCAGAGTTCTTATGCCTAGGTTTCTTAAACTGAAAATCTGAAAATAAATTTGTACCGGCCGAAGATATAAGGCCGAGGATTGTCAATACGACCGAGCTCATTCTCGTAAGTGGGTATTCACCCGAACTCCCATGAAGCTGAAGACTTATTAACACGCTCGACATCCGAGGATAACTACTCGGGCCTACTCCACATCAGACCACGAATGAAGATATCTCGGCCCCGAGCTATCCAGTCGTAACTAACTCGGCCGAATATCTCGCTGGTCCAAATATTTCTCCGTATAACTCGGAGCCTTATCCATATCATTGCCTAACTGTCATAGCAATATGATCCTAACAAATAGGATCTCAGTAACCGTCTTACTCTAACGGTGGCACTGAAAATATCTATAAATAGGGGCTCAACCCCCTCAATTAGAACTACGTTTGCTTTGATTCCCATTTGGATACGTAGGAGCAGAATCTCAATTCTGTCAAGCAAATTCCAAAACACCTCCACTAAACTTTCTTCTGCCGAGTATCTCTTATCTGA
This sequence comes from Sophora flavescens, assembly GCA_030762895.1. Classification (NCBI taxonomy): domain Eukaryota; kingdom Viridiplantae; phylum Streptophyta; class Magnoliopsida; order Fabales; family Fabaceae; genus Sophora; species Sophora flavescens. The sequence goes on from CM061064.1 coordinate 40,051,693, forward strand.
GATATTTTGACGGAACATTTGGCGCCGTCTGTGGGAATCGAAGCAAAACTTTCCCATACCACAAACCATGGTGAGAACAAGGAGCGGGAACTGTAGGAGAGAGGAGCCAGAAAATGCTAACAACGGAGATAATGGGGAACGGTCCATAAACCCATCTATGACGACCGACAACCCCATAATCCAAGAACTTCTCGCGCAGATTGCCATGCTGAGAAGGGAGAATGAGGAGATTCGGCGGCAGAATAGCCGTCGCGAACCAGGACAGAGCAGAGAAAGGTCCGCCTCTTCTCCTCCTGAGAGGGAGCGTCGGACAGCTGAGAATGAAGGATCCCAAGGATCGCGAAGAAGAGGCCCACAACTCCGGGCTTCTCATCATATGGAGTGAGCACGGGCGGAGAAGTTCGGGAGGCCCCAACAGAAAAAACCACACCCGGCACAAAAAAAAAAAACACAAAAAAAAAAAACAAAAAAAAAAAAAAAAAAAAAACACAAAACAACCCTCACTCCATCCATCTATCATGAGTTTCCCCGCCCAGCCAACTTCAAACCAATAAGCATGACAAATATGATGGCACCTCGGACCCGGCGCTTGAGGCCAGACATCCCTTCACAACCTATCATGAGTTCCCTACCCCACCCCATTCTGGCCCTTTTTCTACCGACTCTTTACCGAAGGATCTTTGTCATGTGTAAAGTCTTTCCGACTACTACGAAGGATCTGCGTTGACTGGTACACCCGGCCTACCGCCGTCGATTGACTCCTTCGACACATTCATGGCTAAGTTCAATGCTCAGTTTGCCACGAGCCGGGCTCATCAAAAAACCTCGGCCTCGTTGGTAAACTTTAGGCAAGAAAGGAATGAGTCCCTGCGTGATTTCATGGCCAGATTCAGCAAAGAGACGGTCCTCATCCGGAATCTCAGTGCCGATGTTGCACTACACACCATCTTGACCGGGTTAAGGCCTGGCCCTTTCGCCAGACACTTGGCTCGGAAGCCACCAACCAGTATGGATGAATTAAGGAGAAAAGCTGCGGGATTCATCAACATGGAGGAGGTTGAGGAGTCTAAGAAAAGGGAGAGAACTGATGATGCTGACAGACGAGAAGGGAGAGAGAAGAGGAGGGCCGGAGGTGATAGGCCGAAATTCAAAGGCCCGTCCGAGCATTCGCATAGGGGACCGAAGTATGAGCACTATACTCCCCTCAACACAAACCGAGCTCGGGTGTTTGAGGAAGCATACAACGCGGAACTTTTGCAGCTCCCTAACCGTGGCCACACGCCCCAGAATGCTGACCGATAGAAACATTGTCGGTATCATCGTAATTACGGCCATACCACCGAGGAGTGCTGGGTCCTGCGAGATAAGATTGAGGAGTTGGTGCAAGCTGGCCATCTCAATAATTTTGTTCGGAGAAATCACAACAATGGTGAGGGGCGTGGCAGAAGCAGAAGGAGAGGAGGTGACCAAAGCCCGAGAAGAGGCGGCGGTCGACGAAATAATGAAAGAACAGAAACTGGAGAGGGCCAGAATGAAAGGCGAGAGGAGGATAATGTGGTTCGAGGTGTGATAAACACTATTTCAGGTGGATTCGCAGGGGGAGGCACGACAAGTTCAGCTCGGAGAAAGCATCTGCGGGCTATTCGAGCTGTCAACTCGGTATCCGGCAAACCCCCGAGAATTTCCCCACCTATTATCTTTTCTGACGAAGACTTCGTGGGGGTGGATCCTAATCAAGATGACCCTATGGTAATCACCGTGCAATTGGCTAATTTCTCGGTCAAAATAACCCTTGTTGACCAGGGGAGTTCGACAGACATCTTATATTACTCAACATTTCAGAGGCTAGGGATCCCAGAGAACTCTATCCAACCGTACGACAGTAAGCTCGTCGGCTTTGCAGGGGAACAAGTGGATACGCGAGGATACATTGACCTCCTGACTACTTTTGGGGATGGCAAAGCATCCAAGACTATCATGGTCAGGTACGTGTTGGTTAATACAGTAACATCATATAATATCCTGATCGGAAGACCATCTTTGAACGAGTTAGGAGCTGTAGTCTCTACCCCCCACCTCACGATGAAATTCCCTTCCAACTCGGGAGACATAGTTGCTGTCCGGGCTGATCAGAAAATGGCCAGACAGTGCTATGCTGATAGTTTGCGTGTAAGCAAACTTAAACCTACACCTGCAGAAACGCTAGACAGGGGGAGAGACAAGTCGGTGAATTCTGTTAACTCTGTTGAACTGGATCCGAGAATGGACATGCAGGAACAACGTCCACAACCTATTGAGGAGTTAGAAAAATTCCAGCTCGGTTCACAGCCCGATCAGTGCACCAAACTCGGCTGTCACCTTGAGCCGAGTTTGAAAGAGGAAATAAAGGAAGTGCTTCGCAGCAACGCCGATTTGTTTGCCTGACCACATCTGATATGCCGGGAATTGATCCCGACTTCTTATGCCACAAACTGGCAATTTGTCCTGAGGCGAAACCAGTGGCCCAAAGGAAAAGGAGACTTGGTGAGGAGAGGAGAAAGGTTGTGGAAGAGGAAACAACAAAGTTGGTTAAGGCCAACTTTATCCGAGAAGTAGAATACACTACCTGGCTGGTCAACATTGTCCTGGTCAAAAAAGCAAATGGCAAGTGGCGCATGTGCACCGATTACACAGATTTGAATAAAGCTTGCCCAAAGGATTCCTATCCTTTGCCGAGTATTGATAGACTGGTGGATGGAGCCTCCGGATATAGAATTTTAAGTTTCTTGGATGCATACTCGGGGTACAATCAAATTCGAATGTACCCCCCAGATGAGGAGAAAACAGCTTTCATAACTGAAGGCTCGAATTACTGTTACCGGGTAATGCCGTTTGGACTGAAGAATGCTGGAGCTACATACCAAAGGCTCATGGACCGGGTATTCGAAAAACAAATCGGAAGGACTATGGAGGTTTATGTGGATGACATGGTCGTAAAATCCGATGACCCCAACAGTCACCCAAAAGATCTGGAGGAAATTTTTCAGCAGCTGAGAAAGTATAATATGAGGTTGAATCCGGAGAAATGTGTTTTCGATGTCCAGGGTGGAAAATTCCTCGGCTTCATGCTGACACACCGGGGAATCGAGGCCAATCCTGATAAATGTCGGGCTGTGATTGAGATGCGAAGCCCACAAAATATTAAAGAAGTGCAAAGACTTGCAGGACGGCTGGCATCATTATCTCGGTTCCTACCCAAATCTGCAGAGAAAGCTCGGCCTTTCTTTAGATTACTGAAGAGGCCTCAAACCTTCACATGGACCGAGGAATGCGAGAAGGTCTTCGTCGATTTCAAGGCCTTTTTGTCTTCACCACCGATAATAACTCGACCCATCTCTGGGAAAGAGTTGTATTTATACCTATCAGCCACCGAGCATGCCATCAGTGCGGTTATTGTATAGGAAGTAGAGAAAGTTCAAATGCCGGTGTACTTCATTAGCAGGGTTCTTCATGATGCCGAAACCCGGTATCAAGTCATAGAAAAGCTGGTTTTGGCCCTGGTAACTGCAGCTCGGCGATTGCGTCTGTATTTCCAAAGTCACCAGGTGATCGTCAAAACCGATCACCCGATTAAACAGATTCTCAAAAAGCCCGAGTTGGCAGGACGTATGATTGCTTGGTCGGTAGAGTTATCCGAGTTCGGCCTGAAATACGAGTTGAGAGGCCCTCTGAAAGCTCAATGTCTCTCCGACTTCGTAGCCGAGCTCAACCCATAGCCGATAACAGAGGATATATGGTGGAATTTGTATGTGGATGGATCCTCGAATGTCAGGGGCAGTGGAGCTGGGGTGATTCTGGAAGGCCCGGGAGATCTGATCCTGGAACAGTCACTAAAGTTTGAGTTCAAAACCTCAAACAACCAAGCCAAATATGAAGCTTTGATAGCAGGATTAATGTTGGCAAAGGAAATGGGGGCGAAGGCTGTTAGATGCCGGAGTGATTCACAGCTAGTCACAGGGCAAATATCTGGAGGGTATCAAACGAAAGAGCCTCATCTCACCAAGTATTTATGCAAGGTCAACCAATTAATCTCTAACTTTGAGAAATTTGCTATTGAGAACATTCCCCGAGAAGAAAACACTCGGGCCGATCTGCTGTCCAAATTAGCCAGTACAAAGAAGCCGGGCCACCATAGAACAGTTATTCAAGAAACCATAAATGAACCGAGTGTCACGATTGGGGAGGTGATGGCCAACGAGCCGGTTGACCGAGAATGGATGACACCCATTTGGGAGTATTTATCCTCAGAAACTCTGCCCCCAGATCATGTGGAGGCCAGAAAGATCAGACTCAGGGCAAGTCACTTTGCTATCATTTTCGGAGAACTGTTTAAACGAGGGTTCTCGGTACCATTGCTAAAATGTCTGACGAAGGCACAAGCAAAGTACGTCATGGAAGAGGTTCACCGAGGAATATGTGGTTTTCACTACGGGGGCAGATCAATGGCCTCCAAGGTAGTCCGAGCAGGGTACTATTGGCCTACCATCCGAGCAGATTGCATTGAGTGGACGAAGCAATGTGATGAATGCCAAAGATTTTCCAATATAAGTCGTACCCCTCCCGAAGGACTTCACACATTAAACTCGCCTTGGCCTTTTGCTATGTGGGGAATGGATATACTGGGGCCATTCCCTGTAGCCAAAGGTCAGGTCAAATTTCTCCTGGTAGCAGTGGACTACTTCACAAAATGGATTGAAGCAGAACCTTTGGCGAAGATTACCGCCGAGAAAGTGCAAAAGTTTGTGTGGCCGAAGAATAAGCTCGGTTTCCTACTTATCAGCTCTTTCGCTTATTTAAGCTCGGAGCTCGGGGGGCTTGTGTACCGGCCGAAGATATAAGGCCGAGGATTGTCAATACGACCGAGCTCATTCTCGTAAGTGGGTATTCACCCGAACTCCCGTGAAGCCGAAGACTTATTAACATGCTCGACATCCGAGGATAACTACTCGGGCCTACTCCATATCAGACCACGAATGAAGATATCTCGGCCCCGAGCTATCCAGCCGTAACTAACTGGGCCGAATATCTCGCTGGTCCAAATATCTCTCCGTATAACTCGGAGCCTTATCCATATCATTGCCTAACTGCCATAGCAATCTGATCCTAACAAATAGGATCTCAGTAACCGTCTTACTCTAACGGTGGCACTGAAAATATCTATAAATAGGGGCTCAACCCCCTCAATTAGAACTACGTTTGATTCCCATTTGGATACGTAGGAGCAGAATCTCAATTCTGTCAAGCAAATTCCAAAACACCTCCACTAAACTTTCTTCTGCCGAGTATCTCTTATCTGAGATATATTTACGGAACAAAATTTCTCTTCAAATGATGCACAATTTGGTTTCAAAAAATTTCTCAAATCGATTTTTTTTTTATTAAAAAAACCCAATATTATATGTCCGATTTTAAATTAAGAAATTTAAAGCTTCAAAGAAATGATAGATACACAAAAATAGAGTTGTTGAAACTCCAAGGTTTTCTTTTAGAAGATGATCACCTAATGAAACTATAATAAAAGTAACGTTGAAGGAGAACGTTATCTAAATTTTTAAAGTTAGAGGGTTAACTTGACAAAAAAAAAAAGGACGATGAATGTAAAAGAAAAATGAAGTTACATAACAAAACTATTTTTTTCTATATTATAGTAAAATTGCCCTGATTATTTTATCAAGAAGTGAACCATAAATAACTATGAGTGTAATTACTATATATTGTCAGTGTAAAACACATTTACACCTTCAACCACTAAATTTCGCCACATTATAATAATGTTCATTCCATTAAAATTTTAAAAAATATATATATAAATGTTATAAATGAAAAAGAAAATAGAGAGATGAAGAGAATAAAAATATAGACTTAAAACAATAGTGCAATAAGTGCTTTTTACGTCAGTTAAAATTGATTTTATACGTCAGAATATTGTCTGACGTAAATACAGCTGACGTTAAAAATAAACTATTAACGTCAGTTCTTTAACATAACTGACGTTAATTTTGTTAAAGCTAACGTCAGTTGTGTTAAAGAACTGACGTTAAAGGTTTTAATTTTAATGTCAGTTGTTTATTTCAACTGACGTTTTTATAAAATGCTATTAACGTCAGTTGTTTGATACAACTGACGTTAATTTTTTATTTTTTTTAAATTCAGTTTTAAAATATCACACCCCTCAGTTATCCCTGCATTCAGTAAATATCTCAGTAACACAGAATATCACACATATTATAGAATTGCTAACACTACCCTTAAATTTCAATATTAACAAACAGAAAAGAAATATACAAAGGAACAATGGGGGACTTAAAACCAAAACCCATGTATAGGAAAAACATAACTATCTACAAGTATATATATAGATATATATATATATATAAATTTTAGTCTCTAATGTCTAAAAACAAAACTACCCTCTAAGGATATATATATATACATGTTATTAATTAGTTTCTAAAGTCTAACAAAAAAACTATTCATCTAAGTAATGCACGGGGTCCCTGGACATTTAGATTAGCATCGAAGGACACCTCAAGCTTCTGTCCGCTTTGTCTGTCCTTCTCTAGTTTCTTCAACGACGTGGCTCCTCTACCCCGTTTCCTATGAGTCTGTGATGTCTGTATGGACAAAAAAAATGATAAAATAGAGGGTTGTAACATTATAATAACTTACATTAAAAAGAAGGACTAAAGATTGTATATAACATGTAAACTTACACTAGAATCAGGCATAGGCACGATCGGGTCTTGTGTAGGCCCCACAGTGTCCTCCCGTGCATGTGGGCTATCCGACTGATCCATATGTATGCCTGTTCAGAAACAATATATATTTATTAACATAGGTTATAACTCAAAATAAATACAGAAGTATAAATAAAAATAAATGTATACTAAGTTTAACCTACCTATATCAATATCCCTTCGTGATGATCATCACGAGTGGCATGTACCTCGTGCACCTGTGTCTCCTCGATTATAGTAGGCATGTTTGTTGAAAAAGAAGGAGTCTCAGGAATATCAAGATTTGAATCTTGATTTTCATCACTACCATTATACATGCTTTTTCCTTGGAGAACCACGGACAACATTTTGTTAGAAGGATCAGTGATGTAGAACACTTGTTTTGCTTGGGAAGCCATTATGAAAGGCTCATTTATATGACCTAACTTGTTGAGGTCTACCAATGTGAACCCCAATTCGTCGGTTTGTACACCACCGTTACTATCAACCCACTTACATTTAAAAACCAGCACCGTAAGCTTAGTGTAATCGAGCACCCAAATATCTTCAATATATCAAAAGTAAGGTGTCGGTGCTTTAACGGGTTTTGTGTCCTTTGCACTAGAGAAGTGCATTGCTTAGGCCACGATCATAACCCCACTATTTTGCATGGTACTCTTGTTATCTTGTGCCTTTGTATAAAAGGAAAAGTTATTTATGTCGTATCCGCTCCAACATATGACGTTGAAGCTAGGCCCACGTGCTAGCCATCTTACGTCATCAGAAGCAGTACTACCATCCTTAAGCATTTCTTCCTTGAACCATGGTAAGAAAGTCTTGTTATGCTTGTTCAACAACCACCTTTCGCTCATTCGAGGATTTTCTTGATTGACTTTTCTTTTATGTTCAAATAAGAAAGGCTGAACACAATCGATGTTGTTCAATACATACAAATGTGCTTGAAGCACTTCCTCCCGACCCTTGCTATTAATTCTTAAGACATGTGTACCCTTACCTTGACATCTGATCTCATCATGCCGAGGCTTAGGAACCCCTATAGGATCCGTGTTATGAAGGTAGTCCGAACAAAACTCAATAGCTTCTTCTGCAACATACCTTTGAACAATAGATGCTTCCGGACGATGAGGATTCTTCACGTACCCTTTCAAGATCTTCATGTAGAAATCAACCGGGTACATCCATCTCAGAAAAACCGGCCCACATAATCTAATCTCCCTCACCAAATGAACAATTAAGTGAACCATTATGTCGAAAAAGGAAGGAAGAAAATACATCTCCAATTGGCACAAGATTGTAGCAGCCTCAACTTCCAAGTCATCCAACATACGTGGGTCAACGACTTTTCTACATATAGAATTGAAGAATGAGCACAACTGAGTAATGGCATGTCTCACATTTTTTGGAGCAATACCACGAATAGCAACGGGCAGAAGTTGTTGCATCAAGATGTGACAATCATGAGACTTTAAGCCAACCAATTTAAGATCACTAGAGACAAGCCTCTTCATATTTGAAGAGTAACCATGTGGAACTTTGATGCCCTAAAGACACCCGTAGAAACTTTGTCTCTCTTTTTTTGACAAAGTATGACATGCTGGCGGGAAATAAGTCCGCTTACCATCCTCAACAACTGGAGCTAACTGCTCTCGTATACCCATGGCAATGAGGTCGAGACGAGCATTGACATCATCCTTTGTCTTGCCCTGAATGTTGAGAAGCGTCCCGATCACACTATCACACACATTTTTCTCCACATGCATCACATCAATGCAGTGTCTGACATCAAGCTTGCGCCAGTATAGAAGATCAAAGAATATCGACCTCTTCTTCCATATGTTTTTCTCAGCAGCTTTACCTTTCTTTTTGGACTTGCCGAATATAACATTGATTCCCTTTACCCTCTGATAAACCTGCTCTCCAATTAAGGCCGCCAGAGCTTCTTCTGTCTCTTGGCATTCATTAAAAGCTTTTTTCATCTTACGATATGAGTGATCACGTCTAAGAAATCTCCGATGCCCAAGGTAAACCGTCTTCTTTCCATGATGCAACTGAGTGTAGCATGTGCCTTCTTCACATATAGGGCATGCTTTATGCCCCTTGACACTGTACCCGGACAAGTTACCGTATGCTGGAAAGTCGTTGATGGTGCAAAATAACATGGCACGAAGCTTGAAAGTCTCATGAGAATAACCATCAACTACATCAACACCTTCCACCCACAGTGTTTTCAAGTCTTCAATCAAGGGACTTAGATAAACATCTAATTCATTTCCCGATTGCTTTGGGCCCGAAATCATCATAGACAACATCATGTATTTGCGCTTCATGCACAACCAAGGGGGCAGGTTGTAAATTATCAACAGAACAGGTCATGAACTATGAATACTACTCATGTTACCATAAGGATTCATTCCATCCGTAGCAAGTCCAAGCCTTAGGTTTCTTGGCTCATCGGAGAAATCCGGAAACATAGTATCAATATTCTTCCATTGCATAGAATCAGCAGGATGACGAACCTTTCCATCACGTTTCCTCTCATCATTATGCCATCTAAGATTCTTCGCATCTTTCGATTGGCAAACAATCGCTTGAACCTTGGAATTATTGGAAGATACCACAACACCTTCGCAGGAGGACCCTTTTTTCTCACATCATCAAGATCATCATCATCATCATCACCACCCTTCACTTTGTATCGTGATAACCCACATTTGGGGCAATCGTGATTGTCTTCATGAACACCGGTGTACAATATGCAATCATTGGGACATGCGTGTATCTTCTTATACTCCATACCCATCGGACACAATACCTTCTTGGCCTCATAGTTACGGTCAGGCAATATGTTGTCCTCCGGAATCAAGTCTTTCAACACTTCAAGCAATTCCGTGAAGCTTTTATCAGTCCAACCATTTCTCGCCTTCACACAAACCAATTTTAGCACCGCCGACAACCGTGTATGAGTAGTACACCCTGGATATAAAGGCTTATCCGCATCACCGCACAACCTATCATACACATGAGCTCGATGAAAAGATTCTTGTCCAATATCACGGATCATGTCCTCTACTCGATCATCCTCCATATCTACGTTAACGTCCTCACTTTGGGAGACACTTGCCGTACTACTCAACAACACATCACCATGCCATATCCATCTTATATAACTCAAGCAAATCCCTTCACAAATCAAATGAGTACGTATATCCTTCACCATACACTTCCTCGTATTCAAACACTTGACACAAGGACAACTGAACATTCCATTACTATTAGGAACATTCCTTTGAGAAAATTCTATAAATTCTCCCACCCCCTTCAAATACTCAGCACTAGTGCGCTTACAAACCATCCAACTACGATCCATAACTAGATAGGTTCTGTAGATATACAAAACATATATCCAATATAAGGACAATACGGGAGATTGAAAACTAGTTTTTGAAGATTGCCAAGAACTGGTCACGGCCTGACAGTGATGTCCATCACGGCCGTAACGTACCAACTGAACCAGACCCTCACAGGCAGAACTGATCACGGCCTAGCCGTGATGAGCATCACGGCCGTGACAGACCAACCAGCAGAACAACATACACTCAAAACCAAAAATAGAGACATTCCAAACAACTCAAACTCACAGTTTCAAGTTTCAACTACTGAGACAACAGTTTCAACATACACTCAAAACCAAAAATAAAAAAATGTGCCCTAAAGACTCACCAGAAATAGGTGCTCGCGTGGTGGTGGGGAGCTCGAGTGGTGGCCAACGTTCGATGTGGTTACTGAGAGCAGAGGGACAAGGAGAGTTAGTGCGCGGGAAGGGGTAAAAGAGAGATGTCAAGTTATTGCAAAGAATATTGAGCAGGAAAAACAGAGTTAGGGGTTAAGAGTGTACCTCACGGTGGTGGCGAAGAAGCCCTCGTGGTGGTTGCGGTGGAGATGAGCTCGCGATTAGGGCAGAGTAAGAGTGAGAGTGAGAGTGAGAGTGAGAGTGAGAGTGAGAGTGAAAGTGAGAATTGAGAGTGAGAGTGAGAGTGATGAAAAGAGAAGAATAGAGACGTACAGAGGGAGGTGCAGAAGGTGCGCGGGTGTAAACGTTATAATCAAAAACCAAAAATAAAACAACATTTTACGTCAGTTCTCTTAAGCAACTGACGTTAAAAGTCATTGTTTAACGTCAGTTGTATTAAACAAGCGGCGTTAAAAACATTAATTCCTTTGACTACTGTGCTACTAACCATGACTACTCTGCTACTTACCCATGCGTTTTCTATTCCTTCACAATATGGCTCTGAGACTTTTGTTATTTCTTCCTATACCTAGACTTAAAGGTCTATTTCTTCCTATTCCTTCGTGCGTTTTCTATTCTGCACGTTTATAATATATGACTGCCAACTCCCAATGCACCTTGGAACCTAATGCTCTTAATGATCAACTTAATTTTTTAGCAACTTACGACGCCTAGTAACTTCATCCCCTGCTCCTATAAATAGCTTCCTTCCTTCCTTTTATTTTTTTGCTTCACAATATGGCTCTGCCATGGAGATTAACTTCATCACTCTTTCTTCTCATTCCTAGACTCAAAGATCTTTGTCTTAATGGTCAAACAACTTCTGAGGTTGTGTAAATCACATAACATGGGTGATAAGGTTGTGTAAATCACATAATGTGAGTTGCTCACCTTATCATCCTTCCGGAGAATCGGCAGCTATAGCTCCAAAACCTCAACTTTGGAAGCAAGTGACTGTTCCAAGATCATTGCTGAAACAGATCGAGTGCACCCTTGCTCAGTGATTTTGGAAAACTCAATCGCTCGACTCTCCTCTCTTACTCACCCGTGAAGGGAACGAAGCCTCAACAAATGTTTAGATTTTAAATCCTTTCAATGTAACTTTTTATAGGATTTTAAAATTTTGAATGTATCTTGTAATTGTATTATTGATACACTTCATGAATGAGATCCGGTTTGGGTTATTGATTCAACTTATAGCATTTTTACTTCGCACATATATTTTAGTTTTCAAAACAGAAACACAAAACATCAAAGCAAGTGAAACTGAAACTTTGAGGAAGGCAATGCAGAAGGGTATGTATACTCGCTAAAAAAAATTATTAAAATAACCTTTAACGTCTGTTGATGAAAGAACAGACGTTAAAAGTTAAGTGACTCATTTTTAACGTCAGTCCTTACAACAACTGGCGTTAAAATTGAATTAATGAAGTCTGATATTTACAAAACTGTCACCACCTCCTTTTTAACGTCTAGCTTTTGGTCAACTGACGTAAACCTTTCCCGTCTAATGTATATTTTCCACTAGTGAAAGGCTAGTTCTTCAGGAACTAAGATTCAGAGACAACTTCTCCAGGAACTAGCTATAATATTTGTTATTGATAATCTGATCAAATGTATATCGAATACAATCTGACTACTATTATTTATAACATAATAGTAGACTCCTATTCTTAGTCAGTTTCCTATAAGATAAGATAAAATATGAGGTAAGATGATATAGTCATCCACTAAATCAATCTGTTTATAACACTTCCCCTTGGATGACTGTACATTTTGAATATTGCCTCGTTAAAACTTTGCTAAGAAAAACCCAGTGGGATACAAACTTAGTGAAGGAAAAAGAGTACAATATTCATAGTAACTTACTTCCTCTCAAAATACATCAATTATGAAAGAGTACAATATTATGCATGTGCTTCTTAAAAACTGAAGTTGATAATGTCTTTATGAATAGATCTTATGGGCTGTCACTTTTATATAGCCACCTTTGATTTGTGCAATACATGTTGCATCATCTTCATGTCATATCATTGGCTTGTTATATCTTTCACCAATCCACATGCTCCTCTAACGTGCCATGTAATATTTCTTAACCAAATGCATTCATGACTTGTTTCATGAATATAACCAATATATCTGAATGCTTTGACAATGTAGCCATAATTGTTTGCTTCATAGACCGCCATGAGATAATAGTATTGCCACACGTGAAGATGTACAACACCACAAAGATAACAAGAATTTTGTTTCACTTAATTATGATGCCTTTGAGTTTATGCAAAGCAAAATCTTGTTAATAAACTAATTGTAAAAGTTATATCTGGTATAGTGCTATTTGAAAAACACAAAAATGCTTCAATGACAATAAGATGTGGTACTTCAGGACCAAGGTTCTTTGTTGCCACATGCTCAAACTACTATAGGCTAAGACAAAACTTTAGGGCCTGTTTGTTTACTGTTCTCAAACACTGTTTTCTTGTTTTGAAGAAAAAAAAACTAAAAAGAATTGTTTGTTAACACTATTTTGCAACAATTAGTTCTAAGACTAAACCCCCAATTTGGTCCATGAGAAAAACACTCGGGTCTGAAATAGTCCCTAACCAAAAAAAAACTATCTGTTTAGTCCTTAAGAATGTATTTCCGGGACAGATTAGTCATTCTGTCACAAATTAGTCCCTAACAATTTTTAAGTGATACCAGTAAAGTCCCTAAGAAACATGACCGTGAGCCAAATTAGTCCCTATTAACATGCACTAAACATGATAGAAACACTACAAAATATGACAGAATGACTAATCTGTCCTTAAATACATTCTTAAGGACTAAACGGATAGTTTTTTTGGTTAGGTGACTATTTTGCACTAGAGTGTATTTTACCGGGGACCAAATTGGGGGTTTAGTCTAGTTCTAAAGATAATAATTGTTTTTTAGTTTTTAAAACAGGATTTGGAGATCACCAAAAGGTTGTTCTTTTCTGGTTTTTAGTTTTCTACGCTGAGAACAAAAAACACACGGAGAGCAATTGTTCTCATTAATGGCGGATTTGTAAATAAACCAAAATAAATCCTATCCCTGTTTTGTACCCGTCACCGCCGCGACATCTGTGTCTGAGCTTCACAGATCTAAAGGTTGAAGATAAACCACCGCGAGCTCTACCTAAGCATCCTACTCACCCACCGCGGACCAGCCTTCAATCTCGGTCACGGCTCCTCCACCACACAGCAAGCCAAATCCGTGCGTGTGTACCCTTACAGTCGCTGATCCATCTCCCTTCTTTCGTAGCTAGTGAGGGACGTCGCTGGAGAAGGGGCTGATGGGGGAACAATGGAGGCGAAGAAGTCAAGATGGTTGAGATGTTTTCTATTTTTTCATAATTAAAAAATCATAAAAAAGGTTTAAAAATTTATAAATCAAACATGCTTTCACTTTTTCATTTTAGAAACATATTTTTTTAAAAAAATTACCAAACTGCTTTTTTTTTAAGTTTTAAATCTGTTTTTTAAAATATATTATCAAACAAATTTTTTCTTCTTTTGTTTTAGAAAATAATTTTTAAAAATTATTTAAAAAAATAATTTTTAAAAACGAAAAAATCAGAACAGAATCAAACAGGCCCTTAATTTCCAAAAATATTATATCTTAAGATATTTCCTTATACCTTCCATAATTTGAAACAACTTCAAGCCGCTCAAATAATATTAAAATAATCAATTTCATAGCAATTATATTAAACAATATTAAAATTTCTTTATATAGTAATATAAAGTAATAAAATTTTGAGATAAAAGTACTCACAATTGCAAGAAATACCAACATGTATATAAATAAAGCATTATTTACCAATATGAAATGTTCAATATGCATGATAATAACGAAATGTAAATTATCTGTATATATAAATCAAGATAGTAGTTTTTTATACTATTTATCCTTCTGGGATTTTTCCAAGTACAGATTATTCTTGAGTCAACAATGGTGTAATAACACATATTTGAGCCAATAAATTTTATACTTTATAATGTTTTGACTTCAGGTCCATTACAAAATCCTTTGAGGCTCGAACTATAGGTTCAAAATCCTCACATTTCGTAGTTTAAAAGAGTAGACATTGTCAAAGTTTTAAATAATTCATTTAAGATATCTTAAATCTTTCAAGGATATGATTCAGGCATCTTGAGTCCTTCAGGCATATGCTTCATGCATCTTAAATCCTTAAGGGATATGCTTCGGCCATCTTAAATCCTTCAAGGATATGCTTCATGCATCTCGAGTTCTTCAGAGACTATCAAAATAATCAATAATTTAAAAATAATTGCATCCACAACAAATGAAAAAGAAGACAAAGAGATGAAGAGAATAGAAATATAGACTTAAAGGCTAATTTTTCAGGAACTAGGATTCAGAGACTAGTTCTCCAAGAACTAGCTATAATATTTGTTATTGTAATCTGATCATGTGTATATTGAATATAATCTAACTACTACTATTTATAACATAATAGTAGACTCCAAATTTTAGTCAGTTTCCTATAAGATAAGATAAAATAGGAGATAAGATGATATAGTCATCCACTAAATCAATCTGTTTATAACAATAAAATGATATTTCTCTCTCTACAACTCCCTGTCACCCACGTTCATCTTCCCCTCCAAATCTGTAGCAACAAAAGGCAACCATGGTTGGAAGAGTATCGCAGAAGGCATGCCAAGGCCGAAAAGAGAGAGGTGAAGGAGGTCTCCGACGCCATGGACAGTGATCGACGTAGGGGGTAGTGTAGTAATCAAGGTGAGTAATGGGATCTCGACATCTCGTAGAGGGAGAAGTCACCGGCCACTACAAAAAAAAAACATGTTTAGCGACAGAAGAATTCGGTCGCTAAACATGCTAATTCGGTCGCTAAGCTGTTTAGCGACCGAATCAAGGTGGTAGCAAAAATCCTGGTCGCTAAACATTTAGCGACCGAATTTGTATTTCGGTCGCAAATTGGCGACCGGTAATTCGGTCGCTAAAATATATATTTCGGTCGTCGTAGAGTTGGTCGCATGATTAGATAACCGAATTTAGTGACTGATATTCGATCACTATTCATGAAAATTAAATTTTTATTTTACTTTCCTTTAACTTAAGCCTAGCTACCGATTTTTTTTTTAAATTTCTTATATAAACAGAGTACATCAATATTATTATTATTAATTTTTTTTTATAAATAGAATACATAAATATAATAATGTGCTAACGATCCAAAACACCACAATCAATATGGCCAAGAAAACACATAGACTAATTAACGCAAGTTTAATAATGTTTATAAAAAAAACGTTTAATAATATACTAACAGATCAAAACATCATAGTCAATAAGTACTAATTATCCAAAACACATAGATAAATTATTGGACATACCAAAACATCAAAACTTCTTCAGTTCTTCAATTGTCCAATGGGATGAACATGTAGAAGCGAGAACCCCTTAGGTACTTAAACTTTGCCAATGCACCAGTCGACAACAAATACAACTCCCTGATACCCTGCGTGTCTGTTGTAAATTATGGGCAATCCTCATGGATTACTATCATCCCATTGAACAGATTTTCACATTTGTCTTCAATAGTTACTGCACGTGGTATTCATTTACCCCAACGACCATAGAATGATCGCGGAATTGAAATTAAATCCTGCAAATACACACAAACAATTTAGTAATGATTAGTTTATGCCTTAATCATCATTATGTGGTTTCGATCGCTATTCTTAACTTGATGAGATACCGTACCTGGTCCAAATGGATGACCATCTCAAAACATTTAGTCGGATCCATTTTCTGATAAAACGACAAGGAAAACAAGTCATATGTCTAAACTTCATCAAGTGATGATAAACAAAGATGGAAAGATCCATGTAGCAGACCACTAGCATGTTAAAATATAATAAAGAAATGCAACTTCACATGCAACTTTACAGATTAGTAGACATAGTAGTTTTCAGGAAAGCAGATGCTTTTACGTGGTTTTGAAGGATGGTCATAGAGATGACTTTTCCTATCGGAAGCGCCAAGGAAAAAATTTACATCCTTCGATAAGGGAAGGGTGTGGCATACAAGGTAAGTTTTATTCCCCGAAGCAAGGACAGGAACAACATTGAAGTAATATAGCAGGTACAAAAGGCATTTAGAACCCACTTTCATTAAAAGTTCAGAGAAGATTCCTTAAGTCAGTGTAAACATAAGAATAAGAGGGATGAATTCAGGACAATAAGTGAAAGAGGTAGACAGAGCAGTTTCATGGATGATAAAAACCCTACTAGAAAGTATATATCTAATGGTCGTGTCTTTTGGCAATTATGCAAGTCATGGATTTCAACAAAAACACTCATCAGATGTAGGCCATACCAGAGATCCATAAAAGTGTTGCAAATAAACTGTTAGGAACTTTAAAATAAGCAATGCAAAATAAAGTGTCAGACACATGTATTCAGCACCTTCCTCAAACACCCATAACTTCATATTATATTTGGGCATCTAAACTCTAAAGTCAAGTTATACACTATCATGCATGAGATGAGCAATTGATTTTATTTTTATAGAAGCCCAGTAGCCTATTGATATGTCAACCATAACTTTTGACCAAGCGTTTAATCCAATAATCAAAATTAAAGAAGGTTATGATTAAAGGTTACACGGCAAATAAGCCTACAAGCTCAAATGTGATATACTGAAATTAGCAGAAGATGGTTTAAACCACCACAGAACACTCAAAATTACAGAGCATGTAGAGAGCATTTGGACATATCAACAGACTTGCAAAATATGGACATATCAAATTCCATTTCAGTTCATTTAATTATTTCTCATTATTTATGGTAAGTGTCAATTTGAATAATATAAGCGATGCATGACAGTTATTTAATTTGAACCAAGTTCAGATCATGAAAGGAATCAAAATTGAATTTTGGAATGGCTTATCTAAAGCAAACAGTTCTATGAATCTATGATATAGCAAGTCATATATGGTAGGAAATTATATGTTTGAGATTTAGGTGTTTATAGAAGAAGCCATGTATATGTTATTCAACCAAACTTCTACAATATCCATATAGCAAGTCATAACTAACCCCAACCTTATCTGAGTTTGGAAATGTCAGGAATACATACCTGAGATGAGTAAGAACTGAGAGAGGAGCTTGTGGGGGTGGTGGCTGCACGACTACAGAGGTGGTGGTGGTCGTACGACTATAAAGAGGAGCTTGAGGATGAGAGAGAACCTTAGAAACAGATAGAGAGAGAGAAACATAGTGAGACAGACAGAGAGAGAGAGGGAGTAGAGGAGAGCTTACCTGAGGAGAGGGGATGACGGTGGTGGCCCGAGGTGTCCTGTGGTGGCCGCATTTAGGGATTTTACTTTTAGCGACCGAATTAATCGGTCGCTATTTCGGTCGCGGAACTTAAAATTTGAAATCGTTCGTAAAATCGGTCACAAAAAGGCTCCATCACAAAGTTTTTTAGTGCACTTTGGCGACCGATATACATTTCGGTCGCTAAGTAATTAAAATTTTCCTATTGGCTAAACATTGGTCGCCAATTCGGACGCAAAATAGTCAACAAAATTGTGCCTTTTAAAATTCTTTATATAGCGATTGAATACGTTGCTATCACACAATTCGGTCGCTAAAACCATTATAACCAACTTTCTCAAAGATCTTATTATCCGTCGCTAATAGCAACTATTATTTTCAGTCGCTATTAGACCTTTTTTTTGTAGTGGGCGGAGTTGTGGGTGATGGAGATGGACTTGTCGGGGAGGAGAGTAGGGAGGCGAGTGGTGGGAGGAGGAGGAGGTCGGAGAAGGTGAGAGGAATGGGTCCAATGGAGGAGGTTGTTGTGGGAGAATGTGTTGTCTTGTGGAATGAAAAGTGTGGCATTGAGAAGAAGCATTGTTGGGTTGGACATTGAGAGGATGGTAAATGTTGTGAAGGATTTCTGGGGATGAACATTGGGGGAGATGGACTTGGGTTCACTGGGTTGGGGGAGTTGAGATGAAGAAGAAATATTGGTTTTTTTAAAAATTTATTTAGATAAATCTATTTTATTTCAGAACTTATGATGTGACAAAATTTTAGTGGATGATTGTGTAAAGATATTTTACACTGATAGTGTTTTGCAATTAATCTTAATAACTATTTAGAGACTAAAATTATCAACATCGAGATTTTAAATGATTTTTTTAATTTGAAAATTAAATCAACTATATGTATATGGAATTTGTAGGAGTTTAATTAACAAAACAAAAATGATTTTGGAGCATCGTCAACTCTCCCGGTCTATTTAAAAAAAACCTCTGATCCACCGCTACTTGCCATTATTATTGTTATATATACTTTTTCTTTATTGGATTATTGTTATATATCGAAGACTATTAATTTGTATTGAACATAACAAGAAACTACTCACTTTGAATGATATCTAACATTTTTATATGAATGAATGAAAGGGAAAAAAAGGAATTTAACATCTTAATAATAATAAAAAAGTCAAGACAGGAGGCCCCCCGGTCGTTGGCCGAAAAGAAAATAGTTTCCATAACTGCATCCTCACTTCATCTACCAAAAAAAAAAAAGACAAATATTAATTAGTATTATAAATGCATTGGTTCATAAATCAAAAATATAAAATTTCTTTTGAAATATAATATATTCAACATATAAAAAAAATATTGTTATGATTTCTCATAAAATTTTCTATAAATTAATTTCTTATACTTATAAAAAAAATTCTTAATGAATACCCTTAAATCTTACTATATTGAGACTAAAAAAAAAGTTGTGCATAGCATGTAAAAGTTAAAGTGACCGCTGGTTGGTGAACAGAGAAGAGTGGGGGCACCAGGAGATACCTACGTCGTGGGCCAATTGACATCTGTACAAGCTTATGCTCTGTTGGCCACCATTAAAGGACAAATCAATGGAGATGACTGTTAAACGTCAACTCGTGAGCTCTCACATGTTTGTCATGCGAAAAAAAATAAAATTCATCGAGGTGATGGGGATAAGATTAGTTTCTTGTTTTTTGGTCTTTTTTTTTTTATAATAGAAACTTACTATATTTTATTAATAATCAAAGAGTCAATACATATTAAAATATCAGAGAAAAAAATGAGGACTAGCAAAATCAATGGTCATCCTAGAGAGGTTATGAACAAACATATTAGCATGTCTTGTAACATCCCAAAAATTGACTACTAATTAATTTAATAGGAATTAAATTATTAGAATTATTATATTTCAATTTTGAAGTGATTAAAATCTCGTAAGTGACTCAAAAAAGGTTAAGTATATAGTTTGAGTGTTTTAGGCCTAATTTCGCATAATAGACTTCCTATGACTAGATACCTAACTTCCGTTGTATATTTCATAACCAAAGAGAACTTGTTTGAATTCAAGGTCTTCATAAGAAATGTATCTCTATCTCTTAGCTTTCCAGAGACACTAAATTCGTCCAAATTGGATTCTTGTAGCTCAAGTTATGACCAAATTCGTACACATTATTCATGTTCCAGCGTCAGAACCATTTTTTTTAAACTTCTATCCCCGTTTTGACCATTTAAAAGTTCGTTTCATATTTTGTGGTATTCATAAAAGTTGTAGAAAATTCTTTTATCTTTCTAACGATATAAAATTTATAATTTTTTGATGTATATAATTCAAGATATGTGCGAAATACAGCACCATATGCAGAGTAAGCGGGCTTAGCACGTTTTTACACGTTTTGGGCTATTGGGGGCTCTATAAATAGAATCTTAACACTCTAAGGGCGCGTTTTTGAACCCTAATTACACCTTTAAACTCAAATGGCTAAGAAGAGAAGAAATTCAATGATTAAGAAGAGAGAGTTGTGGAAGAGGGAGTCTAGAAAGAGGGAGTCTAGAAAGAGGGAGATGAGGAACTCTTGGCAAACATTAGGATTCGCCGTATGAAACGCTTAGAGCTATTTGGAGGTCTTCAAGAGGTGAGTAAAAACAACATTTTCTCAATCTTCCATGGTGCAAACGATTTGGGGAACTGAGTTTTTAATTTAAATTATGATTTTTGGAGAGTTTTGAATGCAAGAACCAATCGTCGATCAAATCCTATTTTCTAAATTGGGGGTTTTGTATAAAAACGAAATTAATATTAAATAAAGTGATTATTACTATGAATTATGTGATTATATATGAAATTGGTACGAGTTTATGGTTGATTGATGTGTCTTTATATGTTATATGATGTTATAGTGTTGTCTTGACATGCTTTGTTATGTTATATGATGTGATAGTGTTGCAGTGACATGCTCTTTTACATTATATAATGTTATAGTGTTGTCGTGACATGCTCTGCTATGTTATATGATATTATAGTGTTGCTCTGACATGCTCTATTATATTATATGAAGTTACAGTGTTCCTCGACATTACATTATATCATTGTTAGTGATACATGGAGTCTGAGAACCCATTTAGAGGTCATCTGGAATGATATATTGCATTATGCATGAGTTGGTCATCACCTTCCGGGAAGGGATGACAATATACATTCTATTTTGGGAATAGGATGAGAGATATCACCATCTGGGATGGGATATCGAAGTATTGAAAATATCCACATCCGGGATGGGATATGAGATACCTCCATCTGGGATGGGGAAGGCAGTGGGACGCCATTGCATGGATATGAGCTCATAGACTTTAGTGGATCTGAGATTCACACCGGTTCTGGGAAACAAAGAGTCAAGTCAAGTGATTCTGGGAATCACCGAGTCGTGTTCGTGGAGTTGTATTACATAGAATATTCATGATTGACATGATTAAAAGCTTGAGATGTGAATGTTTTGACTACTGAATTATTCTTTTAATTATATGTGATTTGAAACAATTTTTTGCTTATTTT
Source organism: Sophora flavescens (assembly GCA_030762895.1). Lineage (NCBI taxonomy): Eukaryota > Viridiplantae > Streptophyta > Magnoliopsida > Fabales > Fabaceae > Sophora > Sophora flavescens. The sequence goes on from CM061064.1 coordinate 40,073,178, forward strand.
AAAGGGATTATTATGTATATAATTTTTGCGGGCACCATGGTTCCGATTACCGTGCCGGCTGAGAACAATACTATTTTGCGAACCTTTTTGTTAAATTGTTTTTATTCACTGGGATTATAAATCTCATTAAAAGTGTTGTTTTCAGAGCAATGAGACGTCGCTTTTGAGACCGAGGAGGCTTGAAGACTCGGTACTTGATTTTATATATTTATTCTATTTGGTTAGTATTATATGTTCAATAAGGAGCCATTTGTGGCTAGGACCATATTATTATATTTTTATCGTTGGGTTATTTTTAGTAGATGCCCGAGTTTTGAGGCAATTAATTTTATTTATGTAAGGATTATCTTACAAATGTTTATTTTAAAATTATTGAGGTATTTTCAAATATATATATTTTGTGGAAATTTTATTGGAGTTTTATGCCTTATTAAATGTTTTGAAGAATTTTATTACATTTTTTTGTTGGGTTACTAATGTAACGAAGGGCGTTACATCTATGGTATCAGAGTAGTTCAATCCTTAAGTGGACTGTGGTATTGGGTTTTTTCTAAAATCAAAATATGGGCGTATAGGACTGCTGTTAGAGTTATAAAAACTGTATCCTATTCTTTTGGACGTTGGGCCTGGCCAACCCAATATTTGATTGGTGGTGTACAGATTTATGGCGACTAACAGGTAAGGGTGTGGGTTTTATTAGAGACAAAAAGATTTTTAAATTTGGTTTGTGTGAGAAACTTTGGAGTTGACTGTGCTTGAATGCTTAAGTTTGGTTTGTGTGAGAAACTTTGGTTCATTCTCTGCTGTATAAAACTTGTCATATGTTGTTGATTTTAATTAATTATTGATTGTGATTGAAAACTTACCTGGGATTATTTGTTGTTCTGAAAAATTATTTTGTTGACTATAATTTATGTTTCTATAATACATGTAAATCAAAAGGGGGATTAGTATAATTTTCTATTTAGCAAACAAGTTAACTCCATATGTATGTGAGATATTGTGTGCATTTATTTTGTTAATAAATGGATAATAAATTCTTCCATTCATGGTTGTAACGTAGTAACTACACTTTGTCTTAAGTGTTTAGTTGAGGGGTACGAGGATATTTGATCTTATTGTTGATTACGATAGAGAAGAATGATATTTGATAGTAGTACCTCTAGAGCTAAGTGAATTTAAGGGACAATTAGATGAGCATATGAATATGAACAACATGTGTCTCTTGTTGCTTTAGGCTGGGAAATGGACAAGTTAAAAATTGGTGGTAAATTCTTTTAGAGTCTGTTTAAGAGGGGGCAAATTTTAGATCAAGAGTTGCAACCTTCGTATTAAGGTAATTATATACTATCTGCTGGCAGTCTAGTGTTGTTAAGAATATGACCATTGTTCCTAAGGAGGGGAGTCTTAGAGAAAAGACTTTTAGAGAGCACATAATGATAGGATTATCATATAACTAGGAGTAACTGTATCAGTTTCACAATTAACCTTTATGCTTTTGGTATTAGATCCAGTGACTAGTTACTTATGTGTTTGTACTTGTACCCGTCTTCTTGTGCTTCTTTGACTTTTTGGTGGTGGTAACATGATGTTGTGATGTGTGTTACATGTTATTCCATGACTAATTGACTTCTTGATGAATAACTTGACTTTTTGTGCCTTATGTTTTGTCCAAGAATCATTGTTAAGTGTTTATAGTTGATTATAGGTGTTTATGTATGTATGCAAAGTATGAACCTCTTGAGCTTGTTGTGTGATTCTAGATTTCTATGACTGATTGTATGTTGGTTTTGAATATATTCTAAGTTCCTTGTTAGGATAACATGCTAAGTATGAAGCATTTAAAATTATAGAGTAACCATATGATTTTGAAACATGCACTTTAAGAAGAAGCTTGATAACAATATCCTGTTTTTGTGGTTCTACTGGAATCGAATCTGCTTGATTTAAAAAAAAAACAACAACATGAGCTTTTAACATGATGCCCCTTGGAAATTGTTCATATAAGTGTTAGTATCTTAGATAACGAATTTCAAGATGTTTCAATGAGTTTTGAGCTTTATAAGTCACTGATTACAATAAGTAGTGCGTGTTGAAATTTTATGTGTTGAGTACAAAATTTACATGAAATTTCTATACTAATTGACAATGATTTTTATTAAAATAAAATATGGCAATACACTTGCATGTGTAAGTGTTATGCCCATTTAATTTTGTAGCAGTCTGAATTCATTTGCATTATTAGAAAAATCAAGACTTTACATAGTAAAAAAAAAAGGGCAAAACTTTCTACAACTTCAATTTTGATTATATATGAAAAAAATATTTTTATATTTGAAAAAAAATAATATTGTATTGATATGTAGATTGGTACTCTAAAATGTTTTCGGGGCTTTCTAAAAAATAAAAGTATAAAAAAAGATATGAGGGAAGTTCACCTTGTTTAAGCTTTATTCATGTTGTTAATATTTTTCTTTAAAAAAAACACTTGTTAAAAAATGATCATTGATCCTTTATGTGAGAAAATTTCACTTAAATGACATCGACAATTTGTTTACTTTCTGATTTTAAAATTTTAAATGACTTATGTAGTCGTTTTGCTTTTGAATGATTGTTTTGGTATTTACATATCATGATGACTTGATTGTTGACGCGCCTAAAGAAATTCTAAGAGTTACATTTTGCAAGTTGTATTGTGTGAATAAATAGTTGTGATTCAATTTTATGACAACTAAATCATAATTGTAATCCTTCCAATGATACACCTTACTCATTCTGGTGCCTTTTGATGTGATTGCATTGGGTAAGATTTCGAGGTAAAAAAAATTTGTTACCAAAATGTTTTTTGCAATAATCCTCAAGAATGAAGTATATTTTTTTAGATGAATGATATGATTCTAATTGTGTATAAAAAATACTATTTTCTTAGAGATTGAACATCTTTAGTTGGCAAGAATATGCAGAGAATATATTAGGAAATAATATTAAAGTCAAATCAAAGGAATACGTTTGCTATTTTGTGTTCACCGTTAGAGTATATATAAAATTTCTCTATTTTATTTTGGTTGTTCAGATTTTAAATGTTGTCTAGAATCTTGTATTTGGTGCTGTAATTGAATTATTTGCATGTCATATTTTACTTATTTGACTTTTATCTGCTATCGTATTTTTGGATCTTGACTTGTACATGCCTGTTTAAATCCAGCATCATTATTTATACGTTATCTTAGATGTTGCGCTATATAATTTCCAGTGTGGTTTGGGCATCCGGTCATCAGTCAGGTCTATCGTGTTTTTTTTTAACAAGAAAGGGTGTAAGCAAATTTCGAGGATGAAATTTCTTGAAGGATGGGAGATATGTAACATCCCAAAAATTGACTACTATTTAATTTGATAGGAATTAAATTATTAGAATTATTATATTTCAATTTTGAAGTGATTAAAATCTCGTAAGTGACTCAAAAAAGGTTAAATAGATAGTTTGAGTGTTTTAGGCCCAATTTCGCTTAATAGACTTCCTATAATTAGATACCTAACTTCCTATGGATATTTCATAGCCAAATAGAACTTGTTTGAATTCGAGGTATTCATAAGAAATGTATCTCTGTCTCTTAGCTTTCCATAGACACCAAATTCGTCCAAAGTGGATTCTTGTATCTCAAGTTATGGCCAAATTCGTACACACTATTCATTTTCCACGCCGGAACCATTTTTTTTAACTTCTATCCCCGTTTTGACCATCTAAAAGTTCGTTTCATATTTTGTGGTATTCATAAAAGTTGTATAAATTCTTTTATCTTTCCAACGATATAAAATTTATAATTTTTGGATGTATATAATTCAAGATATGTGTGAAATACAGCACCATATGTAGAGTAAGCGGGCTTAGCATGTGTTTTACACGTTTTGGGCTATTGGGGGCTCTATAAATAGAATCTTAATACTCTAAGGGTGCGTTTTCGAACCCTAATTACACCTTTAAACTCAAATGGCTAAGAAGAGAATAAATTCAATGATTAAGAAGAGAGAGTTGTGGAAGAGGGAGTCTTGGAAGAGGAAGATGAGGAACTCTTGGCAAACGTTAGGATTCGCCGTATGAAACACTTAGAGCTATTTGGAGGTCTTCAAGAGGTGAGTAAAAACAACATTTTCTCAACCTTCCATGGTGCAAACGATTTGGGGAACTGAGTTTTTAATTTAAATTACGATTTTTGGAGAGTTTTAAATGCAAGAACCAATAGTTGATCAAATCCTATTTTCTAAATTGGGGGTTTTGTATAAAAACGAAATTAATATTAAATTAAGTGATTATTACTATGAATTATGTGATTATATATGAAATTGGTACGAGTTTATGGTTGATTGATGTGTCTTTATATGTTATATGATGTTATAGTGTTGTCGTGACATGCTTTGTTATGTTATCTGATGTGATAGTGTTGCCGTGACATGCTCTGTTGTGTTATATGATGTTATAGTGTTGCAGTGACATGCTCTTTTACATTATATAATGTTATAGTGTTGTCGTGACATGCTCTGTTATGTTATATGATATTATAGTGTTGCTCTAACATGCTCTATTATGTTATATGAAGTTATAGTGTTCCTCGGCATGACATTATATCATTGTTAATGATACATGGAGTCTGAGAACCCATTTAGAGGTCATCTGGGATGATATATTGTATTATGAATGAGTTGGTCATCACCTTCCGGGATGGGATATCGAATTATTGAAAATATCCACATCTGGGGTGGGATATGAGATACCTCCATCTGGGATGGGGAAGGCAGTTGGACGCCATTGTATGGATATGAACTTGATGAGCCTCTGTTTGACTGGTTTTATAACTAGTAAAGACCTTGGCTTTGTGCTTATTTTATATCATTTTTACCCAAATTAGACTTGATTGTCCTTAAGTAGTATTTTGAGTCTGTAAAGTGTTTTTAAGTTAATTTAGTTGATTTAGAGTGAATAAAGTATTTACTTTTATTTTCTGTTTTCAGGTAAATAAAAAGGAATAATTCTGGAGTTTCTCGCCCCGCGAGAATGCTGTTCGCCCCGCGAACCAGAAGGTGACTGTTCCTGAAATTGCAAAACTTTCTGTCTCGCCCCGCGAATACTGGACTCGCCTCGCGAGTAATGCTACCTTGGAAAAGTCAGAGACGATCACGGTTTGGGCATGTTGGAGGTCACGGGCGTTACAGTTGGGAATTTGAAGAGTTCGCCTCGCGAAGATATGCTCGCCTCGCGAGAAGATCAAGAGTTGCAGACCTTTCGCATAATTCGCCTCGCGAGTAGTGCTTCGCCTCGCGAGGACTTGGATTCCAGAAACGTGTATATAAGTAGTCTTAGGCAGAACTGAAGAGGGGGTCAGAATTAGCCAGTTTTGGCTAGTTTCTGAGCTGGTTTTTATTCTTTTGTTTTATTTTAGTTTAGATAGTTGTTTTACTTTTGTAATGGAGAACTAGTCTCCTATATTAATCTACTGTGATTGGTTTCTGTTATGATTTGAGGTTTCTTGTATTTCCTGTTTCAATTGCTTTTCTCTTTTCAATGCAATGCTTTATATTTCTGTTTGCTTAATTCAGGAGTATATTGTGTTGTGTTGGTTTATCTCGGTGATATCATGTTCCTATATATAATCGCGTTTGCTTAATTCGCGTGTGTTCGTTTCGTGTTCGCTTAGTTCACGAAGGGCTTAACCCCGTTTGCTTAATTCGGGAATAGGGACATATATCTGTAGTAGTGGTTTCGCTTGTAAATTGTTGCTACAACCGGGAGGGGATTAGAATCTGCTTAGGGCTAGGAATTTGCATGAACCGATGATAGTCGGGAAACCAAAAGCAGTAGGTTAATCGCTTTAGCTTATTTGGTAAATGCTCTATTTTCTTGCTTTGTTTTCTGTTTTGCTTCTTTAATTTAGTTTCCAATCTTAAAACCCCCAATTCTAACTTTTTCTAACTTTTTCTGTTAATAATAACAACACCTAAAGAGTCCTTGAGAGACGATCCGAGTTGTCGCACTATACTGCATTATTTTATAATCGCTCGTTCTTTTTGGCGCGTGGCGGCAGCGCGGTCAGAACTCATAGACTTTAGCGGTTATGGGATTCACACCGGTTCTGGTAAACAAAGAGTCAAGTCAAGTGATTTTGGGAATCACCGCGTCGTGTTCTTGGAGTTGTATTGCATAGAATATGCATGATAGATATGATTAAAAGCTTGAGATGTGAATGTTTTGACTACTGAGTTATTCTTTTAATTATATGTGATTTGAAACAACTTTTTCTTATTTTAAAGGGATTATTATGTATATAATTTTGGCGGGCACCATGGTTTCGATTACCGCGCCAGCTGAGAACAACACTATTTTGTGAACCTTTTTGTTAAATTGTTTTTATTCATTGGGATTATAAATCTCATTAAAAGTGTTGTTTTGGGAGCAATGAGACGTCGCTTTTGAGACTGGGGAGGCTTGAAGACTCAGTACTTGATTTTATATATTTATTATATTTGGTTAGTATTATATGTTCAATAAGGAGCAATTTGTGGCTAGGACCATATTATTATATTTTTATTGTTGGGTTATTTTTAGTAGACGTCCGAGTTTTGAGGCAATTAATTTTATTTATGTAAGGATTATCTTACAAATATTTATTTTAAAATTATTGAGGTATTTTCAAATATATATAATTTGTGGAAATTTTATTGGAGTTTTATGCCTTATTAAATGTTTTGAAGAATTTTATTACATTTTTTTGTTGTGTTACTAATGTAATGAAGGGCGTTACATGCCTCCCAGTGAACTCCACATGAGTGTTTGGACAAAAAACGGAAATCAACTCCTTACAAGACATAATAAAAGTACCAAAATCAGACAAATCTCTACAAGACAAAGTCATACTATCAACCACTATCTTGGAGTCTAGCTCAAAAATCACTTTATCTCTTTGTATCTCTTTCATCCAGTTAATGGCAAAATAAAGGTCAACCACCTCCCCCAAATGAATGTCCGTAATAGGCTTGAACCTATGAGTCTTTGCTCCCAGGAAATTGGCAAGTTCATCTCTCAAACACATACCAATGTCAACCTGGTTGTTGTTAGGGAAAAAGGAAGCATCAATGTTGCATTTGACAAAACCAAGTGGTGGTTTGCACCAAAGCTCCTGGGCTGCATTACCATTGGGACTTGAAGTATGGCTACCCCTTATCTCACGAGCTTTAACCCATTCATACAAAAGGTTACTGCCCCTGAACCAAATTGCACTAGAATCCTCCTCAACACCTTCCCTAATCTTCAAGTTGCGGCTCCTCCAAATACTCCAGAGAGTCATGGCCCAATTTTTACACTCCTGGGAGAAAGATGCTCCAGAACCAGAAAAAATAGCTCCCTAAAACTGTTAGCAATTGGAAAAAAACTGGAAAGAACCTCCCATAAATTTGCTTTCCTCCACACCGCTTCAACCTTAGAACAAGAGAGGAGAATATGCCAACTATTTTCGGAGTTTGTCTTACACCAAGGACATAAAACCTCACAATGAACACCCCGAGAATTTAACTTGGATCTAGTTGGGAGACAATCGCGAGCAGCCCTCCATAAGAATTTTTTTACTTTCGGAGGCACACAAATATTCCACAACTTTTTCCAGTTTCCGGTTTCCTTCAAGTGTTCCAAATCTACCAATTCCTCTATACACAGCCTATATGCTGAACGAACCGAGTAAATACCACGATGTTCAGGCCACCACAAAAGGCCATCTTCCTTTACTGCACGATACAAAGGGGTTTGGATTACAACTTAGGCAGCATCTGGAGTCGTCAAACTCCGAACCAATTCTTCGTCTCATCTCTTTTGGCTACTCACCCAAATATGGGCCACGCACAAATCCCAGGCAGCGAAGTCAGGATACACTGTTGCAGGAATTGATCAATCACAAGTCCAGCCATGAGACCAAACTTTAATCTCCTGGCCCATTCCAATTTTCCACTTCAGGCCTGCTCGCAAGACCGTTTTGCCTTCACAAAGACTGCGGCAAACAAAGCTTGCAATATTGCCAATTTTTGCTTCAAGGAAATCACAATGTGGAAAGTATTTAGCTTTGAAAAGTTTCACAACAAGTGTACCCGGCTGAGAAATAATTCTCCACCCTTGCTTGCCTAGAAGCGCCACATTGAAAGCATGGAGATTCCTAAAGCCCATACCACCATCAAGCTTGTGCATGGACAATTTATCCCACGAGAGCCACTTTATACCTCTATTGCGGTCTCCTCCACTACCCCACCAGAAGGAGTTCATTATCTTCTCAATCTCATCCCCTAGAGATGGAGGAATAAGAAAAATACTCATAAAATAAGTTGGGGTAGATTGAAGAACAGATTTTATCATAACTTCCTTACCGGCTTATGAAAGTGATCTACCACCCCAAGAATTAGCTTTCCTCCACACTAGGTCTTTGATAAAGCTAAACATGGCTATTTTGCTCCTACCAATCATAGAGGGAAGTCCCAAATATTTCCCCGTGCCCAAACACACCTGGACACCTAAGAGAGAAGCAATAAAATCACGCACTCCCGCCTCAGTATTTCTGCTATAGAAAATTTCAGATTTCTGAAAATTAATTACCTGGCCCGAAGCTGCTTCATAGGTAGAAAGAATCTCCTTCAAAATAACTGCCTCACTTTCTTTATCCTTGAAGAACAAAAAACAATCATCTGCAAATAAAAGGTGGGAGATAATGGGAGCACCTCTACAAATCTTTAATCCATGCAGATCATCTCTACGCTTCGCCTGATTAATAAGAGCAGTTAAACCTTCCGAGCACAAGATAAATAAATATGGGGAAAGAGGATACCCTTGCCAAAGACCTCTGCCTGGAATAATAGGACCAACAGGTTCTTGATTGACCAACACTGAGTAGTTCACAGTTTCCACACAGAGCATAATCCACCCAATCCATTTATCATCAAAACCCATTTTTTCCATAACCGCATGATGAGTGTGATTCCACCTCATCTTTGTCTATCATTTTGCATGCATTTTCATGTAGTTTAGGCATATTTTTATTAGATTTTAGGTTAATTTTCCTTTGGAACGGGTAAGGCGGTTTTCGTGTGTTGTTTTGCATATATCAAGGGTAAATTGCTCAAGATCAACCATGATGAAGTTTGGATGAAGATGGAGCTTTAAAACTGAAGAAAATGAGCCAAACAGAGCCCATCACGGCCTAGCCGTGATGCCCATCACGGCCATGATCGAGCAAAACTGAAAAAGAAGAAAGGTGAAGTCGAGTCCGTCACGGCCTGGCCGTGATAGCCATCACGGCCGTGACCCAAAACCACCACAAGTCGGAGCACATCACGGCCCGTACCGTGAAATTCTTCACGGCCATAACAGAGGGCTCGCGTCGCGAGCATCATTCTCGCCTCGCGAGAGACCGGATTCTGCATTGCAACCAGAAGCAGAGACCGTCACGGCCTGGCCGTGATGGCCATCACGGCCGTGACGCGCATTACTTGGACCTGAAGAAACCGAAATAGATCAGATTTTGAGTTGGTTTGGGACTCTAACTTCCCCATTTCTATAAATATGGACCAAGGCATCAGATACAGAGACACATCACACATTGGGGCTACTACTCTAGGCATAGATTTAGGATCTCTTCTCCTCTTCTCCTCTCTTCTCTTTTCTGATTTTCATTATGTTGTCAACCCAGCTTGTCATCTCCATGGCAAGACTGGAGTAGTAGTTTGTTTCTAGGGATTAGGGCTCTGCCCGAGGTTTGTAAATGATGTTAATTTGATGTTGAAACCATTGTTGATTTCATAATTGTTTTAGATCTGATTTCTAGTGTGTTAATCACTCATAAATTTCGGCAACCGTTTATTTACGTGACATAGACGTTCTAAGGAGGAACCTAACGGTGAACTTAGGATTTCTAGGGTGATTCACTCGTAAAGCCCGGCAGCCACTGGTTTGTGAGATGTGAATGATCCAAGGAGGAACCTAGCGGTGAACTTAGGTTATTTGCATGACCGAGACATTTCAAGGAGGAACCTAACGGTGAACTTGGGTGTCGGACCTATAGAAGTCAGACTTGGGACTGAAATCACGAGAGTTAGAAGCCGTCCCTCGAGGAGCAACGAGTTGTCACGGAACGCAAAGGGTCCAATCTGGGATCGACTACCACGAGAGTAGGGGTCGGGTCAATTGGGCACGGCTTTTGTAACCCGAGAGGGAGCTTAAGCTATCAGAGGATAAACTCGCCTTCAAGGCAATTTCGGTAATCAACAAAGGTAAATCAGATTAGCAACATAAACATCCTCAAAGGTAACCCAAATCCCTAGGAATCCGTTTAAATCGAAAATCCCAAAAACATTTGTTTTCTGCTCATCTATCTTTTAAATTTCAAATTCAAATCTTTTTTTCAAAACCCTCTTTAAAACTGTCCAGATATAATCGATTCGAAAACCGATTGCGATTCGAGAACACAGTCTCTGTGGGTTCGATATCTTTTATTACTTGTCGGCAGTCCGGTACACTTGCCGGATTCGCACGCGCGCGTCGACGAACGCGACATCAAGTTTTTGGCGCCGTTGCCGGGGACTGTGCCTTTTCGAATTTCAATTAGTTTTTAAATTGATTTTCTGGACCCTTTTCTTTTTATTTGATTTTTGTTTCTGAAATATTAAAAAAAATCAAAAAAAAAAAATAATCAAAAATTTCTTTTCCTTCTATTGTATCCATCTCTCTGTGTGTTATATGCAAAGATCCCTAAGTCTTGGGAGCCTTAGTGAGATTGATCCGGAGATCGAGAGGACCTTCCACAGACGTAGAAGACTACAAAGAGAGGGAGAAAGGTTGAGTCCCGTTCCACTCATGGCGAATCTACCGGAAACAAAACCTTTGAAGGACTACGCAGCCCCAAATGCGAGAGGCTTGCGAACTGGGATTGCAAGGCCAGAGATTGAGGCGGAAAACTATACCATACCGCCCATGTTGATCAACATGATTAGGCAACATCAATTCGGAGGATTGCCTTCGGAGGACCCGACCGATCACATAGAGACATTTTTAGAGTTCACCGATGCAATCAGGATTCATGGAGCCTCGGTCGATGTTGTGCGTTTGAGATTGTTCCCCTCATCTCTCACTGGAAAGGCGAAGGCCTGGCTTAAGCAAATCCCCGCTAACACTTTGACCACTTGGGACCAACTGGAGCAGGCGTTCTTGGAGAAATTCTTCCCTCCATCCAAGACGGCCTACTTAAGGACCCAGATCACCGGCTTCTTCCAGAAAGACGGAGAATCATTATCAGAAGCTTGGGATCGATACAAGGGACTGCTGGAGTCGTGCCCACATCACGGACTCGAGAGGTGGTTAATAGTGCACACCTTCTATAACGGATTGGATTACTCTTCGAAGGTGTCACTAGATTCTACAGCCGGTGGAGCGTTTATGAATAGGCCTCTCACTGAGGCATTCAACATTATCGAGAATGTCGCCACCAACTACCACCAATGGGGATCCGAAAGAGGTAATAACCCGAACAAGATTTCGGGGGGTAAGTTTGAAGTAAGTAGCATTGATCTGATTATTTCTAAATTTGACTCACTAAATAAACGATTAGATAAGATTGAAAGAGCTAATGTGAGTGCAATAGGTGCTACTAACACTATTTGTGAGATTTGTGGAATGCAGGGACATGACATGATGGGATGCCCACATGGATCAGGCGCTTCGGGTGAGCAAGTGAACTCTTGTAACAACTATTACGATACGAACCCGAAGCTGCCCAACTATGCTCCCCCAAATCCCTACAACCAAAGAAGGAACAACCCTTACCTCTCCTACGGAAACTACAGCAACACGCTCAACCATGAGTTCCAAGAGAGTCAAGGTAATAAGAGAGCTGCACCGGGGTATCCTCAGGTTCAAAAATCTAAGCTCGAGTCTTTCATGGAAAACTTTGTTGCCACTCAAGCTCAGCAGAATGAGGCAATAAAGGAGCTAGCATCTAAGGTAGACCACTTAGCCACTCATAGCAAGATGCTAGAAACCCAGATTGCCCAACAAGCCGGCACGTACTCGAGACCCAAGGATACATTCCCGGGGCAACCCGAAGCAAATCCCAATGAGCATTGCAATGTCATACACTTAAGGGATGATAAGCTTGGGGTGGGGGTAGCTGAAATGGAGGTGGAACCGGAGGAGGACACGAGCGAAAAAGAAGAGCCAGAACCGAAGTATGTCCCTCCACCACCGTACCAACCCCCGATACCTTTCCCAGAAAGGTTGGTCAGGAAAAAGCAAGTAGATGTAGAGATTAAAATGCCTACTAAACTGAAGGATCCAGGTAGTTTCTCTATCGCTTGCTCGATTGAAAAAGTGCAAATAGACCGAGCCTTGTGTGACTTAGGGGCTAGTGCGAGCTTGATGCCCCTCACTATCATGGAAAGGTTGGAAAGTAAAGAGTTGAGACCGTTCAAATTCTCCTTACAATTTGCGGACGGCTCAACTAGGACTCCTCTAGGCATACTAGAGAATGTCCCTGTGAAGGTAGGGAAATTCTTCATCCCTACCGACTTCCTGGTATTGGATATGAAAGGGGATTCTAAATTCCCCATCATTTTAGGTAGGCCATTCTTGGCAACCGCTGGAGCAGTAATAGACGTAAGGAATGGTAAACTCTCTCTAAGTGTAGAGGAAGGTAGGGTAAATTTTCAGTTGATTAACTCTTGTAACAACCCTCCTCTTGAGAGCCATGTGTGCAGAATTGATGTAAAAACTCCAGCGGTAGAGAAAGAACTCAGCATGGAAGCAACCCCAAAGATACGCATGGTTGAAGATGCACCCAGTGGTGAAGTCGGGATTGCTGTCCATGCAGAAACAAAACTTCCGCCGGGAGGAAGGAAGGCTAGGAAGCTCCGAGAGAAAAGAGCGAAGTGGAAGCATTATTGGCCGTATGAGCAGAAACGGCTATTTGAAGGAGCTCCATGGAAGAAAAGTGTTCCTGCACTTCTACGCCCAGCCGACCCCGGTTGATTGGAGGAAGTATGGTCAAGCTTAAGACCATAAATAAGCGCTTCTTGGGAGGCAACCCAAGTTTTCTTTCCCTTTTTCCTTTTGTTTTTGATTTAACCTCTTGAATAATTTGAGAAGATCAAGAGGGAAACATATTATTAATAGGTTTGTCTAGTGTTTTCAGGTTGAGAAAGAGAAGAAGAACAGAGAAAAATAAAGTCAGAGGCCCACGGCCGTGATAAGCTATACAAGAGCACAGAAAGGAACACGGCCCAGCCGTGACAACCATCACGGGCGTGATGAGTAGGATGCCGAGGTCAGAGAGCATCACGGCCTAGCCGTGATGTAGATCACGGCCGTGACAGGGAAACTCCTGAGGACCATAAACGATCACGGCCTAGCCGTGATGAGCCTCACGGCCGTGATAAAATTTCTACCCAAGTTTTGACTGGAATGTGAGCCAACACCCGCCACCGATTTGGTAAGTTGTTCCATTTTTCTCCTCTCTCTGACTTGATTATTTACATTGGAGACAATGTAAGTAATCAAGCTTGGGGTAGGGGTATTTGTATTTATTTTTGCATTTGCATTGTTGCATTCATATTGCATTCGCATAGGCATAGATTGGTATGATCACATTCTCTAGATTGCCCCTCACTTAGAACATGCATCCGATTGTGAGAACTTGGAGCCAAATGAATTGAGATAGTGAATTTCGAACCCAATTTTTCATTATTCTTGTGATATGGCTAAAAAATAAAAATTCTTGAGATAGTCATTTGATAGTTGATAATTAGCATGTGGTTCCTTAAATTTGTGTACCTCGCTGATTTTTGAACTACTAAATGTAAGATTTTGAGCCAAAAGGGGTATTCACTAAATCTACCCCATTTCTTGTGATAGAGTGATTTAATTCCTCATGGACTGTATTTTCTAGAACTTGACTTGAAACCATTTCAAAACTTAAAAATTTCTGAAAACATTTTTGAATATGATTGAGGCACTAGGTATTTTTCCGGCCTCCCGAGCTTTGAATGATAAATGCTACCCCTTAGTTGCCCAATTTTGAGCCTAAAAGAAAAAAAAATACTTTTCTTGGTACCATGAATTAATTTGATAAATAATGCTTGGTATGGCACCTTTTAAAGTATTACAAAAAGGGCAAAATGGTAGTTGGAAAAAGAATGGGATGAAAATATTTCTCTTGAGCTAAAAAGCTCCCCTTCTCCAAACAAATAAAAATGAAATAAACAGGAAAAAAAAATGGAGAAGGGGATGACAAAGAAAGTGAGAAATGAAAAGAAAAAGAAAAAGAAAAAAAAATAATAGAAGGAAGAAAGGTGGAAAAGTAAATCAAAGTCCCCTAAAAGGTATTTTAGAAGGTGTCATACTTTGTAATGTTTGATAATCTGTCTAGCCTTCTTGAAATTCCCTTTCTTTGATTTTCCCACCTAACAATAAATCCCATGGCCACATTACAACCAAAGGAAAAGACCTCTTGATTCTTAAGTGTTTTCATTAATAAAGTGGAGATTTGATTAATAGTCAAGCCTATGGTAAAATACTTTCCTTGAGGAAATGGAGTGAATTGTCATAAACCCTAAAACACTTGAGTGAGGTGAGATGAGTGCCCAAATCAGTGAGGACATGAACTTGAAAAAAACCTAAGCTTCTAATTGGACTAGAAATTGATTATCTCTTGAATGCTTATTAAAAATGCCTATTACTTGGATTAGCTTCTAGGGTTTTGGTTCACTATCCATGCTTTGAATGATTTATATCTTATGGCCTGAGTAATTGCTTGAGGACAAGCAAAGTTTTAAGCTTGGGGTGATTTGATGAGTGTGATTCCACCTCATCTTTGTCTATCATTTTGCATGCATTTTCATGTAGTTTAGGCATATTTTTATTAGATTTTAGGTTAATTTTCCTTTGGAACGGGTAAGGCGGTTTTCGTGTGTTGTTTTGCAGATATCAAGGGTAAATTGCTCAAGATCAACCATGATGAAGTTTGGATGAAGATGGAGCTTTAAAACTGAAGAAAATGAAAATGAGCCCAACAGAGCCGTGATGCCCATCACAGCCGTGATGCCCATCACTAGCCGTGATGCCCATCACGCCATGATCGAGCAAAACTGAAAAAGAAGAAAGGTCAAGTCGAGTCGTCACACGGCCTGGCCGTGATAGCCATCACGGCCGTGACCCAAAACCACCACAAGTCAGAGCACATCACGGCCCAGCCGTGAAATTCTTCACGGCCATAACAGAGGGCTCGCGTCGCGAGCATCATTCTCGCCTCGCGAGAGACCGGATTCTGCATTGCAACCAGAAGCAGAGACCGTCACGGCCTGGCCGTGATGGCCATCACGGCCGTGACGCGCATTACTTGGACCTGAAGAAACCGAAATAGATCAGATTTTGAGTTGGTTTGGGACTCTAACTTCCCCATTTCTATAAATATGGACCAAGGCATCAGATACAGAGACACATCACACATTGGGGCTACTACTCTAGGCATAGATTTAGGATCTCTTCTCCTCTTCTCCTCTCTTCTCTTTTCTGATTTTCATTATGTTGTCAACCCAGCTTGTCATCTCCATGGCAAGACTGGAGTAGTAGTTTGTTTCTAGGGATTAGGGCTCTGCCCGAGGTTTGTAAATGATGTTAATTTGATGTTGAAACCATTGTTGATTTCATAATTGTTTTAGATATGATTTCTAGTGTGTTAATCACTCATAAATTTAGGCAACCGTTTATTTACGTGACATAGACGTTCTAAGGAGGAACCTAACGGTGAACTTAGGATTTCTAGGGTGATTCACTCGTAAAGCCCGGCAGCCACTGGTTTGTGAGATGTGAATGATCCAAGGAGGAACCTAGCGGTGAACTTAGGTTATTTGCATGACCGAGACATTTCAAGGAGGAACCTAACGATGAACTTGGGTGTCGGACCTATAGAAGTCAGACTTGGGACTGAAATCACGAGAGTTAGAAGCCGTCCCTCGAGGAGCAACGAGTTGTCACGGAACGCAAAGGGTCCAATCTGGGATCGACTACCACGAGAGTAGGGGTCGGGTCAATTGGGCACGGCTTTTGTAACCCGAGAAGGAGCTTAAGCTATCAGAGGATAAACTCGCCTTCAAGGCAATTTCGGTAATCAACAAAGGTAAATCAGATTAGCAACATAAACATCCTCAAAGGTAACCCAAATCCCTAGGAATCCGTTTAAATCGAAAATCCCAAAAACATTTGTTTTCTGCTCATCTATCTTTTAAATTTCAAATTCAAATCTTTTTTTCAAAACCCTCTTTAAAACTGTCCAGATATAATCGATTCGAAAACCGATTGCGATTCAAGAACACAGTCTCTGTGGGTTCGATATCTTTTATTACTTGTCGGCAGTCCGGTACACTTGCCGGATTCGCACGCGCGCGTCAACGAACGCGACATCACCGCACGCAAATAATCCCAGTCAACCCGATTGTAGGCTTTACTCATGTCAATATTCAACGCCACATCCCCTTTTTTACCTTTTGTCTTGCTCTTCAGATAATGGATGATTTCAATTGCCGTCATAGCATTATCAAGAATAGACCTTCCTGGTACAAAAGCGGACTGGACAATAGAAACACAATTATGAAGAACAAACTTAAGTCTATTAGCCCGGAATTTTGAGAGAATTTTGTAAATAGCATTGCATAAATATATTGGCCGCCAATCTCTCATCGACTCCGGGTTATCATTCTTCAGGATAAGGGCAATATTTGTATCATTAATAGAGGCCGGGAAAGAACCTCTATCAAGCTAGCAACAACAAGCATAAAAAATTTCATTACCACAGAGCTCCTAAGTTTTTTTTATAAAAAGCTGGGTTTAGTCCATCAAGACCCGGAGACTTATCATCCCCCATCTGACTAAGAGCTTCAAAAAATTCCAACCGAGAAAATGAACGGGTCAACATCACATTATCCTCATATGAAACGCAAGGCACAAGGTTACTTGTAACATGAGCATGAATACCGTTTCTATGAAGGAATAAATCATCAAAGAAATTTTTGGCAATACCTTTGATAAGATCTGGGTCCTCAGCGAACACATTCCCATCATCCTGCAGCTTCAAAATTTTATTCACCTTGGCTCTGGAAGTTGCTGACACATGGAAGAAACGAGTATTTAAATCACCATCCTTGAGCCAAAAAGCTTTAGCTCTCTGCCTCCAAAAACAATCCTCCTGAACCAAGAGCTTTACCATTCGGTCCTTGGTAGTTAAAAAATTACGGATACCCTCTTCATCCCTTCTGCCCTGTAACGCTTCCAATAAGGCACAACACTCATCAATATTCTTCTTGAATTTTTGCCGCAAACTCTTGCTCCAATTTTGAAGGCTCTCAACACACCCATGGAGCTTCGATAAAATATCACCCTCTATGCCACCAAACCACCCCCTCCTCACAATATACATGAAGTCGTACTCAGCTAACCATGAATTCTCAAAGCGGAATTTTCTGCGATTAGTAACTTAAGAAGCTGGTTCACTATGGAGAATAATGGGAGTATGATATGATATTGAAGCAACCAAATTAATTAATCTGGCTTGGGGAAAAATACTAAGCCAATCCTAATTAGCCATTGCCCTGTCAAGTCTTTCCTCTATAGCACGACCCGTACCCATTCTAGCACTCCAAGTAAAGGGGTACCCTTCCAAATTAATATCAATAAGGCCAGCTGCTTGAACAACTTCCCTAAAGCCATTGAGCAGATAATTTGGGTGATAAACCCAACCACGCTTATCATTGGGAGAGAGTAAATCATTAAAATCACTTATCACACACCAAGGCAAGTTAGAAGATTCAGACAACCTTCTCAAAAGAGCCCATGACTCTCTTCTACGAGCACGATCCGGGTAACCATAGAAACCAGTGCTTCTCCATATTCCCTTCCGGACATCATCAATAATAACATCAATATGATGGAGAGAGAAGCTAGCAGTTTCACACTTCAATGAGTTACGCCACAAGAACTCTACACCACTCGCTCTACCATCTCTATCAACAGTAAAACAACCATCAAAACCAATTTTTCTTCTAACATCTTCAACTTTATTTGCATTAACCAAGGTCTCAAAATCTGGTTTGTGCTTCCGGATGAGGTTCTTTAGAGAGGGAACCGCACTCAGGTGACATAGACAGTTCCAACTGATAATACTCATAACCCCCGATAGCCCTGGCTGTCAGGGCCTGCCGTTATTTTTTTTTTTTTTTGCTTCGAAATTTCCTTCATGCACGTAACTAGGATCCATGCTAGTGTCCATATCCCCACATGAAGACGTTGCCTCCTCCTCCTCCTCCTCCTCCTCCTCCAGGATTTTTGTTATTTTGTGCTTTTTTTCAATCTCCACCTCTCTCTCATCATTAACTCCACCCGACCCCATATCATGGTCCCCACCTTGCTCCTCAATTATTCTCTCCTTTGACTTTGGAAACAGAATCTTCAGATTTTTAAAAATCTCAGCAATCCCCACGCCCCTACTTTCATGCATGCTATTACCACTCATATTTCCCTGCGCATTTTTATTTCCTTCCATGATAACCTGCAACGTTATCATTGTTGGGATAACCTGCGGATTTTGCTCCTTGGTTCGGTTCCACCCATGCAGCCTGATCCTCTTCCCTCAACCACCTTTCACCACCGCTGTCAACAGCCCTCCTTTGCTCCACACTCAAATCCGATCCCCAAGCCCTTCTCCTATCATCATCTTCTAGCTGGAACAACATGTCACAAAAGTCCTCTACATGGCCCAGCATGCCACATAAATAACATAAGGACCCCAACCTTTCGTACTTGAACTGAACTTCTTTTGCTTCTCCACCTGGTTTCTCGATCCGTTTCAACCTCTTCAAGGGCTTTCGAGTGTCAATAAGGACCCGGATCCTCATAAAGGTCTTCAAGAGGTTTGCATTATTCTTAGCATCATACTCAATAAACTCTCGTACGAAATTCCCCAGAAGCTGTCCCACAATCTCAGACATAAAACCTATTGGAACATTGTGGTCCTGAATCCAGAAAGGCACTTTATACAGCTCCACTTGTTGAGGATCCTCCCCTGGTTGTATTGGTCCCGGAATCAAGATATGGCCATCAAAGGACCATGGACCTCCTTTAAGAACTCTCTGAATATCAACTTTATGGCAAAACTGAAACAAGAACCTTCCTCCTTCAATCTCCTTAATCGTTACTTGTTTTCCTAGTCGCCAGACCCCCGCCATTCTTCCCTTCATCGCGTGAACCCTAATGGGTCGACTCGTTAAAAATCTACCCACTAGACAGAGAGCAAGGTCCACGCCCTCTTCCAATTGATCCCCACCCACCGGAACCTCCAAGTCCTCGATCCACTCCATCTTCCAAAGTCAAGCGATCTAGGCTAGAAGATGTCATTGGAATTTTTCAATTCTCCCTCACCCTTCACAGCCATCGGACTTATTTTGTTTAGCAAAAAAACCAAACAGCAAAGCAAACTTCTCATTTGGAGAGAAACTTCTCCCATGGAGAGAAAAAGTTCATGTTTTTTGGTCCTTGATGACCAGGAGTATCCCCTGTTATATTAATATTTATTTTTTTGGTTATTTATTTTAAAGACAAATATTAATATAATAATATTTTTGTTTTGATTGAGTCTTTTATTCATTCAACGGTTGAACCCACATTATTGCTATAACGGTTACATTTTCTACCTAATCATTTGTTCCTCTCTTTTTTTTTGACGCAATGTTCCTGTTTTTATGGCTTTCAGTTTTTTACATGAATAATGATATTTGAAAAAAAAAATAGTATCAAACATTATATAAAAATACTTATCTCTATTTATTTATTATTTTCTTCTCTTATTCATGTATTTTATTACTCTCAAAATACTAATAAATTCTTTGATATCCATACAAGATATTCAAATTATGTGTTCAAATATCATTACTTTTCTTATATTGTCCACAATAAATACAGCCGTTGAGGAAGGTCAAAACGGCATGTATATATGTTTTATAAAAGCACTGCACAGGGGAACAAAGTTTAGGGAGATTTCCATAAAAATCAAAAGGATTAAAAGCTTAGATGCACGCTTGATGTTCGGGGTTGAGTTCAAAGCTGAATTTGAAAAAGTTTGGTTCGGTGGAAATTTTGCATGTATCTCATTTGGAGATAAGAAAGAAGTGACTACTCCATAAGCTTTAAAAAAAAAAAAATTAAGCTGTGAAATTATGTGTGTTTTGTATTCCCCTAAGCATCAAAATAGTTTTTTTTTAATAAGTCAAATATTATATTAAATAACTGCATAACTAACCAACAAGCATTAGGTGTGCCAATTAGGGAGCTGGCATAGAAACGTACAAAGAGGACTGCTAAAATCAAGTTATAGCAGCAACCCAGTCAAACATCACAACAAATATGTGTCCTTACTATTTCACGTGCAGTGCTAACATGAATTGACTGTTGTATTCTGGAGAGTATTAGCTAGCCTTGAGATTAACTGCACCGAGTAATCTACTTGTGGTTGAGAAATACTCTTAAGCCTAGTGCTTTGCACGCCTCAGCCAAAATCGATAAGTTTATCTTTGCGAGCTTTATTTTATTTAATTGCATATTTAGTTGCTGCTTATTTTCTCTTTTCTCTTTGTTCTTGTGTTAATTCTATGTTAATTATTAATTTTATTATGTTCTTTCTAACATCGCCGTCGGAAGCGGGCAATAATCTCTTGCGGGAGAATGAATGGCACCTGAAGGCGAGAAACTCCCTCCCAACAGAAATTCGCTCCATACGTAATAACTGTGATTCGAATCCCCACCACTTGATTAAGGGACACAAGTCCCTCCACATATGCCAACCTCCGTCGATAGATTAGTTACTTGTAAAATAAAGAAAAGTATAAAAAGAGAAAATAAATGTGTATTCACTTTTTATTAGTTAAAGTGTATTAAAATCTTAATATACTTTAACTATTTAACTGTGAATATATGCTCAATTTCTCCTTTAGTATTTTACTTTCCTACAACCAATCACGTTCACGACTTTAATAGAACAAACGTTCACGACTTTAATAGAACAAACAAAAGTTGATCACTCAAATCTAACTCATGATTTCAATATGATTTAATCTGTACCTCTGCAAGTTGTCTTCAATCCTCCAATCCAAAAGATGTGGATTGCTCCTCCTTTAATTTTAACCATTGATTTATTATTAAAATATAGGAATGGTTGAGATCAACTTTTGGCAACCTGAAAAACCAGTCACCTTTATTCTTCTCTCCATCTCTGTCCCATGAGTTGTTTCTCATAGCAGCCCACCCATCTGAAACGTTGTCACCCACAACTTCCACGCTTCTCACCATTCTATTGCATCTTTATCTTCTCCATTGTTTGAAGTTTATTTGCGGTGAGGAGCAAGGGGTTGAGGCAGCGATGTTTGTAGGGGTTGAGGAGCAAGGGGCCAACGGCGATGCCGGTTGGAGAATTCTTTATAGGTGGAACCTTATTCTTTGTCTCCAGTGAAGACACAGAGTGAGGGCAATGTCTTCATCTCCAACCTCCTCCGATGAAGACACAGTAGGGGGTTTGGAGATTGAGGTTTGAGTTTGGGGCTGAGATGGGAGGGGTTGATGATGTTGACGATGGAGGGAGAGAAGCTGATCAGTGTATGGTTGTAAGGTTCAACAACATTTCGATTGGTGGCGCCGCTGTCGGAGTTTGAGAATCCATATGGTATTACTTCTGAGAATGAGATTGAAATCTGTATTTTTGGATTATTATTGAATTAAAATTAAAATTAAAGTATGAGATGTATCACCCAAACTATCTTGGATTATTATTAAACTGTTAAAATCAAATATTGACATTTGGTGAAGAGGTTGAAGATGAAACAAACAAAACTTGAGATTTTTGAAGGAATTGGTTTTTTTCCATGGCAAAAAACAGCAATGGAACCTTAATTTTTCAAAGCAAATTGCCTAAGTCTTTGATTCTTTTACTGCATGCGATGTAGTAAAGCTCTGCTAGGGTTTTGTGCTTTCTTGTGTCACAAGGCTGCTTCACCCATGGCAGTTTTCTCAAACTGCCCATGGGATCTTCTCTTCCCCGAGTCTTTTGCCATTTCTCCTAGACCCCTCCCTAATTCTTCTTCATCTCGTCCATCTTCTTCACCCATGCAAACCAAATCTTTTGCCCAAGCCCTAACAAATTCTTGTGTGGTCCCCTTGAGTCAGTTGCCAAAACCCTGTGTTAAAGCTGATGAATTGACAACCAAGATTCCGGAGAATGAATATTTAGCAGGTCTGGAGGGATGCAAAAACCATTTACATGGTCGCCTGTTATTGTCCAAAGGCAACTCTCCATTGAAGTTGGCTGACTTGCGTCAGAAGTTACTATCTTTATGGAAAGATATCAGCCCCTGGCATCTTATTTCTCTTAGCAAAGGGTTCTATGAATTTTCCTTCTCTTCTTTAGAAGATATGCGTCGCGTTCTTGCAGTAGGTCTTTGGAACCTTGGTCCAGGAAGCTTGAGAGTGTTCTCATGGACTAAAGATTTCAACCCTTACTTCCTAAAGCAATCCTACGCTCAGGTTTGGGTTAGATTTTACGGAGTGCCGCAAGAGTATTGGAGGTCGAAAATTCTATTTGCCATTGCTAGTGGATTGGGGGTCCCAATATGCTTGGATGAGGCTACAAGTAAGAGGTCTTTTGGTCACTTTGCTAGGGTCTTGATTGATCTTGATTTAAAAGCTAAGCTTAGAGAGAAAATTCTGGTTGAAAGGGAGTATTTTGCCTTTTTTTCTTATATAGAATATGAGAAGTTGCCTGAGTTTTGTACATCATGCCAATCTATAGGGCATTCTTTGGGAACCTGTATCAAATCTGAAGGAAATTCTGAAAAGAAAGTGACCCAAGTCTCGAGGCCTAATCCAAGAAAGGTTTATGTCCCCAAACCAACGGTTTTCAAGGCTTTGGTGGGGACAGATTTGGTTGCTGAGGAAACTGAGGCCAATGATCAACATGTTACAAAACAGGCAGTTATTCATTCAGAGGCCCAAGAGAAAGACAGAATCACTGTGCTTATGAACAAAGGAAAAGGGATATTAATTGATGTCTCAGTCCCTGGTACTATGCACCCTGACAAGGGTGAATGCAGTAAGGGAGGTCAGGATGTGTTTATCACTAATGATGGTTTTATTGTGGAGGATGTTCCCCTCGAAAGGGAGAATAACTCAAACTTCTTGCCTAGGAATGTTCCTTATGTGATATAGGAGATATCTAATTTGGATCATATAATTCATACTCCTCTTGAAAAGGTTCAATCTGTAGATTCTGCCTCCGAGGCTGAAGTAGCAAGCTCAGTTCAAGCTGTATCAGAAAATGCTCTTCCTGCTGATGCTGTCTCTCCATCAATTGTTCCCAATTATGTATCCTCTGGCATTAACTCGGGTAATTATGGTTCTCATAAAGTTTCGGTTATAAAGTCATCTTCAATAGAATCCTTGATAAATGACTCTTTCCAGACCCCCTAGCTGCCAAACTCCAACCATGAATAGTCATCCCGTAGAGAATTTGAATTTTGTTCCAAATTCAACTTCTGTCAAGAAAGGACAGCAGTCTGTGATCAATGAAGTTGCTGCTCATGATTTAAAAGTGGTTGGGAGACTCTGGGGAGATGATGTTGATGATCGAGAAGCTTCCCCCACCCCTGCAGATAATTTGGATGCAAACTACACTAAAGTTCAGTCCAAGTCTCAAAAAAAGAAACAAAGAAGATCTAGAAGGCAAGCACAAAGAATGTCTCAGTATCAAGCCCAATATGGGACATATTCTGTTTCTCTGGAATTTTAATGAAGGTGTTCTATTGGAATGCTAGGGGAATTGGAAATCCTAGTACTAGGCCGGTTCTGTCCAAATTTTGTATAGAACACAAACCTGATCTGGTCTTTTTGTCAGAACCAAAGATTGTTATAGACAACTTTCCAGTGAACTTCTGGAAAAGACTAAATCTTAAAGTTTTTGCAGTCAACAATAGGGACCCGCTGATTCCAAACTTGTGGGGGATTTGTGCTCCCAACCTGTCCCCCACTGTTCTTGCAACATCCCAGCAGCATATTTATGTGTCATTGAATCATAACTCTCAAGTTATTTATTTCTGCAGTATATGCTTCAACTTCTCAGACTGAAAGAATGAGTCTTTGGATGGAGTTGGCTTCTTTACAGCAAGCTTTTCAGGGTCCTTGGTGTTTCATAGGAGACTTTAATGCTGTCCTTGGGGCCCAAGAGAAGAGGGGAGGTAGACTTCCTTCCACTACCTCTTGTGAGGAATTTAAAACATGGTCTGACTCGTGAAACTTAACTCATATTGTTACCCGAGGGGCTGCTTTCACATGGTCCAATATGAGAGGTATCAGGGATCATACAGAACTCAGATTAGACAGATCTGTTTGTAATGATGAATGGTTAGCTGCCTGGGATAATGTTGCATGTTGCACTCTTGACAGAATCCAATCTGATCATCACCCTATCCTCCTAGTTCTGAAAAAAGGATTTATATCTCAACCGTCATCCTTCAAGTTTCACAATATGTGGACTGATCATGTTGATTGTAGAAGATTGATATCTGAGGTTTGGAAGAGACGCTTTTGGGGCTGTCCCATGTATGTCCCGACTCAGAAACTAAGATGTCTTAAAGCTGAGCTGAAAGTGTGGAACAAGCAGGTTTTTGGCAATGTCCATCTCAAAGTGGAAGAGGCCATGACTAAGTTAGATTCCATTCAAGCTAGGATCGACTCCCAAGGATACTCAGACTTTTTACATAATTAGGAGGTGGCTGTTCAAATTGATCTTAATCAAGCTCTTTCTTTTCAAGAAGCCTTTTGGAAGGAAAAAGCCAGAATGAGCTGGTATGCAGAATGAGATAGAAACACAGCTTTCTTTCATAAGGTCACCAATATTAGAAACTCTACAAAACAAATGTCTATTCTTAAGGTGGGTAATACGGTTCTGGAAAGGCAATCTGATATAGAAAATCATGTTCTAGAATTTTGCACAAAGTTATATGCTTCTAGCAACTCTTGTGCAGACAATGGCCTCATTGATTCAGTCATCCCTTCCTTAGTGTCATCTCAAGACAACATCATGCTAACAAACATTCCCACTTTGGAAGAGGTCAAGAATGCTGTCTTTTCTCTTGACAGAAACAGTGCTCTTGGCCCTGATGGTTTTGGTGGGAGCTTCTTCCACTCTTATTAGGATATCATTGAACACGAGGTTCACAGTTCTGTAACTCAGATCTTTAAGGAGGGATGGATTTATCCAAATCTCAATTCCAACATATTGGTGCTTATTCCAAAGTCTGATGGTGCTGACAGAATTGAAAACAACAGGCCAATTGCTCTTGCCAACTTCCAATTCAAAGTTACAACCAAAGTTCTGGCAGACAAACTTGCTGTAATTATGCCAAAAGTAATTTCTACTGAACAGCGAGGATTTATTAAGGGAAGACACATTGCTGATTGTGTTTGTGTAGCCTCTGAAGCAGTCAATATGTTAAGCAACCGAAGCTTTGGAGGAAACATAGCTTTGAAGTTAGACATTAAAAAGGCCTTTGATACCTTAGATTGGAGCTTCCTTTTGAAGGTTTTGTCTTCTTTTGGCTTTGATCACAAGTTCTGCTCTTGGATTAATGCCATCCTGTATTCTTCTCATTTGTCTATCTCAGTGAATGGCAATTCAATTGCCTTCTTCACTTGCAAAAGAGGGGTAAGGCAAGGCGACCCCCTCTCCCCCCTCCTTTTTTGCCTTGCAGAAGAATTTCTAAGCAGGGGAATCTCTAAGCTTTTTGAGTCTGGAAGGTTGCTTCCCATGTCCAGCCCAAGAGGTTTTGTGACTCCAAGCCATATTCTCTATGCAGATGACATCATGGTCTTCTGTAAGGGCACAAAAGCTAATATTAGAAACATTATGCAGCTTTTTGAGGATTATGGTCAAGCTTCAGGGCAGATTCTGAGTCTGGATAAGTGTAAATTTTTTGCAGGATCAATGTCTCCTAGAAAGGTAGCTGAAATGAGCTCTTTTCTTGGATTTTCAGTAGGCTCTCTTCCCTTCACCTACCTTGGGGTCCCTTTGTTTAAAGGCAAACCGAAAACGACCTATCTTCAACCCATCATAGACAGAATCAAATGCAAGCTTTCCTCTTGGAAAGGTTATCTTCTCTCAATTATGGGTAGAGTGCAGCTTGTTAACTCTGTGATTCAAGGTATGCTAGTTTACAGTTTTCACATCTACATGTGGCCTGTTTCTCTGCTTAAGCAATTGGATGGTTGGATCAGGAACTTTGTTTGGTCAGGGGACATTCACAAAAGGAAACATGTTACAGTGGCTTGGAAGTCAGTTTGCTCTTCTGTTTCAGATGGTGGACTGGGCATCAGGTCTATCAGAGCAATAAATGAAGCCTCTATGCTGAAACTAAGTTGGGATCTGACCACTTCTGCTGATCAGTGGGCTAGGTTTCTTAGAGCCAGATTTCTCAATAACTACAAGCCTATAGGTCATCATGTCAACTCTTCTATTTGGCCGATTTTAAGGAAGTGGTATCCTGTTGGTTTAAACAACTCCTCTTGGTTAATTGGTGATGGTAAATCTATCAACTTCTGGACAGATAAATGGTTGGATGAACCCTTGGTTTCTATGATGAATATTCCGGAGCATTGGCATCCTTCCCTGCTTGCCTTGGTTAAAGACTTTCTGGTGGATGGAGGTTGGAGCATCCCTGACTGTTTGCAATCTCATTTCCCGAATGTGGTTGACAATATTCACCAAATTCAGATTCCGGTGGAGGATTGTGAAGACATATTGGTGTGGAACAGCTCAACAAATGGAAAGCTCTCCTTCAAAGAAGCCTTCCTGTTCTTGAATCCTGTTAGAAACTCGGCTCCTAAGTTCAAACAGATCTGGTCCAAATCTATTCCTCCTGCTATATCTTTTTTGGTTTGGAGATTTTTTCACCACAAGATGCCAACTGATGAGAACATAAGGTTGAGAGGCAACTCAATGGCTTCCATGTGTAGTTTATGTGGGCTAGAGGAAGAATCAACATCTCACCTTTTCCTATCCTGCTGCTATGCTCAGTCAATGTGGAACTGGTTGGGGTCTTCATTGACCTCCCCTATGGATTCGTCTTCTTTTGAATCTCTGTTTGCTTTTTATCACCAAAGCCATAGCCCTAAACTGAAGGATGTGATCGTGGCTTCCATTATCAATACTATATGGGTGATTTGGTTTGCTAGGAATCAATGTAGATTCCTTAACAAGAATATCAGTCTGGACTATGCTAAAACAATGGTTATTTCTGTTGTTTCTCTTTCGGGCAACATGTCTACTGGCATAATGTTTAACTCGGTTGAGGAGTTTGTCATTCTAAAAATTTCAGGATTGATGGTCATACTCGTAGGGCTCCAAGAATTAAAGAAGTGGTCCGGTTGCCCCTGTTAAGTCTCTAAAATGTTTGATATGCATTTCCCTAAGTTTTGATGAAAACTAAACATTGGTTAATGATTTAATTAACCTTCATATTGGTTGCTAACCTATCTATTGAGTGTGCAGATTAAGAAATAGAATCAGACGTCCAACAAAGTGAAACAAGCAGACGTCCAACAAAGTGTAACAAGCAGACGTCCAACACTGTAGTGTTTGAAGCGCACGTCCAAAACACAAGAGAAAGAAACCCGCGTCCAATAAAA
The DNA here is from genome assembly GCA_030762895.1 of Sophora flavescens. NCBI lineage: Eukaryota > Viridiplantae > Streptophyta > Magnoliopsida > Fabales > Fabaceae > Sophora > Sophora flavescens. Next base: position 40,100,965 of record CM061064.1, read on the forward strand.
ATATCAGAAGGCCGCGTCCACTAAAAGTATCAGAAGGCCGCGTCTACTAAAAACAACAGAAGGCCGCGTCTACTCAAAGTATCAGAAAAACCCGTCCAGTGAGGTATCAAAATTATCCGTCCAATGACGTGGCACTTGGAGCGCATCCATCAAAGTATCAGAATAGCGCGTCCATCAAAGTATCAGAAAAGACCGTCCAGTGAGGTATCAGAAAGGTCCGTCCAATGACATAGCAGATGGAGCTCTTCCATTAAGGAATCAGATGGAGCTCGTCCATTAAGGAATCAGATGAAGCTCGTCCATTAAGGAATCACTTTGAGCTCGTCCATTAAAGTATCAGAACCGCGCGTCCAATAAAGTATCAGAACCGCGCGTCCAATAAAGTATCAGCAATGCGCGTCCAATGACGTGGCAATGGTGCTCGTCCATTAAGGTTAGAATGTTTCCGTCCACCAGAGTAACTGAGACTCTCGTCCACCAGACTAACTGAGGCTCTCGTCCAGTAAAGTAACAGAGGCTCTCGTCCACTAAAGGTGACAGAAGCTCTCGTCCACTAGAGTAACAGAAGCGCTCGTCCACTAGTCTTTGGACTTGCTAAGTCCTTAATATGGAGCTCGTCTACTAGCCCGAATGAAAACTCAAATGACTAGATAGACGTGATTATTTTCAAGATGGAAGCACTTATCTTATGATCGCGAATTCTTTAAGGATTATCAGAATCTTGGTTCAAGAACCCGAAAGAGACTTGAAGCCTTCTCTCCTACTCAGTTTCACGATTATCAAGAAAAGTCAGAAGCTACTCTCTCAAGCAACCTTGGATAATCAGAACCAAAGACCAGTTAAAGAATGCTTCCAACGTGCTTTATTCCTTAGTACCTCTGGTCCTTACACAAAAAGGGAAGTGTACTCAGTAAAGTACAAAAAGCTCTCTGCACAACTTTGATATGGTGTAGCACAATGAATAAAGCCATGATCCTTCATGTTAGAGTACAACCAACGACTCTATTGCATTAATGGCTGCCCAGAATGACTCTATTACATTAATGACTACTCAGAACGACTCTATTGCAATTAATGAAGTTCTGCTTGAAGCCAACATCTGAGGGGATGTCTCTAACGGATCCTAAATGCTTGAAGACCATAAATACAGAAGCCATTGAAGATGAAGGAAGAGAATACACATTGCATTAAAACGCCATTACTCTGAGCATTTATTTCTTCATTCTTTTATTCTTTATTCTTCAATCATTTTGAAGTTATTACGCAGACTTTCCCGAGCCTTACATTTAAACCACTCTCTGAGTGTTAGTGAAAGATCTGCCTGTGAGAAATTGTATTTATTACAAACCCAATCTCTCAAACAAACCAGGGTAAGCCTGAAGAGGCTAGGTGTGCAAATAATACTTGTCTTGAGCCTGAAGAGGCTAGGTGTGCAAATAATACTCGAGTCTGTAACCTTATCAGTTATAGTGGATAAATCTTGGTGCTGCCAAGGACTGGACATAGCTCTTTGATTTGAAGAGTGAACCAGGATAAATCACCGTGTTAATCTCTCTTTCGTAAACTCTTTAATTGCTTTAGTTTTTCTTGCATCTATCAGTAGTGTATTTGCAAAAGTCATCCATCCATCCTGTATTCTTCCACTCGTCCAAATCTAGCTTTCTGTTTGCGAAAAGATTTCAGCTTTGCTTAAATTCTGATAAACACAATTCAACCCCCCTTCTCGTGTTTACAGTTGTCTATTTCAGCCCCCTCCCTGCAATTGGACTAAGTGTAATATTGATGGGGCTGCTCATGGCTATCCAGGGTATTTCGACTTGTGGAGGTATTTTCAGAGGTTATAACTCAGCTGCTCTTGGATGTTTTTCACGCAATTTAGGCTGTGCTTCTTCCATTTTCGCTGAGCTCTCTGGTGCTATTCTTGCCATAGAGATTGCAAACAGTAGAGGCTGGAGAAACCTTTGGATAGAGACAGACTCGATGCTTGTGGTTACTGCATTTAAGAACTTGGAAATTGTGCCGTGGAGGCTGCTTGCTAGATGGAAAAACTGTTTGCATATAGCTAACGGCCTTACTCTCCAAGTCACTCACATATATAGGGAAGACAATGTTTGTGCGGATAAATTAGAAACTATGGAATTCATCATCCAGGCTTTAGTTGGTGGGACACAATCCCCCATTTTATTAAGGATGAATTTTGTCGAAATAGGCTAGGCTTGCCTAGTTACAGGTTTTCTTAATTTTTCTTCTTTCACATCGGTTTTGGCCTTATGTCCCCCATGCTACTTTTGTTCTTTGATTTCTTTTGATTCATCAATTAATGCGTAGCATGTAGCAAATGATTATTGAATTGGATGGTGCCAACATAGTTGGGATGATCTTTTTCATAGTGATGCTCTTGCATGCTATTTATATATAAAAAAAATGAACACAATAACAGACTGAAGTTTTTTTGAATTTTTTTTTTTTTTTGTGTAATGGTTGTAGAGGGATGCTTCCGGATTGCTGAAGATGCTTTTGTTGTGTGATAGAAAGGTGAAAGACGAAGATGTAAAAGAGTGGGTTGACAGAGATGATACTTTCTTTTCTTTTTTATTCAAGATTTTGTTTTTATTTTTTTACAACCGATTGATAGGTTGTATCCGATAATTTTATATGGAGGATTGATACTCAACTCCTTACACGGAAGATGTTAGACTTGCCCCACCTCTTTGTGGGTGAAGGAATTTAGTATACTATACGGGAAAGTGGCAAGTAGAAACAGACAGTACAAGTCTACAATACTCCATTGTCAAGTTGGAGGATCAATACTCACTGAAATATGACCTGGTCAAGCCGGTTACCCAGTTTTTTTTTTCTTTTTTATTTTATTAAAAAAAACAAATCATGGAGGTCACAGTCATCACTGTTGCCCTGCCTCCAACCTCTCTCAACCTCACTGCTCGTCTCCATCACTGGTTGAAAGGATTGTCTCTGCCTTCTCTCTCTTGAATGTCCGCCATCTCTGCGTTCTCTCTAGCCTCGACACCAAATCAGATCTAAGGAAGATGGGAAGAGACACTGTTCAGGAAGAGAATCCTTCTCCTTCTTCTAATCAGCGCATCATCAAATGATTTTTATATATGGCTCCCTCCCCTCAGAAGAACCAAATTTACTGCCTTTTCAACCAAAAGTTATCAAAGATCAGAATGCCTTTTCACAGTTTCAAAATCTTTCATTTCATATCTTCCGTAATTTTCTTAACAATATTTTCCACTCCATTTATTCCTTTCTACCATTTAATCTTTAAAGTTAGAATATGCTGGGTCCAACAAGCTTAATTTTAATGCAACAAATAAAGCACATCTCACAATGAAAATACAAATCTGGGGAGCCATAAGAGTTGAAACAGAGAAAAAAAATTTATCCTTAAACTCCAAACCCAATGGCTTCTTAACTCCTGGAACTTGCAACTTGGAAGAACAATAATATTATCTTGTCCAAAACGTGATTCAGAGCATATAAAGGAAGAACGGGCGGATACGGTGGCTGTGGCGGTGGAGGAGATGGGTGAACTATGGAGTGGCACTGGTGAGACCAGGGGAGGGGAAGGTGGTTGAACCGTTGGAAAAAAAAAACTGAGTAAACCAGTTTCCTGTAAAAAAGTTGAATAGATCTGAACCGTTTATTTTTTAAAACAATAAATCAACGGTTTATGTACAAGTAGTATTGATCCTCCAACTTCACAATGGAGGATTGAAGCCAACGCCCGTCCTTGTGTGCCTGCACTGCCAACATTACTCTGGACCACGCTGATTTCCAAAACGAAAATAATGATAGTAAAGATTGCGGCTTCTATTCAATTATAAGTAAAATTAATTAATTTCATATTTATTAAAAAAGTTAGTTAATTTAATTTAATTATTTTGATTTATATAAAAAAATGAGTTATAATTATTAAATTATCCTTTAATTGTCTCGGAAGTGTGCAATGCTCTTGGAAAAGTAGAAAAAGAATTGGTCGAATTGATTGATTGTCCTGACTTCTGAAACACCTATATTAAATAGAGTTAAATTGATTGACTTTTTGCTTATATTTAAGTCCACGAAATATATTTTTTTTTTTGCTTATAATTGAGTCCAGAGGTAGTACTCCACCTGGACCTAATTATAAGCAAAAAAACCTAACTTCACACTTATTAAGGAAGTTAATTAATTTAGTTTAATTGTCTTGATTTATATAAAAAAAAGAGCTACAATTATTAAACTACTCTTCAATTGTCTCGAGAATGTGTAATGATCTTGGAAAAGTAAAAGATGAATTGGTTGGATTGGTTGATTGTCTTGACTTTTGGAACACTGACATTTGATTGTTTTTTTGCTTATGTTTGAGTCCACAAAATCCGGAGGGAGTACTCTTAAAGGATTTTTCTAACTTGTGCAAAGTTGCACATGTTAGAAAAATCGAAAATGAAATAACAATTTTAATTGGAAGAGAAAGAAGGAAATTTCAGCTTGAAAGATTTACAAGGAAAAAAAAAATTATCGCGTTCTCCTTTAAAACATTTATTTATTCAATTTTATAAATTTTTAAAATTTAACTTAAAAATTATAAATAGAATGAAAATCTGTTTCTCCTATTCTCTTCATTTTACTTTTTTTTTCCTCTTCCAAACATTTAAACATACACCATCGATCGTATATAAACAAAAATAAATTAAGCAATTATTCATTTTCATTATTCAAAATTTTAAACAAATTCTTCCTTTTTTCCATTTAATTATTTTTTTTTATTAAAAAGGTATTCATTCATTCAAATGGATAAAATACATCGAAAACAACAAACATTCAACATCACTAAAAACCGAAAAAGTATGAATCTACGGACAAACTCACAGTATCCAGGTTAATAGCATAACACGGCAAAATCAAAATGCCTACAAAAGTTATAAAATCAAAGTCACCTAAATACCCATGTCTCCAGATTTGTAACATTGACGCCTAATTCTTGATCAAATCTGTGATGGATCGAAGCAGATCTGCCAATCTGAACCAAACGAATATTGCATCAAGACGGGAAACCAAACACCGTCTCACCAAGACGACGAACAACAATACCGCAACACACAGACGAAGAAAAACATGAAAAACAAGAGAAAAAAAACTAAATTTATGTGGAAAAACCACTTATTTAGATAAAAAGGGGAGAAAAATAAAGTAAAAAGGTGATTCCAGACCAAAAATGATCCAAAATCACCCCTCTTGTGATGACACGTGACTGTGTGTAGAAAGAAGGGAGAGAGTTTAAAGTTAGAGAGAGAATATGAAATAAGCAGTATGTGAAAGCATCGCTAAAATAAGTAGAATATCCATTTAATTTATTAAAACATGAAACAACATGAACTTTTTACTCATTTTATATTGCCAATTAGTTTTTCTCCACTTAACTCATTTTCAACAAACTGGAGTAAACACTTTGGCATCAAGTGACACCATTATCCTCGAACAACTCCAATCAACGGAAAAAGAAAAAAAAATTATCCTTATAAAATTTACTTTGAATTTTTTTTTTTGTTAATGATATTATAGTTATGAAGTATATCCATTGTTGTTAGCAGTAACTAATCTTTATCAGGAATTTGTTGGGCACACAAGGTGAGTTCTTACCTTTCAATTAGGTTTTCTACATATATAAGAGTCAGGATTCAAACCCCTGATCACTTAATTAAAATGTTCAAATTCATTATCACTTGGATCAACCACATGTTGATATTTATTTTGATTTTAATTGTTTACTTCTGTAATTTTATAATTTACTCATATAATATTAAAATTTATACGTTAAACTTACATAACTCAATTCTAATCCGAACATTATGATATTAATGTGTGATTGAATTTGAGTAAAAAAAAATGTCACAACTAAGATATTAAAGCCAAATAGGATTTGAATAAAGCCAAATCCATTCCAACCCATACATACATGTATATATACCCCGGTCAGTCATGCATGCGTAACCATCGTATCATTGAATTATAGTGTTGTATACGTTGTACTTACTATTGCCAGCGACCAGTTTGTCATCTACTCTGTCTTATCGTGGTTACTTTGCTTTCTTGTTCGTTACTTCTTTGTTATAATTAAGCAAGCACTAGGGTCAGCGATAAGGGCATAAGGCCCCGCCATGTTTACATACTATTGGAATAAGAGAAATATTTTTATTCTAACAATTTAATGTTTTTTTTTTTGGTAGATGTACAATTTAATGTTTAATATCTTAGTTATATATTATATTACAAAGTAACTAAATAATTTAAATTGGTAAACATTAATAATAATTTATATAATTAAATCGATAAATATTAAATAATAAAAGCAAGAATATATTTTAGATCCCAAAATATCTAAGATTTTCTCTACCCTAATACAGTTCTGGTAGGCCGTGTGAAGCACGTGACAAATCCAAGTGGATGCTTACACCGAATTTTCAAAATTGGAATCTTACCGTACATGTCATAAATGAGAATAAATTTACAGTGAAAAGAGAGATAGTTCTTACTATCTTTATGTTAAAAAAAGCAACTTAGCAAGAGTAAATTGCGTCAATTAAGTATGTTAATTAGAATTTAAATTCCGTCAAGATTTGTTATCAGTTACTTATATATATATGTAAACATTTTGTTTTTCACCTGGAGTGTTTTCTTTTTTTCGAAAAAGAAAAAAGAATAAGGTAGTGGAATAGCGCTCCTTTTTTTTAAAAAAATTAATCATTTTACCACCATTCAAGGTATAGTATTATCAAGATATTCCCCACCCCAACGTCACTCTTTATTCTCTATCACATGGCTTGGCTAATGATTGCCACCTGCTTTCTTAATTTATCTCTGGATGCAAAAAAAAAAAAAAAAACAGAAAAAGGTAAGTCAACCACTGTTTTCTCATTTTACCATACACCATGACTTTTTACTCTTATTATTCCCATCACTTTGGTTGGCTAATCATTGCTACCTGCTCCTTTCTTCTTTATCTCTGGAAGGGACCAAGACACCCACGGGTTTCTCTGAACATGTTTTCAGGTTAAGAAAGCTGCTCTGCCTCTATACACCCAACACGTTATTATAAATATTAAGTTGTTTGTGTTCAACTTCAAGTGTCAAAGGACCAACACAAAGCATCAACGTAAGCATGAACGGCGTGTCAGCTTCTTTTAATCATTAAACAGACAAGCTTATTGTGTTTGCTATCAGTGATAATAATAAAAAATATTGCGCATGTGTCCAACTGATCTCAGTTGCATATATTATTGCCATATTTGTCTTTTTTTCTTCTTCTTTTTCTTTTACCCGTCGTTTTCTTCATATAAAATATGCTAGGATTGGTGGTCACCACTTATTTTTGTTTATGATCTGTTGATATAATCTTTCAAGGTATGAATGTCTTGTTTATATATGTTCAAACGTCAGAGTTCATCCATGGTTATGTTTTGTTTTCAATACCCGTGTGGTTTATTTAATTAATTATTTTCGATCTGAACACTGTACTTTTAAGTTTGCTTCAGATATATTTGTTTACTAAAGTCACTTCCTTGCTTTTTGGAATACATTATTTTATTGGAAGAGTAGTATAGAAAATGGGGCTTCTGGAGCTTTTCTATGTTGCTTCTTTGCCGGTGATCAAAGTACTAATAGTCACCGCAGTTGGCTTATCTCTTGCACTGGAAAACATCAATTTATTGGGAAAAGAAGCAAGGATCCAAGTGAATCATGTAATTAAGCAGCTCCTTGTTGAATGCTTAAGATTAAGTCTCTCTCTCTCTTTTTTTTTCTCCTTATTTCTATCTATCTATCTATTGCTGACAACAGTGCTTCTTCTGTGCCAGCTTGTGCATTATGTGTTTAATCCTGCACTGGTGGGTGGCAATCTGGCAGAAACGATTACTTTTGACAATTTTGTTTTGTTGTGAGTATTGATTTGATTCAGAATGTTTAACATATAAATATATACAAGATCATCCCATAAACTGTTACTTCGAGGAATGACTGTTACATTTTTGGTTGTGATTTAGGTGGTTCATGCCAGTCAACATTCTTTTTACATTTCTAATAGGCTCAGTATTAGGATGGATCCTAATCAAAATCACAAGGCCTCCCAAACACATAGAAGGTCTAGTCTTGGGTGTCTGTTCCGCAGGTAATTAAATCTCTTCTCTTCAAGTTGCAGCAACTGTTCCTGCCTGATGCATCTTTTGGTTGATCTGATTATTTAGATTGATATAAACAGGAAACTTAGGAAACTTGCCTATAATCATTCTCCCAGCTATATGTAAAGATAAAGGTAGTCCTTTTGGAGATCCTGATGTCTGCCATAAATATGGGTTGGGTTATGCTTCACTTTCTATGGCAGTAAGTAACTTCATTACCTCCTTTCTTATTATAATTGATCTGAAATTACAATTCTGTAGGTATAATGTGAATTTATCCAACCTAAAAATTGAAATGAATTATATTTTCTTAACTGGTATTCATTGGGGAAACTGTAGATTGGAGCAATTTTTATATGGTCTTATGTTTACAACATAATGCGGATTTCCTCAAGTAAAGTCCACCATACAAGCAGTCGCTCCATAAATCTAGAGGCTTCAGGGGAGATATTAGAATCATTCCTTGAGGAATACTCAGAACCCCAAAATCCAGCAAAAGGCGACGAGGATGATGCACACACACTACTGCTTTCTTCCGAAGAATCTGAGGAGCAGGTGAAGGTTGCTACAAACTTCCCTTCAAAAGATATATTATACTGATCTAAGGGAGATTATAATCTTAGAGTAGTTTTCAAAAGATATATTATACTGTTGTATATTTAGAAAGTCCAAAAAGAAAGGACCAACTTATATATAATGCTTATTTCAGAAATTTCATGCAAGTATAAAAAATATTAGCATGCTAGGTTCCTATATCACACTGACTATACTTAAGAAAGAAGGATAAACTGTACAGAGAGTCAATTTTTTGCTTCTAACTTTTCCTTTCTGCTTCAGCCAGTGTATGACTTATTGACATACAACGAGTTCAAATTGAACCTAGACAGCAGCTTTTAGAACATAATAACTCGCATAATTGTACTTTGAATCTCTAGTCCTCAATGAGTTCTCTATAAATTGCAGAATTTTTAATATAGTACCACCAACATATTTGCATTGATCACCTCAATTTTTTGTTTCTGTAGTACTAATGGTTCTAGAACTCATCTTATGGTCAATAAATTATGCGTGCATCACTGAGAGCAATAAAGTTCATTATAAGAGTCACATAATCTTCTAAACTCTTTCTTTTCATTTCTGGCATGCCAATAATTGTGATGCCAACCAATTTTGAGTTGCAGGTACCAATCTTAGATAAAATCAAGCACCAACTGAGAATGTTTGCAGACAACCCCAATTTCAAAGGCATATTTTCGCCATCAACTATTGGAGCGGTATGATACAGTGTTCATTTCCTTGGAAATTTAGAGACCATATTTTCCCTGTGTGTGTACTTATGTTAGTGAAATGCAAATATAGTAAATATGAGATGCACTAGTTTGTAGCCACCGAGATACTTTCAATAGGGCCCTTCATATATCTGATGCACACCACAATGTGAAGTATTTATATAACATTTTAGAATGTGAAATAAAGGATGTGTGAATTAATTCGAGCCCTTTGGAGTTTGGACACTTACTGTCCTAGAATTTACAGCTTCAGATATTGCCATGTTAGCCCCCCTCCCTTTTTTAATTGGATCTAGAGTGCAGTAGTCATACTTATTCTCTAAAATCTTCTTTTTACCAGAAGACATGTTTGATAAGAAGGGCTAATATAGTTTCTTATGTTGTATTAACATATTATTCTGTGGATCTCCAAGTGAAAGATGAATTTTTATACAGGTTGTTGGATTTATTATTGGTGTAGTCCCCCTGTTACGTAATTTTATGATTGGTAGCAATGCTCCACTTCATGTGGTTGAAGACTCTGTTTCCATGCTGGGGTATGCATCCCAAAACTTCATCTTTAAAATTTTCAAGTAACAGAAGAATGAAAAGCCAAAATAGTGAAAGTGCCTAAAAGAAGTAACTTTACCTAATTCATGCATTTCGTTGGAACTCACTTGAACCGTTCTTAAGAAGTTTGATTTCCTTATATCATCTTGTTACATGCAGCGATGCAGCCATTCCAACTATCACCCTTATAATGGGTGCAAACCTCCTTAAAGGTAAACTATATATAATGCTACTTTTGTAGTTTCTTATATAGCCTGGCTCAAATTTTGTTACTCTTTGGTGATTTATTAGTAAAAAAAATTCATGGATATTGGACCAGGTTTGAAGGGAGCAACTACTCCAATGTGGACAACTATAGGAATTATAGTAGTCCGATATATTTTCCTGCCACTTTTGGGTATTGTAATTATAAAAGGGGCAACACACTTGGGTTTATTGCAACCAGATCCCTTATATCAGTTTATGCTTCTCCTTCAATATGCACTTCCGCCAGCTATGAATATAGGTAAGAAAACTCTACTTTTATAACAAATTTTTGAGGTAGATTCACTCTTCATATCTATTTAAGCTGTTTCAATTTTCTCACTGCACGATGATTATAATTAATGCTTGTCAAATTGAAGACTCATATGCTCAATTGTTCATACCTCATAGTATATCTATATATCATGTTAGTTTTACAGATAACATAGACTTTGACTGGGAACCAGTTCTTTTGTTTCAACTATTTATCACATTTGCAATTCGTTTGTCTTGGTAGATAATTGACTAGATATAATTAACTTCACTTGTGTTTTTCAGCCACCATAGCCCAATTATTCGGAGCTGGAGAAAGTGAATGTTCTGTTATCATGCTATGGACATATGTTTTGGCGTCAGTTGCAGTTACACTTTGGTCAACCTACTTCATGTGGCTGGTCTCATGATTCATTGCTGTGGTTATTATTTATTTTTTATCAATATATTGATTTCTATTTTTTTACCTTGAGTTCCCTCTTTTCAGCCAGGAGTGAAACTACATATTCTATATGTGATTTTTAAAGAAAGGCTGCTCAAATAGATAAAATCTGTAATTCTATAAAAAAAAAAGGGCATATATGTGTGTATGTAAAAGACCATATATCATTTTATCAGCAGATATGCTATTTTATTTGTCAAAAAAGAAAAAAGAAAAAAGAAGAAGCAGATATGCTATTTTTGTAATCCCTCACTCAAATTACCTTCCTATCTTTATTACTTACTCAATTGTAGCGTTAGCGAGAAAGAGTGCTCGGTTATATTTTTTGTAAACACGTCTTGCCCCCAGTTGCGCTTTCTATTTGGTCCATAAGAATTGCATTGTTCTAGTGGCTGGTGAAATATTTGGTTTTGTTACACTAGCTTTTTGTCCAATTTATCATCTCGTGTTTTTTGTTAAAAACTTCTCCGAGTTCATGCCAAGTGACTGACTTTATATGAAGTAAATCGCTGCATCCACCTGCGGAAAGAAAGAATACAGTGTATATACATGAGTATGTGTGTATGTTGTTAACTTTAAGACTCAAAATGAGCACAATCTTCTCCAACTATAGGTCAATTGATGTATAATTTTTTGGTAATGTTATTTTATTTGCCTAAAAATTAATAAATAATTTGATGTATAATTTAATGTGATTTAAAATTTAGCAACTCGACTCTCTGAATTTACCAAATCGTACAAAGAGGTGTAAATTTTACCCCTCAGAGAAATGTAGAAAGCCCTCCTGAGTCAATATGTATGGTTTTACAGATTCAAAGAACATAATTTTTTTTTATATAATTGATCTATAATTGAAAGCTGGTTTCTACCATGAGGGTTCATATAAGTCCCTCATGAGTGAAGGATTATTATTCACCGTTGGATATGTTGGAAGTCTCACATCGCCTGCCTCAAATCATAGGGTGTGCTTTAAATACCTGTTGGATAACACCACTTAATGCCAATTGGTTTTAAGATGGAATCTAACAGGATATAAAAATTTTTAATTGAGTGACTGAGATTTTTCTTAAGTAACCTGTTGTTCCAGTTACTGATATTTTTTGCAGAAAGACCCCTGAATTTACTAGAAACTACTACATACATAAACAAAAAACAACCTTAGTTGTGTCATCTTGCTGGATGCCTTCCAAACCCAAATGAGGTTCTGCTCGTGTGATCATCAAATCCAAATGTGGCATGTTGCTCGATTCACTTCCAAATGTGTCACGCCATTCTCTGCCTCACGAGTAACCATTGATGGCGCAGCGGCGCACGACGACTGGGTACTCGCGTTCCCTCTTCCTTCGTCCGGTCACATGGGTCATTTGGCTTCTTCCATCGTACCTCACATCCAGAAATGGAGGTCTGTCTTCGTCGGGTATCAACGGCACATGTGTGTAAGTACCCGAAAGTCCCTCACCAATTTTTTCAAAACCTTCGCACTGAATGCCAAAAGAACCATAGATGTGTGGTGGATCTATACCAACATTCAACATACTGTTCATCTGCATATTGTCTGAAAAACATGTTATATGCCAACACTTTGTGTGTATATCAATATGAACCCGGAATCTCGCTTCACAACCACAACGTGTCGACGGTTACGAATCTCATTTGTTAAACCTCTATCCTCCCTGTATCCTTGCCTATGACAACAAAGTCTCGCTACAAAATCACTCTTTGTTGTTGTACAATATCTTCCCTTTTCATACTGAGAAGCCATTCACTTTCGTATACTCACTGTAAAACATATATGCTATCTCCAGACTAGCAAAATCAACTTTCCTTGCTAGATGCGGGCTTAACCCATTCAAATCCATTGAAAGGATGTCCTCCATGCTATCAACCTTCTTGATTTGTTCAACATCTTCCCCAAATTGAACACCATCATCATCATCGTCAGCAACCTCAAATGAGTCTTCGTCTTCATCTCCATCTGAGAACGAATCCAACCCCTGCAATATCGAAAAAATATAACGAATTAAATTACAAAATTCATTTTCCAACCAAAATAAGTTACAAAACACAAATGCAACTTTTCCATAAAGCAGAATTCTATGCTTAGCTGTTCAGCATCGAACAAATCAAATAAAGACTATAACTTTGTGGTTTGGTGGGCAAAACTTAAATGGCATGATAGTATTCAAGAGATAACAACAAATTACAAAACTCAAATGCAATAGGTGCACAGGGACATCATCCAGCATTAGCAACTTTCTAACTTGACTAACTTGAAAAATCTCAAGAAAAATCACATGAAAGAGCATTAGCAACTTCAAAACTTTACCAACTTGACATCAACTGAGTCTTCATCATCAAAAAGTGAAAGAAACTCTCCTATTATTACCCACCAAACTTCACAAAGTTACACTTCACACAATATAACAATCTGTATTTTACCCTTGACATTGAACTGGACTCCCCCATCCACCTGCCTGCATGATCATTATCTTCCATTTCCTACATTTAAGATTAGTTCAGGAAGATATGTCAAAGTCATCCCTAGAAATTGGTACCAGATCTACAAATGAGCTAATAAGACCCTACACTATCATGACAATGGGTAGCTGGAAAATGAAACGGTGAAGGATAAAGACCCTAGAAATAACATAAATGCAGAAATGGGTAGTTGGAAAATGAAATGGTGAAGGAATACTAAAAAAAACGAAAACTTTTCCAACATACCTCGGATCTCTGCACAAGGACATCTCACTCTCCTCTTCAAAAGCTGGAACTCTAGCTGGGCAATGGAAAAAAGCTACTGGAAATCGAAGTCGTCCTCCATTTTCCGAGCCATGGGAGCTAATCGCGTCGCACCAAAAGAGTTCAAGGAGTTCATATGAGTTGAAGGAGAGGTAAGGTAGCGTGATTATTAGGTGCGAACTCATTTGGTGCCATGGGAGCTAATCGCGTCCTCCATAATGATGCAGAGACGAAGCGGTTCAGATGAGTGGATGACTTGAAGAGGGACCAAATAGGTTAAGGGAGGGACCAAAGTGCAAAATAAAAATTTACAAGTTCTCTCTCCAAGACTTTAATTTTATGAATTGTCCCCGTGTCCAATTGCTACAACCAGTAAAAAGGCTCCCTCATGTGGTGAGGGACAATTTTACACCCTCACCTTAGACTTAGCCTATTTGAAAAGAGCAATGTACTTACATTTGAGCTTTAATTTAAAACACTTTAAGGTGGAGAAATTTTACACAACGGAGAATCGAAAATGTAATTCACTACAATTGTTATCTATAAGGAAGAAAAGTAACATTGAACTAAACCGTCCTCTTCTTTAAAAGCCAGTATAATGTTACATATTATCTTTGGATTTTGCAGGTAGTAATTAAGTGCTTTGCACATTTTTATTTTTTTTAGGGTAAAATACTGATATATTAGATCGCAGCAACAAAAATGTTACATAACACAGAGTTTACTTGGTGTGGGACATACCCCAACCAAGTTCTAGAACCAACAAAATTAGCCACACCAACAAGATTATAAGCTACACAGTTTTCAACACACCTAACATAAATAACATCAGCTCTCTCTAATTCACTCATCAACAGTTTACAGTCTTGAATAATGGGATGAATGGCAGCAACATAGGACCTGGAATTGATACCATTGACTACCACAGCCAAATTAGAGACTATAGTGACCTTCAACATATGATCGTCTTTGGCTAGTTGTAAGCTCCATGGAATCCCCAATGCTTGAGCCAATATAGGATCAATAGATATGCTCTCCCTTCTACAAGCTGCAAAAGAAACTGAATTAGTGCAATCATAAGCAACTAGTCCCCCAACCTGTTAAACCATTAGGAAAGCACCCCGCATCAACATAAATTTTATTATCTTCGAAAACAGGAGGGGTGTTGATTTTGGTGGAGGTTTTGAGCTTCACATTTACTAGCATTATGGAGAGTTCAGTTAAACTGTTGGACATAGGACATGTCCTCCTGAGCTACTGTAATAGGATTAAGAAGCTTATGTTTGAAGACCACTTGATTAGGGGTGAGCAAAATGTTTCAACCCGTCCGAAACCGCCCGACCCGCCACTAATTTTTGCGTTTCGGGCGGGTTGAAACGGGTTGGCGGGTTGGGCGGGTGGAAACGGCGGTTTCAGATGGATAGGAGCGGGCGGGTTCGGGTCCAGGTTTCATCACCCATCGAACCCGACCAGACCCGCTCATAACAAAAAAAAAAAAAAAAAAATTTAATGGAGAATGGGTCACAAGACCTGGATCTTAGATTTTTTTCCCCTCTTCTGTTATATTTTTTTTTTGGTACTTGGTGGGTTGAAAGCCTTAAATTTTAATTAGGCTCGTTGGGTTTTTTTTTTAATTTTTTGGAATAAAATTAAATAATTAAAAAGCCTAAACCCGTTTCAACCCGCCCGAACCCGACCGAACCCGCCCTAACCCGAACCGCCCAACCCGATGGTATAGATGGGCGGGTTCGGTTTCTGTTTTTTTTACCTCCAACCCGCCCGAACCCGATGGTCCCCACCCGAACCCGCCCGAAACCGCCCGATGCTCACCCCTACACTTGATTTCGGGCTCCCCACAATTTCCATAACAGAATACAGAAAATTTGGGTTCCCATGGAATCTTCACAAGTTAGGCCTTTTAGCATCGATCCACTGGTGAATATCCATGAATTGAGGCACCCTCATTCCAATTTGGGAGGAAAACCAAGTGAGTTGGGCTATTTGCCAAATCCCTATCTTATGCCCATTACCAATCCTAGCATCCATCTAGCTCCATCACTTGATTTGGAAGCTACTTTTTGTGCTTTGCACCTTTTTAGAGTTAATGAATACAAGATAGGAAAGTTTTCAGGCAAAAATATCCTTTGGTTTATTTTTTATTTTCAAATTTGTTCTCTAATTAATAAGGTGTTAAATTCTCATATTTCTTTTATGGATGAATATGTAATTATATTGCAAGTTGTAATATTTATTTTGTGCAAAACCCCAATATTTATTTTGTGCAAAACCCCAATCTTTTGTAGAACAATTATATTAGGGAGTATGTTGCTGACACTCATCTTTTATGTTTTCAATAAGAATAATATTTAGGGTTAAAAATGGGAACAGATTTGACATAAGGCACTCTATAACTAAAATATTTGTCAGAATCAAATTGCATGTGTTAAAAATCAGACCAACTAGTCTATAATCAATACAAAAATTCGTAAATATAAAAAATGTGTATGTCATTATTCTTTCAATAATAGTGTGTACTACAAAAGAAAAGAGATTCAACCAAACAAAAAAGAAAAAAGAAAAGAGATTCAACTAGTTAACTATATGAAACGCCACCGTATAGCAAACGTCATGGGTGACCCGGACTCACCGGCTGGTGCGGGTCGGGTTCAATAACAATGATCCTAGTTAAATCCAAATCGACAGTGTAAGAAGATATCTTGATGTTGTGCCCTAAATTGAAAAATTTACCCCCAAAAATAAAAAAGCAAAATACCTAAAAATCACGTAAGAGTCGACTGAAGATATCTGCAAAATCAGTCATCGTCTTCCTCGCTACGCAAACAACATTTCTTATTCTTCATCTTCAAATCACTGTCACTGTCCTTTCTTTCTCTCGCTTCACCTTTTGAATTCTACTATTGAAATGAACACAGTGAACGTTGTTGACCAAAACCCAACCTTGCTTCCATTCCACCCAATACTTAATACTGTGTAATACAATCACCCTTCTCTCTTCCCACTTTCATTCAGCTTCACCATCCACTTTTTTCCTTTTCCTTTTCAAGATCCGGGTTCGTCCTTTTCATTTTTCTTATTTTTACCTCTGCTTTTTGTTTTGTTTCGAATAATTGGTATCCAGCATATTCGTGCCGATTTCATTCTGGCATTCCTATTTTTGCTATTCTAATTGTGCATTTCATTTCCATCCGTGGTGGTATCATAGAGCTTAAACTGTATCATTCATGCGCATGAATTATGATGATAATGACGAGGATGATGAATTGATACTTTTTTTAGTTTCAGTTGCATTGAAACATCTGAGCCCAGTTGTTTTTTGTCCCTCTGCTATCTGATTTTTCAACAA
Source organism: Sophora flavescens (assembly GCA_030762895.1). NCBI lineage: Eukaryota > Viridiplantae > Streptophyta > Magnoliopsida > Fabales > Fabaceae > Sophora > Sophora flavescens. The sequence goes on from CM061064.1 coordinate 40,118,047, forward strand.
AGTTATTATCTTGAGGAGGCGTTGATGCTATTTTGATTATTGGGTTTTCTGTAAAATGGAGTTTGAGCCTCTGAGTGTGGCCAACGAGGTCATTGAATTTGATATGATTGGTTTGGGGGATGATGCTGCCATTGACATTGAGCACCCTGTTGAAGATGATGATGACTTTGTTAATGTTGACAATGGTCCTTCTGCCAGTGGTACTTCCAGTTTAGGTGCCTCTATTGGACCTCATATCCCTGGAGGGGACACCGATCTTGAACCTTATCAGGGTATGGAGTTTGAATCAGAAGAGGCTGCTAAGGCCTTTTATAATTCCTATGCTCGCCGTGTTGGCTTTAGTACACGGGTGAGCATGTCTCGGCGCTCCAGGCGCGATGGTGCTATAATTCATAGGTCTTTTGTGTGTGCCAAAGAAGGTTTCCGTGTGGAGAAGGAGAGGCATTCTCTTGACGGCAGAGCCAAGCGGCCTCGTGCCGAAACCCGTGTTGGTTGCAAGGCCATGTTGCTTGTGAAAATTCAAAAATCTGGCAAATGGGTTGTTTCTTCCTTTGTCAAGGAACACAACCATGAATTGGTTCCACCAGATAAGGTGCATTGCCTTCGCTCTCACCGCCATGTTTCAGGTCCAGCTAAGTCATTGGTTGATACTTTGCAGGGTGCTGGTATAGGGCCCAGTGGGATTATGTCTGCACTTATCAAAGAATATGGCGCAATTAGCAATATAGGTTTCACCGAGCGTGACTGTAGGAATTATATGAGTAGCAGCAAGCAAAGGACCCTTGGAGGTGACACCCAAATCCTTTTGGATTACTTGAAGACCAAGCAAGCAGAGAATCCTTCATTTTTCTTTGCTGTACAGGGTGATGAAGATCATTGCATGAGTAATATCTTCTGGGTTGATCCTAAGGCCAGAGCTAACTATACTTATTTTGGAGACACTGTTACCTTTGATACCACATATAGGTCGAACCGCTATAGATTGCCTTTTGCACCGTTCACTGGAGTAAATCATCATGGACAACCAGTATTATTTGGTTGTGCTCTCCTGATAAATGAATCCGAGACATCTTTTGTCTGGTTGTTCAAAACATGGCTTGAAGCAATGTCAGGGCGACCTCCAGTTTCAATTACTACCGATCATGATAGGGTGATTCGTGCAGCCATCAACCATGTCTTACCTGATACCCGTCACCGGTTCTGCAAGTGGCACATTTTTAAGGAATGCCAAGAGAAGTTGTCTCATGTGCTTTCGGAACACCATAATTTTGAAGCTGACCTCCATAAATGTGTTAACCTGACAGAGTCCACTGAGGAGTTTGAATCTTGTTGGTCCTCTCTAATTGATAGGTATGATCTCAGAGAACATGAATGGCTCCAAGCAATTTATGGTGATAGGTGGCACTGGGTTCCAGTGTACTTAAGGGACACATTTTTTGCAGAAATGTCAATAACACAACGAAGTGATAGCATTAACTCTTACTTTGATGGATATATCAATGCATCAACAACACTTCAACTTTTTGTTAAGCAGTATGAGAAGGCTTTGGAAAGCCGTTATGAGAAAGAAGTCAAAGCTGATTATGACACAATAAACACTGCTCCAGTTCTGAAGACTCCATCACCTATGGAAAAACAGGCAGCTGGAGTTTACACAAGAAGATTGTTTATCAAATTTCAAGAAGAGTTGGTTGAGACATTAACTTTCATGGCAAACAAAGTAGTTGAAGAAGAAATGATTACCGTGTATAGAGTGGCCAAATATGGGGAAACTCATAGGGCCTACATTGTCAAATTTAACTTTCTTGAGGCAAAAGCTACTTGTAGTTGCCAGATGTTTGAGTTTTCTGGTCTAGTTTGTAGGCATATATTGACTGTTTTTAGGGTGACAAATCTTCTTACTCTGCCATCTCATTATATTTTAAAAAGATGGACCAGGAATGCTAAAATTGGTGTCATATTCGATCAACGTACTGCTGATTTGTTAAATGGTGCACAGGAATCTCTGACTATCCGATACAATAATCTTCGTCATGAGGCCCTTAAATTTGTTGATGAGGGAGTAAGCTCTCCGAAAGTTTATGATGTGGCTATTAGTGCTCTTCAGGAGGCTGCGAATAAAGTGGCACATGCAACAAAGAATGGTGGAAGACTGGTTATTTCAAATGGAACTTGTAAAGAGGACCTTCATCAGAGCAATGAAGCAACTACAAGTTGTAGTGATCCTCAGTTTGATTCACAACAATCTTCATCCAAGGTCTGTTGTTCTTGGTAGTTTATGATGGCAGTTTCTTCCTGCAGTAAATCTTTAAACAGTAAATCTTTTTATTGGTGTTTCTTTGTTAGATATGCAAATTGATTGGCTTGCTTTGTTGCATGGCTCTACTTTGTTTTGGTTGTTTCTTCCATTTTGTTTTGTGGGAATGCCTTATCCTCTTCCTTTGTATTTTATTCTTCTCTTCGAGTAATATTTCTTTTATTATGAAAGCAAAAAACCTGATATGGTGACATGGTGCAATATTAATAACTCTCTCAACAATTATGATATAATTTTACTTTAAAGACATTTTTGTGTTTTGAGCTGAAATTAGATACTTCTAAAGTTTCATTGCACAAATCATAGTGATGTTGTTCCAAAATTTTTATGGTCACCATTGCTGGTTGTGATTTCATTTAAAAATGTTTTCACAGTTTAATCATTAACTGCATTTGATTTAATCTACTTGTAAGTTTGGAGAGGTTCTATCTCCGAACTTAAGCAAATTGGAGAACAAAAAAAGGACTTCAATAAGCCCTCAAGTTCCCCAGGGCATATAGGTCTGTATCTGTTATATTTAATTCTTGCATATAAATTCTTTTGTTAAAAAAAATCCATCTAAATTCTGGTTAGTTTATTTATTTTTTCCTGAATTTTATTGTTTTTATTGTTTACACATCCGCAGTCTTCTTGTGCTACTTTCATTCTAGTTAGAATTGCCAAACTCTTTCAGCCAATTTGTTGTCGAATTGCATCAAACATAGCTCTTGATCTGGAACTTTAGGGTATATAATCTGATGATTGTAGCAAAAATGGCATATATACTGTATTAAACTGAAATGGTCGTGGTAGAATGAATAATCTTTAGTCAGTTGAAACTTAGTTGATGTTGGAGGACGATGAGAGTTTTCAGTTCTGATACCAATAGATGTGAAGAATTCAGTGAAAGAGAAGAGAGATTAGGGAAGGATGAGAAAATTGGAAGAATATAGAGATATAAGTATCTAGAGAGTTATGAAATCCCTATTCAAAATTCAATCGCACCATGTGAAAATTATTTCATATTGCAATTAAGAGACACTCTTGTTAATTTTGATTCTATTAGGACAAGACAATTGAATCCAACTCAAACAAAATCCTAATTAAATTAAATCCAATTACTGTATTAAAATAAATCACCTAATACAACTGCATTAAGTTTCAACACATAATGCCAATTTTCTAATTAACTTCCATTATAAAACCAGACTACCAACTTTCTGATTTTTCTTTAAAAAAATCCAAGATAGGATAAAGAAAATTTGTTAGATTATAAGGTCAAAGAGTAATAGGTATAAATCCATTTTAATACTCCTGTCATGTATGCTAACAGTAATGAGTGATGCTTGACAGAGTGCAAGAATTAATTTATAATGGATGGTTTTAATAGATGGAAGGTCAAGGATGGTTCAAGATTCAGGAGCAATATATATATTTTTTTGAAAGGACTACTAGTAGTAGTCCTGTCTACTAGGACTAGAGTTTGTTGAAGGCAGTTGGCAGATTGGAGCTGGCAGTGGGATAAAGGTGTAAAATAAGATTCCAGAATGACTGTTTTGGGCCTTTAGGGTATTCTTAAAGATGTGGGATTTCGGCCATCAAACAGCTCTTATGATTTCAGACAGTATAGCCTAGTAATCAAAAGAAAGGATGCTACAAATTTGCAAGGACCAGAAATTAGGGTTTCACATTTATCTGATTTTAGGAAAGTAAAGAGATTGGTTATTAAGAGGGTTTAACGTGTTAGACTTACAGAGTTACCATTCTTGTTGCTGGAAGAGTTATTGTGACTATTCCTGCCACCATCACTGTTCCATGTATGGTTGCTAATAGTTCTCAACAAATAGCAAATAATGAAAATTGTCAAGAATTTTACTTTGTCACTGATCATAGTGAATCTTATTTAACTTGCTATATGATATGCAGACTGATTGAATAGGTTATTTGATTATTATTATTTTTACATTTTGCTTTTCTTGTTCTTTGTTTAGGAGAGTTCTTGATCCTCCTGCTTTGTACCTTTCGTCTTCCTTTATAAAAAAATGTTATCTTGACATCTAAATTTGATTTTAATATTCTGTGTGGGGGATCTGTATTGGGGATTCTTCAAATATATTATGCTGGATGAGGAGTTTGGAGGGGAAAGGAGCCAAGGGATAATTTTTTTATTTCTAATATTTGAGAAAATTGTAACATGTTTATAAAATTGAATTGGAGATGATTGGAATGTTATGTGATAGTATCTCATTTAAAAATTTTATGAAATAAGAGAAATATTTGTTTAAAATGAAAAATTGTCCCCGACTCTCTTCTCCCAACTCCGCCACCCAAACATTCCCTAGCAGAATTGCTTTAATACATTCGGTGAAGCCATTTATGTATTTGATTCAGCTTTTGTTATCCTATCCATTCTCCTTGCCCCTCTCCCAACCCATCATCCAATCTGTTTTGTTACCAATGATGTATGTAATTTTGTTGTAGGATGAGCAGGACAGAACAATTGAGAAGTTGACGCGTCAGCTTGACCGAGCTCGAAGGAAGTGTGAAGTTTATAGGTCCAACTTGATGTCAATTTTAAAAGATATTGAAGAGCAGAAGCTAGAATTATCAGTTAAAGTCCAAAATATCAAGTTAGGAATGAAAGATTGATATCTGATTGCTTGCCATTGATGGCGTTTCTGTCCCTGTGCAGGTTATCCCTCTTGCAAATCATTTTACTCTGTTTTGCCAAGAATGAATGTCTAACCAGTTTTTAACTAGGCAAAGTTTCAATTTTGTTGAGTACAAAACTTAGCTGCATTCTTTAGGTGCTTGTAGTGTTCTTTTCCTATGAGAATAGGACACTTGTAAAAATTGTTATACATGTTATGTTTTTTCATTTATAAGTTATTATAGATATACTCTTCTCATTAGAAAATAGCATCACAAGTAGGCAAGTAGCTATGTAGCTGCACCTAAATTTTGTCCTTTTATTGTTTCCGTATGTCACACTAGTTGGTTTAAGTTCATGTTTGGTAAAGTTTGATTATTAAAGAAAGCAGTTTTTTTTTCCCGAAACGTTTTTCATCGTTTTGTAACCTGTTTGGGAAGATAGATTAAAATCTGATGATTAGTTGTTTCAAACCAAGTTTTTTTCTTAAGCTAATATTTGAGCAATTTTTTAAATGTTTTTTTCGAAGCATTTGTAATTAGTTTACATATCTATAAGAAATAAATATTATTTTGCTTCCAATGCAATATATATATTTTTTAAAATTGTTTGATATCTCTATTATATATTAAAAGCGTTTTTGTAAACAATTCCAATGAAATAATAAAAAATTTAAATACAAAATTATTTTCATTATAATTAATTATAAAATTATAATTATGTATAATTAGTTGTTAAAATGTTTTTCTTACGACCAATCTAAATAAGTTCATACTTCTAGTGGTTCGTACAAATTAGAACATTTAGAGTTATGAGAGACATCGTGAAATATCTTGGAGAAACCCTTTTTAACATCAAATAGGGTTATTATATGATATTTATTTTTTCTCTTTTATGTATTTTAAAATTGTGTATATAAAAAATATAAAAAGTAAGAGATAAATATAAATGTAAATGATATTAAATACAGTGTGTAAAACTTAATATTCAAATAATAGAACTCACACCTTGTATTACTGGAGGTTGAAAATGACATGATAACTTCGAAGTTGCTGCATTGTTATTGTGAGAGACTACAACCATAAATCTTGACAGATATTAATTAAATGATCAATATTTGAGGATAAATGCATGTGACTATTTTAAGTAGTTATGTAATTATCAAGTAACTTTTAACCATGATCATCTTTGTATGATTGTATAGTTAAAATTCATGTTCTCATTCTTAAAATACAAGATGTTTTCACTATATATATATCCATATATACTATATAGCGTGTAAGGATTTTCACTCCAATATTAAACCAGTCTCAATTTATTACCTGCCTATGGGCGAGACTCAATTAGAATTAGCATAAGACTTGAAATACTTACATGATTCAATAAACTTTTAAAAAAATAAATTAATTTTGCTCTGTCTAACAACAGAATCATTTGTAATTTATATTTAAAAAATTTAATAAAAATGTATCTGGTCACTGCACAATGTAAATGTATTCGATCAATTACATAAACCATGCATGAATTAAATTAAAAATAAGCATACTCACCAAAAGAAAATTCAGACGAGAATATGATAATACCATGATAATTAGTTTGACAATTGACAACATTAGCTACCATGTTGGGCCTTTCTCTTTCTGTTTTCCCCTAAATACTACTTGGGCCTGCTGCGTTCACTTACTCTCTCATTTTAGGGCCTTTTCTTGTTATCACCCCTTACCCCTTTTATATATTTTTGACAGAAACCTTGCATCTTTTAGGTATTTTAGTGATTATTGAGAGAATCTCTTAAAAGTGACAGTGCAGAAATGATTACTCTCAAGTCTCAGCAATGCTTTATGGGATATCACGGCAACCAAAAATTGTCAACCTAACAAATGTGCATGCAATACATTTTTAAGTAAACAAAAACAGATTCAACTCTTTACTCTCAAGGGGGATACAAATTTTATCCATATCCACGGATATCCGTGGATAATATCTACAATGGATAGAAATGGAAACATTAATGGGTATCCATGAATAAATAAAATGGATATTTTCTCTACCCGCTTATTAATGAGGTGGGGACAGATATTATAGTATCCATACCCGCGAGTACCCGCTAAGGTGAAATTACTAAAATATCTTTACCTATATAAATCAAATGCCCTATTTTTTTCACTATTCTTATTTTATTTCTGAAATATATGGCAGCTGCAGCTCCAAAACCTTATCATTATATCCAAGCTCTATGGATTATTGTTACGTATTATTGTTTTTGTTCAACTATTGTGTTATGGATTATAGCTTTTGGATTAATGCTTATGTGTGAATGATGTCAAGATAGGGGTATAAAAAATTTAGTATAATATTCAATAATTTGTGAGGTGTATATATATGAATATCCATGGATACCTGTAAATATTAATAAATCTGTTTAAAACCTACAAAAGTGATACCCACACGGATATGAGACGGGAACGGATATGAAATTCATCCAATGGACGGGTAATGGGAGCTACTACCCATAACACCCAGTCCCATTTACATCCATACTCTCAAGAATCCATAACATTAAAACTGTTAACTTAAGTCAAAAAATTCCTCCCGTAACCCATATTTTATATATGTTGCTGTGACTTGCGGATTTGGTTTCGGTTACAAACTTACCCTAGAAAACGTTTTTTTATCTTTTCCTTTTTTCAATTCCAAAAAACAACATATGTGTAGCATATCGTATTTTAATATGTTAAATATTATCATATATCATATATAATATTAAATTAAGTAAACCACATTAATATATAAGAAATCATATTTTAAGCATTCAAATAACACAATCACATGACACTAAATATAAAAGAACTTTGTTGAAGCTAATCAGGATGAGAGTTGGATCATAGCTGCTTTCTTTTAGCTGATATGATTGGCACTGAATTCTTTAGATTGTAGTTTTGTTTTGAGATGTGTTATTTGAACACACGATTATTGTCTTGACACCATTTTTTTAATATAATTCATGGTTTTTGTTACTGGACTCAATAAACGTCTTCATTGAAAATACGGTGCTGATGTATTGTTGTCGAACTTCGATATAAAAAATCATTTCGTGAAGAATTAGTTGTAGTTTGTATTCAGGTCCTATTATGTTAGGATAACAGAATGCTTGCCTCATATCTAAAGAGGACATATTGTATAAATAGGCACCTTATGCCCATATCAATCAAGAAAGAAATATTATCCAATTTACCAATTCTGTTCAACTTACCAAAACTCTTTTCCATATTTTACATGGTATCATCGAGCCAAAATCCTGGCAAGAGCAATTCTTGTTTAAACTGAAACCTTCAATCCATCATTCAAGGCTGCGGTAGATGATAATTGTAATACCCCGATTTTCGCTGCTTTGTAATATCGGTAATAAATATATAAATATATATTTTTATCCGAGACTTAGAAAATGATTTTGGATAAACCAATATCATTTCCTTGTTATACTTATTTTCATAAGGTTACGGGGAAGTTTTTGTTGAAAATTCAGACGGAAGCCGGTCTGCCGTTTTCTGTGTTTTCGCTGACAGTAAAAGTTTACTGCTCAGAAAACCTAATTTTAACTCATGAACGAGATGAAAAATCTTTTTATTGTATTTACTACGATACTGGAAGTTTTGAAAAAAATTAGCGTAAAAATTAAAATATTATATTTGTTGCGGACGTATACGTCGAGATTATCTCTAGGAAAAGCTTGCGCCAGATGAAACCCGGAGTCGGCAAAGTAGCTGAGATAATGGATTTGACCGACTTGACGAGCATTTATGACGAGCTTATCTGAGTCATAATGGCCATAATGACACATTTATGACAAAGTTAATTTTTCCTATGAAATGACCATTTTGCCCTTGTCTTTATATGACAATTGCAAGCAAATGCCATTGGAAAAGTTGACTAAAACTTACCCAAAACCCACGGCTCCCAATTCTTCTTCTTCAAGTATTGGTTTCTTCTTCATCAAGTATTGGTTTCTTCTTCATTAAGTTTGGTTTCTTCTTCATTTAAATAGGTTGTCTTCTTCCTTAAGCCATTTTTCCATTTTCATGTTCTTTTGCTCCAAAGAGTTCATAATTCGTCAGATTTTGATTGGCAATTCTGACCAGTTTCTATTTTGAATCTCGAAAAACTTTCAACATGAAAGTTGTTCATCTTTCTCTCTTCATTCCAACGACATAAAGATCATCCAAAACGGACAAGTATATTGAGAGATCCACCCAAAATACTAAAACTGTTCTAAACCCTAACTATGTTCATCTTCTTCCTTAAGTTTCTCAAGAACACCATAAGAAACCTTGAAGAACATCATCCAAATCTTGCTTTCCTTGAATCATCAAGAGGTAGAAACTTCTTCTCTTGTCATTAAAATCATTTCTCTTCACAACTTTTGTAGATTCTTGGCTAAGATTCATATGTTCATCATTTACCTTAAAGTTCATGGAATTAGATTCAAAAAAATTCATAACTAATTCTAGAAAAATCCTTTTGACATGAAACCAATTGATATGATCTTATAATCATCTCTATTTTCATCATCTAAAAGCATAAGATCATGAGAAATTTCTTTCCTTGATTTCTGGTCATGGCCGAACCTAGGGTAAAGTTGTGTTCTTAGGTTTTGTTTCATTTTCATGTCTTAATTCATGATTATATCTTGATAGTTCTTGTATTCAAGTATATAGAAGATCAAAAATCAAACTTAAGCCTATTTGATCTCATCAAAACCGAAACCCTAGGAATGAACACTTAATGGTTTTGTGATTCAAAAGTTGTTTGTGACACTTGAATCCAACTCTAGGTTTTGTATGTTGATTAAATCCAAGAGTTTAGAAATTTTAGAGATTTCTAACCCCAAACTCAGCCCTTGGCCGAAACCCTAGTTCTTAGAACTAATTGAGTTTTAGTTCATGTTCTTGGTTCATAATCTTGGTTTAAGTGAGTAATCACATGCTTAAGTAACTTATGGATCATTAATCCTTAAGTTAATCAAATTTTCAACTTCCTAACCTAGATAATTGGTTGAAGCCGAAACCCTAACCCTAAAGGTTAGAGGATTTTGCTCCAGATTTTAGTCTTGTAATAAGTAATCTATGTTAGATAAGACTCTAGTAACTAGGATCCAAAAGATGGCATTAAAAAGATAACCTTAAACCTAATTTCTAAGTCTTGGCCGAACCTAGCCTAAAGTGTCATAGATGGTTGTTAGTTGATTAATTATAGTTATGATTGTTTGAATGAAGGTGGTTGTGTTAACTCGTGGCGGGATAACGAGGATCGTCGTGTACGTATTTCCGGTGCTAGCTCAGGTGGGGAAAAGAATCAACCTATCGTCGGAATCGATAAGTAGTAGATTATATGATAATTGTGTAGGGCGACCTAAACCCTACTAGTAGTTGAGTAATCGACAAGACCAAAATCATATTGGAAACCTTTTCTGTAAAACCAATGGTGATTTGGTGATTGTTGGTTTATCGACATTAGGATGATTTTATCTTATCTGAGGTTGATTGAATTTATTATTATTATTTCATTGCTTATGTGATATTATGTGGTATTTGAATTATTTTCTGATATTGTGTTATGCATGATCTGCCTGGTTTTTAATATTGTGCTTAGCTGATTTTTAAGTAAGGATATGTGTTGTTCGGGAGATAATTGTTTGGGTGAGAGAATAAAGGTGATTTAGAGGTGCCTAGCCTAATTAAGTGGTTTTATCTATGGGGAAAAAGGTGTTGAGACTTTGATGGAAGGTTGAGGCACTAGGTTGTTATTGATGTAATTTAGGGAGATTCATTTATCGAGGCATTGTTAGTCACAGCCGTGTGTGTGGAACACACAAGGTCAGGATATCCTATTTTGGGGATATCGGATATTGCGGGTGAGTGCCCTACGGATGTGGATGCCGAGGTAGACTACCGTAATACTCTTTAGTTCTTGACGAGTTCGTATATTAATGGCACTGGACCGTTATGGAAAGATGTTTCTTGACGAGTTCGTATGTTCTTGGCACTGGACCGTTATGGAAGGATGTTCCTTGACGAGTTCGAATGTTCTTGGCACTGGACCGTTATGGATTGATATTCCTTGACGAGTTCGAATGTTCTTGGCACTGGACCGTTATGGAAGGATGTTCCTTGACGAGTTCGTATGTTATTGGCCTTTGGACCATTTTAGACTAATAAGTGTTTAGTCTTTGATGCGTTCGAAAGTTATTGGTACCGGACTGTTTCGGACTCTCGACTAATATGACGGGGAGTGAAGATGGCCACATCAAGTATAAAGTTTTGGTTGCATGGGTTGAGGGTAGAGGATGATATAGTGAATTGAGGATGATTGTTGATTTTGAGTGATGTGTGTCTCGTGACAATTCATTGTATAATTTACTATTACTCTTTTCCTTTTTTTGATAATAGAACTGTTTCTTATTCCCTATATCTTTCGTATGTTGTATTTTATTTCGATGTGATACATGCGAGAAGACCCGATGGAGGAACCAATTACTGAGGAGTTAGATGGAACTCCTTACGAACCAGATGCTGGAGGTCGAGCTGTGATTCAAGGCGATTAGAGTATAGACAGTATGGCCAGTATGTCTAAGGAGTATTTATATTTCCGCTAAAGTATGTCTGTAGTGAAGTCTATACCTGTGAGGGATCCTACTGAGAGGGTACCCTTAACAGTGTTTTAGTTTTGTAATAAATAAACATGTGTGTAATTATATATTACAACTTTGGTGTGCTTTATATTTGTAGAATTTATATGATCATTAATTAAGTTTTAAATTTTTACGTATTTTCAACGATAAGCGAGCGATTAAGTAAATAAATATTAAGGTTTTAATGTAATAATACAATGGGGCACAACGGGGTGTCTCAATAATGAAACTTCTTCCTCAGACCACAGTGAAAAGAAAGAAAAATTCAAAGAAGGTGAAAGCGAAAGCCATTTAGACATTATGTCTCCCTATTTCCTTCATGCTTCGGACAACCCGGGTCAAATCTTTGTCAGTGAATTGCTTCATGATGGCAACTATGGAGAGTGGATCATTGATATGAGCAACGCCCTGTGTGCTAAGAACGGGTTTTGTGGACGGGTCCATTTATGCACCAGATGCGAGCTCCCCAAATTTGGCACATTGGATGAGATGCAATGCCATGGTCAAAGGGTGGCTCAAGAGCAGCATGGACAAGGAAGTGAGAACCAGTGTGAGATACGCTAGCACTGCTCACGAAATCTGGGCAGATCTTGAGGAAAGATTTGCGAAAGAAAGTGCACCAAGACTCTATGAACTAAGGAGAGCCATCACTCTGCTTCGCCAAGAAAAACAGTCGATTCCTGCATACTACACGAAATTGAAGGCTTTATGGGATGAAGTCCAATCAATTTCTCCTTGGCCAAAATGTTCTTGCCAAGGCTGCACCTGTGATGTCCAGAAACGACTCACGCAGATGAGGGAAAGGGACCAGTTGTACGATTTTCTAATGGGGTTGGACGAAGTGTATGCCACAGTCAAAACCCACATTCTCAGTTCTGCATCAACAAATACTCTCGGTCATGCCTATCACTTGGTTGCTGAAGATGAACAACAAAGGATAATTTCATCAATGCACAAGCCAACAACTGAGACGACTGCCTTTCACACGCAAGGTGTTCGATATAAAGACTCAGAGGATCACAGAACAAACAAAAGGGACAAACCCAAGTGCGATCACTGCCAAAATATTGGGCATGTACAAGATGAGTGCTGGGAGATAATTGGCTATCCTCAAGATTGGAGGAAAGCCAATCGTGACAAGAAAGAAAAGGCCAATTCCTGGAACAAGAAAACAGGATACAAGACAGCACAATTTACAACAGAAAACAGTCCAATTCCTGGTCTTACGGCTCAGCAGTATGAAAGACTTTTACAACAACTGAAAGGTGATGTAGAAATCACAGCAACAACTCAACAAACTAAACCCATTGTGAACATGGCAGGTAATTCTATACTTGGTAAACCCTGGGTAATAGACTCAGGGGCTACAGATCATATAACTTGCAATGAAACCTTGTTAAGAGATGTATCTATCTCTAGTCAACAACTTGTTCACATTCCTAATGGTGCCTCTATACCAGTGAAGGGCTCTAGAAAGGAAACGCTGCCCAATGGAATGAAAATAAACAGTGTCTTACATATACCAGACTTCCAATGCAATTTAATCTCTGTTAGCAAGCTAACAAAAGATTACAATTGTGCTATAACATTTGTTGCTAATTTGTGTGTGATGCAGGACTTGCATTCGAGGACCCTGATTGGGATGGGTAGAAATCATGATGGGTTATATCTTCTGGAGCCTGTGCAAGATGAAAGAGTGGCAATGAAAATTGACAAATCTAATAATAGTCATCTCTGACACTTTCGGCTTGGGCATGCATCAGAAGATAAAATCACACGAATAGGACTTGATGTAAATAAAGGTTCGAGTAGGTTTCTTTGTGATTCTTGTATGTGAGCAAAATAATCAAGGCTCCCTTTTCCTTTAAGCACAATAAAGACTAATACTTTCTTTGAACTTATACATTGTGACATATGGGGTCCTCACAACGTTGCATCACACACAGGAGCACATTATTTCCTTTCAATTGTGGATGATTATAGTAGGGGTGTCTGGATTTATCTCATGAAATTCAAATCTGAAGTAGAACATTATTTGCAAACTTTCATATGTATGATTGAAACCCAATTTGGAAAAAGGATTAAGAAAGTAAGAACGGATAACTGTTTAGAGTTTACATCAGGGAGTATCCAAAAGTTCTATGAAGAAAAAGGAATAGTGAGAGAGTTGTCTTGCACTTACACACCCCAACAAAATGGGGTCGTGGAGAGAAAGCATAGACACATTCTAGAAATAGATCGGGCTTTAAGGTTTCATTCATCCCTGCCTATTGAGTTTTGGGGGGAGTGTGTGCTTACTGCAGTGCATATTATAAATAGATTGCCTTCAAAGGTGATCAATAATAGAACACCATATGAGATTATGTATGGAGAGAAACCTAATTACAAGCATCTAAAGGTATTTGGATGTTTGGCATATGTTCTAAAACCAAGAAGAGAAGGAAAGTTTGATGAGAGGGGGAGAGCATGCATTTTTGTGGGTTATCTTATGGGTCAAAAGGGCTACAAAGTTTATGATGTTAAGACTAATGAAATGATAATATCTAGACATGTTGTTTTCTTCGAGAATGAGTTCCCTTGCAGGAAAATTGATCAAGTTAGAGGATCTGTACAGCCTGAATTCATATCATGGGAAGACCATCCAAAGGAAATCCAACAAAAGGCACCTTTTCTCAATAAGGACAGTTCTACTGCACAAGAAATAAACCTCCCAGAAACTAAACCGAAATCTGTTACAGAAAGTTTTGGGGGAAAAAATGAAGAAATTAATTTAGAAAGCAATGGTGGAAGGATTAGGCAACTTCCAAGGCATCTTAAAGATTATGAGGTGGATTTGCCACCCTCCATTTCTCATCCCGAAACTTTTCCTGCAGGTAATTTGGTAAAGTATCCTATATCCAATTACATCTCTTATGATAAATTTTCTTCCTCACACTTGGCTTATTTGGCGGCCATCACCTCACATGATGAGCCAAAGAATTTCTTTCAGGATGCAAAACATGAACACTGGAGGGAAGCCATGAAGAAGGAGATAGAAGCCTTGAACAGCAATGGCACATGGGCTTTAACACCTCTCCCACAAGGAAAACATGTTGTTGATTCCAAATGGATATACAAGGTCAAATACAAGCCAAATGGAGAGGTAGAACGATATAAGGCAAGGCTAGTCGCTCGGGGTTTCACTCAAGTGGAAGGGGAAGACTTCCATGAGACTTTTGCACCGGTTGCCAAGCTAGTCACCATAAGGAGTTTATTAACCATAGCGGCTGCAAAGGGATGGAGCATTCACCAATTGGATGTAAACAACGCCTTTCTACACGGAGACCTAAATGAAGAAATCTACATGAAGATTCCTCAAGGTTTCGCTAAGAAAGGAGAGACAAGAGTGTGCAAGCTCAAGAAGTCCCTCTATGGCTTGAAGCAAGCATCGAGGAATTGGTACCAAAAATTTACGGATGCCCTCCTCAACATTGGTTTCAAACAATCAAGGGCTGATCATTCTTTATTCATTTACAAAAGGAATGACATTTTCATCACTGCACTAATATACGTGGATGATGTCATATTGGCTGGAGATAATTTGCAGTTCATTCAAAAGGTAAAAGAGTACTTGGATGAGCAATTCAGCATTAAAGACCTTGGTCTTTTAAAGTACTTTTTAGGAGTTGAGGTAGCTCGGTCATCCAAAGGAATTGTGTTGAGCCAAAGGAAATATACGTTGGACATCCTCAAAGAGACAAAGATGCAAGACTGCAGGCCGAGTAAAACACCAATGGAGCAGAATTGTAATCTGAGAATTAATGAAAATGATCATGATGTAGATGTTACAAGGTATAGAAGACTGCTAGGATGCTTGCTGTACTTAACTGTAACGCGCCCAGATATCACATATGCAGTGAATACCTTGTGCCAACACATGACTGCACCCAATAAAATTCACATGGATGTGGTTGAAAAAGTGCTGCGCTATCTGAAAACAACTCCAGGGGGGGTGCCCACACACCAGAAGGTCATGTATAGGGTACCTAGTTACACTTGGAGGAGCACCTATATATCTTGGAGAACTAAACGTCAAACCGTGGTGGCCAAGTCTTCTGCCGAAGCAGAATACCGAGCCATCAAGCAGCTTTGCACATCGCAGCAAACCCAGTCTTCCATGAGAGAACAAAGCATGTAGAGATAGATTGTTATTTTGTGAGGGAGAGAGTGTAATCTGGTGAAATAGAACCGTTAAAGATAGGTACAAGAGAGCAGATAGCAGATATCTTCACAAAGCCTCTGGGCAAAGACAGGTTTGAGTTGCTTCTTGGCAAGTTGTCCATTCTCAACCTTCATGCGCCAACTTGAGGGGGAGTGAAGAATTAGTTGTAGTTTGTATTCAGTTTGTAGTTCAGTTTGTAGTTTGTTATTAGCT
The DNA here is from genome assembly GCA_030762895.1 of Sophora flavescens. NCBI lineage: Eukaryota > Viridiplantae > Streptophyta > Magnoliopsida > Fabales > Fabaceae > Sophora > Sophora flavescens. Next base: position 40,134,095 of record CM061064.1, read on the forward strand.
TCTGTCTGCTATCTACCTCAGGTCCTATTCTGTTATGATAACATAATGCTTGCCTCATATCCAAAGAGGACATATTGTATAAATAGGTACCTTATGCCCATATCAATCAAGAAAGAAATATTATCCAATTTATCAATTCTGTTGAACTTACCAAAACTCTTTTCCATATTTTACATTTCACTTTTGATTGTCTTTTCTTTTGTTTTTTTTTTCCCTTCCTTTAAAAAAAAAAAAGAACTTTGTTGGCAACAAGGCAAGACACCTTCACTTCGCTCTTTAATTGCGCTATTATATTCAGACTATCACGAACAAAAAACAAAAAGGAAGACAGAGAACATAAAAAACAATACAAAACACAGTGCAGTGTAGCTTGTCCCCGCACTCCAGATAACAGAGAATCTTTTTCTTTTTGTCAGTACCTGATCAAATAATTCATCAATTTGATGGATTTCCATCGACAAAATTTACATTACCCCAATGACTATTCGAGTTTACGTTGATATTATCTTTTACCACTAAAATTCATTTTTTTTTTTTGGTTTAAATTCAAATTATTTTTTTTAATAATCGTTTACATTCGATTTTGAATATGGACAAACTCACAAATGGTTTGGGATGAGTACACTACATATAAAGGAAGTTAGTTTGTTAACATCTACGTAACGTCACGCTGATTTTATACATGCATAACCCATTACCAATCATAGACGTATCAACCTCTGCAATCTAAAGTCTAAACATCAATAATTGGGTTTAATACTATAATATTTGTTTATATACGCATATGCATGTGAAAACCTAGAATAATTATGTATAACCATCTAACTAATAATTAAAAATTATGTTATTTGGACATCAAATTTTAGATACCTATGTGACACTGTTTTTTTTTTTCCTATCCATCATTTACTTTTTATCATTCTTATATATACGTATCTCGAGATACATGCAAAAAATAAAAGGACATTAACTAGTGCAAAATATACTGTAGACAGGAAAGGTTTACATCAGGTAACCAAAAGTTAGACGTTAAAAAGGAGGCGGTTGCAGTTTTGTAAATATCAGGTTCCCTTAATTCACTTTTAACGTCAATTGTTATAAGGGCCGACGTTAAAAGTAACGTCAGTTGTTTACTGAACTGACGTAAAAGGTAACGTCGGTTGTTTATAGAACTGACGTAAAAGGTAGTTTTGAATTTTTTTTTAGCAAAGTATACATTGTAAACCCCCTCGCTCCTTTCTTCCTTCCTCAGTCACTTTGCACTTCCCTGTTCTCTCACACCTCTCTGCCCTAACAGTTCCACCGCGTGCTCCTCTCCCCTGCGTGCTCCTCTCCCCTGCGTGCTCCTCTCCACCACCACCACCACGAGCTCGTCTCCACCGCCACCACCGCGAGGTAGATACTCTTTCTCTCTGTCTCATCTTTACACTTTTTCTTGCGCGCCCTAACTCATGCTCACTCTATTTCCCTCACTCTCAGCAGCGGCCACCACGCGAGCTCCTCTCCCCACCACCACGAACCGCGAGCGTCTCCCATTCCTCTCCTTCTGCTTCTCGTCGTTTGAGTTTCACCACTCATCATGGTTCCATTCCTTTTTTTAACTTTCTCCTTTTTTTATTTCACTCTGAAAAAGCTTATACAGAGCTTAACCATTTCCCACTTTTTTGGCATTTTCTTGCTCTTTTAGTTTTTGATACTGATAATGATACATTTACCCTTTGTTTGCTTTCATTTGTAGGGTTTTACAGCAACAACTAAGCGTTTTCCCACTAGCCCGTGGCATGAGTAGCAGTATTTACAGGACTTGAAACTAGGAATATTGGGCACTTCTCAGATTACCAGCTTCTCATCTAAAGGTTTTATCTTTTTTGAAACTCTCTTGCTTTCTTCGCCCCCCCCCCCCCCCGTTATCTGAAGTTGATGAGTTATTGAAGAGAATATGCACTTGAAATGTATGGCAAGGAAGTATCATATGCTTGTTATGCTAATGATCATGAGTTATAGATGATGAGTTAAGTATGACAATCAACAAACAAACAAAAAATGTATCATATGCTTTTAAAATTTTTAATTTATTAACTATTATCATAAGGGAAGCATTCAAAACAAGTCTCCACTGTCGGTGAACTTGCCGGGATTTTTTATACTGGAAGACATTATAATAATCATGAATTGGGTTATGCTTGTCTTGCTATTTGTTTTTGGGTTATGCTTGTTTGAATCTTTGTGTATATCTTGTTTGAATCTTTGGGTTATGCTTGTTTGACTCTTTTATTATTATTTTTAAAAAAAATGATAGATTTTGATAGATTTTGTTAAGGATGGCCATGGGTCAGGTTGGGTTAGGTGGGTTCAAAGAGAAAAAGATAGTAACTGGCCGGGTGAGCTAAGTTTTGTGATATTTGTTGTAAATGTGGCTTGGTGTGAATAAGGAATGACACAAACTAGGGTTAAGGGTGCATCCTATCCTTAACTTAATTTGATGAGAATGAAAGCTAAATGAAATTATATTTTAACGTAACAATTAATATTTCCACTTTGATTGAGGTTATGTGACTGAGGTAGTGGTGTATATATATGGTTGTTAGGTTTTCAAATAATAGTGCGCTTTTCCAATCTCCCCTATTGTGCTTATATTGGATATATGTGTTTATATCTACAGAACCTATCTAGCTATGGATCGTAGTTGGATGGTTTGTAAACGCACTAGTGATGAGTATTTGAAGGGAGTAGATGAGTTTATAGAATTTGCTCAAAGGAATGTTCCTAATAGTAAATGAATGTTCTGTTGTCCTTGTGTCAAATGTTTGAATACGAGGAAATGTACGGTCAATGATATACGTACTCATCTTATTTGTTTTTGGATTTGCTTGAATTATACAAGATGAATATGGCATGGTGATGTGTTGTTAAGTACTAAGCCAAGTGTCTCTCAAAATGAATTCTTAGAGAGGGGCTCCAACGCCAATCACAACGAAGTTATTGCGTAATTAACGAGATTACTAGGAGGTGATGATCACAAGGAGCTATATCTGGCACCGTACATAATGAGCAGGCATTGGCAGTTGCTCGTAATTCATCCTGCCAGGCATACTGTCATCTTCCTATGCTCTCTTCACCGGAACCCGCCACGGGAGGTGGTGAAACCTATCAATAGGTTAGTAATTAATCTTATATTTAATTTAAGTTTTAATATTTACTTTAATTTTATGCGACACATGATGAATTGGTTATTTGACATGCATATTCTGTTTATGATAGTACGCTGAAGATTTGTAGTTTGAGCTGTGCCAACGGGAGGAGTAAGACTCTTAAGTCTAAAGGAAATCCTGATTGGATTATCCTCAAGGTTGGTAGTTTGTTAAATAGTATATAATATTAGAATTACTAATTACTAATTCCAAATATATATGTTTATTTAACTGACATTAAATTTTATTACTTTTGTAGTCTCACTTTCAGAATGATGCTTGGTCGTGTGGATATTACGTGATACAACATATGCTGAACATAGTCTCTGCATCTATTACGGAAGGATGGAAGAAGGTAATAATACTTAATTAAACAACTTATTCAATTATATATTTTAGTTTTCATTTTCATTGCGTTAATTAATGTTACCGTGATTTATTTGAACGTGTGCAGGCTTTTAACAGCGACCAATCTCCTCTTGACAAAAAAGAGTTCAAAGACTCGAGGACACTGTTTGCAGAATATTTCTTCAAGTATGCTAACGAGAAAGGATTGCCCACAAATATACCTCAGGAGTATATAGAAGATGTGTAGTTAGTAATTAATATAGAAACTTATATGTAGGTATGTAGTCATTAGCATATAAACTTTTAGTTGTGTTTTTTCTAACAATGGGGTTTTGGTTTTTTATCCCCCCATTTGTTCCTTTATATATATATATATATATATATATATATATATATATATATATATATATATATATATATACTTTTATTTTATTAATGAAATTTAAGTGAAATATTGGAGTGTTACTAGACTGTTTACTGAATGCATGGATAGTTGGGGGAAGGGATATATTGTAACATAATTTTTTTTAAGAAAAAAACAAAGCTTCAACGTCAGTTGTTTAGTACAACTGACGTTAAAAGTATTTTTTTTTTTTAAAAATTTGGCTTTTAACGTCAGTTGTACTAAACAACTGACGTTAAAAGTTAAGCTTCTAACGTCAGTTGAATGAAACAACTGACGTTAAAAGTGATTCTTTTTTTAACGTCAGTTATGTAATCAACTGACATTAAAATATATTTTTAACGTCAGTTTTAAACTGACGTAAAAAATTACACTTTTAACAACTACTTCAATAATATCAGATATTATTCAAACGTCCAAAATCAATTTTGAATTAACATAAAAAAAAAAACACTTCCTACTTTAATAATTGTATGGTGTCCCCATTCATATTTTAAAAAATTACATGATTAATCAATATCATCATTTTAGTGTGTCACTTTCTCATTGTCACATAAGATGTAGATGTACCGTGATCATACATGCAAGACTTAAAGATGTGGTAAGGTAAAGAAAATGAAAGTACAGCTGACAAGGACGTGTCTCGTGTCTATGATTACGTAGGATGATAGAATGAAATTAACCGTGAAAAAGGGAAGAGAAGGGATAGATTAAATTAAAGTTGGAGACAAATAAAATAAAAAGACAAACAGAACAATATTGCATATGTGAGGGTTGGGTTTGAGAATATATAAAATTGCTTTGCGTATTGGTAACCTATTGGATCATGATTCACACTCCCTAATATTTGGTTTGGATTGGATGCCTTCTAAGAGTTTTTTGCGTGGAGAAAAATATAAATGCAATCACAGTCAAAAGTTTGTTTGTTTTTTTTTATTTTTTTATAAGTGAAAAAATTGTATTAATAAGAGTACTAAAGGTTAGGGGTGTTCATTGGTCCGGATAGACCCGTGAACCTAACCCAACCCAACCCAACACTGATTTTATGAGTTGGTTTTGGTGAATGGGTTGAGTTGGGTAAAAACAAAGAAGACCCATAGAGTATGGGTTGAGTAATGGATTTCAGAATTGCAAACCCACTCAACCCAACCCAACTCAACCCAGTCAAAACATAGAAAGTTAAAAAACCTAGTTTATTTTTTTTTATCTTGGTCATACTCTTCTTCCCTCATGCTACACGACTCTTCTTCCCTCACGCACGACCCTTCTCTTATCTCACGCATGACTCACTCAGTCCCTCTCATTCTCACTCACGCAGCCACCACTCACTTAATGGATGATTTTTTACTTAGTTTTGTGTTGATGACTTTTACTTTCTCAGTTAATACTTTACACTTTTAATTAATGGTTATTGTGAACACCCTATTTTGACCGAGTCTCTTAGTTTTCACTAGAAAATTTTTAAAAAAATAAAAAATTGCAAAGAAAATAAAAATAAAAAATAAAAAATAAAAAAAATTATATTTTGCCATCTTATTATTTATTTTTATCCCAAAAAATCCAAAAAAAATTTGATAGACAAAAATAATAAAAAGATTTTAATTTTATGTTAAACACACTTAGGTTTATTTTTGTTATTGGGCCAAATCAGTCAAACCCATTTCCTTTTTTCATTCTCCTCCAACAAACCCTAGCAGCCCCCCTTTTCTTCCCTCCAACATTATTTTGAATTTGAATCCAGTTGGCAAATCCCTTGATTTTTGCATATGAGGCTCACAAGTTTGGATTCTATTTCAAATCAGAGATAGAAATTTTAATCCTTGCAGATTTTTAGGATCAAAATCAAAGTGGATTTGGCATTATAAAATCATAAGAGATGCTACAGAATAGGGGGGGGGGGGGCAGCCTACAGAAAGATTCAAAGAAACCTAGCCTCCACTCTTTTCCATCCTCTATCATACGTAACACCATCACCCACCACAAAACACACACCAGCCACCTTAAAAAAGAAGGCCTAGCCTCTATTCTTTTCCTTCATCCATCATCCATCATACAACACCTCCATCAAAAACACCTCTCACTTCACCATCATACAATAGCCACCACTCTCCTCCATTTAACCTTGACTCCAACCTTAACAGAAACAACAACAATTATCAATCCTTTTAATAACAAACTAGAACATTAAGAAAGAGTCACTACAAAAAAGGCGCTATTTTGCGACGGTTATTAGGTTAAATTGCAACGGTTTTATGCGCCGCAGATTCGTGTTTGCGGCAGTTCCAAAACCGTCGCAATGTCGACCGTCGCGAGCAGCTTTTGCGGCGGTTATGAAAACTGCCGCACAAACTGCCGCAAATTAGTATTTGCGGCGGTTGTAAAAACTGCCGCAGAAACTGCCGCAAATTAGTATTTGCGGCGGTTGTGAAAACCGCCGCAAATTAGTATTTGCGACGGTTGTGAAAACTGCCGCACAAACTGCCGCAAATTAGTATTTGCGACGGTTGTGTAAACTGCCGCACAAACTGCCGCAAATTAGTATTTGCGACGGTTGTGTAACCGCCGCAGATTAGTACCGCAAATTGCCAATACAAGTAGCGACGGTTAGTGAACCGCCGCTATTTGTTTCCCCAATTCTGAAGTTAATTTTACGACAGTTTCAAAACCGTCGCAAAACATAGCAAAAAATTTGTAATTAATTTTTTTTAGCACATCATTTTGAGTCTACAAAACCTGCTTATTAAATATATATATTTTTCTTAAAACAAATAAAGGTAAAACTCATTCATAAATAAAATGTTGAGTTACATACAAACTACGACCAAAAAGATATATATATTCCAAATAGAGTTCAACAATTCCACAAATATTAAGTAATACAACTAAACTCCATCAAGTTCATAAAATGAAAACTAGAACTATCTAAATGGTCCTACGAGACGATGCTCCGTGGTCTTCAGGCATATGACTAGACTCAGAGGAACGTCTCATATCTCTTGGTGACTCTAAGTCAGCCGGCTGTAATTCAAAAAAATCAAAAATTAGATAACAACCACTAATTCAATAAGTGAACTATCAAAAGTTAAAAACTAAATTTAAAAGCAATTATTTTACCTGATTTCCCTTAACATTCTGCATAAGGAAAGCAATTTGTTCCTTCAAGACTTCATAATTCACGACTTGTTCCTTAAGCGCTAGGACTTCAGCTTCCAATTTTTCAATCTTCTCATAGGGAGATACCAACCTCTCAGAGTGAGACCTAAATCCAGGGAGCTGAGATGGTGTTATCCCAAGTCCCATTCCTTTGGCATATCCAAGGTGGTCCTTTCCAAAAACTTTCACATAAGCATCATTCTCTGTTGATCCCTCATGAATTTCATTTTGCAATTGTTCCTACATATAATATTGAAGACATACACAATTACTTAAAGATCACCATTAACAATGAAATACAACTAACAATAAAAAGTTATAAATAATACATTGTACTTACATTTTTTTCCCTAGCCTCTTCACTGACAAATGATCCATCCTTCCTTCTGTGAGAAATAGGATAAAATTCTGCCTTGCTAAATTCTCGTCCTTCTAGTAATTCCTAAAATTAAGCACCATACAATAAGTGCTTGTACAAATAAATTATACTGTTAAAAAAATGAGTGAACCATACCAACTCATCTTTTGTCCTTGCAATTCCCTTGGAGCCTAATGTATGGTGGATCACTAACTTTTCACGATTTGCTGCATTTTGATCAGCTATCTCCTGCATTAATTAATAACATAATGAAGAGTTAGTAAATAGTAGTTGAAGTAACAAAGACTGCAACTTATGATGATTACCATTTGTTTATGGCTCCGCCTATAATTTATATAAACAACCCAATGGTTGGAGTCAATATCAGGTGGGTGCCTCTGAAGATTTTCTGCCAAGGAAAGCTCCCAATCATGATATTTATGAAATAATCTGCATCGTGTGTCCCTCCATTTTTTTGCAAGGCTAGTTAAAATATACTTTTTGTGTTCACCATCATTGACAACAAATTTATTCTTCAAGAAAACATAATAAAAGATAGTGTTAGCTAACAAAACACCAAATAAATTGAACGTATTTACTTAACTACAAATAATACCTGTATTTTTTGAGAATAAAGATTGTTTTTCAAAGTATCCGGTACTTTTTTCCAATTCTCAAACATTATGGGAATGTTGTTAAAGTTTCTTGCAAGTTCACCCAAATATCCTACCAACAAACCAGCTGACTCTCCCACTGGTTGTGCATGTCGATTCCACCTAGTTATAACCCTTGTTGTACCACTTGATGCAAACACATCTGTCACCCTTAAACGTGTTTGCATCACCTGACCGCTTGCATCTAACACATAAAGTAAACAAATTAAAACAATTCCTAACCCAACATATAAAAAAATTTAAAAAAATTAAAGAGAAATATAAAATAGATTAGACATACTTATAACATCTACTGTCCAATATGTTGGAGCTTTTTTTCGAACAGGCAAGGGACCTTCAACCACATCAGGTGCAGATTCAGAAGTTGGTGCAGTGTGTACCTCATCATGAAATGATGATTCAACATTGGGTAAAGGATCACTTTGTTGTAGATGTCCATCTACATATCCTTCAGAAGATGCATTTGGTTGAATTGGTGTGGATTGACACCTCCGACGAACACTTCTTTGACTGGCCATACCTGAGAAGTATAATGTATCAAACAGGTATATGACAAGCAAGAACCATATGCCTTTAGGATTTTTAATGTGCATTTTACAGAATTATTGCATGGTGCACTATTACCATATGCCTTATCTTTTGACAAATTATTTTACATAGTTTCAAATTATCAAAGGCCATAGAAAGAACCTATTGAAAATATTATTGTCAGGATCATTGAGAACTACAGCACACAAATACAATTAGTTACAAACTATTAGCATATTTGACCCAAAAACAAACTTCTACCTTATAACCAACTCCCACACCCCAAAACTGGTGCAATACTCATTGCCACCCCAATCATGCACAGATCACATACCCCATTTCAACCTTAATTGGCTAACCCTATAGTACATAGCATCATGATGCTCTTTGTTAGTTGCTCTGCTGTCTGCACCATCAGTCTGGTGAATGGTTAGAACTGATCAGAAGGATGTTTGTTTCATTCTTGAGATAATAGAAAACTTAAAAATGAAATAATTTATCGAGTGTTTGATTTATCTGATATTATTAACAATAGAGACATAGTAAATAATTGCAATGATAAGTTCACTAAAAATAAGTTCACTAAGCTAAAATCACCAAAGGTTCCAAGTTCTACACAACATAACACGAAAAACTAACATGTCTATCACCAATGGATCATAAAACCATATCTTGATTATCATCATTAAAATTATCATTAATGGTTGAACTTTCAGGATCATCATCTACAGTCATTCTTGCCAATTGTATATGTGGGGTATCATCAGAGAAAATTTGTTCCAAGTTTTGTGATGGGTATGCATCAATGGATGTCATAATTTCATCATCTTCACCCATGTCGTACAAGTCTCTTGGCTTCAAATGAACTGGTATGCTCCAACCTTTTTCCTTCTCATCCTCCACATAATAAACCATTTGAGCTTCTGAAGCTTTAATGTATGGTTCATCATCTTCATGTTCTCCAGTATGTATTAGTCTTGCAAAGTTAATAGAGATAAAACCCAACTTATCTGTCTTCATACCTCTTGGGTTAGTGGTATTAGCCCATTCACATTTAAACATGGGTACTGTGAAGCCATTATAGAAAACCTCAATGATGTCTATCAATCTTCCATAGTAAGGTACCCTCCAAACCTCATTTGGGCATCACTATTGCTTGAGTAACTCCTGGTTCCAAACATTCCAAAAACCCCACTGTTTTGAGTTTTTAATAACATATCTCGTGCCACGGTTCGAAATTTGTATCCATTGACATTATATGCAGTGAACCTTCTAGCTTTGTCATGAGGACCTTGTGCAAGACTAACGAGAACATCTTTATCTGGTCCACTAAGACTGTCGAGATTGTTACAAATCTAGATGCCATAATAATATATATTGTTAGTCACATTCTTGTTCAAAAAATACATAAATGACACTAACACACTGTTAATCATTGTTAAGAACACTAACACGATTGGTGAACCAACGAACAAACTCTCTATGAACCTTCTTGTCTACCTCAGAAGCACTCCTTGCACCACTCCTTAGTTGCCTTCGCACGCTAGTTCTATACTGCCTATTTAGTTGAATCATATTAGATGTTATGGAAAAAAACTTAAGATTAATTAAACCAAGTAGAATAATTACTTACTGAAGATAGTAATCAACTATAGAGCAATTCGTTAACACGTGTCTATGAGCTTGAAACTTTTCCATGGGTGTCAGGGTGACATATGAAGAGCCACCAACCGATTTTCCAACTTTAGGAAATAAGTCGGCTACTCGTGAGCCATATTGTATATCATTAATAGGCTCATCGTCTACACGACTAGGTCGGTTCCATCTAGTCTCAATGCTATCCAGATACCTTGAACAAAACGTAAGAATCTCTTGCACAAGGTAGCCTTCCGCAATAGATCCTTCAGGTCGTGCTTTATTACGTACATAGGATTTTAGCTGTCCCAAGTACCTATTGTTAAACCACAACAAGTATTATTTAGAACAACCTGTACATTACCAAATTAGAAAAAATAAAATGACTAATATCGCACATCTTTTACCTTTCTATAGGATACATCCATCGATAATGAACGGGACCTCCGAGTTTAGCTTCTTCAACAAGATGAACAACCAAGTGAACCATAACAATAAAGAATGAAGGAGAAAATAACATTTCCATGTGACATAAAGTGAGGATGATTTGATTTTGCAATCTGTCTAGATCTTCAACTTTCAATACTTTGCCACATAGTTGTCTAAAGAATGAGCACAACTCAATTAATATTGTCGAAACCTCATCAGGCAATGTTGCCCGCATGGCTAATGGTAGCAATTGCTCTATCAATATATGACAATCATGACTCTTCAACATTCCATTCAACTTAAGATTGTCCAAATCAATGCACCTAGAAATGTTGCTTGAATAACCATCCGGCACAGTGATATTCTTTAAAGTAGTTAAAAATGCCTTCCTACCTTTATTAGTCAATGTGAAGACAGCTGGAGAATATTTTCCATTTTCATTGGGCCAAAGATCAGGCCTTACGCCCATAGCTTGAAGATCTCTTCGAGCATTAACATGATCTTTGCTCTTTGCGCTGTCATTTAGCAAAGTAAATATGACATTATCGCACACGTTCTTCTCAATATGCATCATGTCAAGACTGTGACGCAAACAATTATCCTTCCAATACGGAAGTTCAAAGAATATGCTTTTCTTTTTCCATTGTTGAGCGGTACCCCGTGTTCTTTTTCCCGAACCTTCTTTCTCTAATTTTCTACCAAATATGACATTGATGTTTTGAACCTGTTCAAGAATTTCAGAACCAGATAATGTTTTTGGTGGACTACGCATTTCTTGTTCACCATTAAAGCGGACCCTATTCAGTCTAAATCTGTGTCTCTGGTCAAGAAAACGACGATGACCCATAAAACACCATTTTTTGCTATGAGGAAGACGACATGGAATGGAGTCGAAGTTACAAGATGGGCAAGCAAGTCCGGTGTACGTGTTCCACCCAGAAAGTGTTCCTAGCCCAGGAAAATCACTAATTGTCCACATTAAAGCTGCATGTAATTTGAACATCTCTCGCTTGAAAGAATCATAGGCATCCACACCCATTGTCCATAACTCTTTCAACTCTTTGATCAAAGGTTGTAAGTAGACATCTATATCATTCCCTGGCATTTTTTTACCAGGAATTATCATTGAAATTATAAAAGATGTCGACTTCATGCACACCCATGGAGGGGTATTGTATGGAATGAGAATAACTGGCCAAATACTATAGTTTGAACTCATGACACCAAAAGGATTAAAACCATCAGTGGCTAACGCGAGGCGCACATTTCGCGGATCTGATGCAAACCAAGCATGCAACGAGTCAAACTGCTTCCAAGCTTCAGAATCTCTAGGATGCCTCAACATTCCATCATTGTTATTATCGTCAGCATGCCATCTCATATCCTCAGCTGTCTTTGATGAAAAAAACAATCTTTGTAATCGAGGCTTCAGTGGAAAATAACGAAGAACTTTTGCAGGCACTTTCTTCATACCAGTGCCATCACCGGACACCCTAGTCTTACTAGCTTTTGCCCTTGATTTCCATTTGGAAGTGTTACAAATTTTACATGTCTCCCTCTCTTCATCTTCCGGATTACCCCAATAGAGCATACAATTATTCGGGCATACAGGTATCTTTTCATAGTTCAAACCAAGCTTGATGATCGTTTTCTTGGCCTCGTAAAATGAACTTGGAATATTTGCATGTTCAAATGCATCTTTCAATAGTTCTAAAATCATTGTCATGGCCTTGTCGCTCATTCCACACAGGCATTTGATATGATACAACTTTACCAAAAAAGACAATCTTGAATACTTCGTACACCCTTCGTACAGGGGTTGTTCTACATCTCTAGCTAATTCATAGAATTCTTCATCTACATGTTGTTCTTGAGCTGTATTTGGCATCACATTTGCATCCCGGTCAATCTCCGCATTTGATGCAACGGGTACTTCATTTGCAAGGTGCCTATCAACTCCAAATGCATCATCGATCATGTTCCGAATAGGATCCTCAACAATAGTGGGGTCTTGAACTAAATTTGGAATATTGCTAGGTGAGATAGTACTAGTTCCTATTGTTCTGGACTCCCCGTGATAGGACCAAAAATTGTATCCTGTTGGAAATGGTGTACAGATTAAGTGATCATACACCACATGCCTACTTTGACATTTTTTGAAACCACATCGTTTACAAGGGCATATTGTTTTGCCATTTACTGATTGATGTACAAAGGCAAAATCAATAAATCCCCTAACCCCTTGCTCATATTCAACTGAGTTTCGTGGCTTCATTATCCATGACTTATCCATTGCTTCAAAATATTAAATCTGGAAATAAAAATAACACACCACTTCATAAATTGATAATATAACTCAACAACACGTAAATCAAGATTGTCATGGTCATTCCAAATTCATAAGCATTATATATATACACTAGCACAACCTTCATTTGTTATCCAAGAGTATTAATTATATCAAAGCTATAACAAACCAATATCAGGACTCCTTATATTTGGTTATAACCAAAACATAGTTATATCCTAATCCATCCACAAGTTGCACTACTATAGCCATATATATATATATATATATATATATATATATATATATATATATATTCCTAATTCCTCTGCACGCTACACTAGAATAATGCTTGATGTGCTCATGTCAATATATGGTTTGAGGTATGTAGTAGAAATACAGTATATATATGTGTGTAAAAAAAGAAGCAAACAAATAGTGAAAACTATATAAATGTTAGGTGATATACTGATATGTATGTATATGTCTAATATATATATATTTTTGGTGAACATATGTATATGTCTATGAACCATTACTCTATCTAGTACTTATTATATACCCTGACAGAGCAGTCGTGGAAATGCAACCTCAGGAGACCAGCTGCTAAAGTGGAATCCTTTTGAATCCATTCTTTCACTTTCCCGTGGAGGATGGATTCAAATTGTGGACAGCTTTTACGGTAGTGGTCGCGCTGTCGCGCACGCGCCAAAAAGGACGAGCGGGTTTAAAAGTGTAGTATAGTGCGACAACTCGGATGTCGTCTCTCAAGGACTCTGAGAATATTATCTTTCACAAAAATCAGTTTTGGGGGGGGTTTGGATTGGAATGCAATTAAGAAACAAACAAAACAGAGCAATCAAAAACAGGGCAGTTAAAAGGAGATTATCAATTATCAAACAACGATTAATCTACTGTCAAGAATTCCCAACTATCCTTGGTTAATGTAATCCCAAGCCCTAAGCAGGTTCTTATCCCCTCCCGGTTATAGTAGCAATTTACAAGCGAAACTACTACCACAGATACATGTCCCTATTCCCGAATTAAGCAAACGGGATTACGCCCTTCGTGAACTAAGCGAACACGAATTGTACACACGCAAATTAAGCAGATGCGATTAATTATAGGAACATGATATCACCAGAAATAAATCAATACAATACAATATACTCCTGAATTAAGCAAACAAAAATACAAAGTATGGTATTGAAGAGGGAAAAGCAATTAAAATAGGGATTACATAACCTCAAGTATATAGGATCCTCAAACAGTAGACTAATCCTAGGACTTAGTGCTCCATGGCAAAAACGAAATCGCAGAGAAAAATGTATATCAGAAAGTTGGAGTGGCAAAAAGTCTTTACAAAATGTTCAGAACAGCCTTTTATACACAATCAGAATTCAGATGGCTCGCGAGGCGAACAAACATTCGCGAGGCGAATTTCATGAACTGTCAGCAACCCTTGGCATTCTCGCGAGGCGAGGATATGAAGAGTTTCCTCCTTACGCCCGTTATGGCCATCAGGGCCTAACCGTGATGCTCTCTGACTTTCAGATTCGCGAGGCGAAGGGATGCTCGCGAGGCGAGACTCTTCAGCTTCAAAACTGCCACGGCCATAACCTTCAACACGGGCAAGCTGTGATCGTCTCTGACTTTTTCAGGTTTGCAAGACTCGCGGGGCGAGATCTTCTTCGCGAGGCGAACCAGAGACTTAGCAATTTCTTGGAACAGTCAGGCTTCTGGGTCGCATGGCGAATGTGTCCTTCGCGTGGCGAGACCTCTGTTCTTTATTTTCTCAACTTCTACTTAACCTGAAAACAAGGAAATAAGCATAAGTGTATTATTTTGACTTAAAACTAGCTAAATTAACTTAAAACTACTCTAGAGACTCAAAACCCTGCTTGAGGACAATCTAATCTAATTTGGGTGAAAATATGATATAATTTGCACAAAACCCTGGTCATACTAGCTATAAAACTAGATGAGCCAGAGGCTTATCAAAATACCCCAAACTTAAACTTTGCTTGTCCCCAAGCAAACTAAGACACAAAAATCAAAAAGACTCAAGACCTGGCAAGCTCAAAAGATTCAATCAACATTGCACTCATTCAAGCAATACATAAAAAAAAACAGTTTTTCTTCATTGTTTCCCCGTTTTCAAACAGAGCAATCCCCACATTCATTTATTCCAAACAATTGAGAGTTTCATCATGAAAACAATCAGAAATCTAAGCAGGGGATCTAAGTTACACACAAGAGGGAGATCACCAAATCCAAACAACTGCCTTCCTCACAAGGGCATTATTTGTTCACTCATTCACTCAGTTTATGTCAGGCTAACAATTTGCACTCAGTTTCACTTTTCAAGTACACTTCCCAAAAATTTGCTTTTCATCTCAAAATGGCTCCCACAGAAAACATGCAAGCAACATCAGAAGGTCTTTTATGGGTTGTAATGGGGCCTGGCTAAGGGTAGGATATACAAAGGAAACTAGGCTGAAGACCCTAGGAACTAAGAGAGCATGAACTATATTTACACTTTGAAATTCACTCAAGTTCCTTTCTTTATTTTTTTTCTTTATACTCCTGGGTGGCTACAGCCCTTTTTATTTCTTTTTGGAATTTTTGTATTTTTTTATTTTTATTTATTTATTTATTTATTTATTTATTTTTCAACATTTGTACACTTTTTCTTTCCCAAGCCTTTGACTCCAACTTTGTTTTTTTTTTTCAACAACATCTTACACCTTGCAGCCACCCCAAACTTAGTTTCTTGCACCCAGTCTAAGATTACATGCTCTCCTAATCCTAAGATCGGGTTAACATGGTTTCCAGATTTTTGGGCTTATAACATTAGGTTATCAAGAACTAACAGGCTAATAGGCTCAAAAGGGCTAACTAGGGAACATGCATTAGGAATTGGTTTATTCAGGCCAAGTAGCTATTTACAAAGAAACTGCCTAAATCATTTGCTACACACATATAATCATGCAAACCAAAAAGAGATTCAATCAAATCCAGGGAAGTGCAACTTGAAAGTGATTTTCACACAGTTTAAAACATGCTGGAGGCTCAAAACCTCACCTGGACATTCATGCAAATTGTTTGAAAGAGATACTATCCCTAATGTGTGCTTCCTATCACCCCAAACTTATCATTCATCATGCTATCATAACAAAATCCCAAAGTTCAGTTTTCAATTTCACATGGGAATCACTTTTCAAAAATTTTTCAAGTCCTAGGGGGAATCATCACATATCAATCATGCAAGCAATCTGTGCAACATCAATCAAAATCTAGCAAACTTGCCAACAAAAGACTCAACACACAATTGCTCCTAAGCTTCTCAAATTATTCAGGAGCTTTATTCAAAGAAAAGAAAACTTTATTCAAAGAAAAGAAAAACTACAACTAGTTCCCTCCCCCACACTTAAAGCATGCATTGTCCCCAATGAACAACAGAATTATATAATCCGAGTGAGGGAAAGGAAAAGAAACTCCCTGATCAAGCATCAGTGTAGGGTGGAGCATCCAAAGATAGCTCCTCAACATTAGCATCCGCAGGGCCAGCAGCATCCACACCATGGAACGGCTTCAACCTTTGCCCGTTAACCTTGAAAGTCTTGTTGGTACCTGTACTTTGAATCTCCACTGCACCATAAGAAAACACATTAGTCACAACAAAAGGGCCATCCCATTTAGACCTAAGCTTCCCAGCCATCAATCTCAGGCGGGAATTAAACAATAAGACTTTCTGACCCACAAAAAATTCTTTCCTAACAATCATTCTATCATGAAAAATTTTTGTTTTCTCTTTATACAGCCTGGAGCTCTCATAGGCTTCAAGCCTAAGCTCCTCAAGTTGCTGCAATTGCAGTTTTCTCTCAACACCAGCTTTCTTCATGTCCAAGTTGCAACACTTTCTCGCCCAATATGCTCTATGCTCAACTTCCACCGGGAGGTGGCATGCCTTGCCAAAAACTAGCCGGAAGGGGGACATCCCTATAGGTGTCTTAAAAGCAGTCCTCTGGGGCCCACGGTCGTCTTCCGGACGGCGGCTCCATTCCTCTGTTTGTTTGCACCATCTTCTCTAGGATTAGCTTAATCTCCCTGTTGGATATTTCAGCTTGGCCATTGGTTTGGGGATGATAAGCAGTAGACACTGTATGTACAACCCCATATTTTCTGAGTAAGGCCTCCAAGGTTCTGTTGCAAAAATGTGTGCCCTGGTCACTGATGATGGCCTTGGGTATACCAAACCTGCAAAAGATGTTGGACCTAACAAATTTTGAAACAATCTGAGCATCGTTAGTCCTAGTGGGGATTGCTTCCACCCACTTTGAAACATAATCTACAGCCAACAAAATATATACAAAACCAAAAGAAGGGGGGAAAGGACCCATGAAGTCCATCCCCCACACATCAAAGACCTCACAATAAAGCATTGGCTGCTGAGGCATCTCACTCCTACGAGTGATTGCAGGGCCTGTTAATTGACATTCTTTACAATTCTTGTATGCCTCATATGAATCCCACGAAAATTGTGGGCCAGTATACCCAGGAGTCCAGGACTTTTCTTGCTGTCCTTTGAGGTCCAAAGTGTCCTCCAACTGGAGAGGCATGTGAGAAATGCAGGATGGACTCTGTCTCATGCTCGGGAACACACCTCCGAATGACTTGGTCACTGCAAAACTTCCACAGATAGGGGTCATCCCACACATAATACTTTGCATCGCTCTTCAGCTTGTGGAACTTTTGTCTACTTGTACCTGCAGGAACAACACCAGCAACTAGAAAATTTACAATGTCAGCAAACCAGGGGGTTACCCCATACATATGTAACAATCTCTCATCAGGGAAATCATCTTGGATGGGAAAAATATCCTCATCCCTTGCTATCCTGCTCAAATGATCTGCTACCAGATTTTCAGCTCCACTTTTATCCTTTATCTCCACATTGAATTCCTGAAGCAAAAGCATCCACCTGATCAGTCTTGGCTTAGCTTCTGGCTTCTTCAGCAGATATTTCAAAGCTGCATGGTCAGTAAAAACAGTTACCCTAGAACCTAGCAAATAAGACCTAAACTTGTCAAGTGCAAATACAATAGCTAACAGCTCTTTCTCAGTGGTGGTGTAATTTGCCTGAGCAGCATCTAGGGTCCTAGAAGCATAGTGAATTACATGGGCAACTTTGCCCACCCTTTGTGCCAGAACTGCCCCCACAGCAAAATTTGAGGCATCACACATCAGTTCAAACGGGAGTGTCCAGTCTGGGGCTGGATGACAGGGGTAGAAGTCAACGCCTTCTTCAGATAGTCAAATGACTCTTTGCACTTTTCATCAAACTGGAACAGGGCATCATTTTTCAGCAGATTTGACAATGGTAGTGCTATCTTGCTGAAGTCCTTTATAAAGCGCCTGTAGAAACCTGCATGTCCAAGAAAGGAACGGATCTCGCGTACGCAAGATGGGTAAGGCAATGAAGCAATTACATTTATTTTTGCAGGATCCACAGAAATACCCTCTTTGGAAATTACATGACCCAATACTATCCCCTGTTCTACCATGAAATGACATTTCTCATAATTCAGAATCAAATCAGTATCAATGCATCTTTGAAGAACTAGATCTAGACTACGCAAACAAACATCAAAAGAGGAGCCATACACAGTAAAATCATCCATAAACACCTCTATGCAGTTTTCAATAAAATCAGAGAAAATACTAAGCATGCATCTTTGAAAGGTGCCGGGAGCATTACCAGAGGCCAAATGGCATCCTCCTATAAGCAAGCGTACCGAAGGGGCACGTGAAGGTGGTCTTTTCCCGATCCTCGGGGGCAATATGAATCGGAAATACCGGAAAAGCCATCTAGAAAACAATAATGGGATGACCCGGCCCAGTAGATCCAAGATCTCGATCTATGAGCGGCAAAGGAAAATGTTCCTTTCGGGTGGCCTGGTTTAGCTTCCTATAGTCTATACAAACTCTCCGGCTATTCTGGACTCTAGTAGGCACAAGTTCATTATTTTCATTCCTAACTACTGTTAAACCAGATTTCTTTGGTACAACTTGAACCAGGACTTACCCAAGAACTATCGGAAATGGGATAGATAATACACTTTGTAGAAGCTTGGTCACCTCTTTCTTTACCACATCCAGAATCAGTGGGTTAAGTCGCCTTTGGGCCTGTCTGACTGGTTTAGCCCCATCCTCCAGTAAAATTCTGTGCATGCATCTGGAGGGGCTAATTCCTGGAATATCGGCCAATGTCCACCCAATGGCCTTCTTGTTCTTCCTCAGAACTTCTAAAAGCTTGGCTTCCTGATCAGAATTGAGGCTGGAGTAAATGATGACTGGCAATGTTGCATCCCTCCCCAAGTAGGCATACTTTAAGTTCTCAGGAAGTGGTTTGAGTTCCAAAGGAGGCGGCTGCTCAACAGATGGAGCATTGGGAGCAGCCATAGGGTCAAGGACTTTTCTTTGAGTAAAGTGACTTCACTCTCATTATCACTATCACTATCATCCTCACCCTGCAAGGTTAAATCCAAAACTTCGGAACAAACAGAACATGGGTTAGTGTTAGTGCGGTTAGTACAAGTATATACATCATCAAAACCAGAAATAACAGGAAAATCAGAAATAAGGTCATCATGAGTGTCCTCAATGAGCTCAGACAGCAACTCTAAGTGGAATACTGAGTGCTCCTCTCTTTGGGTGCTTCATAGCATCAAAAATCTTGAATTTGGCCACAATACCACCAAACTCCATCGACATAGTCCCATCATAAACATCAATCTTGGTCTTGGATGTCATCATGAACGGTCTCCCCAAGATTATGGGTGATCTACTGGACTGAGTCTCTCCTGCCATATCTAGGATATAGAAATCCGCAGGGAATATCAAATCATCAACTTGCACTAGGACATCCTCTACCATCCCCATGGGTCGGGCACTGGTCCTGTTAGCCAACTGAATGGTAAGACCTGTGTACTGCAATGGCCCCAGATCAAGGTTATTAAAGATGGAGGTAGGCATGACATTGATTGATGCTCCCAAGTCCAACATACAGTTCTCAAACTTCTTGTCCCCAATAGTGCATGGGATAGTGAAGGTGCCTGGATCCTTGCACTTTTGTGGCAGTACTTGAGTAGGGGCTATAGAAGCAACTCTCTCTATCTTTGACTGGATAAGCGCTGAGACATTCATTCCCAAGTCAACCCTCTCATTAGTCTTCATCTTCCTCTTGTTAGTGCATAGGTCCTTCAGAAATTTAGCATATCTGGGCACTTGCTTGATCACATCCAACAGTGGAATATTAATGACTACTTTTTCGAAAACATCAAGAATCTCCTTCTCTTTATTCTCACCACCCATCTTCAAATTTTTCTGAATTACGTGTGGGAATGGAATGGGTGGTCTATACACTCTCTCGTTTCAACTTCAACCACAGGCTCAGGAGTAGCCTCAACAGTAGGCTCAGGAGTAGCCTTAACAGTTTCTTCATCCTTTCCAGAAGTGGCCTCAACAACCTTTCCAGATCTCAGAGAGATGACACTCACATTAGGGTTGGAGGCATTAGGATTTATCACTGGCTGTGCAGGCAGCTGGTTTGTCCCTTGACCTTGTTGTATGCTATTCATGGATGTAGCCAACTGTCCAATCTGGGTCCTCAAATCTTGAATACTAGCATCTGTCCTCTGCTGAAACTGTACACTAGATGCAGCCATTTGCTTTACCAAGTCTTCTAATGATGGTCCAGAAGGTGCAGAAGTGGTCACTGGAGGATGATTCTGAGGTGCCATCGGCTGTTGTTGGGAAGAATTCCCATACCGCAGATTAGGGTGATTTCCCCAGCTGGGATGGTACCTATTAGTAGAGAGGTCTGGAATGCTATACCGATTCTGGCTGCCTCCTTGATTATAGGGGTTCACTGCATAAGCCTGAGGTACTTCACTGACAAACTCTTCTCTCTGGATCTGGCATGGATCAAATGGGTGCTCAGGTGAATTGCACATGCTACATAACTTTGCAGGCTGAACCTTGTCTATTGCCAATTGTCTTACAAAGGAAGTCAGCTCATCCAATCTATTCTCAAGGGCGGCTTGGTTAGAAGATGAACTATGAATCTCATGCACACCTCTTGGCTCAACTGAATTTCTTCTTGTAGAAAACTGCTGGGAATTCAACGACATGTTCTCAATAAGTTGCTTAGCAGCAGCTGGGGTCTTATCAACTAATGCTCCCCCACTAGCAGCATCCAACAGATTCCTATCCATAGGCAATAATCCTTCATAAAAGTATTGGATCAGGAGTTGTTCAGAAATTTGATGCTGGGGGCAACTAGAGACCAAATGTTTGAACCTTTCCCAGTATTCAGCTAGTGACTCGTTCCCTTGCCTTATGCCACATATCTCTTTCCTTATGGAAGCAGCTCTTGAAGCAGGAAAATACCTTTCTAGGAACACCATCTTCAAATCATTCCAAGTGGTGATGGAGTTAGGCTCAAGGTACAGTAGCCAATCCTTTGCAGCTCCCTGGAGTGAAAATGGAAAAGCCTTCAGCTTGATACTGTCCTCAGTGACTCCCTCTGCTCTCGAGGTTGTGGAGCATACAACTTGGAATTCTTTTAAGTGCTTGTGTGGATCCTCACCTGCAAGACCATTAAACTTGGGCAACAGGTGAATAAAACCAGATTTCAGTTCAAAAGGGGTGTCAGCACCAGGATAAGAAATACATAATCCATTATAGTTGACATAAGGGGCAGCAAGCTGCCTTAATGTCCTCTGGTCTCCCATGTTTTCAAAAGCAGTTTTAAAATTGGAATTACTACTAGTGCTAGCCCGAAATTCCCTACGGAGTGTGTGCAATGTTCTTTCAATTTCCGGGTCAAAATCACACAGTTCAGGGCAATGAGACCTAGTAGCCAGACCAATTCAAAACAGAACAGAAAATAAAAGAAAGAAAAGAAAATAAATTAAAAACAAATTGAGAAAAATAACAACTCAGAGTCCCCGGCAACGGCGCCAATTTTTGGTCGCGCTGTCGCGCACGCGCCAAAAAGGACGAGCGGGTTTAAAAGTGTAGTATAGTGCGACAACTCGGATGTCGTCTCTCAAGGACTCTGAGAATATTATCTTTCACAAAAATCAGTTTTGGGGGGGGTTTGGATTGGAATGCAATTAAGAAACAAACAAAACAGAGCAATCAAAAACAGGGCAGTTAAAAGGAGATTATCAATTATCAAACAACGATTAATCTACTGTCAAGAATTCCCAACTATCCTTGGTTAATGTAATCCCAAGCCCTAAGCAGGTTCTTATCCCCTCCCGGTTATAGTAGCAATTTACAAGCGAAACTACTACCACAGATACATGTCCCTATTCCCGAATTAAGCAAACGGGATTACGCCCTTCGTGAACTAAGCGAACACGAATTGTACACACGCAAATTAAGCAGATGCGATTAATTATAGGAACATGATATCACCAGAAATAAATCAATACAATACAATATACTCCTGAATTAAGCAAACAGAAATACAAAGTATGGTATTGAAGAGGGAAAAGCAATTAAAATAGGGATTACATAACCTCAAGTATATAGGATCCTCAAACAGTAGACTAATCCTAGGACTTAGTGCTCCATGGCAAAAACGAAATCGCAGAGAAAAATGTATATCAGAAAGTTGGAGTGGCAAAAAGTCTTTACAAAATGTTCAGAACAGCCTTTTATACACAATCAGAATTCAGATGGCTCGCGAGGCGAACAAACATTCGCGAGGCGAATTTCATGAACTGTCAGCAACCCTTGGCATTCTCGCGAGGCGAAGTGTTGCTCGCGAGGCGAGGATATGAAGAGTTTCCTCCTTACGCCCGTTATGGCCATCAGGGCCTAACCGTGATGCTCTCTGACTTTCAGATTCGCGAGGCGAAGGGATGCTCGCGAGGCGAGACTCTTCAGCTTCAAAACTGCCACAGCCATAACCTTCAACACGGGCAAGCCGTGATCGTCTCTGACTTTTTCAGGTTTGCAAGACTCGCGGGGCGAGATCTTCTTCGCGAGGCGAACCAGAGACTTAGCAATTTCTTGGAACAGTCAGGCTTCGGGGTCGCGTGGCGAGCGTGTCCTTCGCGTGGCGAGACCTCTGTTCTTTATTTTCTCAACTTCTACTTAACCTGAAAACAAGGAAATAAGCATAAGTGTATTATTTTGACTTAAAACTAGCTAAATTAACTTAAAACTACTCTAGAGACTCAAAACCCTGCTTGAGGACAATCTAATCTAATTTGGGTGAAAATACGATATAATTTGCACAAAACCCTGGTCATACTAGCTATAAAACTAGATGAGCCAGAGGCTTATCAGGTAGTAACCAAAGGATAGGAGATTATCCAAGGTTGTTTCATCTAATGTTGGGACTTGGAGAGTGAAGACAGTATCAGCTGGGGAAGAAGTGAATGGCTCATCATCATAGTTTTCATGAGGATTGGCAGAGACTAAAATGGTGTAAAGAAGCAAAAGAAGAAGCAATAGAAATGAAGAGTTAGACATATTCACTCTTTTTGTGTTAGCTAGTAGCCTCAACGACTCCTCAAATTGTTCTGTGTGATACTGTGATAATTGATTGATATATCATAGTTATGTGTAGAGAGGTGTGGGTAGCTTTTATATATAGAGCAAGACTTTGATTGTGATTATATTATTAGGCTTGGACAAAACGTGGGACGCACCCAATAGAACATAGATGACATGCGAGCATGTAGCATTGTTTTCCTTCTAGGGAATGACACTGCATTATTAATCAACATATTCTCCTTTAAACACATTCAATTGATTGAAAAGGTTATAGTGTATACGTTTCTTGTAGACCCAAGTGTTTCATAAATTTTCTTCTTTATTTTAGGTACATCTGTTGTCGTTAATTAAATTGTTTGCCTTGAAAAACAATACAAAGTTGTAAGGTTCACTTCTCAACTTTCAATCAAACTTACAAGACCCTATTGTTTTTCAAGGCATTACAGACTAACTATATATGAATACACATGCTGAGTATTGAGTGGCCTTTTTGTAGTTCACAATTTAACCAGCTTCATTATTTGGTTATAATTGGCATAATCTCTTATATTCCCCCCTTATGTTCATGCATATTGTAGGACCATGTTCATGCATATTGTTACAAGCCCCGACCAAGAAGTAAACAAAACGCATGTTTAAAGAAACAACATGGACTGAAGGCGATAGAGCTGTTTGAATTAATGCAATGCTCAGGCTGCAGGCCAGATTCTTTTACATTTATAGGAGTTCTAACGGCCTGTAACCATGCTGGTTTAGTAACAGCAGGGTTAAAATATGTTGGTCAGATGCAGAGTTTGTATGGCATAAAACCAAAGTTAGAGCATTATTCATGTGTGGTGGACATGCTTGGTCGGGCAGGAAGACTGAATGAAGCTTTAAAGTTTGTAAATGAGATGCCAGATGAACCGGATTCAAGGATATGGAGTTCATTGCTCAGTTCCTGTAGGAATTATGGTGATGTGAATATTGGGGAGGAAGCTTCTGAAAGGTTATTGGAGTTGGGGCCAGACAAAGCTGAGAATTATGTGTTGTTATCAAACTTATATGCTGGATTAGGAAAATGGGATGATGTGAGAAAAGTCCGGCAGAGGATGAAGGAGATTGGCCTTCAAAAAGATGCAGGCTGCAGTTGGATTGAAATAGGAGGAAAGGTTTATAAATTTCTTGTTGGTGATGTATCAGTTTTGGAATCAAAGAAAATTCATGCA
The DNA here is from genome assembly GCA_030762895.1 of Sophora flavescens. Lineage (NCBI taxonomy): Eukaryota > Viridiplantae > Streptophyta > Magnoliopsida > Fabales > Fabaceae > Sophora > Sophora flavescens. The sequence continues at coordinate 40,158,887 of CM061064.1, forward strand.
TATAACCATATCTGCACTATCTGATCAACTGATTATCATAAGAGGTTGGGTATCTATCTTTAGTTTTGTATATGTATATACACCGATGTGAAAGGGGAAAGTGAAACTATTGCTAAAGCCAGACTATATTTATGCATATAATTATTCAATCACAATCATAGTTTAAAGAAACAAACACCTATAGGATAATACTTAAAAGTAGTGTTAAAAGATATTACGATATTAAATTTGCAATTTTTAAAAAATTGAGAACTAAATCTTTGATCATGTCATATATATCCCAAGGTAGGTGCCTCAACAAAAGAAAACCGACAGGAAGATTGATATCACATGAATAGCTAAGAATAAGAAGGAAAACAACAAAAAGAGAACCCATGAGTTTGGAATATATATATATATATATATATATATATATATATATATATATATATATATATATATATATATATATATATATATATATATATATACACACACTCTGAATCTTATAGAAGCATCAAATCTGAATCTTGTATCAGCAAAGAATCAAGGAACTATATTTACTTATTTTTGTCATGGCAAAAGAAGTAAAACAGAGGAAATGATTTAAAGGACAATAAGTCAATGACTTCAACTTTACAAAGTTTACAAACATGTGACGTCAACATATTTTCTTGAGAAACAAACAGAGGTCCTACTTGTTCTAACATGTTATATGTATATTAGTCAATAATACTTTCACAGAGCAAATATTGTACCAACTCATTCCATGTGCAATACTAGTGGATTTTGCATTCTCTCATATAGATGACATACAACATTTACAGAGACTAACTAGAAACAAAATGCTCCAGCAACTAGCTTTTAATTTCTTATCAAAATAGAATAAACACATCAACTTTCATTAACTCAACAGTCTCAATGCCAACAGAGGAGAAAACAAACAAAGAGGAAAAGGACGAAATAAGAGTACAACACGATTTCGAAGTGAATCCATTTTTTTTTTCGTTTCTGAAAGTGGATCACTCAATTTTTTGAACCCCTTTACTTCCTCAATTCACTTCCTCTTCTTCTTCTTCTCCCGATTTCGACAGTTTCAATCTAAGTTTTGTTTCAAAATTTGTCTAGGTTTTCTTGAAACCAAAAGAAGATGGAGAACCTTAATTTAGCCCTAGTTTCTTCCCCAAAACCTTTGCTTTTGGGACATTTTTCTGCAAGAGACGCCACTGCTTATTGGCGTTTTGGAAGAAAGCCCTTCTTTTTTGGAAGGGTTTTCAATGCTCCTCCCCTCATTAGATACCGTGTTTCTGCTCTCTTTCCCAATGCATGTTACCAGGGCTGCACCTAAATCCCCCTAAAACCCCATACCTATCTACTCAGCTCACTGGGACAAAGCGTGAGGTGTGTTGTGAGTGACGATGAGAGAGCGAAAGGTAAGAAAGTGAGAAGGAGAAGGAAAGTTAGTGAGAAGGAAACATACCGACGACGGCGAAGGAGACTGAGGACAGATACTGCCAGCGGCGGCGACGGCTGCGTCAAATTCGCCTTCCTGCGAACGAGTTCTCTAAGGTGGCGCGCAGTAGGGTTCTCACTTCTCAGTACCGTTGTGCGTGTGGAGTGTAAAGAAGAGTAAGAAGAAACTGAAGCAACTGTCGCAAACATATACTGAACCGCCGCAATTTTTAAAGTTTACGACGGTTGCTCGGAACCGTCGTGATAACCGCCGCAAATTAATACCGGCGACGGTTTGGATAGAACCGCCGCAAAATGATTGACGCAAATTACAAATTTTCAATTAGTGAGTTATCTCAGCTCCTTTAATTCTCAGACCAGGGCAACTACCGCTGCTCCCCGTCGCGCATCGTCGCTGGACGTGCGGTGTTACTCCGTCGCGCCTCTCTACAGATCGCGTCTCGCGATCAACGGAGAAAGAGTCACCCCCGCTGCCATCCAACCACCGTCCGAGGTCAGAATCGCCACGACCAGGTTCGATCCTGTCCGCCAAGTGTCTGTGCCGCAAGGTACAGATCCGGGTCGATCTCTGTTCGCATCAGCTCAGTCGCGGCACCACCATGTTCCGCAAGCCGCACCCACGTCCTTAGCCACTCCGCCATCCCGGACCGCCACTACCTCCGCCTCCTTGGTGACCCGCACGCTACACTGCTAAGCTCTTGCCTGTTTGTTTTTCTCATTTTCTACTTTGATGATACAAGGTCGTGGTTCTTGCCCCTCTTAGTTTAAGTCTCTTCCATTTTGGTTTTTTGCTTTAATTTATTTATTTATTATTATTTTTTTCTTTCTTTTTCAATGAGTCAAAATAAATAAAATGTAAAAGGGGAATTAATTATAAATAATTTTGGGGATTACTTTATGAGATGTATCACACTTAATTCCTTATATTCAAGATCGATCTGTGGACGTACCTGTCATGTTCTATCTCGTTTAGGACTTTTCAATATTTAGAAATTAGGCAATAAAAAATTCAAAGATAAAAACTTTTTTTAAAATAAAAAAAACCTTTTCGTAAAAATCAAAGCCAAACCATCAAATAATTTTAACAAGAACTACGTGGCTTTGAATTTCTCATCGCAGCGGGGAATATGTAGGAGCATGATTAAATATTATGTCAAGCCAAAACTATTTTTCCTTATTTTTGTGTTTGTTTTTTTAGCTAATTAGAAACAATTGCATTTGTGTTATTAATTAATGTTACTTAGGGATTGCTCTATGAAAAGTTTCATGTTCAATCTCTTAGAATTGAGGTTGTCCTGTGGATTTACGTGTCATGTTCAACCGTTTTAGGGTAAATATTAATTAGTAATCTCTTTATTGGTGTAAAATTTTTTGGGGTAAAATAAATAATTTAAAAGTTATTAATTTTGCACAATTAATTCAAGGTATCATTAATTCGTAGAATGAGCGATGTAGGATGCTTAACACCTTCCCTACTCGTAACCGACTCCCGAACTCAACTTGGTTCCAAAGATCATTTTTTAAAGGTTTTACAATTTTTCCTAAATTAAATAAAATTGGTGACGACTCTACTTTTTCTTAAAATCTCTTTTTATCACTGTTCTTTCCGTAATTTTTGGTTGCGACAATTATTGATGATTTTAGGCTTTTAGACTTTTAGTTGATGGTCGAGTTTAGACTTTCAGTTTCAATTACTTTTATCATAACATGATCTTCTTTTTAGTTGTGAATAATTGATGGTTTGGACTTTTAGATTATATTATCATAACTTGTTGATGTAATTTAAAGTTTTAAACATGTTTATTTGTGATTTTCGGCACTTTTTCACGATTTTTGTCCTGACAAACCTGCGAACCCGAATCAACACGACCCAAAGATGAAAATATGTGTGTTTCTTATCAAACTCAACGACCCACCCAACCCAACCCATGAGTGGTTGGATTGAATTGGGTTTCATGATTTTTTTTACAAACACAACCCACTCACCTTTAAATGGGTTGGATCCTAAAACTTACTGAACCCAACCCAAACCGACACATGAACATGCATATGAGAGGTACTCAAATCCCAATTACAGAGGTCCATAGGAGCCACCGAACTTTGTTTGTTTGATTTTAATTTTAAACTAAAATAATAATTCATCTACTTGATACGAATAACAAATAGTACGAAATTTCACTAATGGTTTTTAATTTTGCGGTTTTGCCAATGGAGTGGGTCCACAAAATTCAATCATTAATTAATTAAAATTTGAAAAAAATTAAAAAGTAAACTAATGATTAACAAGGAGTTAGAGAATTGATCTCCCTAAAAAATGGGAGAACCTTACTCTTTAGCCAAAGAAATACTTCCCTTCCGAGAAAACACTGAAAGAAGGTTTTGTTGGCCATCAGCGCATGTTGTGCGTGTGTGTTTGGTTTCATGTTAAAATCTTTGTTATTGATTTTATTCTTTGTCAAACATAATTTTATTAAAAATAAGATGTTTGGTTACTGGCAAGTAAAATTGATTTTACCTCTAGAAATGATTCTGACTAGAAACGATAAAAGGTAGCTTTTAAGTTGAGTTGAAAAGTTTACAAACTAAGTTTTACAAGAAACTTGCTTTTAAAATAAAAACATTTAAACATAAATAACTTCATTTCAAATTCAATTATAACCAAATCAATTATATGCAAAATCACTTTTATCAAATGCTCATATCCAAACACACACATTATCTATTCGATCCATTTTTATTATATATGAACTATCATAATTAGGGTCTTCGACTTTTCAATGGTATCTTGGGATATCCTCACAAACTTCGACCCATTGAACTATCTATAGAATTATTTCTCGGTCGTCTTACTAGAGCGGGGAATTAACCCTTATCTCTTCCGATTTTACTGTGAAGTAGTTGTGTATTTGTTCTTCACATCACATATATGATATCTAAAAATTCATAGATCCATCATTAGGGTTGGAGAAATCAATATATATTTTTGGTAACATGTTATTGAGAAATCAATAATTCGGATACAAGTTGTTATTTATTTATTTTTTGTGGAAGATACAAGTCTTTGATTAATCATGCACTTACTCAACCTTGAGGGAAGTAGACAGAAAAGACTCAACTATTGATTGAAGTCACAGCAATCAGCAACTCATAATTTCAGAACAAGCATCCATTAGTTATATAATATCTCTTTTCCTACTAAAAATAATTTATGAATCATGACAACAAAAAGTGCAGTTACAATACATCGCTTTTTAACGGTCTCACAGATAAATGGATGCTTTGAGGTTGCATGACTTGCTCCAAAAGCACCTGCCCCTTTCTCTTTCTCTGACGGTAATAAGAGGAATTCTCGCAAGTGTAGGGCCTGTTTACTCTATAGAAATATTTTTAATATTTATTTTCTAAAATTTATATTGAATTTAATTTGCTAACAAAAAGATAGAGGTCTCATACAATAAATAATTGTAATAAAAAGAAGATGGAGGCTAATTAGGGAATAATATATTTCTGGAAATAATGAAAACAATTTTTTGAAATTTAAATCTATTTTCAAAAAATGAGAAAGAAGATGATGAGATAAATACTAAAATCAATATAAATTTTATAAAATAAAAACTGAAAATGTTTTTGAAAAGTAAACAGACGCTTAGAGAGTATTATGCCTATTCTACTAAAAATATAACACTTGACAGACACTACACTTTATATTTTAACAACGCAATGATAATAAATTTTGATAATTGAAGTTTATTTATATGATCATAAATACATGTGTATTTTTTAAATTGATAGTGTAACTATTAAGTAACTCTTACATGTTGTTGTAGGAAAAAAAAAAACTTTTACATGTTCAACATTTATCGTTCTCAATTCTCATGGAATGTGTTCTTGCAAATTCTAACACAAACGATGAGAATCTACAAGGAACAGTATTGTTACTCTCAAGAACACTCTTAACTCAAAGAAACTCGTATATTAATCTCTCTGAATTAGCAGAATAATCGGTTACATGAAAATAGCTTATCCCCTTCTTCCCATCCACCCCTTTATATATACATGGGCTCTATTTTCAAATACATCAGTTATTATTTCCAATATTCGGACTTCCCTCCCATAAGGCCTGGATAACCGTCTCTCTCCATTTAGCAACTTCCCCTACACGTCTTCCACTCCGATTCCCTTTTGGTCATGTTTTCCCCGAGCTTCTCTCGGGTACCGAATCTCTGATATTCTCTGACAATATCTCGATCTCGGTTTGTCCATGTCTTGGGCTACACTTGCAGGCCCCACCCGAGGCCCATTTAGATATCTGCCAATACACTAGTCTCCCAAGCTCTAGACTAACGAAGGAGTCAAAGAGCTTCATTGCAGCTTCCATAAATTTCGGATATCCACCACCGGTAATACACTAGTCCCCCAAGTTCTCAGTCTCGGGGAGACGGAAGAAATTCAATGCTAACTGAAGAGGAGAAGACATCCACCGAGATCTCACTCGCTTCCGGAGTTATAACCTTGCTTTCGGGGCATGCCTCATTAAAACATCCCCAGCCAAAAACCTCTTTTTCAGAGGGAAAAAGACTGATGTAGGAAAAAGAGTACATGCCCGAGAAAGCAATTACAAACTCCCTCATTCTTGTGAAATTGCACCTCTCTATCCTTGTAGGCAGATTTCCTCACACGCGCCATTAATATCTCATTAATCATCATCATGTCCTTAATTACCAGCATAATGACTGTCATTTATATTACATGCCTCCCAAACTATGCCTCGAGCCTCGTTCCAACTGCTCCTGTCTTTTCAATCCTCCCACACGCTTCAGCCAGCTTCTCCCTCCATATTCTTCTGACACGTGTTGTAGTAATGATGGCGATTGTCTTTTCATTTCATTAATCTTGTTTCCCGACCCTTCCTATCCTCTCCCCTCCTATTAATAGCCTTCTTCTTCCCCCATTTTACTCCCACTGTATCCATAGCTATCATCTGCACACTCCTAACATATTTTTTTTTTATCTTGCTTCTTCTTCACCATCTTTTCAGGTACGCTCTACTTCCTCTGTTTCTTGTCTCCTTTTAATGGCTTCCACTTCTCCCCCTCACATTCAACCCCTTCCACCATTCTCCCCACCGTATAATTCTTCCTCCTCCTCCCATTCTACCCATTCCTGGGTGTGAATGGATACACAAAGATGTTATCAAGATGTTTTCTGACTACCAAACAGATGCCTCCATAGACGATCTTAGGAAGACAATAAAACTTTCCACCCCAGAAAAAGAACAGCAATTCATCTGTTATCCCTGTTCCGACTTTGACCGAATATGTATAAGTGCCGCTGAGGAAGAATTTCCCTTCGTTTTCCTGTACAAAACCTTGTTCAAGGAGCTTTCCCTTACTCTTCCTTTCTCTTCTTTCCAATGTTTAGTGCTTACCTTTCTGAATGTAGCTCCGACTCAGCTCCACCCAAACAGCCGGGCTTTTATCAAGGCCTTCAAGATCTTATGCTCCGAGCTTGATATTCCCCCATGGTGACCAAATTCTTTCATTTTTACTCCATTAGGTTGACCAAAAAGGCCCGTTGGGTATCCCTTAATGGCCGCGACAACAACAAACAGTTTCATCTTCACCTCTTCCTATAAACACTTTAAAAAGGATTTCTTTAAGGTGAGGTCTGCCCCTAACGAAATGTCTTTTTTCCTATTTACTGGACCCGCTCACCTTGCCGTATCTCGGACCCTTATCACCAACTCTCGGCATTCGAGAAAAAGGAAGTTGAATTCCTTTTCGACATTGGTCCCTTTAACTGCCAAAACCTCATTAATCCTCCTGCCAAGAAGCACAAAGATGAGAATTGGCAAAGTAAGATAGGTTGAGATTGTGTTTTTATCTTCTGCTAACAATCTATTATATATGACATTTTTTTATTGTATTGTTTCAATGTGCAGGAATTATGGATTCAAGGATTTCTTTTGCTGAGATGAGAAGACGAAGGTTGGACAAGTTGAAGCCTACCAATCCTCCATCTACCAGCTCAACCAATCCCATTCGTTTTCCTCATGGTTTCTCGGCTTCAACAGAGAAACCGACTGCACAACCAACTGCACCATCCTCTGCACCACCAACCAAGAAGCCAAGAGCTGTTGAACCTGAGCAACACTCTGAACCACTTGCCGCCATCGACAAGGATCCACCTGCCAAACCGACATCCGAGAAAAGAATTAACAAACACAAGAGGTTCGATGTCACTCAAAATGTTGAACCACACTCCTTCTGGCATCATGACTTCAACCCCTCACCATGATTGACACTTAGATGCTTTTTCCGGCTGATGTTGATGTAATTGGCCCCTATGGAGCCGCTGCTCCGTATGAAGCTGCTCAAATTACGCTCGGCGGAACTCATCCGCATAGCTGAGAAGGAGCGGATCCAAATACACATGCAGATGGAGAAGATGGCTGCTAACATAGTCGAGATAGAGAAGCTGAAGCAAGAATTCCATGACTGCACAAAGGAGAGGGAGTTGCTGGCCCAGCAAAACAAAGAGCCGAAGAAGACCACTGACAAGCTGACCTCCGAGAACCAATTGATTAAAGAGACTACCAAAGATGTTGAAGAGGCCAAGACTGCTGCCGCTATCGAATTGGAAACCGCCCACACCAACATTTCTGGATTGAAGAAGAACTTAGCCAATCAGAAAGCTAAATTTGATCTTGAATTAGAAGAATACAAGAAGGAGGCTACCGACAAGTTTGAGCTGGGCTTCAATCATGCCATCGATCAAGTCCACGTAATTGCTCCTGAAGTAGACCTCTTTGAGGCATATGTGTGGAAAGAGATTGTAGATAGGAAGCTCGTTCTGCATTCTGAAGATGAGTCCTCTGGAAGAGCCAATATGACAAGCAACCTACCCGAGGGGAATACTTCTCCAATCACCACTGCCATCCCTGAAGCCACTCCTACCAACACCCAGGATGTTCTTACCGAGGGAAATGTCCCTCAGTAATCTTATGTTTATTTTTTCTGCTTTTTTGTTTTTGTTTTCAAGACAAAGATGTGTTTAAACCTCTCATTTTGTACGCCATAACTTATGAATGAAAGTACTTTTTATCATCCACTGCTTCAATTTCAATTATTCGTAAACAACGTCTTCTTCTTCTCAAAATTCACCGATAATGTTCAACTAATTGGGAGATATAAAATTATCCGCTCTCACTACTACAGAGTACTTCTAAAAATTTCCTTCCTTGACACTTAATTTCTCAGCACACACATTCCCCGAGAATTTCATCACCTCCATACATTTCTGCTTCTCATCTCTTCTCCATCTTCTTGATAGCACCTTTAACTTGAAATAACTTACTTTATATTTTATTTTGTCTCCAATCTACACAAAACCATGCTGCATTTTTCCACTCCTACATTTCTGGATTATTCCACCACATAACTTTCATGCAATTTTCTATAAATTCTTCTGCTGTTTGGAGCTTCTACCTCATATTCCGACAGCTTTGCCTCTGCTTTTCTCTGCACGTAATCTTCTCCCATAACTTCTCTTTATTTCTCTCCCCCTTGACATTGGTTTTACCCACTCCACTACTTTTCCGTGCACCACTTCAATTTTCCTCGTATTCCGAGATTTTATCCTTCATTCCCTTGTCTCGTTTGCTTTCTCCTAGAATTTCGCCCTCTCCTTTCTTCAATACTGATTCTCTTTGCTTATTTCTCTGTAATATTTTACACCCCTTCTCGTTTCCTACCTTTCCTCCTCAACACCTCCACATCATTCATATACGCCGCCTCAATATCTAAATCCTTCTGATAATCCCACCCTGATCACAAAATCAAACAATTGAGAGTTACCTCCGAGTATTACTATTCATTTGCGTTCCTCTTTTCACTCATTTCTCTCCTCCTCTGCCTTTTCCTTCTCCTTCTTCTTCTCATTCACCTCCTTCTACTTCCCTCTCCTTCTCCTTCTCCTTCTAATTCTTCTTTTCTTTTCATTATCCTCTTCCCTCTCCTTCTTTTTCTCTCCCACCTCTCCTTCTTCTTCTCATTCACCTCCTCCTACTTCCTTCTCTTTCACTTTTTTCATCTAATATTTTCTTTTCCTTCTACTTTCCCTCTTCTTATTCTTATCATTCACCTCCTCCTACTTCCTTCTCCTTCTCCTTTTTCTTCTCATTCTTATTTTCTTTTCCTTCTCCTTTACTTTTTTCTTCTAATCTTTTCTTCTCCTTCCCCTTTTCTTCTTCTTCTTCTTCTTCTTCTTCTTCTTCTTCTTCTTCTTCTTCTTCTTCTTCTTCTTCTTCTTCTTCTTCTTCTCTCCCACAACTCATTCTTCTTCTCATTCACCTCCTCCTACTTCCTTCTCATTTTTCTTCCCATTCTTCTTTTATTTTCCTTCTCCTTCCCTTCTACTTCTCCTTCTTCTTCTCTCCCACTTCTCCTTCTTCTTCTCATTCACCTCCTCCTACTTCCTTCTCCTTCTCTGTTTTTTTTCTTTTTCCTCCTCTTTCTCACCAATTTGACTACATAAAACAGTTTAAGTTTCATTCCTCCTCCTCCTTTCTACATTCATAACCTCTCGTTCTTCGTTTCAACCTTCTTTCAACTTTTAACATCGAGGACTTTTTTTTTTCACACCAATCATCCCAGTGTAAAACTATTACGCTCAACTAAATAGTACTTGCAAAAACAAAGAGAACAAAAAGAGACTTCATTCATTGACAGGAAGATAACATAAGGTCGATGGCCTCATCAAAACCTCCTCAGATAAAAACCTCATTTTTAATGAGGGAAAAAGACTGAGATAGGAAAAAGAATACCACCTAATACATTAAATTAACTAAAATAGAACTTTAAGTGGGAGGCATTCCAAGTCCTCGGAATGGCCTTCCTTGATAACTCCTCAAGCCTATAAGCTTCATTCTCCAAGTATGCGAAAAGGACCACCCCAGTTTGCTGCCAACTTCCCATCGGATGGATCCTTTCGAGCATTGCCCTGAAGTCTCAGTACCAAGTCTCCAACCTCAAACTTTCTCGGCTTCAACAGTGCATTATGTGACACCCGGGGTTGACGAGGGCGGGGAGTGGATGCCGGTGCAAGAAGGCATGGGCAAGGAGCGGCTCCTGGCAAGCTTCTAGGCGGAGGGACACATGAATGAACCGATTACACACCAGAATGAGAGGGATCCTGAGAGTGTGTAGGTGTGGGACTATGCAGTTAAGGATGGTTTATATGAATTGATTGGTACTACCTATACCAACAAGATGTATCTTCTTTTCGGGAGCCCGTCACTTAAGAACTCCACAGTTAAGGGTGCTTGACTTGGAGCAATTTTGGGATGGGCGACCTCCTGAGAAGTTTTCCCGGGAAGCGTGTGAGTGAGGACAAAGCACGTCGAAAAGACCCATGTTGATTTGTGGGGATAGTCGTCAACCCATAAAGCAGCCAGGGATGTTACACATTATGCCTCTCAGCAATCCTTCTCTTGCACTCTACTTCTCTTACTCGGACTTCTTCTCTGATTTCTTCTATCAAGTCTAATTCTTCCTTCCTCATTTCCTCATTCACTTCTGGTTGATATAGTTTCCACCTTATAGATGTCTCTCCGACTTCTACTGGTATCATTGCATCTGCTCCATAAGCTAATCGAAAAAGCTTCTCCTTTGTTGTTGACTGGGGAGTGCAGTGATACCCCCATAGAATACTCGGTAACTCCTCGATCCATCCACCCTTTGCCCTTCCTAATTGTTTCTTCAATTCCTCAAGGATTACTTTGTTGGCCGCCTTTGCCTGCCCATTGGTCTGAGGGTGTTCCACTAATGATAATCTTCATTTTATTCCGAGATTAGTGCAGAACTCATCAAGCTCCTTATCAGTAAACTGCTTCCCATTGTCTGAGATAATAACTATTGGAATCCCGTATCTACATACAATGTTCTTCCATACAAATTTCTGCACCTGACTAGCAGTGATTCTAGCCAGCGGCTTTGCCTTAATCCATTTCGTAAAATAGTCCACAACAACCAACAAAAACTTCACTTATCCCCGAGCTACCAGAAATGGTCCAAGAATGTCAATACCCCACATGTCGAGCGGCCATGCTGGAAGTATACTATGTAATTCCTCTGGTTTTGTGTGTGGGATAACGGCATGCCTCTGATACTCATCACAGTTGTGCACGAACTCGATACAATCAATCATTAACTTCGGCCAATAGAATCTTGCCTGAATAACCTTTCTGCCGAGTACCCTTCTTCCATTATACATTCTGCAAATTCCCTCATGAAGCTCGGCCATGACATACTCACTTTTCTCTTTGGTTAGACACTTCAGCATTGGGCCCAAGAAAGACCACCTACACAACACTCCCTTCGTGATTATATACCGACTTGCCCGCCTGCCAAGTTTCGTTGCCTCTTGAGCATCTTTCGGCAAAACATCCTTCGTTAGATAGTTCCATATCGGCTCCATCCATTCTCGGCTTGCCTCTTCTACCACCGATACCACATTCTCCTCTTCGATGCTTGGCCTCAATAGTGTTTCCTGGATGACTGTCTTGTGTCCTCCTGAAGTTTTTGTGCTGGCTAATTTGGACAACAAATCTGCCCTACTATTCTTGTCCCTCGAGATATGCTCAATTTCAAACCTTTCAAATTCAGAAATCAAGGAATTAACTATGCATAAATACCTGGTCAAGTGTGGTTCTCGGGTCTGAAAGGTTCCTCCGACTTGCCCAGTTACCAACTATGAGTCACTTTTGCATCTGACTGCTTTCACCCCTACTTCCTTTGCTAACTTCAACCCTGCTATTATTGCTTCATATTTTGCTTCATTATTCGACACTCCATTAACTTCTGATAAGTACCTCATGCGTTCTTCAAACCAAATGGCATAACCTTGTAGCAGTAATTGGCCCTATTCGACATGAAGGCTACTTTTTCTTCGTCTAGTGCATCCATTCGGATTTGATTGTATCCCGAGTATGCATCAATGAGATTGAGAATCTGGTAGCCAGATGCTCCATCCACCAACTGATCAATGCTGGGCAGAGGATACGAATCTTTGGGGCAAGTCTTATTTAGGTCGGTGTAGTTGGTACGCATGCGCCATTTCCCGTTGGATTTCTTCACCAGAACCATGTTTGTAAGCCAATTTGTATATTTTATCTCCTGAATAAAATTTGCATCTACTAATCTTTTGGTTTCCTCCTCTATAACCTTCCTTCTCTCTTCCCCTACCTTTCTTTTTCTTCTGTGAAACAGATTTGGCTCCAGTGCATAATGAAAGCTTGTGGCACACAACACTCGGATCCACCTAGGGCATATCAACAATGCTCCATGCAAAGAGATCAGAGTTCTCCATAACTACTTTTATTATCGCCTCCTCCATGTCGCGCTCTATTTGTGTTCCAATGTGGGTGTCTTGTCCCTTCTTTTCCCCAATTCGGAAGTTTTTCAAATCATATGTCGACTCGAAACTCAATTCCTTCATATCGACTTGCGGATCCATCTCTATTGTTCCTACCGAAGCCACCTGCATCTTGCCCTTCTGCTTTTGATCCATTTCTTCTCCCTTCTAGGCTGGCTTCTCATCCGCCTTGAAGTTCACTTTCAAACTGTCTACATAACATTGCCGAGCTTCCTTCCGGTCAGCTCTCACCGATATTACTTCACCCATACTGGAATGGAATTTCATGGTTAAGTGGGGTGTAGACACTATAGCACCGAGTTCATTTAAACTCGATCGTCCGAGAATCAAATTGTACGCCGCCCTTGGAGCATCCACAATAATAAACTCCACCGCAATCGTTCTGGCAGCTGTGCCGTTATCGAGTTTTGTCAGTAACTCAATATACCCCCGAGTCTCCACATGTTCTCCAGCAAAACCTACCAACGTGTTTCCAAACTCCTTAATCTCGGCTTCTGGTATCCCTAACTTCTTAAAGGTTCTGTAATACAGGATATCAGCTGAACTCCCCTGATCTACCAAAGTTTTCCTCACCATAAAGTTAACCAACTCTACGAAAATGACCATGGGGTCATCCTGATTCGGGTCCGCCCCAACAAAATCATCGTCCGTGAAGGTTATGGGCCGATGGTTTTGCAAAGGCTTTTGAAGGACCGAGTAAACTACTTTCACCGCTCTAAGATACCTTCTTCTTGCCAAACTAGTTACCCCACCAACAGCAAAACCACCCGAGATTGTATTCATAACTCGCCGCTGATAACTCTTAGAAATAAGAGTTATTACTATCCTTTTAGCTTAATCATTATCTTGTTTTGAATAATTTTGGAAAAGAAAATATAGTTTTACTGTGCTTAGCAAATATTTGTGTTGAATTGTTAAAATGCTGAAAAAGGCTTTGAATTCTGAAATATTATTACTAAAGAATTGTTTGAGTTTTAAGCAGGTTGTATCGGTCAAAATGGCTGAAGGAGCTGCTCTGAATTGCTATGGAATGATACAGCTTCTGGGGAGTGATTCACTACAAGACAAAAACAATTCCAGTTCAACTCCTATCCATAAGAGGACAAAAGACCTACAGCGCTGTCCTAAAAGGAAGAAAGAAAATGCAAGGCAGCAGCTGGGTGTACTTGGGAATTGGACATATGATTATTTTAATATTTTATTTTTTGTAAAGCCCAAAAAGTGAGACATGAGAGAGAAGGTGCAAACCCTACTTGGGGGACACTAGTACATATAGTGAGATGTCAGCCTCCTTTAAGGGTTAGCTTGGTACAGAGTACAGCAGCCACCATTTTCAGCATTGTCCTCTCTGTAATTACGTTTTTACGTTTTATGTCTTCACTTTCCATTTTATTAATTTGTTTTGTCTTTAACCTCATTATGAGCTAATTTCCCTTAGCTAGGAACTATGAATTTGTAATCAATACTTATGGGTGATTTATGCAATGGATGTTATTCATTTTCCTCTTCTCTGCATAAATGTTATTTTAGTTTGGATTGATCAACTAAGCTGATATATTAGCTGGCTAAGTTTGGAAAAACTTAGTTAGTGTACTTGTTTAGAGGATAAAGATTAAACAACTAATTGAAAAATTAATTGTGCTGAATGAGCTAGGAATAGCCTTCAAGTCTTTAAGTTGCTGGACGTGCTTAACCTTTCTCTGAGTGAATTTAATTTGAACTTAGGAATAAGAAGCATTTAATGAAACTCAGTTGCTACTACTGGAAAGCAAATTTTATTCCCAGGACTAAATGCTGTAGCATCCAGAAGCATAAATTACCCTGCAATTAAGATTACAGAGGATTAGTTTCCTAGCTGTCACCCATTCTGTTTGAAAACCTTCATTTACTGATTTTACCACTTCTTTGCAATTTACAATTGTAATTTACCATTTCAGTTGCTACTGCTGGATAGCAAATTTTATTCCCAGGACTAAATGTTGTAGCATCCAGAAGCATAAATTACCCTGCAGTTAAGATTACAGAGGATTAGTTTCCTAGCTGTCACCCATTCTGTTTGAAAACCTTCATTTACTGATTTTACCATTTCTTTGCAATTTACAATTGCTGCTTTGAGATCCATTTACTCCTTTTACTTTACATGATTAAAATCACTCTTTATTTTATTAAGTTAAACAGAAAAGGTTAAAAGTAGAATTTGTATTCAAATCATTTAAAAACTCGTGGGAACGATCTTTATTCACACTTTATTACTTGTTGACTGTTTTCACTTGCACACTATGTACATATTCATTAAATATGGCAACAAGTTTTTGGCACCGTTGCCGGGGATTGACAATGGTGTTGAATATTTAAATTCTTTTGTTAACTTCTTCTATTTAGCTAGTACTGAAAACTGTGTGCACTTTGCTCAGCAACAGGTTTTATAGCTGCATGCGCAGCAGGGGTACACCCGAGTTTCAAATAGACTTGGAGATAGAGAAAACAACAAAGAAGCTAAGGAACAGAACTAAAGAGCAAAGAGCTAGTGATCAACACTCTAAGTTAGGCTTCATGACTCACATTCTGGGAAATGAGGATTAAGATCAACCTGGTATGATTGAAATGGCAAATGATAGGGAGAGATCCATCAAGGACTATGCTGTCTTCGATCCCCAAACCATGAGCACCGGGATTGTGAGACCAGAAATAACTACCCAGCAGTTTGAGTTCAAACCAATGATGTTCCAAATGCTTCAAACTGTTGGGAAGTTCAGTGGTGCCCCTACTGAAGATCCACACTTGCATCTAAGGCAATTTCGGGAAGTGGCCAGCAATTTCAAGATTCCTGGAGTAAGTGATGATGCTTTCAGGTTAAGTCACTTTCCTTATTCTCTGAGTGACAGAGCCAAGACTTGGCTGAACTCTTTGGAATCCAACTCCATTACTTCATGGAATGGCCTAGCTGAAAAGTTCTTGCCTAAGTACTTTCCTCCAACTAAAAATGCAAGAATGAGGAGTGATATAACTTCATTCAGGCAAAATGATGATGAATTACTATATGAATCGTGGGAGAGGTTCAAGGAGCTTTTGAGAAGATGTCCTCATCACAGCATTCCTGTATGCATCCAAATGGAAACCTTCTACAATGGACTGTTGCCTCCTTCAAGATTGACGTTAGATGCTTCATATGGAGGTACATTCTTGACAAAAGCATACAATGAAGCTTATGCATTGATTGAGAGCATAGCTGCTAATAGCTATCAAAGGCCAATTGTGAGGGCTAACTCTTCTAAAACCCCTGCTGGAATGCTTGAAGTGAAGCAACCTGTTATGGCTGAACCTGTGGTGGCTCAACTGAGTTACACTTCATGTGTTTTATGTGGAGGGGATCATCTATTTGAAGAGTGTCCCAACAACCCAGTATCATTGAATTATGTGGGAAATAGAGGGAACAATGGATACTCCAATACCTACAATCCTGGTTGAAAACAACACCCAAATTTCAAATATGGGAATTACTACAACACATTGAATTCCTCGACAGGAAATGCTCCACAACAACACCAACAACAGGGACAGAACAGCCAGCAGCAGCAGAATCAAGCCCCTACAAGGGAATCATCTTTGGAAGCTATGTTGAAAGCTTTCATGACTGAAACTAAGGCTCAGATCCAGAATCAAGGAGCTGGTGTAAGAAATTTGGAGAACCAAGTAGGTCAGTTGGCCAATGCATTAGCTAACAGACCTGCCGGCACCTTACTTGCTTCCACAGAGTCTCCATCATCCTCAAATGATAAAGGGAAGGAGGAGGTTAAAGACATAAACTTAAGAAGTGGTAAAGAGCTACAGGATGCTGGAGCACTTAAGCAAAAAGTAACAAAGAAGACTGACACAGCTGAGACATAAAAAGACAGTCTTGAGGTAAATCAAGCTGCTGAACGGGAAGTGCAGGGAATTCCTAGGCAGAAGGAGACCAAGTTGATTCCAGAGAGGCCACCTCCTCCATTTCCATAGAGGTTGAAGAAAGCAGCTCACGAGAAACAGTTTAATAAATTCCTGGAAATTCTGAAGCAGTTGCACATCAACATACCTCTGGTTGAAGCTCTACAATAGATGCCTAGATACACCAAATTCATCAAAGAGATCCTTACCAAGAGAAAAAGATTGGGAGAGTTTGAGACATTAGCAATGACAAAGGAATGTAGCCAGCTGTTACAAAACAAAGTTCCTCAGAAAATGAAAGATCCAGGAAGTTTTACAATCCCTTGTTCTATAGGAAATACTTATTGTGGAAAAGCTTTGTGTGATCTTGGAGCAAGTATTAATCTGATGCCTATGTCCATTTTCAAGCTACTGAGAATTGGTGAAGCTAAACCGACCATTGTGACTTTGCAACTTGCTGATAGACCCATTGCTTACCCAGAAGGAAATATTGAAGATGTTTTAATCAGGGTGGACAAGTTTGTGTTTCCAGTGGACTTTATTATCCTTGACTTTGAGGCTGATAAGGAAGTCCTAATCATCCTTGGAAGACCCTTTCTTGCAACTGGGAGAAAATTGATAGATGTACAAAAAGGAGAGCTCACTGTGAGGGTGAATGACTAGCAAGTGACTTTCAATGTCTTTAATACCTTGCAATACCCTGGTGAGGAAATGGAAAACTACTATGTTATTACTGGTATTGAATCTCTTGTGCAAGAGCAACTGCTAGCAACAGGGCAAGGCTTAGAATCAAAGTTTGAAATGTGTGAAGAAACTGATTCTGGTAATGAAGAGCTGAAGTTGCTAGCTGAAGAGAAGTTGGCACAAAGATCTTGGGTCAGAAAATATGAACCTCTGGAATTAACTGCAGACCTTGAAGGAGAATGTTCCCTCTATTGAAAGACCTCCCACCGTTGAACTAAAACAACTACCTTCTCATCTGAAATATGCCTATCTTGGAGAACAGGAAACTCTTCCAATCATTATTTCTTCCTTCTTAATTTTTGAGCAAGAAGATAATCTCCTTTCAGTTTTGAAGAGGCACAAGAAGGCTATTGGATGGCAAATGACAGACATTAGAGGAATCAGTCCTAGTCTTTGTATGCACAAAATCCTGTTGGAAGAAAATGCCAAGAATTCCATTGAATGCCGGAGACTATTAAATCCAATAATGAAAGAAGTAGTGAAGAAAGAAATCATCAAATGGCTTGATGCAGGAATCATTTACCCCATCTCAGATAGTGTGTGGGTTAGCCCTGTGCAATGTGTTCCAAAAAAGGGAGGAGTCACTATGGTGAAGAATGAAAAGAATGAACTTATTCCCACAAGGACAGTCATAGGGTGGAGGATATGTATGGATTATAAAAAGCTGAACAAGGTCACAAAGAAGGATCACTTTCTGCTACCATTCATTGATCAGATGCTTGATAGGTTGTCTGGGAGAGAATTTTATTGCTTCCTAGATGGTTATTCAGGTTATAATTAGATAGCAGTGGCACCATAAGATCAGCAGAAGACCACTTTTACTTGTCCATATGGTACATTTGCCTTCAGAAGAATGCCTTTTGTGCTCTGCAATGCTCCAACAACTTTTTAGAGATGCATGATGACTTTTGATTTCATTGAGAAAACTATGGATATTTTCATGGATGATTTTTCAATATTTCAGGATTCATTCATGGGATGCTTGAACAACTTAGAGCAGGTACTGGACAGATGTGAAGAAACCAATTTAGTTTTGAATTAGGAAAAGTGTCATTTCATGGTCAAGGAAGGCATTGTCTTGGGCCACAAAGTGTCAAAGAAGGGTTTAGAGGCGGACAAAGCTAAGATTGAGGTGATTGAAAAACTTCCACCACCTAATTCTGTCAAGGGCATCAGAAGTTTTCTAGGCCATGCTGGATTTTATAGGAGATTCATCAAAAACATTTCCAAAATATCAAAGCCACTGTGCAAATTGCTGGAGCATGATAGTGCATCTGACTTCACAGATAAGTGCTTATCAGCTTTTGAAACTTTAAGGAAGGCTTTGATCACTGCCCCTGTAATAGTATCACCAGATTGGGAGAAGCCATTTGAATTGATGTTTGATGCAAGTGATTTTGCAGTGGGGGCTGTGCTAGGCCAAAGGCATAACAAGATTTTCCATATTATCTATTATGCTAGCAAGACCCTCATTGATGCTCAGGTCAACTACACCACTACAGAAAAGGAGTTGCTGGCAGTTGTGTTTGCTTTTGACAAGTTCAGACCTTATCTGGTGGGAACCAAGGTGGTGGTATACACAGATCATGCAGCCATCAAATATCTTATTGACAAAAAGGATGCAAAGCCAAGGCTTATCAGATAGGTCCTACTGCTTCAAGAATTTGATTTGGAAATCAAGGACAATAAAGGTATTGAAAACCAGGTAGCTGATCATCTCTCCAGAATTGTTGAAGGAGAAGAAGCCAAGCTTCAAAGAGAAATCAAGGAGAATTTCCGTGATGAGCACCTTCTGCTGATAGAGGATGCTGCAGCACCCTGGTACGCAGACATGGTGAAATTTCTGGTCAGCGGGATAATTCCAGTGGAAATGAACTCTCAACAGAGAAGGATGTTTTTACATCAAGCTAAGCATTTTTACTAGGATAAACCCTTCCTGTATAAAAGATATCAGGATCAGATCATAAGAAGATGTGTTGCTGAGGAAGAAATGCAAGATATCCTTAGTGATTGCCATGCCACTCCTAATGGTGGTCACTTTGGAGGAATATGAACTGCTGCAAAGGTCCTGCAATCAGGGTACTTTTGCCCCACTTTATTCAGAGATGCTCGGGAATATGCCAAGAATTGTGATAGATGTTAGAGGGTGGGAAATATTTCCATCAGATAAAAACTGCCACTTAACACCATTTTGGAGATTGAATTGTTTGATGTGTGGGGAATAGACTTCATGGGACCCTTCCCTGTGTCCTATGCAAATGTTTACATCTTAGTTGAAGTAGACTTTGTATCCAAATGGGTGGAAGCAGTAGCTTTGCCCTCCAATTGTAACACCCCGATTTTTTCTGTTTTTCTGATATTAGTAATAAATATATAAATTAATATATTAATGACTTGAGTCTTAGATGATGATTTTGGCTTAGCCAAAGTTATTTTCATGCTTTGTTTGAAAACCTAAAGTTTCGGGGAGATTGGTATTTGAAAACTTAGACGGATCCTGATCTGAGATTTCGTTGACAGTAAGAATTTACTGAGCAGAAGACCTAATCTTGAGTCAAGACTGAAACCAATGGTGTTTTTAGAGCATTTACAAGAATGCTGGCTATTTTAAAAATTTTCGAAAAAAAAAAAATTTTATTGATTTGTGTGGGGCCAAAAGTCAGGAGTCGTGTACGGGGACCTGAGACAAGGCAGAACGGAGCAGATTCATGAATCTAGATATTTTAGATGCTTGAAGTGACTAGCATTTATGGCGACGTGACGATTATTTATGGCGATCCTATCCCTGTCATAATGATTTTAAGATTTTTATAAAATTATATTACTATTTTATTTTACTATCAACTTATTCACAAGTTTGCCATTATGGAAATTGCTATTTGCACCCCATTTCTTCTTCTTGGCCGCAGCCACACCACACACATATCACTTTGGAAGTTCATTTTGCTTCATTTAAGACTTGTCATTTTCATCTCTTAAGTCACTTTATCTTAGAACACACAAAGTTCACCAAGAACACTTAAGAACTTCAAGTGATTTTGTGAAGAACAACTTCAATCTTGCTCATCTTTTCTACTCCAAGAGGTAACATCATCCTCCTAAGCCTTTCTCTTCAAAGTTGTTCATGAGTTATGCCTTGTTTATGTCTTATTTTCATGATTCAAGTTTCAAACCCATTTCTTCCAAAAATTATTATAAATTGTAGAAAAATCCAATGAACTTGAAACTAATTTCTATGATCTTATAATCATGCCTACTTTGATTATTTAATAGTATGTGATCAACAAAAATTTCTTTCCTTACTATCTATGCTTGGCCGAACCTATGTATCATGGGTGAGGAAAATATTTTGTTTCAAACTTTGTTAAACAAGTATTGATTTATAATCTCTAGTCCATTCTTTTGTTGATTCAAGCGATTAGAGGATCAAAACATACTCTAAACCAATTTTTTTGTTGATGGCCGAAACTCTTAACCTTGGGGTTAAGATGATTTTGTTTCAAGTTTTGTTAAATAAGCTTTGTTTATGTCCTAATCTCACTTAAGGATCATTAATCCATGAGTTGTTGAATTTTAAAAATTTCTAGCCTTTAGTTCTTGAGAGGGCTGAACCTTCACTCTTCATGAGTTAGTGTGTTTGTTTGTTGTTTGTTAGTTTTGGTTGTAATTCACTATGAATGAGCTAATCTGTAGCTGAGGAACCAAGTGGTGCATCAAAAACCGGACTTGGAAACTTTTCTGTGAAAGCTGAAATTTCAACTTGGTAAGGGGAGTTTACCTGAGGAGTCTCAGTAAGATAGCTATATGCTATCTGGTTGTTTGTATTATATTGAGTAGTTGTCTGCGTGGTTTATTTATTGCTTTGCTTTCCGTTTTCGTTAATTATTGGTTGAGGTAAGATTATGTGATTATCTATTTATATGTTTATAATTGTATTTGTGATGCATGTTGAGTTGTGAAAGTATGCCATGTCTATATCATATGATGTATATCAAATATTGACTGTTGGAGTGTGAAACCTGACAGTGGTCAGTGTTTAATTAATTCGGAAGATTAAAAAAACTTGTTAAGCTTATACATTTAATCCAAGAGATTTAATGGTGTAAAATAGTGTAAAAATGAAAAAATAATAATTTTAATAATTTTTCAGTGATTAATTAGTTAATGAGTGCCAGAGAGGGCGTAACCGTGAAAATATTTCACAGGGGCCAGATTTACTGAAATATATTCCGTAATATTGGAAAATATTATTTGAAATAATTACTTGGTGAAAATAATTTAATCAGAATTTAATTAATTATTTTCCATTAAAAAGCTACTTTTGGCATTTTTATGAAGGAAATGAGAAAAATATCTTGATTATTTTTGAGTTGAATTAAGAAATGGTTATTAGAAAATTGATATTATTTTCTCCAAAATAAATATTTTCAAGGATGAAAATACTTTAGAAAAGAGAAAGATTTATTCTTGACTCAAACATATTTTAAATGATTTATAAAATGATTTTGACAAAAAAGAATTTCTGAAAATGAATTTTTATTCAGTGAAAATGATTCTGCTAAACTTGGATGAGTTTTCAGAAATTTGGTTTGTGTTTGGTTTTTCACCGAGCGAAAATGTTTTAAAGAAGACAAGGAACCTTGTTACCGAGACGTCAGGTTTCTAGCGTTCTTTTGACATGTGGATCGAGGATCCGTGTCATTGGACATGAGTGTCCTATAAAATTGTGGACTGTGTGTCCCTTAATTTGATACGGTTAAGCGTTGTCTTCCATATCCGCGAAATTTGAACTGGTGCACGGTTAGAAAGTGTTGCGATTGAGCAATCGGACTAGTTTGTCCTGTGTTGAGCATAAGCATGGGAACTTGTGTGTTCTGTATGTGCTTGAAGCTATAAGCCTTAATAAGGAAATTAAGCATGGTCGTTAGCTTGGAGCTTTGACAAGGAAATAATTATGCGACAAAGAAAAGTGTCGAGAACAAAAGTATTTATCATGCATATTATGGTAGATGTGCTATGTTACAGCAACTTGATTCATTGTGTCATCCGGGATGTACAAATGAACAAGTTTGGAGATCATTGAACCGCGATAACCATTGCTGATCAATGTATCTGATGGTATAAAGCACATGAACCGCGATAACCATTGCTCCATGAGTAATATTGGGCAATGTGTGGACCGAAGTTTCCCGTTTATCGTGATGACAATAGAGTCCTAAGTTGGCGAAGGTGTCATAACCTGCGCAAAAAACAACTATGGTGGAGCTTGGGGTATTCCGATTAGTTGAAATCTGTTGGACATTGAATTCTTTTCGTTGTCAATGCTCCATTTAGAACGCTTGATCAGCGGAAACGAAAAACTAGGTTTGGTAAAGTTGTGAGTAAGAGTTGGATATTTGAAGTGTCATGCATTCTTTCAAAATCACAATGAATGCCAGGTATGAGACCTTGTTGACCGAATTATTATTCTATAGATATTGTGTATATGCTGTGACTTTTTGGTATATGTTTCTGTGTGTCATGCATATAGTTATCTTTTTGAACTCATATATTGGCGACTCACCTTTTTACACTTTCTGTTGTGCGTTTTCTGTGTGGGTTATATATATTGAGTACAGATGGATCCGAACGAGTCGGACTTGGCTTTCTCGGGGATTCGAGCCCTAGTTTTTGAGGAATGTGATGAGTGAAGTGCCTGGGAAATCAACCCTGGAGCCAGGAGCCAGGAGCACTGTTTATACTGGTCCCGTGAGGACTTTGTCAGGGACTGTTGCAGATGGACCGCAACATCGAGTACATAGTATGGAGACTATCCAAGTCTCAATTCTACCTATCTGGATGATCCTACAATATTTAGTGCAGCAGGGTGATCTCGAGCACTACCCTCCTTGTAACACCCTACTTTTTATTTTCTGATTTTTTTTAGTAAAAATATTTTCGCTGTATTAACCGGTATAAATGTATTTATTTATATTTTTATCCGAGTTCATGGAGATTGATTTTTATGAAATAAAAATAATATTCATACTCTATCTTAGGGTAGAAGCATAAGATAAAAATTTGGGTTGAAAATCTGAGATTGAACCCTAGTCTGCGTTTTCACTGACAGTATAATTTTACTGAGCAGAAAACCTAATTTTGACTCGTGAACGAAATGGTTTATATTTAAATCATATTTCCAACGAGTTTGGTTAGTTTGAAAATTTTCAGTCGAAAACGAAATATTACGCTTTTACGCAGGCGTAAAACCCTAATCGGGAAACCGACGGAGTCAAGAAGGGAAGTGCAGAGACCCGTCAAGAGATCGGGACAACGAGTCATATATGATGACTCATGGCGGATGAGTCACCAAGCATTTATGAGCATTAAATGCATGTAATCATGACATTTAGGTAAAAAGACCAAAATACCCCCAAGCTTTCGCGGGTATTAACAAGACGCATCTACGCACTCTTAACCACTCATTTTACGTGGTTGAAAACCTCCCACATCTCTCAAATTTCGTGCATCCACCTCCAATAAATATTAACTATTTCATTTTGCTTTCGTTTCATTATTTTCCTCTCAAAAACCGAAATCGGGTAAACGACTGAGTCGCATACGATTTAATTTCAGGAACCGCTAATGGATAAGATCGATGACTCATTGGTGAGTCATTTTGTGTGGCCCAAAATCAGCCACACCTCCAATAAATGTGAGCCACATATTATTAACCATGGTTAGCCAAAATAACCTTAGTTAAGTTAATTATAACCTTAGTTAAGTTAATTATAACCTTAGTTAAGCTTATATTAATTTAATAATCACA
This sequence comes from Sophora flavescens, assembly GCA_030762895.1. Taxonomy (NCBI): domain Eukaryota; kingdom Viridiplantae; phylum Streptophyta; class Magnoliopsida; order Fabales; family Fabaceae; genus Sophora; species Sophora flavescens. Next base: position 40,183,248 of record CM061064.1, read on the forward strand.
AAACCCATTAAACCAATTCCTTTTAACCAAACAAGGCATAATATTACTCCTATAAATACCCTCCAAACCGTGGCCTCCCTCACCATTTCACTCATCTTCTTCATTCTCTTCATCTTCCCCACCAACTAAGTTACAAAACCCTAAGAACACCGAATTCCCACCAAACATATGACCCTCTTACTTTCTGAAACTCGAAAAACACTAAACATAAAAGTTGTTCCTCTTTCTCTCTTATTTCCAACAAGCTAAAGATCATCAAAAACGGATAAGTGGATTAGGAGAAAGGCTCAAAATACAGAAACTGCCCAGAATTCCCAGCAACCCACGAAACAGCATAAAGAAGGCCCTTTTAACCCCTGTTATGATCCGAACCAAATGAAACCTTAAACACCAAAGTTGTTCCTTTTCTTCTTATCTTTCTATCAAGCTAAAGTTCGTAATTTTTGGATGAGTATATTGTGAGATACACTCACAATACCATCACACCCTCAAGCTGTCCAGTTTTCAACATAGTGAAGGTTGATCATTTTCTTCATTTCTTCAATCTTCAAGAGGTAAAAGCTCATCTCCTTGATCATATAAGCTTTCATATTCATGTATTTATCATGTTTATGCCATGAATCATATTTTTTCATTCCTAGATCTAGAACTTCAAATAATTCTAGAAAATTGTAGAAAAATCCTTTTAATGTGAAACCAATTTCTATGATCTTGTGATGTCTTCCACTTTCATTATCCAAGATCTTGAATCCAACTAAATTTCCTAGCCTATTTTCCTAATATGGGCCGAAACCCTAACCCTAAAGGTTAGAGGATTTTGTTTCAAATTTTAGTCTTGTAATAAGTAATCTATGTTAGTTAAGACTCTAGTAACTAGGATCCAAAAGATAGCATTAAGAATATAATCCTAAACCTATTTTCTAAGTCTTGACCGAACCTAGCCCTAAAGTGTCATAGATGGTTGTTAGTTGATTAATTATAGTTATGTTGTTTGGTTGAAGGTGTTTGTGTTAACTCGTGGCGGGATAACGAGGATCGTCGTGTACGTGTTTCCGGTGAAAACTCAGGTGGGGAAAAGAATCAACCTATCGTCGGAATCGATAAGTAGTAGATTATATGATAATTGTGTAGGGCGACCTAAACCCTACTAGTAGTTGAGTAATCGACAAGACCAAAATCTCATTGGAAACCTTTTCTGTAAAACCAATGGTGATTCAGGGATTGTAGGTTTATCGACATTAAGGTTGATTTTATGATGTTGAGGATGTTTGGATTTATTTATTATTTGATTTGATTGTGATATGCTGGCTGTGATAATTTGTTTTAAGTGATATTTTATGGTGTTTGATTATTTTATTGATATTATGTTGATATTTATTAACCGTTGATGGATGATTTGCTTTTATTATTTATATCGAATTGATACTTTATGATATGGATGTTAATATGCTGTTTTGAGGTTGGAATGGTATATGTCCGAGTAATTTCGCTAAGGAAAAACTTGGTATTTAAGCGTGTTTATCACCACCTCTTTTTCCTGGGAAGTTATCCCAGGTATACTATTCGTAGTTCTTAAATTTGGTGATTTTTATTCTGTTGAATGATATTTTATGATGATTAATATGTTTATGTGAGAATGTATTATAGCTTGATGATAATTGAATTGCTTGGTTCAACAATATTCTGATATATGGTTAGAGATGATCTGCCTGGTTTTTAATATTGTGCTTAGCTGATTTTTAAGTAAGGATATGTGTTGTTCGAGAGATAATTGTTTGGGTAAGAGAATAAAGGTGATTTAGAGGTGCCTAGCCTAATTAAGTGGTTTTATCTAAGAGGAAAAAGGTGTTGAGACTTTGATGGAAGGTTGAGGCACTAGGTTGTTATTGATTTAAATTAGGGAGATTCATTTATCGAGGTATTGTTAGTCACAGCCGTGTGAGTGGAACACACGAGGTCAAGATATCCTGTTTTGGGGATATCGGATATTACGGGTGAGTGCCCTACGGATGGGGATGCCGAGGTAGACTACCGTAATACTCTTTAGTTCTTGACGAGTTCGCATGTTCTTGGCACTGGACCGTTATGGAATGATATTCCTTGACGAGTTCGTATGTTCTTGGCACTGGACCGTTTTGGATTGATATTCCTTGACGAGTTCGTATGTTCTTGGCACTGGACCGTTATGGAATGATATTCCTTGACGAGTTCGTATGATCTTGGCACTGGACCATTTTAGACTAATAAGTGTTTAGTCTTTGATGCGTTCGAAAGTTATTGGTACTGGACCGTTCGGACTACGACTAATGTGACAGGAGTGAAAATGGCCACATCAAGATTAAGTTTTAGTTGCATGGGGTGAGGGTAGAGGATGATATAGTGAATTGAGGATGATTGCTGATTTTGATTGATGCGTGTCTGTGATACAATTCTCGTATAATTTACTATTACTCTTTTCCGCTTTTTGATGATAGAACTGTTTCTTATTCCCTATATCTTTCTGTGTGTTGTGTTTTATTTCTGATGTGATCGTACGAGAAGACCCGATGGAGGAACCAATTTCTGAGGGGTTAGATGGAACTCCTTACGAACCAGATGCTGGAGGTCGAGCTGTGATTCAAGGCGATTAGAGTATAGACAGTATGGCCAGTGTGTCTAAAGAGTATTTATATTTCCGCTGAGTATGTCTGTAGTGAAGTTTATGCCTGTGAGGGATCCTATCGAGAGGGTACCCTTAATGAGTGCTTTTGGAATGTAATAAATAACAGGTGTGTATTTATGTAATATAGTTTTGGTATGTTTTATATATGCATAAGTTATATAATTATTAATTAAGTTTTAATTTTTACGTATTTTCAATGATAAGCGAGCGATTAAGTAAATAAATATTAAGGTTTTAATGTAATAATACGATGGGGCACAACGGGGTGTCTCACTCCTCACTATGTTGAGCCTCTACCAGAAGTGATGCCGAATGGACCTCCGACTTCTATCCTCTTAGTACCTGGAGGAATTCATGATGTTGATGAGGAGGATCCTGAAGAGGATCCAGTTGAGGACCCAGTTCATCATTCTCTGAATGATGCAGTGGTGCCTAATGTGGCGGCAGATGTGGAGGCGTTCTCTCCAGATTCACCTCCTCCTGGTGAGGGAGTCTATACCGGACTTCCTGATGGTTTTATGTAGATTGACCAGCTGTAGGGTAGTGATCTAACTATAGGATGGTGGGATTTTTGTTAGTCTAAAATCTGGCTGCGGAGAGCCTTCTTTTTGAGGAGTAGTGATTCAGACTCCCACTAGGTTTGTTTTAAGCTTTGCAACGTTTAGTGTGGCTTCTTTACTTTTTTGTTATATGACTATACCTGATGACCTGGTAAGATAAAGGTCAGTTGATGTAAGATACTAGCCGTAGCATATGGGATATATGTATATACTGGCATATGCTTGTTTGGTTATGGTCTTATGCTTTAGTATGAAAAGGAAAAAAAAATTATCACCTTTTTCAAAAGGATAAGTATTTAAAAGGATAAGTATTTAGAAAATTTATATTTTCCGAAAGTAACCAGTGACAATTATTTTATTTTCACTTGAATTATATTCCGCAATCGTGTTCTGGGAAATGTGATATCCTGGGAAGGGGTGTCGCATTAGTTGGTATCAGAGCTGGTCGAGTCTTTCGAGAATCTTGGGAATAGGTCTGTTGTGTTGCTGTTGTGTGTTCTCTGATTAGGAATTGTTTGAATTACTTCTCGGAAGTAATGTGTGTGAATAAGCGAGTTTACGTGTCAATTTCTAGTTGCCATTTAACTGGTTGTGTCTTGTAGGTCACTTATGGAACTAGAAGGTGCACGTGGACGTGGACGTGGACGCGGCCTTGCAAGAGGCCGTAGAGGTGGTCGTGTTGACGGCCGTGGTAATTTCGAAGAGAACTACGAGGAAGCCGGAGGCATGGATTATGCAGCACAAGCAATGGCGGATGTTGCCGCTGCTATTGCACAACAAAATGCTACCATGGCTGCTCAAAACCAACAGGAGCAGGCGAGAGCTAAACAGGCTGCTGAGGGCAGAGGTCTTACTGCTTTTAGACGCCAGAATCCATCACAATTTAATGGAGATGTGGGCCCTACAAAAGTGGATCTGTGGATTCAGGAACTTGAAAAGATTTTTGAGCTGATACATAGTCCCGAGGATGTGAAAGTTCTTTATGTTGTTTACATGCTAGTTGGCGATGCTGAGTACTGGTGGAAGGGAACCAGTCGGCTGCTGGAAGTTGAAAACTAAGAGATCAATTAGGAACTATTCAAGACTGTATTTCTGAATAAGTATTTTCCACAAAGTGCAATAGCTGAGAAGGAACAAGAATTTTTACGACTTCAGCAGAGGGGTTTGACTATTGGGGATTGCGCGGCGAGATTTGAGTCACTTGCCAATTATTTCCATTTTTTTCAGAACAATCCAAATGAAGATTGGAAATGTGAGCGGTTTGAAGGAGGACTACATTTTGAGATCAAAGAACCAATTCTACTGTTGGAAATCAGGAATTTCCAAGCAGTGGTCGAGAAATGCAGGAAAGTGGAACAAAAAAGGAAAGGAAGAGACAACAAAGGAGCTGTAGTGGGACCAGTGAGACCACGAAACCAGTTTCAGAACCAGAAAGGAAGATACGTACAGAACAAGCCTTATAACCGATCACCGGGGAATAATAGAAATCAACAATATAACCGTAACGTGGCAACTGCATCTTGTAGTGGAGGCTAGAGGAACTAGAACCAAGACTCAGAAAGGAAGTGTTTCAAGTGTGGAGATCCAAATCACATAGCTTATGCCTGCCCGGTCAGAAATGTGAAGTGTTACAACTGTGGTCAGATGGGGCATTATGCCAGAGATTGTGGTATGAGGAAATCTACACCAGCTATGAATACGGCAAGGACAAATAAGCCGACATCTAGAGGAAGAGTTTATATGATGAGTGGAGCTGAAGCTTCGAATTCCGACGATCTCGTACAAGGTATGTGTGACATAGCTGGTAATCTTTTAATCGTACATTTTGATTCGTGCGCGACGCATTCTTTTATTTCGATGAATTGTGTGAAACGTTTGAAATTGCCTATTTCTTCCTTATCATATGACTTGATTGTTTTGTCCCCAACTACTGAACCTATTATGGTTAATTCTATCTGCTTGATCTGTCCTATTATTATTCATGATAGACATTTTCTGGTTGATATGATCTGTTTATCTTTAGTATAATCAGATGTAATATTAGGCATGGATTGGTTATATACCAACCATATTCTGATAGACTGTGCGCGTAAAACCTTAATTTTCCCTAAGAATGAGATTTCTGGATTTTTAACTGCTAACCAAGTAAGCACTTCTTTGAAAGAAGGAGCTCGAGGATACGTGTTGCTGTTTTCTTTAGACGTTGAGAATGAGTTGGACTTGATATCCATACTTGTTGTTAATGAGTTTCTCGAAGTTTTTCCTAAAGATGTACCTGGATTACCTCTTATTCGGGACATAGAGTTTGCGATTGATCTGGTACCGGGCCCGGGATCAATATCCATAGCACCGTATCGTATGTCACTGATCAGCCTCTGGCTCATCTAGTTTTATGACTAGTATGACCGTGGTTTTGTGCTAATTATATATCATTTTCGCCCAAATTAGACTTGATTGTCTTTAAGCAGCATTTTGAGTCTCTAGAGTATTTTTAGGCTAATTTAGTTAGTTTGATTCAAATAAAGCACTTACAGCTATTTCCTATTGTTTCAGGTTAGAATAAAGCACTTAGAGCCAAAGGAATGAAGAAAATAATGGAAAAATGCAATTCTGGAGTTTTCGCCTCGCGAGAGGATGTTCGCCTCGCGAGCCCGAAGACCAGCACGAGCAGCAACAGTCACCCTCTCTGGCTCGCCTCGCGAATCATGTTTCGCCTCGCGAGAGAGCGACTGTTCATAAGATTCGCCTCGCGAAACCTGTTTCGCCTCGCGAGAGACCGCAACCCAGAATCTGTATTTATATCTGTTTTAGGGCAGAACTGATCATCTTCTCTTCTCATCTTCTTCTCTTTAGTTTAGACGGCTACGAATTTAGATTTAGGTTTATGTTTGTAATGGAGAGCTAGTCTCCTTTGATTAATCTACTGCGATTGGGTTCCATTTACGCTTGAGGTTTTGTAATTCCTAAACTCAATGCTATTCTCTTTCAATATTTGTTCTGTATGTTCTGTTTGCTTAATTCAGAATCGTATAGGATAGGTATTGATTTGTTTCGATGATTGTGTGTTCCTATACTTAATCGCGTTTGCTTAATTCGCGTGTGTTCGTTCATGTTCGCTTAGTTCATGAGTGCTTCACCCCGTTTGCTTAATTCGGGAATAGGAACATATGTCTCGTAGCATTGGTTTCGCTTGTTAATTGATGTTACAATCGAAAAGAGAGTAGAATCCGCTTAAGGCATGGAATTATGTAAACCAATGATAGTGGGAAACCGAGAACAGTAGGTTAATCGTTTTTTTGCTATTTGATAATTATTTAGTTTGCATTGTCTTTCTTCTTTGTTTTCTTTGTTTCAATTCCAAATCCAAAACCCCCCAATTCTGACTTTTTCTGATAATAACAACAATCCAAGAGTCCTTGTGAGACGATACTCGAGTTATCGCTCCCTATCTACATATTTTTATAAAACCGCTCGTTTTTTTTGGCGCGTGCGCGACAACGCGTTCAGTCACCATCAGAGCTTGAGGACTTGAAGGAACAAATGGTGGAGTTGATGAGAAAGGGATTCATTAGACCAAGTGTGTCACCGTGGGGAGCTCCAGTTTTGTTGTTGAAGAAGAAAGACAGAAGTATCCACTTCCAAGGACAGACGACTTGATGGATCAGTTGCGCAGACCTGCCGTCTTCTCAAAGATAGATCTGTGATCGGGTTATCACCAGATCCGTGTGAAGGTGGAGGATATTCCAAAGACAGCGTTTCGTACACGCTACTGACATTATGAATATCTTGTGATGCCATTCGGAGTGACGAATGCTCCTACTATATTCATGGATTGCATGAATAGGATTTTTCGTCCTTATTTAGATCAGTTTGTTGTTGTTTTTATAGACAACATTCTAATCTATTCTCAGAATAAGGAAAAACATGCAGAACATCTCAGTTTGGTTCTTCAAATTTTAAAGGAGAAACAACTGTATGCAAACCGGAAAAGTGTGAATTTTGGTTAGACCAAGTTCAATTTTTGGGGCATGTCATCTCGAGTGAGGGAATCGTTGTGGATCCGACGAAGGTTGAAGTTGTTTTAGAATTGGAGAGACCCAAGACGGTAACAGAGATCCGTAGTTTCGTGGGTTTAGTTGGATACTATAGGAGATTCATCGAGGGATTCTCCAAAATAGTAGGACCTCTTACCTAATTAACTCGGAAGGATCAAGAGTTTATTTGGACTGAGGCATGTGAAGAAAGTTTCCAAGAACTAAAGAGAAGGTTAACAACTTCACCTGTGTTAGTATTACCTGATCCTAAGGAACCTTTTGAGGTATACTGTGATGCTTCACATCAAGGATTGGGATGTGTACTTATACAAAACCGGAAAGTTGTGGCCTATGCTTCAAGACAATTGAAGAGTCATGAGAAGAACTATCCTACGCATGACTTGGAGTTAGCAGTAGTGATTTTTGCATTGAAGATCTAGAGACATTATCTATATGGAGCCATCTTTAATGTTTTTAGTGATCATGAAAGTCCGAAGTACTTATTTGATCAGAAGGAGCTTAAAATGTGACAAAGACACTGGTTGGAATTTCTAAAGGACTATGATTTCCAATTGCAGTATCACCCCGGAAAATTGAATGTTGTGCAGATGTGTTGAGTAGGAAATCAATGCATGTTTCGGCGATGATGGTTAAAGAACAAGAACTGTTAGAACGTTTTTGAGATATGTGTTTGACGATCAGGATGTCACCAGGAAGACTTTGTTTAAGTATATTCACTATTTCAAACGGATTAATGGAACAAATAAGGGAAAAACAAGAAAGCGATCAATACTTGCAAGGAGAAAGAGAGTTGGTAAAACAAGGAGCTGTATCCGAAATTAATGAGGGATCAGATGGAATCTTAAGATTCGAAAAAAGAATCTGTATACCGAATGATGTTGAGCTCAATAAGTTAATTTTGGATGAAGCCCATAAAAGTAAGTTAAGTTTACATCCGGGAGCCACTTAGATGTATCAAGATCTTAAACAGTTATACTGGTGGTATGGAATGAAGAAGGATGTAATGGTATATGTTGCTTCATGCTTGGTTTGTCAGAAGGCCAAGGTTGAACATCAAAGACCGGCAGGAATGTTATAATCTCTAGACATTCCAGAATGGAAATGGGATGGTATCGCGATGGATTTCGTGACAAGTTTGCCAAAGACTCGGAAAGGATATGATGCTATTTGAGAAATCGTTGATCGACTAACTAAGTCAGCTCACTTTTTACCCATTAATATAAAGTATTCTATGGAAAGGTTAACACAGTTGTACATTGACGAGATTGTTAGATTACACGGTGTACCTACGAGTATTATCTCGGATCGTGATCCAAGGTTTACTTTAAGGTTTTGACAAAGTCTGCAGAAGTCTTTTGGAACAAAACTTAGATTAAGTTCTGCTTATCATCCACAAACAGACGGGTAATCTGAGAGAACAATTCAGTCACTTGAGGATTTGCTAAGAGCTTGTGTACTGGAACATATGGGGAGTTGGGATGAATTTCTACCTTTGATAGAATTCATGTACAACAATAGTTTCCACTCAAGTATTGGGATGGCACCCTATGAAGCTTTATATGGTCGACAGTGCAGAACGCCTTTATGTTGGTACCAAGACGGTGAAGGTATTTTGTTAGGACCAGATTTCGTGCAAGAAACGAGTGAAAAGGTAAAGATGATTCATGAGAAAATGCGGACGACTCAGAGTCGACAGAGAAGTTATGTGGACAAGAGACGACGATCTCTTGAGTTTGAAGAAGGCGAACATGTATTTTTGAGAGTCACGCCCGTGACTGGTGTTAGCGGGGTACTTAAGTCCAGAAACTCACTCCTAAATTTATTGGACCTTGCCAAATTCTTCGTCGTGTGGGTCCAGTAGCTTACCAAATCTCTTTACCTCATTTTCTTTCGAACATACATGATGTTTTCCATGTTTCACAATTAAGGAAGTATATTCTTGATCCATCTCACGTAATTGAGCCCGATGTCGTACAATTAAAGGAGAACCTGTCTTATGAGACTTTACCTGTGCGGATTGCGGATAAGACGACCAAGTAACTCAGAGGGAAACAAATCCCATTAGTCAAAGTTATTTGGAATGATGCAACTGGTGAAGCGACATAGGAAGCTGAAGACTAAATGAGATTTCAGTATCCTAATCTTTTCGCAGGTACGAAATTTCGAGGACGATTTTTTTTTAGTGGGGTATAGTGTAACACCCTGATTTTTTGTTTTTCTGATATTAGTAATAAATATATAAATTAATATATTTATGACTTGAGTCTTAGATGATGATTTTGGCTTAGCCAAAGTTATTTTCATGCTGTTTTTGAAAACCTGAGGTTTCGGGGAGATTGGTAGTTAAAAACTAAGACGGAGCCTGATCTGAGATTTCACTGACAGTACGAATTTACTGAGCAGAAGACCTAATCTTGACTCGAGACTGAAATCATTGGTGTTTTTAGAGCATTTGCAAGAATACTGGCTATTTTTAAAAAATTCGGGAAAAATTTTTTTATTGATTTGTGCGGGGCCACAAGTCGGGAGTCGTGTGCGGGGACCTGAGACAAAGCAGAACGGAGCAGATTCATGAATCTAGATATTTTAGATGCTTTAAGTGACTAGTATTTATGACGACGTGATGAGTATTTATGGCGATCCTATCCCTGTCATAATGATTTTAAGATTTTTATAAGATTATATTACTATTTTATTTTACTATCAACTTATTCACAAGTTTGCCATTATGGAAATTGCTATTTGCACCCCATTTCTTCTTCTTGACCGGAGTCCACACCACACATATATCACTTTGGAAGTTCATTTTGCTTCATTTAAGACTTATCATTTTCATCTCTTAAGTTACTTTCTCTTAGAACACAAAAAGTTCACCAAGAACACTTAAGAACTTCAAGTGATTTTGTGAAGAACAACTTCAATCTTGCTCATCTTTTCTACTCCAAGAGGTAACATCATCCTCCTAAGCCTTTCTCTTCAAAGTTGTTCATGAGTTATGCCTTGTTCATGTCTTATTTTCATGATTCAAGTTTCAAACCCATTTCTTCCAAAAATTATTATAAATTGTAGAAAAATCCAATGAAATTGAAACCAATTTCTATGATCTTATAATCATGCATACTTTGATTATTTAAGAGAATGTGATCAACAAAAATTTCTTTCATTCCTATCTTTTCTTGTCCGAACCTATATATCATGGGTGAGGAAAATATTTTGTTTCAAACTTTGTTAAACAAGTATTGATTTATAACTCTAGTCCATTCTTTTGTTGATTCAAGTGATTAGAGGATCAAAACATACTCTAAACCAATTTTTTTGTTGATCGCCGAAACTCTTAACCTTGGGGTTAAGATGATTTTGTTTCAAGTTTTGTTAAATAAGCTTTGTTTATGCCCTAATCTCACTTAAGGATCATTAATCCATGAGTTGTTGAATTTTAAAAATTTCTAGCCTTTAGTTCTTGAGAGGGTCGAACCTTCACTCTTCATGAGTTAGTGTGTTTGTTTGTTGTTTGTTAATTTTGGTTGTAATTCACTGTGAATGAACTAGTCTGTAGCTGAGGAAGCAAGCGGTGCATCGAAAACCGGACTCGAAAACTTTTCTGTGAAAACTGAAATTTCAACGTGGTAAGGGGAGTTTACCTGAGGAGTCTCAGTAAGATAGCTATATGCTATCTGGTTGTTTGTATTATATTGAGTAGTTGTCTGCGTGGTTTATTTACTGCTTTGCTTTCCGTTTTCGTTAATTATTGGTTGAGGTAAGATTATGTGATTATCTATTTATATGTTTATAATTGTATTTGTGATGCATGCTGAGTTGTGAAAGTATGCCATGTCTATATCATATGATGTATATCTAATATTGACTGTTGGAGTGTGAAACTCGAAAGGGTCGGTGTTTAATTAATTCGGAAGATTAAAAGAAAACTTTTTAAGCTTATACATTTAATCCAAGAGATTTAATGGTGTAAAATAGTGTGAAAATGGGAAAAAATATTTTTTATTAATTTTTCGGCGATTAATGAGTTAATGAGTGCGAGAAAGGGTGTAACCGTGAAAATATTCCACAGGGGCCAGATTTACTGAAATATATTCCATAATATTGGAAAATATTATTTGAAATAATTACTTGGTGAATATAATTTAATTAATTATTTTCCACTAAAAAGCTATTTTTGGCATTTTTATCAAGGAAAAGAGAAAAATATCTTGATTATTTTTTAGTTGAATTACGAAAAGGTTATTAGAAAATTGATATTATTTTCTTCAAAATAAGTATTTTCAAGGATGAAAATACTTTAGAAAACAGAAAGATTTATTCTTGACACAAACGTTTTTTAAATGATTTATAAAATGATTTTGACGAAAAAGAATTTCTGAAAAGGAATTTTTATTTAGTGAAAATGATTCCGCTAAACTTGGATGAGTTTTTAGAAATTTGGTTTGTGTTTGGTTTTTCACCAAGCGAAAATGTTTTATAGAAGACAAGCGAACCTAGTTACCGAGACGTCGGGTTTCTAGCGTTCTTTTGGCATGTGGATCGAGGATCCGTGTCATTGGACATGAGTGTCCTATAAAATTGTGGATTGTGTGTCCCATAATTTGATATGGTTAAGCGTTGTTGGTCGCGCTGTCGCGCACGCGCCAAAAAGGTTGAGCGGGTTTAAAAGTATAGTATAGTGCGACAACTCGGATGTCGTCTCTAAAGACTCTGAGAATATTACTTTTCACAAAAATAAGTTTTTTGGGGGGGGGGGGGTTTGGATTGGAATGCAATTAAGAAACAAACAAAACAGTAATCAAAACAAGGCAGTTGAAAAGGGATTATCAATTATCAAACAACGATTAATCTACTGTCAAGAATTCCCAACTATCCCTGGTTAATGTAATCCCAAGCCCTAAGCAGATTCTAATCCCCTTTCGATTCACAAAGAATAACTAACAACGTAATTGCTACTATGGATGCAAATTCCTATTCCCGAAATAACAAACGGGATTAAGCGCTCATAATCAAACGATCATGAATGAACACACGCGAATTAACAAACGCGATTATGTATAGGAAATTTACATTATCAAACGAATCAATACAATATTACACACTCCTGAAATAACAAACAGAAATATGCAATATGATATTGAAAAGGGAAAAGCGATTAAAATAGGGATTTACATAACCTCAAGTATATAGGATCCTCAAACAGTAGACTAATCCTAAGAATTTAGTTCTCCATTACAGACAGAAGGAAACTCAAAAGTGTAATGTAAAGTAGTGAAAAACTGGATGCCTTTCTGTCTGCAGCGTTTCTGCTTTTATAAGAGGTTGCGCATCACGGCCGTGATGGCTGTCACGGCCAGGCCGTGATCGTCTCTGCCAAGGGTGACCTTTCGCATTTTGGTACGTTACGGCCGTGATGTCTATCACGGGCAGGCCGTGATACATTCTGACTTTTGGTTTCTCTCTTGTCACGGCCGTGACCTTCATCACGGCCAGGCCGTGATCCTTTCTGACTTTTCATGATCTTCTCATCACGGCCGTGACCAGTGTCACGGCCTGGGCGTGATAGCCTCTGCTTCAGATACACTTCCTTACTTGCTCTTCTTATTATCCTGAAACAACAAAATAGCCATAAGCTTAATTTTATTCAAAACTAGCTAAATTAACCTAAAACTACGCAAACGACTCAAAACCTTGCTTGAGGACAATCTAATCTAATTTGGGTGAAAGTAGGATATTATTTGCACAAAACCCTGGTCATACTAGCCATAAAACTAGATGAGCCAGAGGCTTATCAAAATACCCCAAACTTAAACTTTGCTTGTCCCCAAGCAAACTAAGACTCAAAAAAAAAATCAAAAAGACTCAAGACCTGGCAAGCTTAAAAGATTCAATCAACATTGCACACATTCAAGCAATACATCAAAAACAGTTTTTCTTCATTGTTTCCCCCTTTTCAAACAGAGCAATCCCCAAATTCATTTATTCTAAACAATTGAGAGTTTCATCATGAAAACAATCAGAAATCTAAGCAGGGAATCTAAGTCACACACAAGAGGAGATCACCAAATCCAAACAACCGCCTTCCTCCACAAGGGCATTATTTGTTCACTCAGTCACTCAGTTTATGTCAGGCTAACAACTTGCACTCAGTTTCACTTTTCAAGTACACTTCCCAAAAGTTTGATTTTCACCTCAAAATGGCTCCCACAGAAAACATGCAAGCAACATCTGAAGGTCTTTATTGGGTTGTAATGGGGCCTGGCTAAGGGTAGGATATACAAAAGAACTAGGCTGAAGACCCTAGGAACTAAGAGAGCATGAACTATATTTACACTTTGAATTTCACTCAAGTTCCTTTCTTTATATTTTTTTTCTTTACACTTCTGGGTGGCTACAGCCTTTTTATTCAAATAGTCTTTTTGAAATTTTTGCACTTTTATTTTTTTCATCATTTTTTTTCTATTTCTTTTTTTTTCTTTTTTTTTTCTTTTTTTTTTCTTTCTTTTTTTTTTTTTCAATCCCAAACAGCACATTGCACCGGGTAGCCACCCCAAACTTTGGTTTCTTGCACCCATTCTAAGATTACATGCTCTCCTAATCCTAAGATCGGGTTAACATGGTTTTCCAGATTTTTGGGCTTATAACATTAGGTTATCAAGAACTAATAGGCTAATAGGCTCAAAAGGGCTAACTAGGGAACATGCAATAGGAATTAGTTTATTCAGGCCAAGTAGCTATTTACAAAGAAACTGCCTAAATCATCTGCTACTCACATATAATCATGCAAACCAAAAAGAGATTCAATCAAAACCAGGGAAGTGCAACTTGAAAGTGATTTTCACACATTTTAAAACATGTTGGAGGCTCAAAACCTCACCTGGACATTCATGCAAATTGTTTGAAAGAGATACTATCCCTAGTGTGTGCTCCCTATCACCCCAAACTTATCATTCATCATGCTATCATAACAAAATCCCAAAGTTCAGTTTTCAATTTCACATGGGAATCACATTTCAAAAAACAAAAATTTTTCAGCTAGGGGGAATCATTACATATCAATCATGCAAACAATCTGTGCAACATCAATAAAAATCTAACAAGCTTGCCAACAAAAGACTCAACACACAAATGCTCCTGAGCTTCTCAAATTATTCAGGAGCTTATTCAAAGAAAAGAAAAACTACAACTAGTTCCCTCCCCCACACTTAAAACATGCATTGTCCCCAATGAACAACAAAATTATAAGATCATAGTGAGGGAAAGGAAAAGAGTACTCCCTGATCAAGTGCAGTGTAAGCGGGAGCTGTCACCTGGATCCCATTCCTTGCAGTCTAAGTCCAAAGAGGTAGAGAGGGCATCCGATGCTGCTTCATCTTCTTCATGTTTCTCATCCACTGCACTGACAATTTCATCACCTGCTAAACATGCAGCAATCTCAGCACAAACCACAAAATGGTTAGCGTTAGTACAATCAAGAAAAGAAAGAATATCATCACAAATTTAATTAAGTGGAGAATTTGAAAACAAGTTCTCATGGTTATCCTCAATAGTCTCAGATACCAGCTCAATGTGGAATACAGAGTGCTCTTCCGCTGGATGTTTCATGGCATCAAATATGTTGAACTTTGCAACTATATCCCCAAACTTCATAGACATGGTTCCATCACCCACATCAATGTTAGTCTTGGCTGTCTTCATGAATGGCCGGCCCAGGATGATTGGTGATTTCTTTGGAATGTGTCTACTTTGCCATGTCCAAGATGTAGAAATCAGCTGGGAAGATCGGATCATCAACTTGCACTAGTACATCTTCCACCATTCCCATGGGGCGGGCACAAGTCCTGTTGGCCAATCGAATGGTGATACTGTGTACTTCAAAGGACCAAGATCCAGTTTGTTAAAGATGGAGGTAGGCATGACATTGATAGATGCTCCCAAGTCCAAAGCATGCGTTTTCAAACTTCTTGTCCCCAATAGTGCATGGGATAGTGAAGGTGCCTGGATCCTTGCACTTTGGTGGCAGTGCCTGAGTGAAAGCAACAACTTCTTCTGGCTTAGACTGGATAAGCGCTGAGACATTTCTTCCCAAGTCAACCCTCTCATTAGTCTTCATCTTCCTCTTGTTGGTGCATAGGTCCTTGAGAAATTTTGCATATCTGGGCACTTGCTTGATCATATCCAACAGAGGGATATTAACACCCACCTTTCTTAAAACATCAAGAATCTCCTTCTCCTTATTTTCACCACCACTTTTCAAATTTTTCTGGATTCTGTGTGGGAATGGAATGGGTGGTCTATACACTCTCTCAGTTGCAACTTCAACCACAGGTTCAGGAGTAACTTCAACAGTAGGCTCAGGAGTAGCCTTCATAGTTTCTTCATTCTTTCCAGAAGTGGCCTCAACAACCTTTCCAGACCTCAGAGATATAGAACTCACATTGGGGTTGGAGGCATTAGGATTGATCACTGGCTGTGCTGGCAGCTGGGTTGTTCTTTGACCTTGCGGTGTGCTATTCATGGATGTGGCCATCTGTCCGATCTGTGTCTCTAAATTTTTTATGCTGGCATTTGTTTGCTGCTGAAACCGTGCTCGTGAAGCTCGAATCTGTCCCCATTTGCCGCTGAAATCTGTAGATTTTGTGCAGCCATTTGTGCAGCCATTTTATTGAGCATGTCATCTATCAAGGTCCGGAGGGTGTCTGAAGTGGTCACCGGAGGAGGATTCTCGAGGTGCCATCGGTTGTTGGGATGAGTTCCCATACCCGCAGATTAGGATGATTACTCCACTGGGATGGTACCTATTTGTTGAAAGATCCACGAATCCGTATCTGTTTAGTTATTGCCCCGATTATACGGATGGACTGCAAAGGCTTGAGGTGATTCAAGAATCGACCCTCCTTGCAAAATTGGGCATGCTTCATATGGGTGCTCGGAGAACTACACATGCCACATAACACCGCAGGTGAACCCTATCCATTACCAATTTCTCTACCAAAGAAGTGAGCCTATCAATTCTATCATCACTATCATGGGCTGGAAGAGGAAGTGCGGACCTCATGTACACCTCTAGTCTCAACAGAATTTCTTCTTGTAGTGAATTGCTGGGAATTCAACGACATGTTCTCAATAAGTTGCTTAGCAAGAAAGCTGGGGTCTTGTCAACCAATGCTCCCCACTAGCAAAGATCCAAAATATTCCTATCCATAGGCTGCAATCCTTCATAAAAATATTGGATGAGGAGCTGTTCGGAAATTTGGTGTTGGGGCAACTAGATGTCACCTGCTTGAACCTCTCCCAATACTCAGCTAGCGACTCATTTCCTTGCCTTATTCCACAGATTTCTTTCCTAATTGCAAGGCTCGGAGGCAGGAAAATATTTCTCCCGGAAGAGCTTCTTCAAGTCATTCCATGTGGTAATGGAATTTGGTGCAAGGTATAAAAGCCAATCTTTTGCAGCTCCCGGAGTGAGAATGGAAAAGCCTTTAACTTGATATGATCC
Source organism: Sophora flavescens (assembly GCA_030762895.1). Lineage (NCBI taxonomy): Eukaryota > Viridiplantae > Streptophyta > Magnoliopsida > Fabales > Fabaceae > Sophora > Sophora flavescens. The sequence continues at coordinate 40,200,024 of CM061064.1, forward strand.
TCGATTACTCCTTGGCCTCAAAGTTGTGGAGCAGACAACTTGGAACTCCTTCAAGTGCTTGTGTGGATCTTCACTGCAAGACCATTAAATCTAGGCAACAAATGGATTAGCCCAGATTTTAACTCAAAAGGTGTGTCAACACCGGGATAAGCAATGCACAAACCATTGTAATTCACATCGGGGCAGCAAGCTGCCTCAAAGTCCTTTGGTCTCCCATGTTTTCAAAAGCAGTTTTAAAATTGGTATCACTACTAGTGCTAGCCCGAAATTCCCTACTGAGTGTGTGCAATGTTCTTTCAATTTCCGGGTCAAAATCACACGAGTTCAGGGCAATTAGACCTAGTAGCCGGACCAATTCAAAACAAAACAGAAAATAAAAGAAAGAAAAGAAAAGAAAATAAAAACAAATTGCGAAAAATAACAACTCGTAGTCCCCAACAACGGCGCCAATTTTTGGTCGCATTGCAAGCACGCACGCGCACAAAAGGTTGAGCGGGTTTAAAAGTATAATATAGTGCGACAACTCGGATGTCGTCTCTAAGGACTCTGAGAATATTACTTTTCACAAAAATAAGTTTTTTTGGGGGGGGGGTTTGGATTGGAATGCAATTAAGAAACAAACAAAACAGTAATCAAAACAAGGCAGTTGAAAAGGGATTATCAATTATCAAACAACGATTAATCTACTGTCAAGAATTCCCAACTATCCCTGGTTAATGTAATCCCAAGCCCTAAGCAGATTCTAATCCCCTTTCAGTTACAGTAACAACTAACAACGTAATTGCTACTATGGATGCAAATTCCTATTCCCGAAATAACAAACGGGATTAAGCGCTCATAATCAAACGATCATGAATGAACACACGCGAATTAACAAACGCGATTATGTATAGGAAATTTACATTACTGAAACGAATCAATACAATACTACACACTCCTGAAATAACAAACAGAAATATGCAATATGATATTGAAAAGGGAAAAGCGATTAAAATAGGGATTTACATAACCTCAAGTATATAGGATCCTCAAACAGAAGACTAATCCTAAGAATTTAGTTCTCCATTACAGACAGAAGGAAACTCAAAAGTGTAATGTAAAGTAGTGAAAAACTGGATGCCTTTCTGTCTGCAGCGTTTCTGCTTTTATAAGAGGTTGCGCATCACGGCCGTGATGGCTGTCACGGCCAGGCCGTGATCGTCTCTGCCAAGGGTGACCTTTCGCATTTTGGTACGTTACGGCCGTGATGTCTATCACGGGCAGGCCGTGATACATTCTGACTTTTGGTTTCTCTCTTGTCACGGGCGTGACCTTCATCACGCCAGGCCGTGATCCTTTCCCGACTTTTCATGATCTTTCATCACGCCGCGTGACCAGTGTCACGGCCTGGGCGTGATAGCCTCTGCTTCAGATACACTTCCTTACTTGCTCTTCTTATTATCCTGAAACAACAAAATAGCCATAAGCTTAATTTTATTCAAAACTAGCTAAATTAACCTAAAACTACGCAAACGACTCAAAACCTTGCTTGAGGACAATCTAATCTAATTTGGGTGAAAGTAGGATATTATTTGCACAAAACCCTGGTCATACTAGCCATAAAACTAGATGAGCCAGAGGCTTATCAGTTGTCTTCCATATCCGCGAACTTTCAAATGGTGCACGGTTGGAAAGTGTTGCGATTGAGCACTTGGACTAGTGTGTCCTGTGTTGAGCTTAAGCATGGGAACTTGTGTGTTCTATATGTGCTTGAAGCTATAAGCCTTAATAAGGAGATTAAGCATGGTCATTAGCTTGGAGCTTCGACAAGGAAATAATTATGCGACAAAGAAAAGTGTCGAGAACAAAAGTATTTATCATGCATATTATGGTAGACGTGCTATGTTACAGTAACTTGATTCATTGTGTTATCCAGGATGTACAAATGAACAAGTTTGGAGATCATTGAATCATATATTATGATCATTGTATCTGATGGAATAAAGCCCATGAACCGCGATAACCATTGCGCCATGAGTAATGTTGGGCAATGTGTGGACCGAAGTTTCCTGTTTATCATGATGACAATAGAGTCCTAAGTTGGCTAAGGTGTCATAACTTGCGCAAAAACAACTATGGTGGTGCCTGGGGTATTCCGATTAGTTGAAATCTGTTGGACATTGAATTATTTTCGTTGTCAATGCTCCATTTAAAACGCTTGACCAGTGGAAACGAAAAATGAGGTTTGGTAGAGTTGTGAGTAAGAGTTAGATATTTGAAGTGTCATGCATTCTTTCAAAATCACGATGAATGCCAGGTATGAGACCCTGTGGACTGAATCATTATTCTATAGATATTGTGTATATACTGTGACTTTTTTGTATATGTTTCTATGTGTCGTGCATATAGTTATCTTTTTGAACTCTTATACTGGCGACTCACCTTTTTATACTTTCTATTGTGCATTTTCTGTGTGGGTTATATATGTTGAGTATAGATGGATCCGAACGAGTTGGATTTCTTGGGGATCCGAGCCCTAGTTTTTGAGGAATCTGATGAGTGCAGTGCCTGGGAAATCAACCCTGGAGCCAATAGTGTTGTTTATACTGGTCCCGTGAGGACTTTGTTAGGGACTGTTGCAGATGGACCGCAATACCGAGTATATAGTATGGAGACTATCCACATCTCACTTCCACTTATTTGGATGATCCTATAGTATTTAGAGCAACAGGGAGATCTCGAGCACTACCCTCCCCACTATGTTGAGCCTCTACCAGAAGTGATGCCGAATGGACCTCCGACTCCTATCCTCTTAGTACCTGGAGGAATTCATGATGTTGATGAGGAGGATCCTGGAGAGGATCCAGTTGAGGACCCAGTTCATCATTCTCTGGATGATGTAGTGGTGCCTAATGTGGGGGCAGATGTGGAGGCGTTCTCTCCAGATTCACCTCCTCCTGCTGAGGTTGTCTATACAGGACTTCCTAATGGTTTTCTGTAGATTGACCATCTTTAGGGTAGCGATCTAACTATAGGATAGTGAGATTTTTGTTAGTCTGAAATCTGGCTGCGGAGAGCCTTTTTTTTGGGTAGTAGTGAGTCAGACTCCCACTAGGTTTGTTTTAAGCTTTGCAACGTTTAGTGTGGCTTTCTTTACGTTTTTTTATATATGACTATACCTGATGACCTGGTAAGATAAAGGTCTGGTGATGTAAGATACTAGCTATAGCATATGTGATATATATATATATATATATATATATATATATATATATATATATCCTGACTTATGTTTGTTTGGTTATGGTCTTATGCTTTAGTATGAAAAGGAAAAAAAAAATTTATCGCCGTTTTCAAAAGGATAAGTATTTAGAAAATTTATATTTTCCTAAAGTAACCAGTGACAAATATTTTATTTTCACTTGAGTTATTTTCCGCAATCGTGTTCTGGGAAATGTGATATCCTGGGAAGGGGTGTCACACCAATGATGCCAGAGTAGTCACAAAGTTCCCGCACAAGAATATTTTTACTAGGTTTGGCACTCCTAGAGTTATAATCAGTTATGAAGGCTCTCATTTTTGTAGCAAGCTGTTTGCTAACTTGCTTGCGAAATATGGAGTGAAACACAAGGTGGCCACTGCCTATCACCCTCAGACAAGTGGTCAAGCTTGAAGTGTCAAACAGAGAGATCAAAAGAATCCTTGAGAAGATGGTGAATCCCCTAGAAAGGGTTGGTCTTTACACTTAGATGATGCTCTCTAGGCCTACGGGACTGCTTTCAAGACTCCCATTGGCATGTTCCCTTACAGATTGGTTTATGGCAAAGCTTGCCATTTACCAATAGAGCTGAAACACAACGCATTCTGGGCCATTAAGAAGTTGAATTTTGATGCACAAGCAGCTGGAGAAGCAAGAATGTTGCAGCTGAATGAACTTGAAGAGTTTAGGCCCTTTGCTTATGAAAATGCTGAAGCATACAAGAGCAAGGTGTGAACACCTAATTTTGTCCGGGTATTTTTTTTCTTCTTTTCTTTTAATTAAAATTTTTGGAAAAAAATATAAAATTTGCAAAAATATTTTAAAATATCTTTGTGCATGTTGTTGGCCCAATTTTCTTATGTGGTTGCAAGTGTCTTTAAGCCCATTATATCTTTAGCCCAAAACCTTTTTTTCTTTTTTTTTTTAAATAATAATAATAATAATAATAATAAATAATGTAATAAAGAAAAAGGTATAGGCAGACGTGGGGTGAGGCCAAAAGAGTAAGACAAAAAATTTTAATTTGTTTCAAAAACAAAGAGGAAAGTCAAGCTTTGGAAAATTGCAAGAGGGAGAGAGTTTTGAAAATCAAAACATGGAAGAGGAAAATATTGCCTCAGCTCTGATGTAGTATCAACTTCTAATCTGGGCAAATCAAAGAGCAAAAGGGACTAAGCAACTAAAATGTAAGGTTACAATATCAAAGAAAAAGTAATGATAAAGTGAAGCAAAGAATAGAAAATTAAAATGACTACATCGTTTCATCTTCTGTATCTACAAAGGGGCTAAAGTGTATATAAGAAGGAGAGGCGCAAAAGAAGGGGGGGGGGGGGGGGGTGCATCAGAACAAAAATGACAGATCCTTCATAACCAACACCCTCTTCTTGTCCATTCCACCATTCCTTTTCTCCTACCCTTTTCTTCTTCTATTACCAACTCATGTTCCCCAATAGAAATAAAAATGCCAAAAAAAACTTAATAGGCCATTCTCCTTGGCCACTGCCACAGATCCCAGCCACCTCCACCTTCATCCTACCCTGGCAGCCATCGCCATTATGCTATTGAATCAGACCTTCAAATAACAGCAAACCCCTCCAAATCATCTACCACAACCCATCATCTCATCCTAATCAAACCCACCTCTAAACATTTGCAAAAACAGAACAGAACCTTCCTCCGCCATCTCCGCCAAGTTCCGCAGCTTCGTCTCCATACCATCGCGCTGCCACAACAAAACCATCGCATCGTCGCTGTCTCTGTCGTGGACTCCGCCTCGGACCGCCGGGCTTTGTTTTCTCCGTTCATTGCAGCGCCGCCACGCACGGTCAATCACATATCTGTGCAAGCCGCCTCCGCCCAGCCCCGCACAAACGCCGCTGCCTCACGGTGGGGTGGGTTCCTCCTTGTGCGTCGTTCGGCTATCACTGCCTTGGTCTATCTTTCTGTTCTCACGCAGATGCAGGTGAAGGAGTGGAGTCTCAATTCTTATCAGTTTATTTTGTTTATTCCTTTTTTTCTTTTTTTCTTTTATTTATTTGTTCCAAATCATTTTGAGTATGTTATTGGACTAGTAGGTTAGCTTGTTGGCCCAAGTCAAGTGGGTCTGATAAACTGGGCTGGTAAAAAATATTTGTGAAACTGATTTTATTTTCTTTTATACTTTTTCTTGTGAAATATTTATATTGAAATAAATAAACTAAATGATGTAAAAAAGGGGATTACTGAAAAGTAATTTTGGGAATGCTTTGTGAAAGGTTTCACACTCAATTCCTTAGATGCGGGATAACTCTGTGGACGTATCTGCCATGTTCTATCTCGCTTAGGAGTTTAGATAAAAAAATGTGAAGTATATCAAAAACCTTTTAATAAAAGAAATAAATCCTTTTAAAAAAAGGGTCAAAAGAAAAATGAAAAATTATTTCCTTCTTTGAAAAGGAAAATTTCGTGACTTGTAATCAAAAAATCTTTTCTAAATTTAAAAATTCATTTAAAATATATATATCTATATATATAAATAAATAAAAACAAAAATCAAATAATCAAAACCCTTTTCAAAAATTAAAATCAACCAACAAATCAAGTTTTTTTAAAGAACTACGTGACTTTGAGTTTACCATCGCACCCAGAAATACGTAGGAGCAAGATAAATCATCTTGTCAAGCCAAAACTAATTTTTTTTCCCCCATTTTTGTGTCTCCTTTTATTTATGAATAACTAATTAAAATGTTTAAATTTATATTACTTAGGGATGCCCTATGGACTCGGGTGCCATGTTCAATACATTAGATTTGAGGTTGCTCTGTTAACTTAAGTGCCATGTTCAACCTCATTTAGGTTTTATCAACACTAATTTTTAAAATAAAAAACCAATAAATAAATACAAAATATTAAAAAATAAAAATAATTCTTTCTTGTAAATAAGTTTTTGGGTAAAATAAATATTTAAAAGGTTATTAAAATGTTTTGCACAATTAACTTGAGGTACCGTTTTTTAAATGGGTGATATAGGATGCTAACACCTTCCTTACTCGTAATCGACTCCCAGACTCAAATCTCTCTGTTTTTTTAATACCAGTTTCCTTAAAATAAATGGTTTTTCTAATGTTTTTCCCAAATAAAATATTGGTGGCGACTCCTCTGTTTTTACCTTCTTTTCGCGACACTCGGACGGGACGGTCGCGACAGCCGGCGACTCCACTGGGGAACTCGGAGAGTCAGGCCTATCATAGTTAATTGTGCTTTTTAATAACTTTTATTTATTTGAATTGCCACTTTTTTATTTTGTCGGTTTTATAAATATGCCTTTATATGCCTTTGAATATGTTTTGGCAACCCTAGGATAGAAAACTATTATGCTGTTTGTTCCTTTTGCAGGTTTGGGTAGTGTTGTTTTAGTAGGTTCTTGTAAAGGTTTGTATGCCTCCAACACACATATTACTTACACTTATTTCACACACTTTTAGCCCTATACCCGAGCTTGTGGAAGCTTAAGGATTAGGCGGTGCCTCAACATTGTCATTGATGGCCTAGTGCCACCCTGATATTTATTGATTCACCACTCAGATTGTTACTAGCTTCATGGACTAGCTATCCTGAAGGGTTTATCCCGACTTGTTACTAGGATCACGGACTAGGACCTTGTCTTTAGGGGCATGGGCAATCTGGGGACTATGACCTTTAGAAGTCTAGACCCACCCTAAAATCTACACTTACAGATTGTCTTAGTGGCCAACCAATCTAGAAGTTGCCCCTATAGGTACCTTTATAAGTCTTACCTCTTAGAACAACTGGAGGAGTGCAACTTCTCTCTTTTCTTTAATCTATTTTATTTATTTATTAACAACAAGGGTGGTAGCGAATCCATGTCGCTTCGGGCCCAAATGATCCACAAAATGGGTAATGTTTTAAACACCCCATAGCCTTTGGGTTCACAACCCTACAAGGACCTTTTCTTTGCCATATATTTATTTATTTATTTATTTTTTCTTTTTTGGTAACAAATTTATTTTGTGAAGGAAGGGCCATTGCCATCCACATAGCAAGAAATGGAAGTGTCTCACTCTAGCAATGCAGTCAACTCAAGAAGGAACATTAAAATTGATATGAATATCAATGATGTGAAAACTTTGATAGAAATCAGTCAGTTTATGCCGAAAGAAGTATGCTCAGTTTGTAAGCAAGTATGGGAGAATCTTGGACTTGTTGCATATCGATGTAGATGCTTGGGGTTTGAGCGTATTGGCCCAATATTGGAACTCGAATCTAAGGTGCTTTGATTTGCCGAATTTGGACACGACACCAACTATAGAAGAATATGCTTACATGTTAAGGATACCTCTTCCAAAGGAGCTGCGTGTCTATCTCTACTATGGCCAACATGTTAGTGATGGGAAGGTGGCAGAACTGTTAAGAGTGCAAGTGAAGCCATCGGACAAAATGGAAAAGGGATCTGTTAGAGGTTTGAAGCGGAGGCTCCTTGAAGTTCATCTCTGAGGATTGGCCCAACAACAGAACTGGCCCGTCTTCGAGCGCGTGTTAGCTTTAACCATCTATGGTTTGGTGCTTTTCCCCTTTGTACCAGACATGGTAGATTATGCGGCCATGGATGTCTTCTACAAGGCCGAAGAATATAATGCGAATCCTATTCCCTCAATTCTGGCAGAAACCTTTCTCTCGCTGCAAGTTGTTCACGAAAATCAACAAGGCAAACTAAGATGTTTTACGCAATTGATGTATGTCTGGATCGTCACCCACATGTATACTCGTAATTACATTGGTGAGATAAATGACCCCTTGAAGAGGTTTCACCATGTGCAAATAAAGCCAAATAATCTCTACAAATGGATACAGGAGTTCGATGAAATTGATTCAAAGTCCATTAATTGGAGGTGTCCATGGTAAAGAGGAAATACAATCATTTTTAGTTGTGGAAATTTCTCAAATGTTCCTTTGATGAGGCCTAGGGGTTGTGTGTCGTATTCTCCAGCACTTGTGATCCGAAAATTAAAACGGACTCAACATGAACCGCCTGAAGAGGTTCTAGGTGGGATCTCTCTCTTATATCAAGAATGTGAAGTTGTCAAGAACACAGCAGTGGCGGTCAGACTGGCTTGGAGTGACATTCGGGTATTTGGATCACAGGAGTTAGGAAAGAAAATTATCTCTCATACTAAAGGCTACAACACATGGAGGAAGGCAAGGAGAAGGGACAAGATGGTCCCACACAAGGAGGGAAATCATTTGACCGAAGCACAGATGTTAGAAAAGATTGAAGTTTTGAAGGCTAGGATAGGGGTACTAGAAGATAAGAATCAAACAGATCAAATAACCATTGTCACTCTTCACCACAAGATCCAGAAGTTAAGCATGACGATAGAACATTTGAAGGATGAATGTGCTGATGTGTATGAAGCCGTAGGCCCGGCTAAGAAAGCAAGGAAAGATAATATGAAGGGGCCATAAGTTTGCGAACTACGAGCAAAAATAGAAGATCATGGACGAGTACTAGCAATAATTCTTAAAGAAAGAGAATAATCGGAGGTGAAGGTCAGGATGCATATTCAAACCATTAAGATGTTGGAAGAGAGGTTGGGATCTTTGAAACATGCACTGGCCCACACCGAGCATTATTCTGATGAAGGTTGGAATGTCGCTGCAACATGTCGCGAGTCACTAGCAAAGGCACAAGAAAAAGAAGCACAACTTTGGATGAGGGTACGAATGCTCGAGAGAGAGAAAAGTCAATATGAAGAAGATGTCCGACAATAGGAAGAATGGTTAAAAAACTGGCAATTAGTAGCAGAAAATTTGAAGACTGATAGAGATGCTTGGAGGAGAAGATATGAATATTTGTCAGGCAGTTTACGATTCCATGCTTCCCAGTTTGCAAGTCACCTCAAAGAGGCATCAGTTCAGATCTACATGAGTGTTGAGTCTGTAATACCCCCGAAAGTGGTCAACTTCATGAAATATTGTAAAAGGCTTGCCAGTAGATTCAAAAAGAAAGTCCTAAAACTTTTGATGTAATCGCTTCCATTTGATAAGGCATTGTACTTCTCCCTTTGATGAAATGAAAGATGTTTTGATTATGTCCATGGGTGAATTCACCTTTAACTCTAGTTTCATCAATGAAATGCAAATGTTACAAATTGATTACCTTGCTAGTGAGCGGTGCAGTCCATTGAGGAGGACGTACCCCTAGAGTTATGTGTGGGGAGGAAATGTCTTGCTATGTGGAAACGGTCTCCCCTCGCAATAATATTTCAGGATCACTTATCTTCCTTTACCATAATTACTTTTTTCACTTAAATCTCCATGATTTTTCAGTTCGATCACCGAACATTTGCTCCAAGACACCCTTATTGCACTCGATTGCAGACAAGAGCCATGACCGATGAACTAGAAGAAGTCCAAGAGATCAAGGATGAAGTAAGTCAAATCAAGGATCATATGACTAAGATGATGGAGGTCCTACAAGCAATGCAGAAGGAAAAGAACACAAAGGAGAACCCTCCAGCCTTAAATGAAGGACATCCAGCCACACCTCCCATCCCGCCTGGTTTTGCTCAGTTTCCTATTCAAGGCTTCAATCAACCCGGGGCCATGATGCCACTCGCTGTTTATCCAAGCAACCAAGCTCATCTTTCATTTGACCCGAACAATCCCCCATACGATTTGCCTCGTGGATTTGTGCCACCAACGGCCCCTTCCTCACAAGATGGCATTCAAAACCCCGAACATACCACCCAGACACAAACCCCCACCAATGCTGTCTAAACGCCACAAACACAAACTGTCGATCCTACAGATGGTAACACCCCGACAGCGACATCTTCTTCTAATCCAAAACCCCCGCAATACACCCTGCATTATGGACCCCATGGGGTTCAAACGATGCAAAATTTCGGATCCCACTACACGTCGTACTATTTCCCCCAGAATATATACATTGAAACTCCGGTGAATCAGTCAGGAGGGAGTTCCCAATCTAAAGAAAAGTTGGAAGTGCTAGAGGAAAGATTACGGGCCATTGGAGGGGTAAATAGTTATGGTCTTCAGGATGCCTCGGAGCTTTGTCTGGTGCCAAATGTTGTAATTCCACTGAAATTTAAGGTGCTCGATTTTGACAAATATCGGGGAACCACTTGTCCCAAAAACCATTTGGCCATGTATGTAAGGAAGATGGCATCATATGCCCAAGATGATAAGGTCTCGATTCACTTCTTCCAAGACAGTTTAACTGGGGCAGCTTCAAATTGGTACACGCATCTCGAGCGGCCACATGTCTGATCCTTCAAAGATCTAGCGGATGCATTCCTGATGCAATACAAATACAATATTGACATGGCTCCTGATAGAATGCAACTCCAAAATATGTCAAAAAAGAACACAGACTTTCAAAGAGTATGCACAACGATGGAGGGAACTGGCAGCTCAGGTGGAGCCTCCATTAGCTGAGAAATAAATTGTAGCAATGTTCATTGATACACTCAAGTCGCCCTTCTATGATAGGATGATTGGGAGTGTGTCATCGAACTTTTCTAGTATGGTCATCATCGGTGAGAGAACTGAAAGTGAAATGAGGAATGGCAAGATCACTGAGACTTCAGTAATGAACGGCCCGAAGAAAGTCCCGTTTGTGAAAAAGAAAGAAGGAGAAGCACACGCAGTAACCTTTGAACAAAATAAACCAAACCAATATAGACCAAACCAAATACCAGCCTTTCAAGCCCAATACGCTCCATATTATCAACCACCTCCATATCACCAAGCCAACCAGCCATACATCGCCGCTACCTCACAATTTTCAAATCCCCAACCACAACATTCGATGACACCCTACCGGTCGTCACACCCTTCTCAGCCTCAAACACACCCTACCATGCCACCACAAATTGTTCAACCCCTAAACTCAAACCCAAACACAAACCAAACCAGACCACCACATAACTCGAAAAGAAAGCCAGTGTGTTTCGACCCGATACCCATGACCTAACCGAACTATTCCGCCAACTTGTGAGATCTGTGATAACGCCTATCCCGACAAGACCAGTAGACCCTCCTTATCCAAAGTTGTATGACCCCAACGCTCAATGTGAGTATCACGATGGGGCTACAGGTCATTCCACAGAGAATTGCAAGGCTTTGAAGTTTAAGGTGCAAGATCTGATTAATGCCAAATGGTTGAGCTTTCAGAAAGATGCTCCAAATGTGGCACAAGGTCCTATGCCAAATCATGGGGGTTCTGGAGTCAATGCCATTGAAAGATTCTTGGACCATACTCTCAAGATTCAAGTGGCCGATGTTAGAACTCCTATGAGAATTATTTTCAGAGAGATGTGCAAATAAGGATTGATCCAAATCCCGATTATTAAAGAAATGGTTCTCGCTGGAGTAATACAATGTGACTTTGATGGGGATATAGGGCATTCAATTGAAGACTGTGCAGAATTTCGACAGGTTGTGCAGAAATTAATAGACATGAAGTTTATCCTAATTGGTTGTAAATCCGATGAGCGTGGCATTAACATGGTTACTGAATCTACAATTTCCCCGACTCCAGTTAAGATAACTCCTTTTACTGTCGTGGTTAATCCTCAACTGGTTCTTGAGCAATTCGCTCCAAAACCAGTGGTGATATACTATTATGAGAAAGAACCTTTGCCGATTTCGAGTGGGCCAACACCAATTGTCATCTGAGTCCCAGGTCCTTTCCATTACAAGGACACCAAAGAGGTGCCATGGAAATATGATATACAGGTTCAACCAAATCCTTCCAACGGGACCACCATGGTTACCAACATTTCGGGGATTGGTGGAATGACTAGGAGTGGCCGCATTTATACCCCAGAGATACTGCAAAGGAAGGAAACAGAAAATGAAGGAAAAGATTGCAAAGGGAAGGGGAAAGCAGAAGGAACTCCAGTTGAAATGGAAGCAATAGGGGGTGAGAATAAAAATGAGTTATCTGATGAAGAGGTCGGTGAATTCTTGAAGTTAATCAAGCAAAGTGAATACAGGGTTGTGGATCAACTGAATCAACTCTAGCTCAGATATCTCTTTTGTCTCTGTTAATGAACTCTGAGCCACACAAGAGAGTGCTGATGAAGGTGTTGAATCAAGCTCATGTCTCTCATGACATCACAGTTGAGAAGCTCGATAGCATTGTAGGTAACATAGTCGCTGATAATTATGTTACTTTCACTAACGATGAAATACCAGCTGAAGGTATAGGGCACAAGGCATTGCACATTTCTGTGAAGTGTCGAGATCATATCATGGCTAGGGTTCTCATTGATAATGGCTCTTCTTTGAATGTAATGCCGAAGTCAAAACTGGCAAAGTTGCCTTTCGATGGAACTCATATGAAGCCAAGCACAATGATTGTAAGAGCTTTTGATGGCACGCGAAGGGAAGTCGTGGGAGAAATTGAACTACCCATTCAGATTGGACATCACACCAACTTACAGTTACCTCCTAGGACGACCATGGATCCATTCGTCTGGAGCTGTACCTTCAACATTGCACCAGAAAATGAAGTTCATTGTTGATAGTAAATTGATAATTGTTTCCGGAGATGAGGATATGTTAGTGAGTAAGACATCAACAACCCCTTATATTAAAGCTACCGAAGAAGCTCTTGAGACCGCCTTTCAGTCACTTGAGATTGCCAATGCCACTTATGTTGGGGATGGTGTTCCACTCTTAAAACCTCAGTAATCTAAAGCGTCCATTATGATGGCCAAAGTTATGCTTGAAGGAGGATACTGACTTGGGAACGGTTTGGGGAAGAATAGCCAAGGTGTCGCCGACATCCTCATGCTTACCGAGAACAAGGGCAGGTTTGGGTTAGGATACAAAGCCACCAAGGCCGAGAAAGAAGGGTGTTAGAAGATAAGAAAATAAATATATAGAAAAGATGAAAAGAAAGAGGTTGGCCCGACTGGAAATTTGTGAGTACGAGGCTGAGAAGGTTCCCATATGTGACATTCGATAGAGCTTCTGAAGCATGGGGTTCGCATTCCTAGACCAAACAACGGCTGTTTAAGAGGATTATCCCGCCGGTCATGGTGTCAATCTGGTGTATCCATGCTCTCCAGATACAGAGCTCAACAATTGGGAGGTTATTGTGTTCCCCAGGACCATAGAGTCTTTTTCAAAGTAATTTCGTAATGCTTATCCTTTAGCTCTGCCCAAGGCTTTATCAATTTTGTTGTAATGGGCTTACTTGTTTCTGTTTCAGTATGACTTATCAATAAATGCATGCATTCAATATCTTTGTGTTGTTATCTCTTATTTTACTTTCGCTCTTGTTCACCACTCTTCACCAATAAATGCAATTTTTCGTTTTTAACCTTTATTCATTCATCTTTCCCTGATAACTATCAAAATGCAGATCTAAAAGTGACTCTCTTGAAAATGACAGTGTTAGTAACTCAGCATATAATTTTGACTATCCCTTTGATCATGCTGAGTAGGTTGTTGATGATGACGGGGAAGTTCCTCCTGAACTATTGAGATTGGTAGAACAAGAAGCAAGGGAAATTCGACCCCATGAAGAGCTGAGTGAACTAATCAATTTGGGAACCGAAGATGATAAAAAAGAGGTCAAGATTGGCATTTCCCTGAAAGAAAAGGAGCGAAGTAGGTTGATCAAGTTATTGATGGATTATAAGGATGTTTTTGCATGGTCGTACCAAGACATGCCCGGGTTAGACCCTAGTGTAGCAGAACACAAACTGCCATTAAAGCCGGAGTGTCCTCCAGTAAAGCAGAAGCTATGAAGGATGAAGGCGGAAATGTCCTTAAAGATCAAGGAGGAGGTCAAGAATCAACTGGATGCAGGTTTCCTAGAAGTTGTAAAGTACCCTCAATGGGTCGCCAATATTGTGCTTGTGCCCGAGAAAGATGGAAAGGTTCGAATGTGTGTTGACTATGGAGATCTGAACAGAGCTAGGCCAAAAGACGACTTTCCTTTGCCCCACATTGATGTTCTTGTAGATAATACTGCTCAACATGCATTATTCTCTGTCATGGATGGATTCTCGGGATATAATCAGATCAAGATGGCTCCCGAAGATATGGAAAAGACCACTTTTGTCACTTTATGGGGGAACCTTTTGCTACAAGGTTATGCCCTTTGGTTTGAAAAATGCTGGGGCAACATATCAGCGAGCTATGATGGCTTTGTTCCATGATATGATGAACAAGGAGATAGAAGTTTATGTAGATGATATGATCCCCAAGTCCAGATCCGAAGACGACCATGTTGACAATCTGCAGAAACTTTTTGAGCGGTTAAGGAAGTTTAAGCTTCGAATGAATCCGGTCAAATGGACTTTTGGGGTGAAAGCAGGCAAGCTTCTAGGCTACATAGTTAGTCAAAGAGGAATAGAGGTCGATCCCGAAAAAAGTTCGAGCAATCATTGACATGCCAGCACCTCAAACAGAGAAAGAAGTTCGCGGGTTTTTAGGAAGATTGAATTACATTGCCAGGTTCATCTCCCAATTAACCGCGACCTGTGAACCAAATTTTAAATTTCTGCGCAAAAATTAGGCGATAAGATGGAATGAAGATTGTCAAAAAGCCTTTGAGAAGATCAAACAATACCTGCAAGAACCTCCAGCCTTGGTTCCCCCGGTGCCGGGAAGACCGCTCATCATGTATTTGACCGTGTTAGAAGAATCTATGGGTTGTGTACTGGGGAAGCACTATGAGTCAGGAAGAAAGGAACATGCTATCTATTATCTGAGTAAGAAATTCACCAGTTGTGAAGCCAACTACTCACTGCTATAATGCACTTGCTGTGCTTTAGCATGGGCAGCTTGCCGTTTGAGGCATTACCTGTTATGTTACACTACCTGATTGGTGTCCAAAATGGATCCAATCAAATATATCTTTGATAAGCCTAATCTGACTGGAAGAATTGCTCGCTGGAAAGTCCTGCTATCAGAATACGACATTATCTATATCACCCAAAAAGCAGTAAAAGGTAGTGCTCTTGCAGAATATCTAGCCAATCAGCCGGTAGAAGATTATAGGTCAATGCAATGTGATTTCCCAGATGAAGATATAATGGCTTTGTTTGATCGTGAGCAATCACCAGGAAAAGAAAAGTGGACCTTGTTATTTGATGGAGCTTCTAATGCATTGGGACATGGAATCGGGGCAATCTTAATCTCACCAGAAAATGATTATTTCCCTATCACTGCGAGGCTCTGCTTCGATTGTACAAACAACATAGCCGAATATGAAGCTTGTGCACTAGGGATCCTGGTAGCAATAGAATCAAAAGCAAGGATATTGGAGGTATATGGAGACTCTGCATTAGTCATCCACCAACTAAAAGGGGAATGGGAAACCCGAGATGCCAAGTTAATCCCGTATCATGATTACATCAAAGGTCTGATCGAGCAGTTTGATGAAGTCACATTTCATCATATTCCTCGAGAGGATAACCAATTAGTTGATGCGATGTCTACCTTGTCCTCAATGTTTAAAGTGAGTGATGAAAGAAATCTGCCACTCATCAAAATGGAAAGTCGTGATCATCCTGCATATTGTCAAGTGGTAGAGGAAGAGCCCGATCAAGAGCCGTGGTACCATGACATCAAACGTTTCTTGCAAAGAAGGGAATACCCCCCAGGTGCTTCAGAAAATGACAAAAGAACCCTCAGAAAACTTGCAATGGGTTTCTATTTAGATAAGGGTATTCTCTACAAAAGGAATCATGACATGGTACTGTTAAGATGCGTTGATGCAAAAGAGACTAAACAGATAATTGAGGATTTACATGAAGGGTCGTTTGGGACTCACACGAATGGTCACGTAATGGCAAAAAAAATCTTGTGGACGGGCCATTACTGGTTGACAATGGAGGCTGATTGCTTTAATTATGCGAATAGGTGCCATAAGTGCCAAACATATGCTGATAAGGTTCATGCGCCGCCGGCTCCCCTAAATGTCATGTCGGCACCCTGGCCGTTCTCAATGTGGGGAATGGATGTTATCGGACCAATCAAACCAAAAGCTTCAAATAGGCACCGCTTCACTCTGGTTGCCATTGATTATATCACAAAGTGGGTGGAGGCTGCATCATATGCCAATGTGACCAGGAACGTCGTGATCAAGTTTGTCAAAAGAGAGTTAATTTATCGTTATGGGTTGTCGAGTGAGATTATCAATGACAATGCGACAAACTTGAACAAGAAGATGATAAGGGAGATGTGCGAAAGCTTCAAGATAAAGCATCACAATTCCTCCCCATACCGCCCAAAGATGAACGGAGCAGTCGAGGCAGCTAATAAGAATATCAAGAAGATTGTTCAAAAGATGGTTGTGACATATAAGGACTGGCTTGAGATGTTACCTTTCGTCTTGCACGGCTATCGTACCTCTATTCGCACCTCGACTGGGGCAACTCCGTATTCTTTAGTTTATGGGATGGAGGAAGTACTCCCGATTGAAGTAGAGATCCCCTCATTAAGGGTACTGAGAGAGGCAGAATTGGAAGAAGCTGAGTGGGTTCAGGATCGATTCGATCAGTTGAACCTCATTGAAGGGAAGAGGTTGGCGGCACTGTGTCATGGTCAATTGTACCAGAGAAGGTTGGTAAGGGCTTATGAGAATAAGTACGCCCACGACAGTTTCGGAAGGGTGACCTAGTGCTTAAAAAGTTTCTACCAATCCAAAAGGATCACCGAGGGAAGTGAACTCTGAACTACGAAGGACCTTACGTTGTGAAGAAGGCTTTCTCTGGAGGGGCTTTAATTCTCACCAAGATGGATGGGGAAGATCTACCGCTCCCTGTAAATTCAGATGCAATAAAAAAGTACTATGCTTGAACACACTCCCAAAAAAAGAAAAAGAAAAGAAAAGGCTCGCTAGACTGAAAACCCGAAAAAGTGGTCTAGGTAAAAGTTAGGGTTAAAAGAAAACAACATAACAAAGGAAGTGTCGTCAAGCTGATAAACTGGAGCAATGAGTGTCCAAGATGCATGAAGACCGGACAAACAACATTCTCCGAAGCCAATTGATGAGAAGCCAAGACTGTATGAGGGATACTAACACTAGTCATTGAGAGAGATGTCACTTGAAGAGATGTGATTCTACTCCATAACGTGTTGCAATTCCATATTCCATTGTAATATCTGCCTTGTACACCTTTTCGATCCTGATATAATGACAATGACTTCCAATTTTGTTGTTTACCCTTGTCCTTCTATTTTACTTTTTGTCAATAGAATGCATCTATCATGATAAGTCTATACTAAAATGTGAAACAAGTATTGGTGTTTTTAAGCAGTCAGAATTCCTTGGAAAACCTCAAAAGGTCATGGGGGTACGATGGTTCCCTGATGAAGGTCACTAAAGAAAAAGAAAAGAATATTAAAGATCAACCACTAGGATAATTATCATCAAAGACGTCTACCATCAGAAGACAATAGTGCAAGATATCTTTCCTCGATGAGATGGGCCTTCTTTTAGTTCATCCTCAAGACTGACTGTGATCGACGTTTTTAAGGGGACAAGGACCCAACAATGAAAAATGGCAAAGAAGAAATAATTTCTCATCAAGAATCTCTTGCATCGTGCCCAAAATTAATAAGGGTTTTCATCATCAGCATTCATTGTGTGAATTGAAAGTTTAGTTATTTGAGTATTTGTATTATCATACTGTCAAATGAGAAAAACCAACAATGATGCATTGCATTTGTTTATATAGCATCGTAAACTCTATACCTTTTTGTCTGAGCTTCTGACGGGCAATCCACCCCGTAAGCTCTTTATCTTTACGTCCGAGCTTCTGACGGGCAATCCACTCCGTAAGCTCTTTATCTTTTTGTCCGAGCTTCTGACGGGCAATCCACCTCGTAAGCTCCTTTATCTTTCTTTTCGATCTTCTGACGGGTAACCCACCCCTTAATCTTTTATCTTTCTATCCGAGCTTCTGACGGGCAATCCACCCCGTAAGCTCCTTTATCTTTCTTTTCGAGCTTCTGACGGGTAATCCACCCCTTAAGCTCTTTACAGGAAATCGCTTTGTAGTCACAAGTTCTTTTGCTTGTCAGTGTACCCCGAACAAAATTGGAGTTCATGTCTTTACTCGTTTCTTATAACGATAATCGATTAACTACGGTTACACCTATTATCTAGTAAGAAACAAGTAAAAAAGGGCAGCTGTGAACATCTAATTTTGTTCGGGTATTTTTTTCTTCTTCTTTTCTTTTAATTAATATTCTTGAAATAAAAAATATAAAATTTGCAAAAATATTTAAAAATATCTTTGTGCATGTTGTTGGCCCAATTTTCTTATGTGGTTGCAAGTGTCTTTAAGCCCATTATATCTTTAGCCCAAACCCTTTTTTCTTTTTTTTTAAAAAAATAATAAAAAAATGTAATAAAGAAAAGGGTATAGGCAAACGTGGGGTGAGGCCAAAAGAGTAAGACAAAAAAATTTTAATTTGTTTCAGAAACAAAGAGGAAAGTCAAGCTTTGGAAAATTGCAAGAGGGAGAGAGTTTTGAAAATCAAAACATGGAAGAGGAAATCATTGCCTTAGCTCTGATGTAGTATCAACTTCAAATCTGGGCAAATCAGAGAGCAAAAAGGACTAAGCAGCTAAAATGTAAGGTTACAATATCAAAGAAAAAGTAATAATAAAGTGAAGCAAAGAATAAAAAATTAAAATGACTACATCGTTTCATCTTCTGTATCTACAAAGGGCCTAAAGTGTATATAAGAAGGAGAGGCGCAAAAGAAGGGGGGGGGGGGGGGGGCAACAGAACAAAAATGATAGATTCTCCATAACCAACACCCCCTTCTTCTCCATTCCACCATTCCTTTTCTCCTACCCTTTGCTTCTTCTATTACCAACTCATGTTCCCCAATAGAAATAAAAATGCCAAAAAAAACTTAATAGGCCCTTCTCCTTGGCCACTACCACAGATCCCAACCACCTCCACCTTCATCCTACCATGGCAGCCATTGCCATTATGCTATTGAACCAGACCTTCAAATAACAGCAAACCCCTCCAAATCATCTACCACAACCCATCATCTCATCCTAATCAAACCCACCTCTAAACATTTGCAAAAACAGAACAGAACCTTCCTCCGCCATCTCTTCCAAGTTCCGCAGCTTCGTCTCCATACCATCGCGCCGCCACGACAAAACCATCGCATTGCTGCTGTCTCTGTCGTGGACTCCGCCTCGGACCACCGGGATTTGTTTTCTCCGTTCGCTGCAGCGCCGCCACGCACGGCCAATCGCAGATCTGTGCAAGCCGCCTCCGCCCAACCCCGCACAAACGCCGCTGCCTCACGCCGCTGCCTTGGTCTATCTTTCTGTTCTCACGTAGATGCAGGTGAAGGAGCGGAGTCTCGGTTCTTATCAGTTTATTTTGTTTATTCCTTTTTTTATTTATTTTTATTTTTTTATTTGTTTAAAATCATTTTGAGTAAGTTATTGGACTAGTAGGTTAGCTTGTTGGCCCAAGTCAAGTGAGTCTGATAAACTGGGCTGGTAAAAAATATTTGTGAAACTGATTTTATTTTCTTTCAATCTTTTTCTTGTGAAATATTTATATTGAAATAAATAAATTAAATGATGTAAAAAGGGGATTATTGAAAAGTAATTTTGGGATTGTTTTGTGAAATGTTTCACACTCAATTCCTTAGATGCGGGATAACTTTGTGGACATATCAACCATGTTCTATCTCGCTTAGGAGTTTAGATAAAAAATGTGAAGTATATCAAAAACCTTTTAATAAAATAAATAAATCCTTTTAAAAAAAAGGGTCAAAAGAAAAATGAAAAATTATTTCCTTCTTTGAAAAGGAAAATTTCGTGACTTGTAATCAAAAAAACTTTTCTAAATTTAAAAATTCCTTTAAAAAAAAATTATATATATATATAAATAAATAAAAACAAAAATCAAAACCCTTTTCAAAAATTAAAATCAACCAACAAATCAAGTTTTTTTTTTAAAGAACTACGTGACTTTGAGTTTCCCATCGCACCCGGGAATACGTAAGAGCAATATAAATCATCTTGTCAAGCCAAATATGTTAAAAAATAATTATTAAATACAATAATTTTAAAATACAAAACCAATAAATAAATACAAAATATTAAAAAATAAAATTAATTCTTTCTTGTAAATAAGTTTTGGGGTAAAATAAATATTTTAAAGGTTATCAAAATGTTTTGCACAATTAACTTGAGGTGCCGTTTTTTAAATGGGTGATGTAGGATGCTAACACCTTCCTTACTCGTAATCGACTCCCAGACTCAAATCTCTCTATTTTTTAAAGACCAGTTTCCTTAAAATAAATGGTTTTTCCAATGTTTTTCCCAAATGAAATATTGATGGCGACTCCTCTGTTTTTTACCTTCTTTTCGCGGCATTTGGACGGGACGGTCGCGACACAAGGTCTTGGCATGGTCAGAAAATCCACCCCAGGGAACTGGTTGAATGCATGCAAGTGCTCTTGTTCAATTCCAGACTGAAACTATTCCCTGGGAAATTGAAACCAAGTTGGTCTGGACCATTTAAATTGGTCAAGGTATACCCTCATGGAGCTGTGGATTTATTGGATGAAAGTTCTGGAAGAGAGTTCAAAGTCAATGGCCAAAGGGTGAAGCAATATTGGGGCCAGCCTTGTGCAAGAATGAAGGTGACCATCCATCTTTCAGACCCTTAGCCACAAGTGTGGAGTCAGGCTGAGGACATTAAACCAAGCGCTAGCTACTGGGAGGCAGCCCAGCTTATATCCTTTCCTTTGTCTTTTAATTTCAATTAATTGGTTTTATTCAGTTTAATTAGTTTAGTTAGTGCTATTTTATAATAAATAAATGCTGCTAACATGTGAGTACAGACTAAAGCATTTTAAGCCCAAGGTTGTGTTGGAAAAGATGGGTGGTGTGGTCACATCAGGCCCCGTTAACAGAGACGTTAAAAGGTGATGGTCGGGACAGCATGCAAGCCCAAGGTGGAAAGCAATAATTTGAAATTCCAAATTCAAAAATATGAAAGGTTTTGGGGAGAGGAGTTACAGGAAAACATGGGGAATATAATTTTGTTTTAACCACCCATTAATTACCACCCTTCTCTCCACCACTCAAATTCATCCCCAACCTCTCTCCCCATCCCACTCTCTCCTATTAAAGCTCCTACCTACTATGACCTGACCCCACACGCGACCCTACCACCCCCACTTTCCACCATACCCATCTCTTTCTGTCACTATAAGCCAAATTTACCTTTACCCATTTGAAATACCATGGGGAAATCTAAAACCAAAGCTTCTAAGAAACCCACAACTATCATCCCCTCCTCTTCCTCTGAAGATGGGGTCAAAACCTTTGTGGATGAGGAGAGCAGACTGAAATATGAGAAAGAAGTGGTCAAACGGAGATTCCATTTGGAAAAAGGTTTCTACCTCCTTGATACTGACCATTACGGTCTCACTGAAGAGGTGGCCAAGTTGATTGACACCCATCAATGGAAGAAAATTACTGCTCACCCCAAGGACCCCATAGCTCCATTTGTGAGGGAGTTTTACTCAAACCTCACCTCGCCCCAACAGAAGCATGTCATGGTGAGGGGGTCCAAGGTCTCGTTCTCTGCTCCTACTCTGAACAGACACTGGGGGATTAGGGAGGTTGAGGATGAGTACAGCAGTGAGCTAGCAGGAGTTGAAGAAACTACCCTCAATGACATGATGAAGTCACGGTGGACGGTGCTGAATGGATCAAGCAAGATGATAATTGGAAGATTGCAAGTCCTGACCTCACCCCCTTAGCCAAAGTTTGGTATCACATCATAAGGAACAAGATACTCCCCACTGCTCACTTGGAAACAGTTAACAAGGAGAGGCTCTGTTGGACGAAAATATAGGCAAGTATACCTAGTCGTACAAGTAAAACGGTGGTGAGACCGATATCGTTCCCACGAGGATTGGATGTCAAGTACCAGTTCACAAACCAAGCAACTATCTAGACTAAACTATAAATCAAGAGAAATCAAAACAGAAAAATAAAAGGAATAAAATCTTTTTGTATTTTTGTCGAATACTTGGAATGCGAAAAGAATATGTTGGGATCAGATTTCACTATACCTTAACCTCATGTACTACCAGGACTAGATACCTCCCATTCATGCTTCAAATATTAAAATAAATCCACTACATTACTCAAACCCCGATCCCTCGGATGGCAAGAGCCTAAATCCACTAATAGACCCTAATTCCTTAGGTGGCCTAGATTAATGAATTTGCATTAGGATTAAGGATTACGCGATTACTAATAAACCAAACTCCATTCCTAGATGCAAGGTTTACTAGGTGATTAATTCCAGTTCTGGTTCTAATACGAATTTTCCAATTGCATACCAAAACACTAATCAAGTCATGGGGTGCTAGCCATAACAGGCATTAAGCGAAGGAAATCAATCACTAATAGAGAAACATAAACATAGATTAATCAGTCAAGACAAATACATGAAGTTTAGTTTAGTTACATCTAATCCCAACAAACGGGGATTAGCTACTCATAATTACAGAGAAAGCCAAAACCAGAGAAATAGGAGAAGAGGAGAGAAGAAACTCCATGGGAGCTTTCCACCGTCGTCACAGCAGCCCCTCTCAGCAGCTCCCTTCTAGGGTTGGAACCCTCTTCGCAGCCTCCAAGTATCCTTTAGGTTAAAAGTCAGTCTGAGAGTCTGTGTCAGAGACCTCCCAGAATCCTCCCGTCATTTTTCTGTCTGTTCTGCGCTCTATTTATAGAGAGGTCACGCGTCACGGCCGTGATGGCCATCACGGCCAGGCCGTGACGTGTTCTGGAATGGGCGCGGCTTCAAATTTGGAGCATCACGGCCGTGAGCCTCATCACGGCTAGGCCGTGATCAGTTCTTCCTGGCCTGTCACAGCCGTGATGGGCGTCACGGCTAGGCCGTGACATATTCTGACTTTTGCCTTCAATCTTCTCAGTTTTCTTGATCATGGCCGTGATGGTCATCACGGCCAGGCCGTGATGGGCTCTGCTTGGCTCATTTTCTTCACTTTTCAAGGTCTATTTCATCCAAGCTCCATCATGGCTAATTCTGAGCATTTTTCCTTAAATTCCTGCAAAACAACACCAAGAAACCGCCTCACCCGTTCCAAGGTAAAAACTAATAAAAATCAAACTAATGATGCCTAAACTATATGAAAAATGCATGCAAAAGTGTACATGAAACATGATGTAAAATCACACTATCAAATCACCCCAAGCTTATTCAATTGCTTGTCCTCAAGCAATAACTAAGGCCAGAAGAGATAAATAATCAAAGCGTGGATAGTGAACTAAGAACCCGAGTAGTAACTAATCCAAGTGACAGGCATTTTCAAATAATTCAGCAAGAGACAATCAATGTCAAGTCCAATTAGAGCTTAGGTTTTCTAAATTCATGTTCTCACTGATTCGGGCACTCTTTCTCACCTGAAGATCACCCCAAGCTTAATATTTTGCTTGGCATTCTTTCTCACCTCACTCAAGTGTTTAGGGATATATGACAATTCGCTCCATTTTCCTCAAGGAATGAATTCTACCATAGGCTTGACTATCAACCAAATCTCTACTTTATTAATGAAAACAATTAAGAATCAAGAGGTCTTTCGCTTTGGTTGTAACGTGGCCATGGGATTTATCGTTAGGTGGGGAAATCAAGAAAAGGACATTTCAAAAGGGCTAAACAAAATCATCAAGCATTGCAAAACATGACACCTTCTAAAATACCTTTTTGGGGTTCGATTTACTATTGCCACCTTTCTTTCTTTCTTTTTCTTTTATTTCTCATTTCTTTTCTTTTTTTTTGTCATCCCCTTCTCTATTTATATTTCTTTTTCTTTTATTTGGAGAAGGGGAGATTTTTCAGCTCAAGAGAAACATTTTTCTGATTTTCTCATCCCATACTTTTTTAAACTACCCTTATTACCCTTTTGTGCAATACTTTAGAAGGTCCCTTATCAAGTCATTCATCAAAATATTCCAGGGTACCAAGAAAAGTATTTTATTCTTTTGTAGGCTGAAAATTGGGCAACTAAGGGGTAGCATTTAGTCATTCAAAGCTCAGAAGGCCGGAAAAATACCTAGTGCCTCAATCATTTTCAAAAATATTTTCAAAAAATTTTAAGCTTTAAAACGGTTTCAATTCAAGTTCTAGAGAAATACAATCCAAGAGGAATAACACTCTATCAGAAAGGATGGGGTAGATTTAGTGAGTACCCCTTTTGGCTCAAAATCTCACATTTTAGTAGTTCAAAAATCAATGAGAAACACAAATCTATTGAACCACATGCTAATTATTAACTATCACAAATCATCTCAAAAAATTTTATTTGTAGCCTTATCACAAGAATAACAAATTGGGTTCAACAATTCACTATCTCGGTTTAATTGGCACTAAGTTCTCACAATTTGGATGCAAAATCTAAACAAGGGCAATCTAATTGTGTGATCATGCAAACTATGCCTACATGAATGCAACATGAAAAATGCAAATGCAAAATACCCCTACCCCAAGCTTAAGAATTTACATTGTCCCCAATGTAAACAATCAAGTTGGAGAGAGGAGAAAAAAAATTGGAACGACTTACCGAGGTAGTAGCGGGTGTTGGCTCACATGCCTGGTCAGAAGGAATTGCATGAAAATTGGGTCACGGCCGTGATGCTTATCACGGGCAGGCCGTGATGCATTCTGGTCCATAGGGGTAGCCTGTCACGGCCGTGACCTTCATCACGGCTAGGCCGTGATGCTCTCTGGTCTTCAGGGTCCTTCCCATCACGCCCGTGATTGGTATCACGGATGGGCCGTGATCCTTTCTGATCTTCATGACTGGCCCATCACGACCGTGACCAGTGTCACGGCCTGGGCGTGATGGCTGCTGACTTTGCTTTGTCTTCTTGCTCTTCCAGCCTTCTTTCCTTGAAATCACTTGGCAAATCTCAATTTATTATTTTTCCTCTTGATCTTCTCAAATTATTCAAGAGTAAAATTCAAAAACAAAAACTAACTAAAGAGAAGGGTTAAGAAAACTTGGGTTGCCTCCCAATAAGCGCTTCTTTAACGTCACTAGCTTGACTTATTGAAAAGCATCCACCTGGATCCCATAGCTTGTGGTATAGGACCAAGGTGTGCTCAAGATGTAAGATCCTCCACCCGGATCCCATGGTTTATGGAGTGGCGATTGCAGTAGTAATATGACTCTATCCACAATTCCACCTAGCCAGTGTGTGAAAACTCCATTGACCTCTACAATTATGAACTCACTTCCTCTCGGGTCAAATGGTGTTTTCACGAGGAAGTGTACCAGACAAGTGGAAGGGACTAACTTAGCAGTGTCCACACATGCATGTAAGCCGACATATTTGTTTAATGCAGCAAAATCAGATTGCTCAGCAAGCATGGTGGAGTCCACTACCACTTCATCTTCATGTTGAACTATCCCCAAAACCAGATTTTGCTCAAATTATGCTGCATGCGACTCTTGTACTAATTGTTTGCAAATCTCCTCAACTTGCGTTTTGAAGTTCTGCATCACAGCTTCGATACTGTCACAGTTGGTTCTGATTTTGGTTTCAGAGGTGGATAGTTCTTGGGAATATTGTTCTAGAGCAGCTTTCAAAGGTGTCTGCTCCTTCCATTCCCATTCCTCAATTTCCCAAGGACTTGTGAAAGGTACTTCCTCTTCTTGTGACTCATCCACCATCACCATTTCATCTTAAATTTGAGCCATTCCCACAACCATATTCTGCTCAAATTCTGCTTCATGTGGCTCAATGGGAATAAAACATGGTGGTGGAGGTGGCAAATACGAGCAAAAGGTTTCCCAATCCTCCTTGGAGTATATATATATATAAGCTCGCCAGTCATACAATCAAGTCGTGATGGAATATTATGAGATAAAGAAAACTCCATAAATAATTCTCCCAAATCTATATCGTCTTCCCAACACAAGTTGTCCTCCCAAGTGTGACTTGCGGCTTCCTCATCAGGTGGATAATAATAATTTTCCATGAATTTTGTCCACCTACCACAAACAAAACTCAAAACAAAAAGATCAAATATATACAAAAAAAATAATAAAAATAAAAAAAATGTCTAAATTAGTTGCCTCTTTTGTTACTAATGATATTGGCAAAACCAATCCCCGGCAACGGCGCCAAAAACTTGTTGGACGAAAATATAGGCAAGTATACCTAGTCGTACAAGTAATACGGTGGTGAGACCGATATCGTTCCCACGAGGATTGGATGTCAAGTACCAGTTCACAAACCAAGCAACTATCTAGACTAAACTATAAATCAAGAGAAATCAAAACAGAAAAATAAAAGGAATAAAATCTTTTTGTACTTTTGTCGAATACTTGGAATGCGAAAAGAATATGTTGGGATCAGATTTCACTAAACCTTAACCTCATGTACTACCAGGACTAGATACCTCCCATTCATGCTTCAAATATTAAAATCAATCCACTAGATTACTCAAACCCCGATCCCTCGGATGGCAAGAGCCTAAATCCACTAATAGACCCTAATTCCTTAGGTGGCCTAGATTAATGAATTTGCATTAGGATTAGGGATTACGCGATTACTAATAAACCAAAATCCATTCCTAGATGCAAGGTTTACTAGGTGATTAATTCCAGTTTTAGTTCTAATACGAATTTTCCAATTGCATACCAAAACACTAATCAAGTCATGGGGGTGCTAGCCACAACAGGCATTAAGCGAAGGAAATCAATCACTAATAGAGAAACATAAACATAGATTAATCAGTCAAGACAAATACATGAAGTTTAGTTTAGTTACATCTAATCCCAACAAAAGGGGATTAGCTACTCATAATTACAGAGAAAGCCAAAACCAGAGAAATAGGAGAAGAGGAGAGAAGAAACTCCATGGGAGCTTTCCACCGTCGTCACAGCAGCCCCTCTCAGCAGCTCCCTTCTAGGGTTGGAACCCTCTTCGCAGCCTCCAAGTATCCTTTAGGTTAAAAGTCAGTCTGAGAGTCTGTGTCAGAGACCTCCCAGAATCCTCCCGTCCTTTTTCTGTCTGTTCTGCGCTCTATTTATAGAGAGGCCACGCGTCACGTCCATGATGGCCATCACGGCCAGGCCGTGACGTGTTCTGGAATAGGCGCGCCTTCAAATTTGGAGCATCACGGCCGTGAGCCTCATCACGGCTAGGCCGTGATCAGTTCTGCCTGGCCTGTCACGGTCGTGATGGGCGTCACGGCTAGGCCGTGACAGATTCTGACTTTTGCCTTCAATCTTCTCAGTTTTCTTGATCATGGCCGTGATGGTCATCACGGCCAGGCCGTGATGGGCTCTGCTTGGCTCATTTTCTTCACTTTTCAAGCTCTATTTCATCCAAGCTCCATCATGGCTGATTCTGAGCATGTTTCCTTAAATTCCTGCAAAACAACACCAAGAAACCGCCTCACCCGTTCCAAGGTAAAAACTAATAAAAATCAAACTAATGATGCCTAAACTATATGAAAAATGCATTCAAAAGTGTACAGGAAACATGATGTAAAATCACACTATCAGGCTCGTTCTCCTCTATTGCATCCTAAAGGGGAAAAAGATCAATTTGGGGAAGCTAATAGAGAAGGAAATCATTTCCTGTGCTTTCAAGCCGAAAGGGCTTTTGTTTTTCCCCTTATTGATCACTTCTGTGTTTGAGGAGTGGAGTAAAAGCAAAGCCAGGAGAGGAGGTCATTGCAAACAATGGAGTTGTAGATTGGCTAGCAATCAAGCGGTTTACGGGGTCAACTTCAAAGGTGGCTAGACAAGAACCACCTTCTGGGCAGCAGGATCACCCAGAGGGTTTGGAGAAGAAAATTGACTCATGCTACCAGATGCGGCAGCATAATATGAAGTAGCAACGGCTCTTTTGGAAATTTTCCAAAGAACAACACTTGTGGCGGCAAAGGACCCTTGGAATCAACAAGCTGAGACAAGGCATTTATCCTCCCCTGTTCCCTGAAGCTATTTTTGAACCATTCCAGTACTCTACCCCTGAACTTGCAAAGCAACCTGAGCCTGAAAACCCCTTTGTGCCAGATAATGAGCCTGAGAACCCACCTGTGAACCCTATTGCAAGTGAGCACTCTGTGAACAACAATAAAGTCAGCTCTGACTGGACTCCACCTGCACAACAAAGGAATCCCACCTCACCTCCAGCACAACCAAGTGGCACTAAGAGAGGCAAGGAAAAGATGGCTGATGCTGCAGCACCTGAAGGCCCCCTCCACCCAAGAAGGGAAGAATCAAGCACACAGCTCCTCCCATTATTAGGAAAACAAGGGTTGAAAGGGAAGCTGAAAAGGCTAATGCTGAGACCAGTGAAGATTCTGAGGATGATATGCCTCATAGACAAAAAATGGAGATCCTCAAATCTTCCAAGACTGCAAAAGCTCAAGCCCAAACTGGTGGAGGGGAGGTTATGGAGGTAGCAGGAGATGTAAGCCCCGAGGTGGCCATTACCGAGGAGGTGGAAGCAACCAGCAAGCCTACAATGCAGCAACTAGCCAAGTCTGGTGGGAGAAGGAGCAGTTCTCGTCTGGCTCAGCCATGAGCAAAAGTATCACTGAAGGTACTGCAGCATCAGTTTATCAGGATTTCTTTTTCTGTCCCTCTCAGTAGTTTAATTTCTGTTTTGGATAATGGGTATAGTGGAATAGGGTTGTTTGTTTGTTTTAGTTTTCTTGTGAATGAGGTCTGGTCATGTCCCCACTGTGCCAAACTGATTAATGATTAATGATACAGTTGGGGGCCTTTTTGGAAAGAAAAACTTGAATGAATGAATGAATAGTGTTTGTTGTCCATGTGCATCTGATGAAGACACTCTGTTTGTGTATGCTTTAATGCTTGTGCAACACTTTAGCACCCTGGATTAATCCTTTCTCACCATATAACCCCTAACTCAAAATGGACTTAAAAGAAGGACTGCATACAAAGTCACCAATCAATGGGAGAATTGGGTTTCAAGGACCCTTATCCAAAGAAGAGAGGGTGAAGTTTTCATTAGATTCCAACCTAAGTTTGAGGGTGTGTGAGATTAAATCAGATGTTGTAGCACTCTACAACATAAATCATGTGAGCTTTTCGGCTTCAACAGCTTCTTTCATCATGCATTCCATTCATATGTTTACTCTACAGAACTTGCCTTATATCTGTAATTGATTGCACACATCACTGTTGCACACTAAATAGCTTGAGGCAAATTTTTTCTTGTTTTCGCTACTGAAACTTAAAAGTCCAACCCTGTAATAATATCCTTTGTGAACCCCTTTGAGCCTGAGACTTTCTTGTTTGAAGTAAGCCACATTACTAGCCCATGTTCCCTGAAAAACAGTGTAGTACCCTATTTAGGTGGAGTTTGGGATTGTTTTTAAAGTATCACCTGAATATGGGTCCTTACCAAAATGGTTGAGGATAACCATTAATATAAGTTTGGGGGAAGGTACCTATGCAACAAAAGAAGGAAAAGAAAAGGCACCAAATGAAAATAGAGAAACTGAAGAAACTGCAAAGTGTATTTACACTCAAGTGGCCTTTCCTTCCTTTATTCGTTATTCAAAAAAAAACTTAAAGATCAAAAATCAATTCAAGTAAGTACCCCTCCTTGTCATAAAATAGGTGAACAAAATTATAGAATTGCCTAAGTTTGGGGGGGTTGATTTGGACTGGAGATCTTTAACTCCGCCTAATTAAGCTACCATCCAAATTATTCCACACCTGAGCCTTAGCCCCATTACACCCAATAAAGCCCTATTGCTGTGTGCAATCTGTGTTTGTGTTTTTGATTGGTAGAAATTTGTCAAGCCTATGATAGAGTTACATGTGAATGATGATTAAGTGAAACACCAACAAGAACGTGAAGCTGAGTTAATAGAGTGATGTAACAAATCCAAAAGTGTGTTAAGCCCTTTTTCTTAGGAAGATAATATGGTGAGCCCTCATCCTTTTGTCCTAAGGATAATTGGTAAATGCACCCAAGACTCTGTTGAGAGGTGGTTTGGCTGGAATCTCTTTGATAAAGCTGAGTTGTGAGCATAGGGAAGTCACACACACACTTTGGAAGGTGATTAAGAAAGGGTGTTTTGTGTTTAGCATGGCTTTGAAAATGCATCTGAGGACTGCCATGGATTTTGCATATGTTGTTCTGATTTTGTTCATAGCTTGCTAGTTCTTGTTAAAGCGTCATTACTTGAGGACAAGCAATGGTTCAGGTTTGGGGGTGTGATAACTCTAAGAAATAAGAGTTATTACTATCCTTTTAGCTTAATCATTATCTTGTTTTGAATAATTTTGGAAAATAAAATCTAGTTTTGTTGTGCTTAACAAATATTTGTGTTGAATTGTTAAAAAGTTGAAAAAGGCTTTGAATTCTGAAATATTATTGCTAAAGAATTGTTTGAGTTTTGAGCAGGTTGTATTGGTCAAAATGACTGAAGGAGCTGCTCTAAATTGCTATGGAATGCTACAGCTTCTGGGGAGTGATTCACTACAAAACAAAAACAATACCAGTTCAGCTCCTATCCACTAGAGGACAAAAGACATGCAGCGCTGTCCTAAAAGGAAGAAAGAGAAAATGCAAGGCAGCAGCTGGGTGTACTTGGGAATTGGGCATAGGATTATTTTAATATTTTAAATTTTGTAAAGCCCAAAAAGTGAGGCATGAGAGAGAAGGTGCAAACCCTACTTGGGGGACACTAGTACATATAGTGAGATGTCAGCCTCTTTTTAGGGCCAGCTTGGTACAGAGTACAGTAGCCACCATTTCCAGCATTGTCCTCTCTGTAATTACGTTTTTACGTTTTATGTCTTCACTTTCACTTTTATTAATTTGTTTTGTCTTTAAGCTCATTATGAGCTAATTTCCCTTAGCTACGAACTATGAATTTGTAATCAATACTTATGGGTGATTTATGCAATGGATGTTATTCATTTTCCTCTTCTCTGCGTAAATGTTATTTTAGTTTGGATTGATCAACTAAGCTGAGGTATTAGCTGGCTAAGTTTGGAAAAACTTAGTTAGTGGACTTGTTTAGAGGATAAAGATTAAACAACTAATTGGAAAATTAATTGTGTTGAATGAGCTAGGAATAGCCTTCAAGTCTTTAAGTTGCTGGACGTGCTTAACCTTTCTCTGAGTGAATTTAATTTGAACTTAGGAATAAGAAGCATTTAATGAAACTCGGTTGTTACTGCTGGAAATCAAATTTTATTCCCTGGACTAAATGCTGTAGCATCCAAAAGCATAAATTACCCTGCAGTTAAGATTACAGAGGATTAGTTTCCTAGCTGTCACCCATTCTGTTTGAAAACCTTCATTTACTTCTTTGCAATTGACAATTACTGCTTTGAGATCCAATTACTCCTTTTACTTTACATGCTTAAAATCACTCTTTATTTTATTAAGCTAAATAGAAAAGGTTAAAAGTAGAATTTGTATTCAAATCATTTAAATCCTCGTGGGAACGATCTTTATTCACACTTTATTACTTCTTGACTGTGTTCACTTGCACACTCTGCACATATTCACTAAATATGGCAACAGCTTCACCTGAGGATTGTCTTCTACCTGGTGATCCTCATTTGTCTGATCATTTCTTGTCCTATCTTGGTCTTCTCTCCTAAAAATGTTGCCTCTTCCTCATGCACCTCTTCCCCTTCCTCGACCTCTTCCACCATATCCTCTCCACGGTACCCGCCTTCTCGGTCCTTCCCATTGTACATAATCCGAAAGTTGCCCCATTTGAACCAACTCTTCAATTTGATCCTTCCATTCAATGCAATCCTCTGTGGTGTGACCATACAGGTTATAGAAATGGCAGTATCTTCTTCTGTCAGCGGATTCTGGTGTGGTGGTTGGAGGAGGGTACTCAACAAAGCCTGCATGACATACTTCATCTAGGATCTGTGCTCTAGTGGTATTGAGCGGAGTATATATGGCATACTTCGGACTCCTCGGCTCGTACAACCTGGGCAACACCTCAATCATAGACGCTAATCTCCTCCCAACATTTTGATTAGGTCTTCTTTCTTGATTATCCACCCTCTCCTTTCTCTTCGACTCTCAAACCAGCCCTCATTGAGTGCAAAGCCACTTCGGGTTTCAAATCTCTGATCTTCACTATTTCTGCAGTGAACCGATCCAGATAGTCGGACAACGACTCATTTTTCTATTGCCTGAAGTTATCCAAGCAAGCCGAGGTTTTTCTGCACATCCTGCTGGTTGTAAATTGTATGAGGAACTTTACTGTCAAATCATTCCAAGAATGAACTGATCTCGGTGGCAATTGAGAAAACCACATGAGTGTCGGTCCATCGAGAGTCGTGGGAAATACTTGACATTTAACCCTTGATGAAATGTGAGATACCATCACTTTGACGTTGAATGCTGAAAGGTGTTATTGCGGGTCTGAAGTACCATCATAGTGTCTCATTTTCGGGAAACAGAAGTTATGGGGGACTGGCTCAGACATCACCTCTTCAGTGAAAGGATGGTCTCTCCTCCCTCTCGAACATCATTCTCGGTATCCTCTCTCCCATTCTCTACTTCTCCTCCAACTAGATTCTCGTTCTGTATAACGACGGCATTACTACGTCTCCGACTTCGGAGTTACTACGTCTCTGACTTCGGCTTCCAAGGTTGTTGTGTCTACGCCTCTCCCGGCTTGACACCTCAGTGTCGGATTCCTCATCTCGACTACTCTTCCTTTCATGCTAAGTTCGACTACGGTCATCCCTGCGAAACGTCCTACTCCTCTCGCGGCTTCTATTCCGGCTCCTTCTTCCATCATCTTGACTCCTCCTCAACTGTTCAACTTGAATTCTTAAGTCACCGACGTCTCTTTCTAATGTCTCACTGCCTCTGTCCCTTGATCGCCTTATCGACTCTCGTCGAAAACCAGTTTCAATCTGAAGTTGACACAGGCAAACACAAGAAGGGGGGTTGAATTTTGTTTGTTAATAATTTTCGAAAACAACCTTTAAAACAAATTTTGCCCTCAAAGAGATCCGAAACAGAAGCACACACAAAAACAAGGATCCTTTTTTAAAGACTTTAACAAAAGCAATATCAAAACCCCACAGTTAGTATAAGCAAATAAAACTGAAGAGTTTAGGGATAGAAGATTCACGCAAGAGATTTTATCCTGGTTCACTCTCTTCCAATCAAGAGCTACGTCAAGTCCCTTCGACTTGAAGGATTTATCCACTACTTCTCCAAATAGATTACAAACAAGTATTCAACACCTCTCCAGGCTTACAAGTATTCCTTTCTTACTAAGCCTCTTTAGGCTCTAACTCTAACAAAGAGATTTAATGTTTGATCTTATTAACTCACTATGTGTGAGAATATGACAGTTTAAGATCAGTTGAATATTACAACAATATTCAAACTAAAGAATACAGACTCTTGCTCTTGAAAGAATAATGAAATGAATGATTATCAAATGGCAAAAGTTCAGTTAGCAAGATTGTGCAGGCAAGAGTTGTTCTTCAGTATCAAAGGTCTTCAATTTATAGTGACCTTCTTATTCACTTGTATTTCTTCAACGGTTACTTTGAATAATCCCGTTCAGAGATAGCATTTAATGCATGATATCTGTTGTGACTGATAGCTTGATTGTAGCAATGCTGAATAGTACTCTTGGTTATCGAGGTAGCATGAATTTGGAGGTTCACTCCTCTGAGTATTGCAGCTTGAGCATTTGTTGTTCCTCTTTTGTGTATAATCCAACTTTTTTAGTCATAGAGTTGTCATTGTATAGATCGTTTTGCAGTATCTTATTTGTACGATTCTGCTTTTTGCATTTCTTGATTGTACTATGTTTCTTTTACAACAAGGTAAAACATTAAAGCAGATAAAACAAATATGAAGAACAAATATTCTAATGAAATAAATATCAATCATTTGAAATAAATATAAGAGTTTCGGATTGCATTTAATTCATTCAAAGATGGAGCTCGTCTAAAAAGAAACTCCATCTACTCATTCATATGAGAGTCCAAGTCTGTTCTATATTTTACTTAGCTCGTCTGATGACGTGGCATATCCTTTTATCTATCAAGTCTTCGGACTTGCTATTCTTTAATGAGTTAAATAGATTTTCGTCTAGTGACGTAGCAGTTAGAGCTCGTCTACTAGATTATTTTGTGTTTTAGTTCATTTTCTTCAACTAATTACTTCCGTCTACTAACGTGGCAAGATGGACGCGCTTATTTTCAAGTCTTTGGACTTGCTGTACCTAACAAGTTATTTAGGTATTTATCTACTAAATATTTAGAGCCTCATATACTTAAGAAAACCAGTCTACTTAATTAAATGACTAAGAAAATTTACCAAAGTACTTGAGCATCCCGTCTACAGGGGTGGACGTGTATTTTTCAATTTGAATTTATCCCAAGTTTATTTTACTTAGTAAAGTGTTCCTGCATAACTGAAAGCACATGTTAGATCTCAACTAATACTTTGCCAAGAAAATTTAATCCTTTTGTTAGCATCGAAACTTAGAGATTATTAAATCCAAAACCACTTTGGTTCCAACACAGTCCTCCTTCCCTCCATGCTCCTTGATCCTGCCATCTTTTCGGAAAAGTAACAGTGTGATCGGGGAAAGTTTACCTCGGCCCCACGGTGGGCGCCAAATGTTCTTGCAAATTCAAACACAAACGATGAGGATCTACAAGGAACAGTCTCGCTACTCTCAAGAACACTCTTAACTCAAAGAAACTCGTATATTAATCTCTCTGAATTAGCAGAATAGTCGGTTACATGAAAATAGCTTATCCCCTTCTTCCCATCCACCCCTTTATATATACATGGGCTCTATTTTCAATTACATCAGTTATTATTTCAAGTATTCGGACTTCCCTCCCATAAGACCTGGATAACCGTCTCTCTCCATTTAGAAACTTCCCATGCACTTCTTCCACTCCGATTCCCTTTTGGTCATGTTTTCCCCAAGCTTCTCTCGGGTACCGAATCTCTGATATTCTCGACAATATCTCGGTCTCGGTTTGTCCTTATCTTGGGCTACACTTGCAGGCCCCAGCTGAGGCCCATTTAGATATCTGCCAATACACTAGTCTCCCAAGCTCTAGACTAACGAAGGAGTCGAAGAGCTTCATTGCAGCTTCCATAGATTTTGGATATCCACCACCGGTAATACACAATGTAATGTAAAGTGTTCTCATGATACATCCTTATTCCTCAATGATCATTCATGCAGTTAAATCCGTCAAAAAAAATATATATATACATGTCGTTAAATTAAAAATAAAATATTTTTTAATTAATTATAAAGGAATCACGCTGTACTTAAATATTATTTCATTACAACAATAATAAAAATAATGCAAATATCCCCCAGGATTTAACAAACTCTTGTTCTGGACATGAAAAACAACAACAATGATATCAACTCTTATACAACACAAGAAGAAAAGATGTTTTCTCAAAATATAATCATGACTACAAATGATAAAAATCTAAGGAAGAGAACTTTTTTTTTACTTCAAAAAAAAAAAAAAGGAAGAGAACTTTTTCAATCTGATTCTCACGTTTGTCAATTGTCCTCTAATACTTCTTTGAGTTTAATTTGGGTACAATGTCTGTAAAGATTTTTACATTGACAACCAATCAGAAATCATGAAATTGATGACTTTAAGGTAGTTAGGATAAGAATCAACTATTTATAATGATATGTCAAATTCTGATTGGTTGACAGTATAAAAAAACTTTACACTACAGTATATATCAATTAAATCCTACTTCATTTTATATTATGCATATATCCATTGATTGTTAAATTTTAATATGTATAACAGTGGATTAGCATTAATTAGTTATTAAATTATAATTAAATTATTAATATATCAGTTATAATATTAATTCCTAATTACGTAACCAATTGATAAAATAGTTGTTGGGTATTTACTAAAGAATGACCCTATGATGGGATGGGTCATTTCTAATATTAACCCATTGAGAGGTCCTGCTCTCTGCTGGTAGGTTATAAGAATAGCCTCCCCATTAGGCATTCTAACAGTCAGTAACACAGAACCAAAACCTACCAGAAAGAGAGGAGTAACCCTCTCATCTTCTCCAACATTCTAAAACTGTTCATCTTCTTCTCATCCTTTGATCTGCTGTGATGGATTCTGCGAATCTCCAAGGTATGAAATCCTCCTCTTTACTTTGATTAACATGAATCACATGCTATGATTTGTATCTGTATGGTATTTAGATTTATAAGTTTTCCAACAATTGGTATCAGAGCTGTGGATAGATACATGTTATAGCTGTTCTGAAAATTGTTAAGGATTTTCATATCATGTTATATCAATATGAAAAAAAAATTTTGCTTGCCCAGATTTTTTTTTCCCCTTCAGCAACTTTCGTTTTCATGCCTTGTTCTTCAAAATTCGAAACTATGATTCTGGCCAATGATTTCGAAAATTGTTTAAGGGCTTTTCTTCCCACATGTTATTCGAGTAACATATTCGAAAATCGTTGGATTTCATTAAATAAAACGTGAGAAATCGATGTTTTTCGTTTCCCTTTTGCGTGAAACTGGTTCAATCGCCCCGCGAGTTTTGCTCGCCTCGCGATTCTGGGCATCAGCAACAGTTGGAATTCCAGATTCGCCTCGCGAGATTATTCTCACCTCGCGAATCTGGAAGCCAGCAGAACAGTGAAATTGTCATCCTCTCTGGGTCGCCCCGCGATTACGTTTCTCGCCTCGCGACCCCGAAGGGTGACTGTTCTAGAAAAATGAAAGGTCTCTGGGTCGCCTCGCGAACATGCTCCTCGCCTCGCGACCCCGAAGGCTGACTGTTCTAGGAAAATGAAAGGTTTCAGGGTCGCCTCGCGAAACACTTTACTCGCCTTGCGAGTACCCGCGAGAAGACCAAACGTTGCTGACTTTTCACAAGATTCGCCTCGCGAGATACCTCTCGCCTCGCGAATATTTTGTATGGTTAAAACCGAAAAATATATTGTATTTTTTAATACTGTACTCTAAGGTTTTGATCTAAAATTTTTGGATTGTTCTCTACCTTTTTGTGACACTATGATATGTTATACTCTCTTTGATCATGTGTCATATAGATGGAATTAATTTTAGAGCCTTATGTGAATTAAGTTGTGTGTTCTATGCTGCATTTGTTATACAAATTAATCATTCTAATGTATAATTGTAGCATGACTGTTAATATTTTGTATAATTATGAACTCACCTATCGTGGGTATAATTATACAAAATTTGTGTTGTTAAAAAATTAATTATTCTAATGTATAATTGTAGCATGACTGTTGATATTTTGTATAGTTATGAACTCACCTATCGTGGGTATAATTATACAAAATTTGTGTTGTTAAACGGTTAATTATTCTAATGTATAATTGTAGCATGACTGTTGATATTTTGTATAGTTATGAACTCACCTATCGTGGGTATAATTATACAAAATTTGTGTTGTTAAATAATTAATTATTCTGATGTGTTATATTTGTATTATATTAATAATAATTATACCCTATCGGTGTACTATTATTAATGTAATTCGTTATTATACATTGTACTATTGTCTTAAAGCTTATGTCAATTATGGTTTCAAGTACCCTATCGGTATTAGAAATTTTGGTGATGTAAGTTTTGTACATTGTATTATTCTTCTTATTGTATTTCTTATTTATTATGATTCGGGACCCTTAGGCGGAATTATAATGAATAAGAAATTTGTATTATGGGCAAGATTGGCTGAACATATATATGGAATCATATTACCCTTCAATTCTTAATGATTCCTTATTCTATGTTTTATGTCAGCCCTCCTTCCCAAATTCTGTCAAAACTCTAAATGGGACAAAATATGAGGACTGGAAAGAGACTCTAAATCTCTACTTAACCATTGCTTGACTTGGATCGGCCTTGAGGGAAGACAAGCCAGCTGCTCTCATAAATGAGTCTACTTGCAGCACAGAGGATTGCTTATGAGAAATGGGAATACTCTAATAGAGTGTGCACTGAAAGTGATGAAGTATACTATGGAAAAATCCATCGGCAGAGTATCTTAGAGACCGATAATGCTAAAGAATATCGTAAAGTCTGTTGGGGAGAAATTTATGACTTTTGAGAAGGCTCTAACATGCTTTGAATCCAATGTCATTGATGTTCCTCCAAATACTTGGTGGTTAGATTCAGTGCAACCATTCATGTTGTGAATTCCTTGCGGGGGTTCACAAGCCCGAGGAAACCAAGTGATCTTGAGTCCAAGATTATAATGGGAGATGGAGCTGGAGTTTCATTATTGACATTGGGATTGTTTCTTTACTTTTGCCTTCTGGACATAATTTGCTTTTAAGAGATGTTGTGTATGCACCTTCTATGAGAAGGAACTTGATTTTGCTTTTCGCATTGGATAAATGTGGTTACACTTTTAAGTTTGGTAGTGGGAAATTGATTGTTTATTCAGATTCTGTTTCCGTTGGTTCAGGAGTTTTACGTGATGGCCTTTATATGTTAGATCTGCATGACATGTCTGTTAATTCTGCTGTTGGAAACAAACGCAGTAGGATTAATGAACAATCTTCTATGTTATGGCATCGACGTTTGGGGCATATTTCTAGGCCCCGTATTGAGAGGCTAGTCAAGGAAGGTATTCTCCATGATCTAGACTTCTCCGATTTTGATACATGTGTTGATTGCATCAAGGGCAAATTCTATCGCCAAGGTTAGGAATAAAGCAGCAAATAGGTGTGACGATGTGTTACAGTTGATTCAC
The DNA here is from genome assembly GCA_030762895.1 of Sophora flavescens. NCBI lineage: Eukaryota > Viridiplantae > Streptophyta > Magnoliopsida > Fabales > Fabaceae > Sophora > Sophora flavescens. The sequence goes on from CM061064.1 coordinate 40,239,109, forward strand.
ACCGACTGTGTGGACCTATTACACCCATTTGCCATGGGTGGATATGGGTATTTTATTACCTTTATAGATGATTTCTCGAGATATGGATGGATAGATCTTCTGCAAGAAAAGTCTAGTTCTCTAGATGCTTTCAAATCCTTTTAAGGTCAGCTGTTGAGTTGAAAACTGGTAGGAAAATAAAATGTGTAAGATCTGGAGAGGTGGAGAATTCTATGGTAGATATAATGAGATGGGTAGAAACCCAGGACCTTTTGCCAGATTTCTTGAGGAATGCGGTATTGAAGCTCAATACACTATGCCTGGTACTCCTGAGCAAAATGGAGTTGCAGAGAGGCGTAACCGCACACTTATGGAGATGGTAAGATGTATGTTGAGCCATTCATCATTGCCAGACTTTCTTTGGGGAGATGCCTTAAAAACTGCTGTCTACATTCTAAATCAAGTACCCAGCAAGTCTGTACCAAAAACTCCATATGAGCTCATGAGTGGAAAGAAGCCGAGTTTGAAACATTTTCATGTTTGGGGTTGTAAGGCAGAAGTTAGACCTTATAATCCTCAGTCTAAGAAGCTTGATCTTAAGACTGTTAGTGGCTTCTTTATTGGCTATTGTGTGGGTTCCAGGGGTAGCAGATTCTATTGTCCATCTCATTCTATGCGAGTCGTCGAATCTGATCGAGCGGTTTTCTTTGAGGATGACTTGGATAGTGGGAGTGATATACCACGACCAGTTACTCTTAAAGAAGATCGCACCATTGTTCCTTATACCAGTTGTTCCTTTTCCTACGAAGTTTTGATTCCAGGTGATGATGTTGATGGAATCTTCAACATGAAGATGGTGTGGCAAAGACCGCTTGTAGATGAACAAGAACATGATCTTATTGTTGATGAAATTCCACCGAGACGATCTCAAAGAGTGCGCAGACCTTCCATATCAGATGATTATGTTGTATATCTTCGAGAACATGAGTTTGACCTCAATGATGATGATGATCCTATTACCTTTGAGGAGGCAATTTCTAACTCTCATGCTTCTGATTGGCTGAATGCTATGCATGATGAGTTGTCTTCTATGTCTCATAATGGTGTTTGGAGTCTGGAGGAATTGCCAATAGGTTGTAAACCTGTTGGATGCAAATGGGTTTTCAAAACCAAACGTACTCCAGATGGTAAAGTTGAAAGGTACAAAGCCAGGTTAGTAGCTAAAGGCTATAACCAAAGAGAAGGCATTGACTATAAGGAGACCTTCTCACCAGTCTCTACGAAAGATTCATTTCGAGTTGTCATGGCTTTGGTAGCTCATTTTGATCTAGAACTTCACCAGATGGATGTGAAGACGGCATTTCTGAATGGAGACCTTACTGAAGATGTTTACATGGTTCAGCCTGAAGGTTTTTCTTTGAAAACAGGCAAAGAGCACTTGGTTTGCAAGTTTGAATAAGTCTATTTATGGACTAAAACAGGCCTCCAGACAATGGTATTTGAAGTTTGATCAGGTTGTCACTTCTCTTGGCTTCAAAGAAAATGCCTCAGATCAGTGCGTTTACTTGAAGACTTGTGAGGGTGGATTCATCATTCTCGTTCTATATGTTGATGATATACTTCTTGCTAGCAGTTGTGTTAAAATCCTGACTGAGACAAAACTCATGTTGAGCAGCCACTTTGATATGAAAGACCTTGGTGATGCTTCTGTTGTTTTAGGCATCCAGATTTATCGTGATAGGTCACGTGGTGTTCTTGGATTGTCTCAAAAAGGATATATTGAAAAGGTCCTCAAAAGGTTTAACATGCATTCTTGCTCCCCATGTGCTGCACTTTGTTCAAAAGGGTGAAGAAAAATTCTCTAAAACTCAATGTCCTCAAAATGATGTAGAAATAAATGAAATGAAAAAGGTCCCATATGCTTCATTGTTGGCGAGTTTAATGTATGCTCAAGTTTGTACTCGTTCCGACATTGCTTTTTTGTAAATGCTTTAGGGAGATACTTGAGCAACCCAGGTTTGGGTCATTGGAAAGCCGTAAAAAGGTCATGAGATATTTGCAGGGAACCAAAGATTATATGTTGACCTATAAGAAGTCCGATCAACTTCAGGTCACCGGTTATTCTCGATTCGATTTCGCAGTTGCCCTGACGACCGAAAATCTACTTCGGCTTTATCTTTATGATGGCGGGAGGAGCTATTTCTTGGAAAAGCGTCAAACAGACGCTTTACAGCCTACTTCTACCATGGAAGCAGAGTATGTTGCTTGCTATGAGGCTACTTGTCAAGCCATGTGGCTGAAAAATTTGATTTCGGCTTTCATATTGTTGAAAGCATATCTAGGCCACTTGTGATATATTGTGACAATAATCTTGTTCTTTGTGAACTTCTCTCATAACAATAGAAGCTCTTCTCGCACTAAGCATTTTGATGTGAAATATTTGTTCGTTAGAGAGAAGATTCGGGAGTTTCGACTCGTATTGAGCATATTGACACAGAAACATGCTTGCGATCCACTAACCAAAGGCTTAACTGTTGGAATATTCCGAATCATCTAATTCATATGGGCTTAGTTAAGTCTTTTGATGTATTGGATTAGTGGGAGTCTGAAACCATTATTTGCCCATTATCGTTTTTTTTTATGAGATATGTAAATTGACGTCATTCTTGGTTTCATATCTCTTATAGCATTTTAAGATGCTTGGACCATCTTTTGAATTGCATATTTCTCTTTATTAATTATATGCAATTTTCTATTCATCAATCTTTATGTGAAATATGAGTCTTTAGCATGTATGATTTACTTCCCTATCGGATACTATTTCTGCATTGTTAAAGCTTATATTTCTTATACTTATGGTTAACGTGTGCTTTGATCGTAACTGGTATTTCTCTTTAATAATTGATTAATGTTATCCAAGTGGGAGAATGTTAAATTTTAATATGTATAACAGTGGATTAGCATTAATTAGTTATTAAATTATAATTAAATTATTAATATATCAGTTATAATATTAATTCCTAATTACGTAACCAATTGATAAAATAGTTGTTGGGTATTTACTAAAGAATGACCCTATGATGGGATGGGTCATTTCTAATATTAACCCATTGAGAGGTCTCTGCTCTCTGCTGGTAGGTTATAAGAATAGCCTCCCCATTAGGCATTCTAACAGTCAGTAACACAGAACCAAAACCTACCAGAAAGAGAGGAGTAACCCTCTCATCTTCTCCAACATTCTAAAACTGTTCATCTTCTTCTCATCCTTTGATCTGCTGTGATGGATTCTGCGAATCCTCAAGGTATGAAATCCTCCTCTTTACTTTGATTAACATGAATCACATGCTATGATTTGTATCTGTATGGTATTTAGATTTATAAGTTTTCCAACATTGATCTCTCCCAATAAAAGGAAAAGAATTACTACAAAAGAGACAGGTTATGAATCTTTAAAGAAAATAAAGTTTAACATTCAAAATCATATACAATGGTATTAAAAGTAAAATCCGTTGAGGTTAAAATCCTCTTTAAAACAAATGATTTTTTTCCTTTCAAAACAAATATACGTTGGAGTTTTAATAAGTTAAAGAATGTTATTAAAAATATTAAAAAGCAAATAAAGATATATAATAAAAGGAAACAAAACATTAATAGAAATGTTTGGAAAATTAAATGATGAATCTAAAATATTTCAAAAATATATTTTCCAAATAAAATTTTAAATAAATTTTTCAACACTCTTATCTACCGTGATCAATTTCCAAATCAAACATGTAACAAAAAATCAAACAGCCTGCAAATCCAGTTATTGATGTTTCTCAAACCCTGCAAAATTACTCGGATGACTCATAGTCTCAGTATTTTTCTTGTCAACATCCCAAGCCTTTCACACTACTATAGCCTTTCTCCCACTACCACTCCACGTTCTGTTATTTTGCTTCATCATCTCTATTTTCTTTTATGTATAAAAATAGCCTCATTGAATTTAGTCATTCATACATGACACACACCAACGTTACACCTGCAACAGTTATTCTAGTTCTTCCTCCTCTGTCCTCTCTTTCTTCATCCGCCTTATCATTTCTGATCTTTCTTCCTTAAAAAAAAAAAAAAATTTATTGTCTTCATCATTTTAAACTAGTAGCCATTTTTCTGCCACCCTTTATCACTTCTGGACTATCACCATATATTACTATACTGCTTTTAGCCAAAGGTTGGAACTGTCAACAATGTCTTCTTCCTGTTATGCTAAAAACAGAACCTTCTTTTATCTGATTCTTGCAGTGCTTGTTGCAAAAACTAGCTTTTGCTTTTCTACTAAGGTATGGTTTTTTAATTTTGCTACTATTTTGGTTTTGGGTGGCTTAAGAAAACTATGGAATCTGGATTGGGTGGCACTGGCAGGTTTATGTAGTGTACATGGGAAGCATAACTGGCCAAGACCCAGATGATATTCTGAATGAAAACCATAAAATGCTTGCTTCTGTTCACATGGGAAGGTTAGAATTCACGTGTTTTCTACTCTTTTTCCATATTATTTCAGATATGTGATTTATTTTACCCATTGAGCATGTTTTAACAGTGTTGAACAAGCCCAAGCTTCTCATGTTTATAGCTATAGACATGGTTTCAGAGGCTTTGCAGCCAAGTTGACCGATGAACAGGCTTCTCAAATTTCAAGTAAGTCATTGAATTTTCCCTTATTTTTTTTCTCTAATCACTCCTTAACTAACCCTTTGTGTTCAAAATTCAAATATGATCAACCAGAAATGGCAGGAGTGGTTTCTGTTTTTCCCAATTCTAAAAGAAAGCTGCATACTACTCATTCATGGGACTTCATGGGACTTCCGGATGATGAAAGCATGGAGATTCTAGGATACTCAACCAAAAACCAGGAAAATATCATCGTTGGTTTCATTGATACAGGTCAGCACTCTTGCTCTTACGCAAAGCTGAAGCCTTTATGATTACTTTAATGTATACATTTGCTTCTAAGTATTTGTCATTTAAGGTTTTGTATTAGGAATAAAAAATGCATGACAATGACATTAATTAATTTTATTATAGTATTTCCTCCTATTCATGTTATAAGAGACAAAATCCTAAATCACTTGAAATGAGCTAATTATAATTAATACTCGTATAGATTTCTAAAAATACCCCTTTTAATCTTACCAGTGTCAATATTTAATATTGATGAACCAACTCATAAATATGATATATCTCGTAAATATTTAATATTGATATATCTCGTAAATATAAATCATATTATAAATCAGGGGAATATTGGAAATTAATATTTAATTTAATATATATGAAAATTGATGCATGTTTCTAATATTTTGAAAAAAAAATGGATCCATTTTTCTTATAATATGGACCGGAGTGAGTACCGTTAAATTGTCGTTAATATTTAGGAAATGTTATTTCATGAATACTATAGATATTAGGTGTTGTGTCATGACTACTTATTACTTAAAGATATAGTTAGAAAAAATATGATAAATGTTTATTGATATTTTAAAACAATGATCAAGATAGAACAAAATTAAATCATTTAAGAACAGAGGGAGTAAGGATCACTTCATCCCCACATATAACATGCACCTTTTCTTCAAAGTCCCGTAAAGACAAAATATTAGGCAGTTCACAAGAAGTTACACACTTCATTTATTTCTTTAGTTGCATAAACTTTATATCTTTATCCCTCTTTTAGGGAAAGTATGACTAAGAAACACTAGGCTTCACATGACATCATTTATGGTATTCAAGTTCTTGCATATGAGAACTCCATTAATTAAACAAACCTTCTATAGAAAGTTAAAATCGAACCTAAATATGTTCTATTCATCATTTCATCCCTGTTTTGCTGCTAAAGTGCTAATACAAATTAAAGTTACTCTCAAATTTAAGCTTGAAAATAACACATTGGAAAATGGTTAAGGTACTTCAAATCACTAGGATTTTGCTAATAAATGGAAATCATGGTGTATTTTATTCATAATCATTATGCATACAGGAATTTGGCCTGAATCCCCAAGCTTTAGAGACACCGACATGCCACCAGTGCCATCCGAGTGGAAGGGCCATTGTCAAACAGGAGAAGCATTCAATGCTTCATCTTGCAACAGGTTGCTGGTTGAATCATATCCTCACCTTTTTCTCATTTGACTTCATAAAAATTAGGGCCATCTTCATTGGTTAATCATTTATGTTATAGGAAAGTGATAGGAGCTAGATACTATTTGAGTGGATATGAAGCAGAGGAAGGGTCAGACAACAAAGTCTCATTCAGATCTCCCAGGGATAGCTCTGGTCATGGGAGCCACACAGCTTCCACAGCAGCAGGGCGCTACGTGGCAAACATGAATTATAAGGGGCTTGCAGCTGGAGGAGCCAGGGGAGGTGCACCAATGGCTAGGATTGCTGTGTACAAAACATGTTGGGATTCAGGTTGCTATGATGTGGACTTGCTAGCTGCTTTTGATGATGCCATAAGAGATGGGGTTCACATTATATCTTTGTCCCTGGGCCCTGAAGCTCCCCAAGGTGAATATTTCAGTGATGCCATATCTGTGGGGTCATTTCATGCTTCTAGGCATGGAGTGCTGGTGGTAGCATCAGCTGGGAATGAAGGAATTCCTGGCTCTGCAATCAACCTTGCACCATGGATGATCACTGTTGCTGCTAGCTCAACAGATAGGGATTTCACCTCTAATATCATGTTAGGAAATGGTGTTAACATCACGGTAATTGTTAAAGCTCACTACTTTTTGTTGGTAGATGTTCTATACACACTTGATTAGTGCACTATAATTAAAACAGGGTGAAAGTCTCAGTCTCTTAGAAATGAATGCCTCCACAAGAATAATTTCTGCATCTGAAGCCTTTGCAGGATATTTTACTCCCTATCAATCCAGGTGAGTACAAGATACTTAAAAAGTGAGAACAGAATAAAAATCACTGCAAAACGGTGGCTTTTAAGTTAAATGTTGTTCTTTTTTCTATGTTTTCTGTAGTTACTGTTTGGATAGTTCCCTAAATAAGACCAAGGCCAAAGGGAAGGTTCTGGTGTGTCGACATGCCGAGAGGTCAACAGATTCAAAGTTGGCGAAGAGTAAGGTAGTGAAAGAGGCTGGTGGAGTTGGGATGATACTTATTGATGAGACAGATGAAGGTGTTGCCATCCCATTTGTGATCCCTTCAGCTATTGTGGGAAGGAAAACAGGAGAACTGATTCTATCCTATATCAATAGCACACAGTATGTTTTACATTTGAGAGAATAGACATTTCTGTTAAGCACGCATAGGTTCTGTCATTCTCTAACCCAGCATTCTGTTATGTTGAACAGTAAGCCTGTGTCAAGGATATTTGGAGCCAAGACAGTAATAGGAATTCAGCCTGCACCACGTGCAGCAGCATTTTCTTCTAAAGGTCCCAATGCCTTAACCCCAGAAATTTTGAAGGTAATATTCTCATCAATATGTCAATAAGTTCATAAAATGCCTTGATTTTCTTAACTTAATCCTGGAAGATTTCGGATTGTTCTGCCATGTAGCCTGATGTTACAGCTCCCGGATTGAACATCCTCGCCGCCTGGTCTCCAGCAGCAGCTGGAAACATGAAGTTCAATATTCTATCAGGAACTTCTATGGCTTGTCCTCATGTAACTGGAATCGCAGCTTTAGTCAAAGCTGTCCATCCTTCATGGTCTACGTCTGCCATTAAATCTGCCATAATGACAACTGGTATTACATACTAATATAATTTTCTAGAAGCCTATATGATTCTTAAATCTTAATCAAACATTAAATAAAACTTCTTACTAGATTAAAATTTATCTGTCACTTAATGCCTCTAAATCTAGATACTGTGCACCAGTGAAGATTCAACTATATCACGCAGAAGGGAAAAAAAAAGGATCATTTTATGTACCTTACAGTGTACAAGCTTCATTATTTCCAATTAAGAAACTAATCAGAAATTCAATATGCAGCTACAGTTCTTGACAAGCACCACGAGCCCATTAGAGCAGATCCTGATAGAAGAAGGGCTAATGCCTTTGATTATGGATCAGGGTTTGTGAACCCCACAAGAGTTCTTGATCCTGGTCTCATCTATGATTCACAGCCAGAAGATTTTGTTGCATTCCTCTGTTCACTTGGTTATGATGAGAAGTCACTCCATCTTGTTACAAGAGACAACAGTACATGTGATGGGGCATTGAAAACTCCATCTGACCTCAACTATCCATCTATTGCAGTGCCAAATCTTGAAGACAACTTTTCAGTAACTCGAGTTGTGACTAATGTTGGAAAAGCAAGAAGTATATATGAAGCTGTAGTGATGCCTCCTGCAGGAGTTAATGTTACTGTTTCACCAAACAGGTTAGTCTTCACAAGAATAGGACAGAAAATAAAGTTTAATGTGAGTTTCAAAGTGGCTGCTCCTTCAAAGGGCTATTCATTTGGGTTCTTGTCATGGAAGAATGGAAGATTACAGGTTACCAGTCCTTTAGTTGTTCGACTTGAACCAGCAGGCCATGGGTTGGTCAGATAACAATGCTTGTAAATATCTATATTAGCTTAGGAGATATGAGATCCCTGTAGTCACTACAAGTCTAGAAAAACAAGTCATACTAGAATACTGGTGCAGTCTCTAGATGATCACTGCCAAACTTATGTGCTTGGAGCAGCAAGCGATAAAAAAATAGAATTCAAAGAATTGATAACTTGATGCCTTGAACTTACTCTCGGACTCAAATTCATCGTCATTATTTGTCAGTTGTCACTACAGACCCTTTGTCATGCAGCACTTGCCATGTATACATGTCTTTGCTGTTTTGTCTTTCCCCACGAAAGGGGGATGTTAAGATAATGTGGTAATTGTTTTATTCTTTTACCTTTAAATAAAAACTAAAAAAATAGTAAGTGAATAATTATATTTATTTAAAATTTGAAGTTTCTAATTATTAAGTATTGTGGGAATTATTATGATGATCTTTTAAGATGATATAGTAAAGTTAATTATGGCCTGACATAAATTAAGGGTCAGAGGATTCGTATGCTAAACGTATCCATCACAGCAAATTAGAAATACACGCCCTGGTGTTCCACAGGCATGAGATATACCTAGTTCTTCCAATATCTTATATCTGTAAAGATGATCTTCAATACATAGTTTCTAGAAAATTCTAAATCTTTTGTCTTTATATTTTCTTCCTTACATAAGACACCTCCGATCGTATGCTGCTAAATGGAGGTGTCTCATTTTCCTAGCCAATAAAGTTACCTTCACGAACAAGCAAAAAGGAAACGAGGCAGTAAAACAGTAACCCCAATCCCCATTTTGGGTTGTTGTAATACACTCTTTTGCAGAATCTATCATGCATTCATGCTACGACATTGCACGTGTTCAGTTAGATTTCTAGAAACTAGAAAGCTGCTTAGCCTTATTTTGGAATCATATAGCATGGAATACATGCACTATGTCCAGACTCCATTCATTTGCTGGTTCAAGCTGTAAGCAGTAGAATTTTATACGTGATATAGTGTCACCCTCTTCCTCCAGAACCATTTCAATAGTAAACTTTGTTCTCTAGCTAAGCCCCAAGTTCATTGTCCACTGATAGAATTTTGTTCATAATTCATAAGAAACTATAGGATTCAAGATGGTAAATAAACCACATTGAAAAATAAATATGAAGAATTTACCATGACTAAAGACATAAAATGATCAAAAACTTCTACCAGCATTCTAGACATTAATGATAGAAGGGTAAAACTTTTCCTTATAAAATTTTTACAAGTGTTTTTTATCCATCCAAATTCTAAAGAGCTACACAAATGGATCCAAACAATGACTTCTATTCTAGGGACTATATAATAACATATAGGTTTATCATCAGAAGATGAATGACATACAGAGGGCTAGATAATTGCAAACACTAGGAGTGTATCTCCGATGGGGCAACAAGACCTTCCATTACAACAAGCTGGTCCAGCAGTGCAACCTTCTCGTCTTCAAGAGTCTTTACCTCATCTTCAACCTCTCTTAGCTCTTTCCCTAATGCAAAGCTCTCATCCTCCAGCATCATATACTTCCTCCTCAATGCCCGGTACTCATTTCCAGCTGCAGAAGAGTCAGGCAACGAATCTGAGTTGGAACCCTCTGGTTTCTGGAAAGGCGGTGAGACTTCAGTCATGGAGTGTCTTTTGGCAACCTTCTGTCCTAATTTTAGTGATGCAGGAGCCAGTACCTCTTCCTTAACATTATTGCCTTGCAACTGATATAAAGATGCCTTTTGGGTTTTGTTTTTCTTCTTCTTTGGTTTATTATTCATGATCTCCTCTGACAAAGGAATCCTTGGATCTTGCATTGCTTAACAATAGTAACTGCAGAATACGAAAAAACCATATCAACACGTATACCTTGAAGTTAGTTGAAGTTCAATAAAGATCAACAAAGGTCAAAAATAGATTATGAACAACATAAACAATATAGGATGTCACTGGATGACCGTAGAACCTCAAAGATAGATTGAAACAGAAAGCACTATCAGGTAAAGGAAGGTTATATGGACTCCCAAGACTAATAGAGCAGAGTTTAAATTTGATCAACTGTTACTGTAAATGCTATCAGTTCAACAGAAAAAAGCCACATCATCGAAATAACTAAAGATTCCACTTCAAATAATAGTTTTGTTAAACAGGTAGAACCATATGATTAATGGATGGCGCAACGAAGTAACAATGCAAAACCTAATTTACATTATTCAGTTGACTGAATACCTCAATCAAACTTCCATCTTGCTCAATAAACTTGCAAATCGCAACAATTCATGTATTAGCATAAAAACAGAAAGTTAAATTAGCTGGATGAAACAAACAGCAGACAGATTTTCAGCAGTAAAACATAAATACTTGTTAATCCTTCCATGTCCCAAAGAAAGGTCATGGCCCTAGGTTTTGCAAGCCACCCACACAAACCCTCTCATCTTTAACATGAAAGCATCATACCACCATATTTCTATTACCGCATGTGTTGGTTAAAATCAAATTGAAACGAAAATCGAGCAAAGGGAAATTAAAAATCCCATCTTTTAGAAACAGGAATGTGAAATCTAATACAGATTAGAAATAGAAAATTGGGTGGAAATTGAGAGGAAGCAGAGATGAATGAGGAAATGAAAAGAAGGGCAAACCAGAGGGGAATTGAGGAAGAAGGTCTTGATTTTAACCTTCAATTGCAGTGCCGAAAGAAAAAGATGTGTCCAAGGTAAAAAAGAGAAAGGAAATTAGGGTTCCATATATGTCCAAGTGTTATAGTTACAGTCATAGAGAAAGAACGATCGATTAAGAGATGAAGATTAAAAAGGTGATAATGGAATTAATTGGATGAGGTTGGTGGTAGGGGTGTTCATCAACCGATCCAAACCAATTTAAACCGCAAAAATCGAACCGAAAAATCGAAAACCGAACAAACCGAAAACCGAAAAAACCGAAAACCGAAAAAACCGCAATTTTTATTGGATTGGATCGGATTTTGGATCCTATAGTGAAATCCAATCCAATCCAATCCAAACCGATCTATTATATACATATACTATTATTTTTGAAATTATAGTATTACTCATACTTAAACATTATTCTTCATACTTTTATGTCCCTCCTTCTCTTTAATATTTTTGTTGAAATAACATATATAAGACTTTTTAGAATAAATATTAATGTCTTGAAGTTATATTTTACTAAAAGCTTTGATAGATAGCATATATATATTTGATTGATTAATCATGAAAAATAGGAAAACAATTAAGTAAATTTGAAAAATAATTAGCTACAATTTATTTGTAGCCGATTCAAGGAAAAAATAGGATAAGTGGTAGTAGATATAGAGAATTAATATAAAAGAACGTGTTAAAAAATATCAACAAATTTTTTCTTCTCAAACTCCCAAATTAAAACGAAGATTATCTTTTATCCACTATTAAATAAGTAGAAAGAACACTTGACATTAGAAAAAAATAAAATATGACAAAAACCGAATTATCCAATCCAAATCAAACCGCATATGATTGGATCGGATCGGATCGGATTTTTTTAAGGAAGCAAACCGATCCAATCCAAGCCGCACGATGTTTTCATCATTGGATCGGATGACTTTTTAGCTCGAAACCGATCCAATCCAATCCGCGAACACCCCTAGTTGGTGGTACACCTCCCCCCTTGCTTATACGGGGTACCTGTAATGGGTCACATGTTAGCATATCATTCGTTCCTACATCCATTTTCTGACTTTCATGTCTTATTGTGTTCTTTGAGTAAATAAAATGGACGGTGAGAGGATATACAAAGATTGAACGGGATTTCGAAGACACGTTTTCTAACACATTTTATTTTATTGATTGAAATTCATGTGAATTTTATTAATTTATGTAGGTTTTATTTAAATTTTACAGGATTTACATGAATTTCAATCAATAAAACATAATATATTAGGGAATGTATGTCAAAAAATGTGTTGCTAACATTTCTCAATATTTAACTAACAAAAGAATCAAATCTAAGCAAGAGATATAAGAAAGTCTGTAAAAAAAATTATGTAAGAAAGTGGAAATAAATAATATGATTTTGTTTAATAGATAATTATGTTTCAATGAAATAAAGATGTTAATGATATATGAAAGATAAATTTGACATTTCATATCTCCATTTCTTATTTTCCACTTTCTTTTTATAAGGGAAGAGAGAAATATTTTGATATTAGTTCCATTAATATTACATGCCAAATAAAACTTTTTTTTTTTTGTGCTTCAAATAAATTGTTTTAAAAAACACTAAAAACTTACTTAAACAAATACAGTTAAAAAACAAAATCATATGACATTTTTTAATGTAATTTCTCATAATAGAAATTTTAAAATAAAAGTACCGATAAGTAGTAGGTTTCGAGGTGAATTTATTTCTATAATTTATTATTAACATTTTGTAAAATAAGAAAACAGAACTAAATATTTAGTGAAAAAAGCAAAAGTAAATATTTTTTTAATGCTCAACACTCAACAGAGCTAAAAGCTCAACAAAAGTAAATATTAAATGAATAAGAAATATTAAACGAAGAATTATTTTCTATTGTCTGTAATCCGCGCTAATTCATTCATTCATCCATATAAGTAATAATCAGATTTTTGTGTTCAAAAAAAAAAACTTCATGTTGAATTCAAAAAAAAAATAAAAAAAATTGCTGTAAAAAAAAACTTCGATTTATTTTATTGATAATTCATGTTGCCATTTTTTATTACTATAAAGTAAACTGTTCAATATATTCTCCAAAAAAAAATATACTTATTAGTAAATTATTAAAATAAACCTCAGCATTGAATTAAAAAAATAAAATAAAAAATTGGTCGACATTTTCATGCCATCGAAAGAGAATTTTAACAAGCGTTGACAATTTTCGTTCATTTTGAGCTCCGTCTTGCATTGAAGATGCGGATGTTGGCAACTATATCTATCTATAACATAGCGTTGCATCTGTAGTGCAACAGTAATATTGAGGTGTCAAGCCACTAAATTTTTTATATTATTTTATTTAAACTACTAATTAATATATATATATATATATTAATAATTATATATGTTTTAAAATTAATATATATACTTTTAATATTTAGTATTTATTATATTTTAATATTTTTATATAACTTTTAGTTTAATATTATATATATATATATATATATATATATTTTCGGATACTATCTAAACCAAACCAAATCAGTTTTGATCGATTCATATTTTTATATTATTTTATTATGACTTTTTAAACTTTATTTATTTTTAAATGTTTTAATCATTAAAGGTAGTAAAGCTACCGTGTTGTTCGGAAAAGTTTATGGGCGTGAGACCTGAACCAATAATTTTATTCTACATCAATTTATATTTTTATTATTTAAAAAAGTCCTATTTATTTTTTATTCCATTTTTACTGTTCATCCACACATAACATACTATTAATATTTTCGGGTACTATCTAAACCAAACGAAACCAAGCCAATTTTGATTGGTTTGAATCTTTATATTATTTTGTTATTGACTTTTTAAACTTTAGTTTTTGTATAAATGTTTTAATCATGAAAGGTAGCAAAGCTACCGTGTTGTTCGAAAAAGTTTAGGGACGTGAGACCTGAACCAATAATTTTATTCTACATTAATTTATATATTTATTATTAAAAAAAACAAAGTCCTATTTATTTTTTATTCCATTTTTACTGTTCCTCCACACATAACATACTATTAATATTTTCGGGCCCTATCTAAATCAAACCAAACCGAGTAAGTTTTGATTGGTTTGAATTTTTATATTATTTTATTATCGACATTTTAAACTTTTTTCCTTTTGTTTTTAGAAGTTTTAATCATGAAAGGTAGCAAAGCTACCGTGTTGTTCGGAAAAGTTTAGGGGCGTGAGACTTGAACCAATAATTTTATTCTACATCAGTTTATATTTTTATTATTAAAAAAACAAAGTCCTATTTATTTTTTATTCCATTTTTACTGTTCCTCCATACATAACATACAATTAATATTTTCGGATACTATCTAAACCAAACCAAACCAAATCGAACCGGTTTTGATTGGTTCGGATTTTTATATTATTTTATTTTAAAAAAAAACTTTATTTATTTTTTTGTTTTTAAATGTTTTAACCATGAAAGGTAGGAAAACTATCGTGTTGTTCGGGAAAGTTTAAGGATGTGAGACCTTAACCAATAATTTTATTCTACATCAATTTATATTTCTATTATTAAAAAACAAAGTCCGATTTATTGTTGATTCCATTTTTAATGTTGCTCCACACATAACATACTATTTATTTACTCTTTACATTCGTAAACACTATCTGGGAATGCGTGATGCTAAATTTGTTTTGTAAAAAAAAGTGTCCTGTTATCTACTACTACATAATATACTATGGTATTTTTTAATAAAACTTAAGATAGTATAAAATATAATAAAATAAAATAATATAAAACTAAGTTTAAAATTTTATTATTTTAAATAATAATAAAATACTAGGATATAAAATAGTAGAATGTGTCAGGTTGTGGACTCTTTTAATATTTATACATAGATATATATGTATATATTAATATTTTAATATTTATGTATGCTTTAAAATTAATATATATACTTTAATGTTAAGTATTTATTATATTTTAATATTTATATATTATTTTAGTTTAATATTTATGTATATATATATATAATTAATGTTTCTATATTTATATATAGTTTAATATTTTACTATTTTAATATTATATATATATATTAATATTTTCAGGTCTGAACCAAACCAGTTTTGATTGGTTTGACTTTTATATTATTTTATTATTGACTTTTAAAGTTTATATTTTTTTTTAGTTTTTAAATGTTTTTAGTCATGAAAGGTAGCAAAGCTACCATGTTTTTCGAGAAGTTTTGGGGTATAAAGTCATGTATGTTTTTATTTGAAGCTAGGTCCAAATTTAAAATCACTTACTATTTATATTTTCATTAGTATAATATAATTATTGTATGAAAAATTTAAATATTTTGTTTCAATAAATAAAATTTAATGTTATTATATTTCAAAATTAAAATGACAATTACAAATATTATAATAATTTATTTTGCAAGAAAGGTAAACTACACTAGTGAAATTAATTTCTACACAATTGTTTCATCGTTTTTTTATTATACAAAATAGAATTGCATAATTTATTAATGACATTTTAATTGTTTTATAAATGTGATGTGTTGATAAATCCATAAATAAAAAAAAACTCATTTTGGACAATTGAATCTCTTCAAATTATTTATTTGAAGAAAAAATATTGTATCAAAATAATAGATACCAAGTAAAACCAGAAAAGAAATTTGTGACAGAATAATAGCTGCTAAATAGAACAAAAGACTCTACCAGGGAAAAAATAAACAAAAGACTTTAGACACAAGGAATACTATTTCTACATTTCTTGACTAAATCCACCTATTTTTTATACAATAAAATTTAAATAAGTTGCATCCCGAAACTCACCAAATGAAAGCAAGTCTCACCCGTACTAACACTACTAGTTCACGATTGGTTAAATTTGATGGGTTCCTGAAAGTTACGATATATTAGAATAACTTTACGAGTAAATAGCCAATTTGGTCCTTGAAACTGTGAGATCGTGTCAATTTGGTCCCTCAAATTAACGAAATTGCAAAAAGGTCCCTGAAACTGTCAAACGTTGATCAAGTTGGTCCCTCCGTTAGACAGGGTTACTTGACGTCGTTAATGGCGCTGACGTGGCACGTTAAGTGCCCATGTGGCATGACAGCTGTACCACAGTTTCAGGGACCAATCTGACACTAAATTTCAGGGACCAAATTGACAAACCTATCTTCTTCTTCCTTCGACTGTCTTGTTCCTTCAGCATCTCAGGTTATCTCTCTGCTCTCTTCTCGATTCCCCAAACGATGTCGTCGAGTACTTCTCCGCCGTCGACGAAATCATAAACTCCATGGAACAATTCTCGATCACGCCACCGCCCCCCGACGCCCAAATCATGGCTGAGCGTGCCGAGAACGCGATCCAGCTCGCGATGACGAGGCTCGAGGACGAGTTGCGCCACGCCTTGATTCGCAACACCATCCCTCTCAACGCCGAGAGCCTCCACGGTTCCTTCGATAGGGTTTCCCTCCTCTCCTTCGCTTCCCACATCGACGAGAATTTGGAGAGCTTCGGCGATCGCGATGATTCTGATCGGTTTCACTCGCGTGATGCGAGCTTGGACGACAGCGTTTTCGTCCGATTTGGTGAATCCGATGCGGTTATGGAGTGAAGGAGATAATCGAACGGATGGTTAGGTCCGGTTATGAGAGGGAGTGCCTTCGGGTTTATAGCGGTGTCCAGCGCGGACGCTTTGGATGAGTGTTTGGTTATTCTTGGTGTTGAGAAGTCGAGTATCGAAGAGGTTCGAGAGGATTGAGTGGAAAATTTTGGATGAGAAGATGAAGAATTGGGTACAAGCTCTTAAGATTACTTGTTGGAGTCTTTGTTGAGTGGTGAGAAGAGATTGTGTGATAGTGTGTTTGGTGATTTGGATGAGATGAAGGAGATTTGTTTCAACGAGACTGCTAAAGGGTGTGTGATGCTGTTGTTGAATTTCGGCGAGGCTGTTGCCATTTGTAAAAGGTCGCCGGAGAAGTTATTTAGGATTTTGGATATGTATGAGGCCTTGAGGGATGCCTTGCCTGATTTGCAGGCTTTGGTTTCGGAAGAGTTTGTTATCGGCGAGGCCAGAGGAGTACTGGGTGCTCTTGGTGAGGCCGCGAAGGGGACATTTGCTGAGTTTGAAAATTGTATTAGGAATGAGAGTTCCAAAAAGCCTGTGATAACTGGGGATGTTCATCCATTGCCTCGTTATGTGATGAATTACCTCAAGTTGCTTGTGGACAACCAGAGACGCCGAAGGAAGAAGACAGCCGGAGGAAGAAGAAGATAGGTTTTTAGTCCCTTTGAGTGTCAATTTGGTCCCTGAAATTTAGTGTCAGATTGGTCCCTGAAACTGTGGTACAGCTGTCATGCCACATGGGCACTTAACGTGCCACGTCAGCGCCATTAACGGCATCAAGTAACCCTGCCTAACGGAGGGACCAACTTGATCAACGTTTGACAGTTTCAGGGACCTTTTTGCAATTTCGTTAATTTGAGGGACCAAATTGACACGATCTCACAGTTTCAGGGACCAAATTGGCTATTTACTCATAACTTTACATTGTTATCCTTTTCTTTGCTTTCAAAATGGTCAAAGAAAAACGGATAAGTATATTACATTGTCAAAGAAGGATTTTGATATCTTTTTTTCCCTTCAAATTTTTGTATCTTCAAAAAAAAAAATTTAATTCCTTCAAAAAAATAATTTTAATTATTTTACGACATTCAAATAAAATAATTTTCACGCAGTTAATTTCAAATATAATTAGCAAATACAAATAATGATTTTAAAACTATTTTTTTAACCATCACCTTTTTTATGGTCTAATTCAAATGAATACCAAATCGTTATCCATCCCACACGAATATAAGAGTTATACATACAAAAGAAAAAAAATAAATCTGTCTCACTATTCAGAAGTTATCTATACAATAATATAATGGCAGAGTTGCAAAAAAAATGGTTGTTTGGTGTCAAATTTTGAATATTACAAATATACCCCTAAAACTATATATCTATCTATACTAATATATAATGGGACATTTGAAAATACCAACATTACCCCTTTTGGTTTGCACATTTCAAAATGCCTATAATACCCTTTATAATTGCACTAACCATTTGTTTTTAATTTTAAAAAATTGAAGAAAACTGACTCATTTATTTTAAACTAAAAAAATAGGAAACTTCTACTTATGTGCGTCAGTTCCCTTTTTTTAAAAAAATTAAAATAAAAGAAGAAAAAAAACTGACTAACCGCAACTGTTTTCTAATTATTTTGGCACCCACTCCCCTGTAACTGATTCAAATAATAATAACCTGTGCTTGCATACTACTTCTCCTTCATCCTCTGTTTATCAGTTTCAGGTACTTATCTCTTTTACTATCTCTTCCTCTATTTTTACAGAACATTTAAATTTCAATGTATTTACTGTTGGATTGTTTATTTATTTTTAGTTTGTTTAAGATTGTCAAATTGTGAACGAGTGGATCAACAAAAAAAGACACACAATATGGCTCTTTTATCTCTATTCTCAATATCTGCGGTCATTAGGTTACATTCTTTATACTATCACTTTTTCATAAATTTTGCAATCTCTTGAATGTTCTGGTTATAATGTTATCCCTTCGTTAATTGTTAGGCAACTTTTTCTTTGTGACAAAACAAGCAAGGGATAAAACCCTTATATTCAAAGACAGTGGCTCTGCAAAAATCGCTCCCCTACAACCCTGTCACTAACTACGTTCAGTCATTGCTACGCCTCCGCCAAAGCAAGCACAGACCAAAGAGAGATTCGTAGATTATGACAACGATTCACGGAAGTCGTGGTGGAATACATGCGCAGATGAAATGGTGAAACGGTCAGCGATGTGGTGGTTCGGGACGACGCTGGCGAGACTGCGGAATGGTGAAAGAGAATGGTACTGGTGTTGTAGTTCTGCTATGGTATGTTTCTACGTAGCAACATTGAAAAGCACTATAGATAATGGATCTGTGTAAGAGAAAAATTTACTTGCTTTTCAAAGGAAAGTTACGGAGAGTGGATCTATGTATGGGTGGAAGATGAACATACATAATTGGGCACCCCAAAGTCATAACACATATTCAAATTCAAACCCACACGACATATACATGTGCATTTCTGTAAGTGCATCATTGTTTTTTATGAATTTATGAACAGAATAAAATAAAAAGAGGCAGCAATTGGAGCCCAGATTCAGATGTGCATAACGTGAAACAGAGCAAGGGGAGCCTGTGATCAACAGTGTAAATTGATGAGGGAATCTGAAAGGAGGAAAGAGAGAGGAAGATAAGGGAGGGGGGACGTCGTGTAGAGGATCCACCACTTGCGGATGAGAATGGTGGAGGAGTGGCGTAGATGGAGGGACGGCGGGGCACAAACGTCTTTCGTGGTGGCTTACCGCTTAGGAAATGTGTACATAGTCTCTCTCGCTGTAAATCTTTCTCTCTCCCTCTCTCCCTCCTCTCTTCACCATTCCTCTCTCCCTTCTCCTTCTCCTTCTCCTTCTCCTTCTCCTTCTCCTTCTAAAAAAAAGGATAATATTTGTTTTAACGTGATATTGTTTGACGCTACTTTTCTTAATTCTTATATCATGTTTTAATCTATCATTGTCCTCTTTATAAATACCTTTGGGTTTACGCTCTAATTTTCATTTTAAAGGTTTATGTTAGTTATGAAAATCTTGACAATTAGTGCAAGTTTCCTCCATATGCAGCCTAATGGTGAAAACTATGCCAATCCAAAGCCTTGCTCCTTTCATGTTCTCTGCAAGATATGATTTTATCTGATTGTGCTTTTGGCATATCTTTCCATGTGCGGCACGTTCGTTTCATAAGGAGTGTTTTTTTTATTTGGCATGATGCATCGTTTGGAATAGTTGTTTTAGTCATAATTTGTGACCGAACTTCAGGGATATCCAATTATATTGAGGACAGATTTGTCATTTGCTCTAAATTGTTGTATGAGTAGTGAATGTCTGATGGGTCTGTTAAGTACCGCAAGTAGGTAGGTATACAATATGAGTATTTCACTATTTCTGTGTTACATTTTTTTCTATCAATTAATTATTTGCACATGGATTGAGTTAAATTTCAAAACATGTAGAACTATTCCCGTTTTAACTGCCAAATTATACGGGGTAATTAGATATCACTATTAAAATAAGCATGAAACAATGCATGGTTTGCTAATTGGGAAAGTAAGGAAATACTTAATTTCTTGATGTTACAATTCCAAGGATCCGGTGGATTCTTCTATGTTATGAAGTGATCCAAATATACAATGAACAGGGTACAAAAGACATGACTTGAATGTTATAAAAAAAAGAGAGATGACTTGAACACAATTATCTGACAACACATTTGAAGGCAAACGGACACCTTGAAAATATGGGCATTCTTCTTGAACCACATATACTTCAAATTATTATTTGTTTTAAATTTTGGATTTGGATAATAGCTTGAGAGTTGAGAATGTTGTAACTCATTGAAATTTGCATTCTTATGGCATGAAGCTTCATTGACAGGTTAAATATTGATTCCTTTCCTGAATAGAAATTAGTGTTTCAAATTAAATCTAAAAGTGTATGTTTATACCTTTTGTTGGTCTTATTTTCGTTTTTTTAAATTGGTCTTACATTGAAAAAAAAAAATTGTTGCTAAGCCGCCTTACATTGTTTTGTTCCTTTCTTTTCGTATCCAGGTTGGGTCCAAGATGGAAAAAGAATGAAGCATTTGTTGGATCAAAGACAAAGAACACATGAAATCCCAAAGGGAACAAATCCCATGATAGTAAAAGACAATAGGTGCATCATTGTGTTTTATATTTTATGTTTTGAGTCTAGATTTTTCAATCAAATTTTTACAATATTCTGTTTTCCATTTCCTTCTAAATTTTTGTTTTGTACATTGTATTTCAGAAGGGAAGTTGATAGAGCCCACTCAGCCACGTGATCTGTAATGTTTGTGAAGGCCTGCAGGTTAAATATATAGTGATGGAATAAAATCCATGTTGTCAAATGTGGTTTATTGGTTGATTGTCAGATTTATTTAAATTAAAGGAATGTTAGTGTATAACTTTGTAGAATTTTGCATTCTTTCTTGGTACTTTAGATAAGTTTGTCCAAATATAAGGGATACATGCGACTTATCCATTTTTGTTTTTTTGACTATGACTCCTCCATGTTGAAGGTCTTGCAAATGAACCAAAAACCCAAAGCTTCTTCGGCTCCATAAAACGACAACACACTCGCATAACCCCTTTGCGTGCTCTCCCAAGCTTGGCAAACAACATCATAGTTGAAAATTGCAAACTTTGAATAGCTTTAGCTTCCATGGCACTTACACGGCGCACAGCGGTATTGTTGAATTTCAACAATAACCCAATTAATTTCTTTTAAAAAAAGAAAACCCAATCAATATTAAAATTTATTTATTAAAAAAAGTTGAAAAAGTTAAAATGGTATCAACACGATTAACGCAAACCTATTTCAAATTTCCTATTTTAACAGTTGAGTACGTTGATAGATGAAAATGGAACAAAATGATAAAATTCAGAACATATAGAACAATAATACTAATACTAATAGATAATGGGAAAGTTTTAAAATAAGCCGTTTTTTGTGTCTATTTTTTAAAGTTACAAAATTACCCCTGCTAACTTTATATTTTTTGGCACTTTACAACAATATAAAAACTGAATCACCTAAATCTCCAAAGTACAAAGCTTCACGTGGATTCAAATTAAAAGGAAACTGAATTGATTCAAAATTAACAAGTAACATAAAAAGATCAAAACCATTTCAAAATATAAACAAATGCTTTTTTTCCGATAAAATCTGCTAAACAATTGCTAATCCTTTGCTTATCTGGTATGCAACATAGGTGGAGAAAAAAAACCCGCCTTCCACCCTCCACAATGAAAACCGCTAATCGTTAACTGACTTATTCAAAATTCAATTCACTTCTCATCATTCATCCAAAAACTCAACCAATATGCTTTTTGAAATTCAAATTAGTAGTTTTTTCTGTGTTGATCCAGATTAAGTAGTTTAAAAAAAAGGATAATTCATAACCGCTTAATCCAACCATCCCAATATTTAACCACTGCATTGTAGCTTGCATTATATTTCAGAAACCTCTCTGCACTTTCTCGGATAAATCCTTTCTCCATCTGTTAAAAAAAATTTTCCAGGCCAATCAACCCTCCATTCAGTAAGAGATCACTTCCACCATTATAGGTTTTCAAATTTCAGAGTTGGAACATTTATAGTTATGTGAGTTAAAATTGGGTTTTATTGTGTCAATGGCCCGATAATTTTAGATATTGTCAGTGCATGATTATTGTTAGTGTTAATCGATTCATCTTCCTTTATTATTGTTTTGTGTGCGTGTTGATTAGTATTGGTGTGGATTTGATATTTTTTAGTGTAAGCTTGATGCTTTCTTCATGTTAAAAAGGGGTGATCAGTATTACATAATCCTGAATATTTACTAAATCATTCTATACCTGGTGGCTCGGGCTAATATATGTTTATGTTTTTTGTTTTGCTATGTTGAATAAATAGATATACACAATTTACCTAAAAACACTAACTCACATTAAATTAATAAAAAATTAATAAAAAATATAAAACATAATTATTTTAAAATATTTAATTAATGCCTTTTTATAAATAATAGGTTCCATTTCGATATGGAAAATATTAAAAATCAACGATCTCACGAGCATCAACGAGAGATGTGGAGGCAATTTACAAGAAGCAGAAGGCAGAGAATGACCGCAGAGCAACGACAAGAACAATCAGCTAGACGACGAGAACATTATAGACGTGGAAGGAATATAGTTGTTATGGAGTCAAGAACAATGAGATTGACAACTATGCGACGTCTTGCACGATCAACCAGTGATCAACAAAATAGTACAGGTATAAAATATATATATATATATATATATATATATGTGTGTGTGTGTGTGTGTGTGTGTGTGTGTGTGTGTGTGTGTGTGTGTTTGAGAAAAGGTATATAATAATTTATTCGTTAAAATTTACTCATCAAGGTAATTAGCAACTATATTACTTTATATTAATGGTTTATCTATAAAGTTCTGGCCTAGAACTTATTCTTATCACCAAAGTTTCTATTTTTGCACGACAAATAATGTGATATTTCTCATTCTCATTTTTAAATGTCCGTATATATAATCATTTGCTTACCTTTCTTTTTTCAAAACTAAATCATGCAGATCCTAATATTGCGTCAATGAGGTTTCGAGGAACACATGACCATGAAGCCGGAACAAGTAGCGGACATGGTTAGAGATGGACATTTATAAATTATAAACTTTACATTTTATGCCATCTTTGATTTTAGTATTTTTTAATAAAATTTTAAAACTTGATTATTATTCCTTTTCAAATTATATATTGACACTTACATATCGTAATTTGCCAACAAAATATATATTAGTATAGATAACTTTTATTAAATTATAAATAAGTAAAAATGAATTATCTATAAAATTTGGAAGCTTAAAACTTATCATTATCAACAAAGTTTCTATCTTTCTAATAAATAAATGTGATATCTCTGATTCTCATTTTGAATGTCTCTATACATTACAGTTTGATTACCTTAAGTTAAATAATTATTTTTTTTGTTAACAATAAATAACGTAGAACCTATTATTGCCTCAACACCGTTTCAAGGAACACATGACAATGAAGTTGGAACAAGTGGTGGACATGGTTAGTTATGGACTTTTAGAAATTTTAATACTTAAATTTTTGGCGGTTTGTACCTTTTGATATTTTATATTTAAATTTTATATATTATTTATTTACTACCGTCGTGTCTGTCTGTACGTATTTCTAATGCTTTTTAATGTCTTTATACATTAAAAATTTGTTACCTAATATTGTCTTTATTGTGGTTTCAAGGAACACATGACCATGAAGCTGGAACAAGTGATGTACACGGTTAGTGATGGACATTCAGAAATATTAATTTATAAATTTTTGGTACTTTGTACGGTTAGTGATCTTAATTTCTAAATTTGATGAAAATGGATCTACATCATTGTCCTTATATGACTAAAAAACAAAATAATATGCACATTTAAAAAAGCGTTATGTATTTTTTTAAAAGGCAGATTTGCAGTTTTATTTCCGACCAAAACATAATAGTGCTAGAGATTTTCTTAATACTTCAACAATGGCTGCTTCCCGTTAGCCACCCCCAATCACATGTACATGTTGCAATGCACGATTATTTTATCATGAATCACGTGACATGTGTTGCTCTGTTACTTTTATATGCTTTGTTACTTTTTATCTAACAAAAATTAACATTATAAATTTATTTTGTTTGTAATACAGGAAAATGCAAAAAGCTCCTGAAAATCGATCCTTACATAATCTCCTTATAAATCTAAATGCTGAGATGTCGATGTCAAATAATAGTTGTAACTAAATTATATTTGGTACCTTGGATTTGTTTTTTATTAGAATATGTATCTTATTTATTTTTTCATTTATTTGTAATATGATATTATTAACGCAGTGATGTATATAACGTGTGTTTATATTATTACGACACATTGTAAAGTTGAATAAATCTATACAACAAAAATGAGTAAAAGTATTAGAAATGCGGTCAGATACACACGCGAGTGCTTGTCTCGCCGCTAGTTGAGATAATATGGCAAAACTCTATCTTAGACTTTCGAAGCAGTTAATTTTGAATTATTTTATTAACGATCGATTTTTCGCTCAATCCAGTCCAACTCCAAAAGCTTCCATTTTTTATTGAATATTGACTCTCGTAAAACTATATATTCGAGTCAAACTCAAAATTAAAAGGGTAGTTGGTTATTCAAACTCAACATTTGATCTTATTTTTAAAAGTTATATTTGAATATCTATAATATGATTCTTAAACAATATTTCATTATTGGTAAAAAAAAAAACAATATTTCATTTATATTTATATGAAATACATTCATTTTCACTTGGAGTATGATATATGAAAACAATAAGTCATATCCATATGTCATATAACGAATGTTTTTTTTTAAGAAGTCATATAATGAATGTTAAAAAGAAATATATGTATTTTCAAGTTTCAACCCTGTCCTATCATATATATATATATATATATATATATATATATATATATATATATATATATATATATATATATATTACGAGTGTCAATATTCAATAAAATAAAATAAAAAAATGGAAGCTTTTGGAGTTGGACTGGATTGAGCGAAAAATCGATCGTTATTAAAATAATTCAAAATTAACTGCTTCGAAAGTCTAAGATAGATGTTTTGCCATATTATCTCAATAACTTCTAAAAAAGTGAGACAGATTTATTTTTTCTTTTGTATGTATCACTCTTATATTCGTGTGGGATGGATAACGATTTGGTACTCATTTGTATATATATATGTTCAATATGCATAGAAAATCAATAACTATTCTAAGGAAGCATACACGATTGCAGAGATCAATTCTAAGATCAATAATGTTATTTGGAAACAAATTTTGAATCATGTATGGATATTATATAATTGATGGGGTGTTTTGAGAGTGATGAAATACATTATGAGAAAGAAGAAAACAATAAATAATTGGTGAAGACTGAAGAATGTTTTTATACAGTGTTGAACATCATTTTTGTGTCCAATTATCATTACTCTTGTAAGATTATGTGTGCTGATTATATTATAGTTTTAACACTTCAAATAAGATATTTAGAGGAGCGCAGAGGGTACGGTTTTTAATTTGTCTATGATATAGATTATAGACTCGTCACACTCGAGCAAATAAAAAAAAAATTGTGTCAATAATATAATAAATTCATAATATAGTGGGCATGGTCAGATTATTTGAAGGCCTCTGCCTCGAGTCAGGACAAGGAACATGGTGGGTTCCGTTTGGGATTATAATGGTGGCTCGTGCCTTTGATATTGAAGGCCCATTATTTGTGGCGCGGCATATGAGTGACGGGTCTTGGCATTAGCGCAGGAATATGGCTTTTGTGACTCAAGAACAGGCAAATGGTGCAGTGCTGAAGAATAGAGCATTGGCGCTTCTTCTGGTCCCTCAAGTGCAAGCCACAAGGCACAGGCTTTCTCTTCTCGCTCTCGGGTGTCATGGTAGAGAGAGACCAGAGAGAGATTCCGGTGTTCAGTGTATGTTTTTTTTATAAAGAAAAAGTGTATATATATATATATACTAGTATAATTGCCCGTGCTACACGCACGGGCACTTCTTATACTATTTTCTTCTAATATTTAATTTTAAAAGTGTTTTAATTTTTTTTGAAGCAGATTTTAAATTATTTTAATATTAAATTAGTTAATAGAATATGTTAAAAATTATAAATTAATACCATCATTATTGGATATTGATATTATTTTTATCTTTACTTTATATTTTTTTACTTAGAATTGAATTTAACCAAGACTTTATTTGTTTGTAATAAAATGTAACAACTTTATTTTTAGATGATACATAAATTCATGTTATAAATAAGTTCATGAAAAATAAAACATATTTTATGATTGCAAGAACCCTCCATAAGTTTTTGTTACTCGAGACCTACAACCAAATCACTAACTGTAAAAAAAATCCCTTTTATGGAAGATACAAATAGAATGCAATGTGCCGCAAGCCATGTGTAAATGTTCTCCTATATCTTAAAACACATCATAAAACCAATCGGCACCATGAAAAGAAGAAACAACACTTCAATCACTATAAGTCAGCCATATAACCAACAATCACAGCCCTGTTACATCAGTTAATTATATGATTGTGATTGCACCGTATCACTGTCTTCACCACATCAACCAAAAAAAGATAAATTAAGTCCATATTTCATTGAGAAGCAAGCAACCAGCAAACATCCACCAGGCCATTATCCCTGTAAGCATTAGATTCTTGACCAAAAGCGAGAGAAATGCGATGTAACCAATTTGCGGCGTGAAATAAATAAGCCATCACTATAGGCAAAGAAAATGCAGCAACCGATATGCCATCACGGTGCATATTAATGTGATACCTATGTGAGCAATAGACACCCCTAAATTGCATTTGACTTTACAGCATCAACAAAGCCACATTTTGCTATACCTTTTAGGATTAGCAGCAAAATAAAAAAATGATTGCCACAAGACCCCTGTAGCCAAACTGGTTACTTTATTAGAGCCATATTATTTTTATTAAACGTTATAAAACAAAAGCTAGAAATCAAAATTAACAGTCTGCTAAGAGCATATATGAATTGAAGGTGAAGCAAGTGTAGCATATGGTAATTCTGAATTAATTTTCTCACAAAACTAATTAGTTCCTTGTCCTTTTGGTTTAAGGGAAAAACACAAGATCTGCAAGTGATAAATTTAAGAAGGGACAAAGATAGAGGAAAATGCTTATGCTTCATAAATTTAAGCTACTTGAAAAGCCTATGAAAATGTATTATTTTGACTGTTAAATTTATCATCGCCTAAGCTATGCACAAAAGAAAAAGGCAACTTAAACAACTACTTAATTTCCAATCCTGAATCTTAAGATCAATAAAAACTTAAAGAGTAACTAAATGTAACCAGCATAAGAGACAATCATAAGTTGTATTCCGCAAACTAATTGCAAATTCACATCTCTTCCATTAACAATTATTAATGTAATTAATAGGTAATACTGCTTGTAAACACACACATGCAATGGTAGCAAGGTCAAACTGCAGAGGGTGCTGAGAAACAAAACAGGTGATATGCCATTATGTTAAACAATTCATGAAAAGCTAGCTGCACAATGACATTAATTATTAGAAGAAAGGTACATGTTTCCACCATTCAAAACTAATGTACAATGAACTTTCATAGCTAATAAAAATACGAAAACAAATATCCACTTTTATTATTTGGGTAAAAAAGCAAACACCCACTTTACATAAGATATGCAAATTATATGCTGATTCTGTCATAATAACATGCAACAATTATTCCTATTAGATTAGATGGCCTTCCTGGTTACATGAAAAGGAGTTTAAGGGCTACCTGAGCCTTGAGTCCCAAACCAAAGGTGAGGAACACAGTTTCAATTGAAACATTTCCTTTATTTTGTAGCATTTACTGACATGAGAAAATAAGGCAACACCAACTATAAACAAATGGTGAAAACTAAGCAGATGAGGTTTAATTGCATGCAAATTACTAAATGGAGGGCAAGCTAAAAATCATTATAGAAAATAATTAGAATAAATATATACCTAAAAGAGGGTTTCCTTGTGATGCAGATTGAAGTTGAGCAATATCCTGGCAAGGATTTGGGTTCCTGGTAAGTGATAACTGAAATCATAGTCCTTCCAGATTTCACTCTCTTGAAATAAAAAAATCCAAGGTCAATTGCATATCCTTAGAAGATGAATATGTGATCCAGAGGCCAAAACCTTGGTTCAAGGCGACATCAAGTCCCTCCGGGACTGGTTGTTCAAGTTTGAATCCCGGATGAGCTACTTCACCCGAGCTTTAGCCTGCCATCTTACTCCAATTCAGGCACATACCACCCTGCAACCCCCAACCCCAATAAAAGAAAGTTCTATGATCCATGTGCTTGGAAAAAAAACTCCATTCCCATTCTTTGGTATAGAATCTGTTGATCGAAATGAGGTAACTAACAATTAGAATAGAATTGTATGTCTTTTCCTCAATGCACATTGATCGATTGAAGGAACACTGATCAAATGGAAGCATAAATCACAATTATTACTATCATTTGATTAATATTCTTTTCTATTGTGATTAATTATCAAAGAAATATCATTGAGACTACAATATAAGTCATTGGGATACTTAATTAAAAAAAAAAATCAGCGGAATACAGATGATTGGAAGAGGTGGAGAACAGAACACAAGCTTGCATCCTTTCGATAACATATATAATATTTTGATAGAAGGTGAAATATCACTTGAGTTATGAAAAGAAATTTTTTCACTAATCCTTTGCATAAGTTGGCTTAACATAATCTAATCTACCAATTTTGGTAAAGAAAAAGGTAAGAGAAAAAGTGAGAAGTCCTCAACTATAAAGAAATGGGTAACAAATCAAAGCGACACAATATTCTACTGTTAATTTTACAATTCCCAGTATCCTTAACATTGGACTATCATAAAGCTTTCAACTTAAGTGGCAAGTTTTGACAGCATAATTTAAAAAGGAAAGATGCAACACACATGTTCGCAGGAAATAAGAGCAAGTCAGGTTCTCCCTAAGACTAAGTGATCAGGAAATAAGATCTACACAAATAAAAAGCAATTATTTTGCTTATCAGCAAACATGAAAGGCTCATGCTGTAGTTTAACAAAATTAGCAATTGCTTATAAAAAAAACAGAATTATCAATTGGACAATAAAATATTATGAATGAAAGGAAAAAAAAACAGAAATGAGAGATATTATGGATCGAGAAAGGACCCAACCTCATTTCCAGGGAAACAAACAGAAAATGAGAAGATGGAAATGAAAGAAAAATTGTATAAGTTGATGATCCATACTCGCATATTCTTTTAGTTACACTCAAAAAGGCTTTGCATCGGAGTTTGACTTTGGTAAGGAAAAGAATATTTTTCAGAGAGTCGCAAATTCAAGCTTTCTATAATTTATGATTATTCATTTCTATTCTTTATATACATATTCTTGCATAAAAATGCTAAATTTGATTTTATTTTTATTTTTTACTTATTTTAAAGGGAAGACAAAAGGAGTCAAGCCATTGTAGGACTTTAGCAGGTTTACAGTCACTATGTGTAACATAATAAATAAAATTACGAAAGAGCAAAAGAAGAGCAATGCTTTATCACCTTCAAATTCAGAAAGTGTATGGACAAATCTATCGGTAAACCGAGTCATGACGTGTCTGGCCAGGGTCAGGAGTGGAGGTTTCTTTCACCAAATTTTCACATGCTTGAAAAAGTGCCTAATAGAATCACCAAAATGCATAAAAGTCATCTAAGAATAATGGGAAACATACACATTAAGCAACAAAGAAAAAATTTATGATGCTTAAAATCTTAAGACAAGAAAGAATGGCATGTTCATCTATGATGATTAGAAGTAAAAGCAATAAAGGATAAAAAAGAAAAAACTTACAAATTCTTTGTTGCTAGAACCATATCTAGTCTGAATCTAGGCAAATGACAAACCAACCATTATGTCAAATGGTTGTTTAAATCAACTCCGAAAGAGGTTCCATGCAGAGAAGTTATAGGCAATAATTTTACCTGGTGCTCCACTTTGACCAGAGGAAAATCTTCTTCCCCATTGTTTTATTGACCACAATATTTGACCTTTCTTTTGCAAACTCCACTCAAAATCTGACAACAAAGAAACAATTAGTATGAAGTGTAAAATCCATCTTGCAAGCTGCAAATTATATATAGTAATCATTATTCGTTTTGCATACATAGCTTTGCGATAAGAATAACTACTGACAAAATGTGTGTTTGGTATTTTTTGAAGGAAAGAATGAATTTTTAACAGAAAATGAGAAGATGGAAATGAAAGAAAAATTGTATAAGTTGATGATCCATACTCGCATATTCTTTTAGTTACACTCAAAAAGGCTTTGCATCAGAGTTTGACTTAGGTGAGGAAAAGAAGATTTTTCAGAGGGTCGCAAATTCAAGCTTTCTATAATTTATAATTATTCATTTTTATTCTTTATATACATATTCTTGCATAAAAATGCTACATTTGATTTTTTTTTTTTACTTATTTTAAAGGAAAAACTAAAGGAGTCAAGCCATTGTAGGACTTTAGCAGGTTTACAGTCACTATATGTAACATAATAAATAAAATTACGAAAGAGCAATGCTCTATCACCTTCAAATTCAGAAAGTGTATGGACAAATCTATCGTGTATGGAAATGTGTCTGGCCAGGGTCAGGAGTGGAGGATTCTTTCACCAAATTTTCACATGCTTGAAAAAGTGCCTAATAGAATCACGAAAATGCATAAAAGTCATCTAAGAATAATGGGAAACATACGCATTAAGCAACAGAGAAAA
The DNA here is from genome assembly GCA_030762895.1 of Sophora flavescens. Taxonomy (NCBI): domain Eukaryota; kingdom Viridiplantae; phylum Streptophyta; class Magnoliopsida; order Fabales; family Fabaceae; genus Sophora; species Sophora flavescens. Next base: position 40,270,425 of record CM061064.1, read on the forward strand.
AATTTATGATGCTTAAGACAAGTTAGAATGGCATGTTCATCTATGATGATTAGAAGTAAAAGCAATAAAGGATAAAGAAGGAAAAGCTTACAAATTCTTTGTTGCCAGAACCATATCTAGTCTGAATCTGGGCAAATGACAAACCAACCATTATGCCAGATGGTTGTTTAAATCAACTCCGAAAGAGGTTCCATGCAGAGAAGTTATTGGCAATAATTTTACCTGGTGCTCCACTTTGACCAGAGGAAAATCTTCTTCCCCATTGTTTTATTGACCACAATATTTGACCTTTCTTTTGCAAACTCCACTCAAAATCTGACAACAAAGAAGCAATTAGTATGAAGTATAAAATCCATCTTGCAAGCTGCAAAATATATATAGTAATCATTATTCGTTTTGCATACATAGCATTGCAATAAGAATAACTATTGACAAAATGTGTATTTGGTATTTTTTGAAGGAAAGAATGAATTTTTAGTTACCTGCCTGAAACCACCTTTGCTATTTACAAATGTTGTAGGATTTGATGTGTCCATAGCCTTATAAAAGAAGACAAGACCAACCAAACTGAAGAATCAAGCTTTCCTTCCCTGTCTTAGATAACCAAATCATCTGCTTACTGGGTGGGTAATGATTGAATATATCAAAGTCCAGCATTAATTGTAATGATATGAAATCCATGGTTTCAATTTTCAACTCATCCCATAGTATTATAGTGAACATTCAGCAGCATGTTAATAGCGGAAAATAAAAAGGAAGAAAAAGAATAGTGATGCAACATACAATCTAAGAGGACTCTTCACAAACATGATAAGTGCACAAAAAGAAATTTATCTATCCCCTTAACATAAAAGATATGACAAATCGGTAAAATCCATAATTCAGAGTTACATAATACAATAATCTTGTTTCAGAATTTAAGACTCAAAAGGAATTTAGACATGAGATGAAGGCGAACGATGAGAAGCAAACAGAAGAGATGCAGTAATGAAATTGAGGGAGAGAATGAGAAAAGGAGGCCTCACACTTTGAAAGATTCAAAACAGAAAACCCTTTTGAGTAAACTTGCATAGAGCTGTATTTTTATCACGTCGTGTCGGCTATATTTATTAAAAAAACTAAAAATTAAAGAGAACCCCAAAGGTCTCCTCAATATACAATAAGACTACCCTCGTAATGTTATATATAATCCATCTAATATTCTCAATATTGCATAACTTGACAGAATCATAGCTAATCAATATATATATAACTTCATACCCAATCAAATGAATTTGAGAAAAATCTAAGGGGCAACTTAAAAATTAGTAACACAGAAGAGAGCAAATATGTAAAAATCTTACATGCATTTACCTCTGCAATTTAACATCTCCATCAACCATTATACCATCTAATTTAAGTAGTTGACTTGATTCATTAATAGCTCAATCAGACCAAGCACATATGTTTCTGCAACCTTCCCACCTTTACTGATTATTGATTCGATAGCATAAACCTAATGAATTCCAAATCACTAATTAATTAGTAATCAACACCTAACTACTCAAAGCATTTAATACAATCCCACCTTATTCTAAATCAAGTGTAAACAAAATAACAAAAAAATACCCGTCTTGCAAGCCTATCTACCTCCAACTTCCAAGCCTATCTACTTCCAACTTCCAAGCTGATTTTTGAGATAGATTTAGCAGCTTTCTCCGTCTTAGCATTCTTCCTCATTTCCAAGTACCTCTTCTCTTTACTAATAGAATCCTCCATCAACACTATCTTTGATTTGTCTTTGACCCCAATCATGTAGAGGAACACCTTTGAATCTCTCTACTTGTCTTTATAATATATAGCTTTTGGTTTTGGTGATGCAACCCAGTTGGCCCGGACAACATTTTCTTCAATTCCCTAATCCCCTATAACAACATAAGCACAAAACAAACACAGTAAGTAAAAGTGAATTCCTCATTGCCATTTGCTGGATGTTGGGGTTCTGAGAATTCCTCAAGGAATGATTCTAATATCACTATTACATGGGTCAAGTAAAAAACATAACATTTGACGAAAATGAGCTGGAAAAACAAAATATATCCCCTAATGAATTCACTCATCCATTTTGTTTTTGTCTTTTACAATTTCCATTTTTTGTTAGCAAGCAGAAAAAAAACCATTGGAAAATTAAAATCCAAACAACACCGTTTTAGGTTTTATTTTAACCAAAACATCAAAAAAAATTTTGGGTTTCAAATGGGAATCAAACACTTCAATTGAAGGCAAAGGAGAAGAAGAACCATATACCCAGAGAGAGAAAAACCAACCTTCATGTTGAATAGAAGAAAATAGGACTCCAAAAATGACGTCGGGCTCAGCCCCGGAGGTATCATACTGCACGGTGGAAGAACTCCAAAAAAATGTCGATGTCCTCATTCTTCTACGACCGCGGCGGCGGATGTGACCGGAGAAAGTGAAGGAGTTAGAAGAGTTGCCGATCATGGAACCGAGGGAGGAGGAAGCGAGGAGCTACGACGAGGGTCTCTGAGGTCAAAAAGGAAAGGGGGAATGGGGAGTCTTGCGGGAGGGAGAAAGAAGCAAATGGTCTTGTTTTTCTGGTAGAGCAAGAAGTGAGAAGCAAAGTTTCGTTGGGTATTGTCAAGATGTGATGGTCTGACATTTCTTTTCCCAAAAGCAAAGGAGGAAACGTGTTTGACATTTTTTAGCTGACTCCTAAAAATAATAATGTAGGCTGATCACTTTTTATTCGGAAGATAATAATAATAAAGCAAAGGAAGGCATAAAAAAAAAAGAAAATGGCAAAATTCTGATAAAGTGACACGTGTCTATGAATAGTGAATATGGATCCAGGTTTATTCAATGTATAGATATATATATATATATATATATATATATATATATATATATATATGAATGATATAAGGGGTACCCTAACTCATATACATCGAATTTTTATAACAAAACAAAACCAGCAACTAAAGATATCGTATCAACCTAAGGCAGCTTCTACGGTGAGCAACTTAAGAAAGTCACTCTCCGTGGGCGACAAACCCATAGCCGTCAGATCTTATGATTTTTATTTTTGATGGTGTAGATCAATTCATGACAAGTCTAGGCAACCTTGTGTGTAGGTTGTGTTGGAAAACTAACAAATCTAAATACCATACAGATACAAATCATAGCATGTCATTCTCATGTTAATCAAAGTAAAGAGGAGGATTTCATACCTTGGAGATTCGCAGAATCCATCACAGCAGATCAAAGGATGAGAAGAAGATGAACAGTTTCAGAATGTTGGAGAAGATGAGAGGGTTACTCCTCTCTTTCTGGTAGGTTTTGGTTCTGTGTTACTGACTGTTAGAATGCCTAATGGGGAGGCTATTCTTATAACCTACCAGCAGAGAGTAGGGACCTCTCAATGGGTTAATATTAGAAATGACCCATCCCATCATAGGGTCATTCTTTAGTAAATACCCAACAACTATTTTATCAATTGGTTACGTAATTAGGAATTAATATTATAACTGATATATTAATAATTTAATTATAATTTAATAACTAATTAATGCTAATCCACTGTTATACATATTAAAATTTAACATTCTCCCACTTGGATAGCATTAATCAATTATTAAAGAGAAATACCAGTTACGATCAAAGCACACGTTAACCAGTAGTATAAGAAGTACAAGCTTTAACAATGCAGAAATAGTATCCGATAGGGAAGTAAATCATACATGCTAAAGACTCATACTTCACATAAAGATTGATGAATATAAAATTGCATATAATTAATAAAGAGAAATATGCAATATAAAATTGCATATAATTAATAAAGAGAAATATGCAATTCAAAAAATGGTCCAAGCATCTTAAAATGCTATAAGAGATATGAATCCAAGAATGGCGTCAATTTACATATCTCTCAAAAAAAACGATAATGGACAAATAATGGTTTTGGACTCCCACTAATCCAATACATCAAAAGACTTAACTAAGCCCATATGAATTACATGATTTAGGAATATTCCAACAGTTAAGCATTTGGTTAGTGGATCAGCAAGCATGTTTCTGTATCAATATGCTCAATACGAGTCCGAAACTCCTGAATCTTCTCTCTAACGAACAAATATTTCACATCAAAATGCTTAGTGCGAGAAGAGCTTCTATTGTTATGAGAGAAGTTCACGCAGCAGTATTGTCACAATATATCACAAGTGGCCTAGATATGCTTTCAACAATATGAAAGCCAGAAATCAAATTTTTCAGCCACATGGCTTGACAAGTAGCCTCATAGCAAGCAACATACTCTGCTTCCATGGTAGAAGTAGCTGTAAGCGTCTGTTTGACGCTTTTCAAGAAATAGCTCCTCTTGCCATCATAAAGATAAAGCCAGTAGATTTTTGGTCGTCGGGGCAACTGCGAAATCGGAATCAGAATAACCGATGACCTGAAGTTGATCAGACTTCTTATAGGTCAACATATAGTCTTTGGTTCCCTGCAAATATCTCATGACCTTTTTACGGCTTTCCAATGACCCAAACCTGGGTTGCTCAAGTATCTCCCTAAAGCATTTACAGCAAAAGCAATGTCGGGACGAGTACAAACTTGAGCATACATTAAACCGCCAACAAATGGGAAGCATATGGGACTTTTTTTTCATTTAATCTATTTCTGCATCATTTTGAGGACATTGAGATTTAGAAAATTTTCTTCACCCTTTTGAACAGGTGCAGCACTTGGGGAGCAAGAATGCATATTAAACCTTTTGAGGACCTTTTCAATATATCCTTTTTGAGACAATCCAAGAACACCACGTGACCTATCACGATAAATCCGGATGCCTAAAACAATGAAGCATCACCAAGGTCTTTCATATCAAAGTGGCTACTCAACATGAGTTTTGTCTCGGTCAGGATTTTAACACAGCTACTAGCAAGAAGTATATCATCAACATATAGAACGAGAATGATGAATCCACCCTCACAAGTCTTCAAGTAAACGCACTGATCTAAGGCATTTTCTTTGAAGCCAAGAGAAGTGACAACCTGATCAAACTTCAAATACCATTGTCTGGAGGCATGTTTCAGTCCATAAATAGACTTATTCAGCTTGCAAACCAAGTGCTCTTTCCCTGTTTCAGCAAAACCTTCAGGCTGAACCATGTAAACATCTTGATAAGGTCTCCATTCGAAATGCCGTCTTCACATCCATCTGGTGAAGTTCTAGATCAAAATGAGCTACCAAAGCCATGACAACTCGAAATGAATCTTTCGTAGAGAGGCGGTGAGAAAGTCTCCTTATAGTCAATGCCTTCTCTTTGGTTATAGCCTTTAGCTACTAGTCCGGCTTTGTACCTTTCAACTTTACCATCCTGAGTACGTTTGGTTTTGAAAACCCATTTGCATCCAACAGGTTTACAACCAATTGGTAATTCCTCCGGACTCCAAACACCATTATGAGACATAGAAGACAACTCATCATGCATAGCATTCAGCCAATCGAAGCATGAGAGCTAGAAATTGCCTCCTCAAAGGTAATAGGATCATCATCATCATTGAGGTCAAACTCATGTTCCTGAAGATATACAACATAATCATCCGGTATGGAAGGTCTGCGCACTCTTTGAGATCGTCTCGGTGGAATTTCATCAACAATAAGATCATGTTCTTGTTCATCTACAAGCGGTGCTGCCACACCATCTTCATGTTGAAGATTCGATCAACATCATCACTGGAATCAAAACTTCACGTAGGAAAAGGAACAGCTGGTATAGGAACAATGGTGCGATCTTCTTTAAGAATAGACTGGTCGTGGTATATCACTCCCACTATCCAAGTCATCCTCAAAGAAAACCGCTCGATCAGATTCGACGACTCGCATAGAATGAGATGGACAATAGAATCGGCTACCTCTGGAACCCACACAATAGCCAATAAAGAAGCCACTAACAGTCTTAAGATCAAGCTTCTTAGGCGAGGATTATAAGGTCTAACTTCTGCCTTACAACCCCATACATGAAAATGTTTCAAACTCGGCTTCTTTCCACTCATGAGCTCATATGGAGTTTTTGGTACAGACTTGCTGGGTACTTGATTTAGAATGTAGACAGCAGTTTTTAAGGCATCTCCCCAAAGAAAGTCTGGCAATGATGAATGGCTCAACATACAACTTACCATCTCCATAAGTGTGCGGTTACGCCTCTCTGCAACTCCATTTTGCTCAGGAGTACCAGGCATAGTGTATTGAGCTTCAATACCGCATTCCTCAAGAAATCTGGCGAAAGGTCCTGGGTTTCTACCCGTCTCATTATATCTACCATAGAATTCTCCACCTCTGTCAGATCTTACACATTTTATTTTCCTACCTGTTTTCAACTCAACAGCAGCCTTAAAGGATTTGAAAGCTTCTAGGGAACTAGACTTTTCTTGAAAAAGGTCTATCCATCCATATCTCGAGAAATTATCTATAAAGGTAATGAAATACCTATATCCACCCATGGCAGTGGGTGTAATGGGTCCACACAGGTCGGTGTGAATCAACTGTAGCACATCGTCACACCTATTTGCAGCTTTATTCCTAACCTTGGCAGTAAATTTGCCCTTGATGCAATCAACACATGTATCAAAATCGGAGAAGTCTAGATCATGGAGAATACCTTCCTTGACTAGCCTCTCAATGCGAGGCCTAGAAATATGCCCCAAACGTCGATGCCATAACATAGAAGAATGTTCATTAATCCTACTGCGTTTGTTTCCAACAGCAGAATTGACAGACATGTCATGTAGATCTAACATATAAAGGCCATCACGCAAAACTCCCGAACCAACGGAAACAGAATCCGAATAGACAATCAATTTTCCACTACCAAACTTAAAAGTGTAACCACATTTATCCAAAGCGTAAAAGAAATCAAGTTCCTTCTCATAGAAGGTGCATACACAAACATCTCTTAAAAGCAAATTATGTCCGGAAGGCAAAAGTAAAGAAACAATTCCAATGTCAATAACAGAAACTCCAGCTCCATCTCCCATAATAATCTTGGACTCAGCATCACTTGGTTTCCTCGGGCTTGTGAACCCCGCAAGGAATTCACAACATGAATGGTTGCACCTGAATCTAACCACCAAGTATTTGGAGGAACATCAATGACATTGGATTCAAAGCATGTTAGAGCCTTCTCAAAAGTCATAAATTTCTCCCAACTGACTTTTTGATATTCTTTAGCATTATCGGTCTCTAAGATACTCTGCTGATGGATTTTTCCATAGTATACTTCATCACTTTCAGGCACACTCTATTAGAGTATTCCCATTTCTCATAAGCAATCCTCTCTGTGCTGCAGTAGACTCATTTATGAGAGCAGCTGGCTTGTCTTCCCTCAAGGCCAGATCCAAGTCAGCAATGGTTAAGTAGAGATTTAGAGTCTCTTTCCAGTCCTCATATTTTGTCCCATTTAGAGTTTTGACAGAATTTGGGAAGGAGGCTGACATAAAACATAGAATAAGGAATCATTAAGAATTGAAGGGTAATATGATTCCATATATATGTTCAGCCAATCTTGCCCATAATACAAATTTCTTATTCATTATAATTCCGCCTAAGGGTCCCGAATCATAATAAATAAGAAATACTATAAGAAGAATAATACAATGTACAAAACTTACATCACCAAAATTTCTAATACCGATAGGGTACTTGAAACCATAATTGACATAAGCTTTAAGACAATAGTACAATGAATAATAACGAATTACATTAATAATAGTACACCGATAGGGTATAATTATTATTAATATAATACAAATATAACACATTAGAATAATTAATTATTTAACAACACAAATTTTGTATAATTATACCCACGATAGGTGAGTTCATAACTATACAAAATATCAATAGTCATGCTACAATTATACATTAGAATAATTAATTGTTTAACAACACAAATTTTGTATAATTATACCCACGATAGGTGAGTTCATAACTATACAAAATATCACATGATCATGCTACAATTATACATTAGAATAATTAATTGTTTAACAACACAAATTTTGTATAATTATACCCACGATAGGTGAGTTCATAACTATACAAAATATCAACAGTCATGCTACAATTATACATTAGAATAATTAACCGTTTAACAACACAAATTTTGTATAATTATACCCACGATAGGTGAGTTCATAACTATACAAAATATCAACAGTCATGCTACAATTATACATTAGAATAATTAATTTGTATAACAAATGCAGCATAGAACACACAACTTAATTCACATAAGGCTCTAAAATTAATTCCATCTATATGACACATGATCAAGGAGAGTATAACATATCAAAGTGTCACAAAAAAGTAGAGAACAATCACAAAATTTTAGATCAAAACCTTAGAGTACAGTATTAAAAAAATACAATATTTTTTTTCGGTTTTAACCATAAAATATTCGCGAGGCGAGAGGTATCTCGCGAGGCGAATCTTGTGAAAAGTCAGCAACGTTTGGTCTTCTCGCGGGTACTCGCGAGGCGAGTAAAGTGTTCGCGAGGCGACCCTGAAACCTTTCATTTTCCTAGAACAGTCAGCCTTCGGGGTCGCGAGGCGAGGAGCATGTTCGCGAGGCGACCCAGAGACCTTTCATTTTCCGAGAACAGTCAGCCTTCGGGGTCGCGAGGCGAGAAACGTAATCGCGGGGCGACCCAGAGAGGATGACAATTTCACTGTTCTTCTGGCTTTCAGGTTCGCGAGGCGAGAATAATCTCGCGAGGCGAATCTGGAATTCCACAGATGCTGATGCCCAGAATCGCGAGGCGAGCAAAACTCGCGGGGCGATTGAACCAGTTTCACGCAAAAGAGAAACGAAAAAACATCGATTTCTCACGTTTTATTTAATGAAATCCAACGATTTTCGAGTATGTTACTCGAATAACATGTGGGAAGAAAAGCCCTCAAACAATTTTCGAAATCATTGGTCAGAATCATAGTTTCGAATTTTGAAGAACAAGCATGAAAACAAAAGTTGTTGAAGGAAAACTTACAATTTTCATATTGATATAACATGATATGAAAATCCCTAACAATTTTCAGAACAGCTATAACATGTATCTATCCATGGCTCTGATACCAATTGTTGGAAAACTAACAAATCTAAATACCATACAGATACAAATCATAGCATGTCATTCTCATGTTAATCAAAGTAAAGAGGAGGATTTCATACCTTGGAGATTCGCAGAATCCATCACAGCAGATCAAAGGATGAGAAGAAGATGAACAGTTTCAGAATGTTGGAGAAGATGAGAGGGTTACTCCTCTCTTTCTGGTAGGTTTTGGTTGTGTTACTGACTGTTAGAATGCCTAATGGGGAGGCTATTCTTATAACCTACCAGCAGAGAGTAGGGACCTCTCAATGGGTTAATATTAGAAATGACCCATCCCATCATAGGGTCATTCTTTAGTAAATACCCAACAACTATTTTATCAATTGGTTACGTAATTAGGAATTAATATTATAACTGATATATTAATAATTTAATTATAATTTAATAACTAATTAATGCTAATCCACTGTTATACATATTAAAATTTAACAGGTTGAACTTCGAAAACTGTGAGTTAAGTCATAACAAGGGAGGGAGAGAGATGGCGAAGAGGAGATGGCATCGATGTCGGTGTCGATGAACTTTGCTCTTCCAATCCCACTATTCACCTCCAATCCTTTGCTCTGCCACCATTGTCGATCTCCGACCTCTCGAGAACACGACCCTGCATGCATCTCTTTCTCCCACTCCGTCAATGGACACCGAGGTAGAGGACAAGCTCTCCCTCGTCTTCTCACACAAGCCTCACAAGATCAACATCAACTAGAAGCAATACGTCGTCTTTCCGCCATCGCTTCTAGTCGCCGCCATTGCTAGAACTTGGAAGAAGAGTTAAACAACCACGTGCACATGTAGCAAGATTAGATTTTGAATTGGGGGGCTGAACAATAATCGATAGAACAAAAAAATCAATTGAGTGAGAAGCGCCACAAACCTAATTAAGAAAATAAAAAATGATTTCATCAAAAAAATAAAAAAGAAAAAAGAAAAAAGAAAGTACAAAATTGGAAGAGATCGGAGGAAGAGAGAAAAAGCTAGCGAGAGAAAGAGATTGGATTTGTTGAATGATAAAGGGAAGAAGCAAATTAAAAGAAACTTGTTTTACGTCTTACTTTGTAAAAAGTTTCAATTTTTCAAAGCTTTTTCTAGTTAGATTTTGTGTTGAAGGTGTTTGGAATGTTTCAAGTTTTATGTCTCTACTCTTTTTCAACTCTTTCTGGTTAGATTCTTGTTGGTTCAACTCTTTCAATCCTTATTCCAACTCTTGTTGGTTTTATGTCCCTTATGCCTGGTGCGATGAGGCATCCCACTGTTTTGGAGGAGAGGCCAAGTTGGCAAGGAAGTAGTTAAATGGTGATAGCAGTGATGTTGAGGTGAAGTGGAAGAAGGGTGGGATGGGGTGAAGGAGGTCTTGGAGGAATTCAGTATGGAGGTCATTGTGCCATTGTAGCATCCTCAATCGGCAGAAATATATTAAACCTATTATAGCTGGTCAAACTTAGTGTCTCACGATGAGAGATTTGATGAGATAACGCACGGTAGAATTTGCCATCAACCTAAAGCCAACTTAGAACCGTAAGGTTGAAACACTAGCTATAGTCACCACCAATAACCATCAATATCAATTTCAAGAACGCCCCTGTGTACAGAGGAGTCTCTAATTGACTTAAAAAATCAAATGAACTACCCAAAAACACAACCTGAGACAACAACTCCAATTAGGAGCCCAGCAGCTGCCCAAAAGAAATAAAGCAAACGCTGGAAAAAATCTGCATCACCCTGAAACCTTCTACAAACTCGACCTGCAAGAGATGGAAAGCAATACCAACTATAATTCCCTTTCTACATTTGCCAGCAGATACACGCCTATGGATTTATTGTCCAATCCACAGGAGAAATACCCACCCTTTGCCAAAGTCTTACACAAACTCCTCACCTTAAACAAAATATGTTCAGTTACTTTTGTGAAGTCAAGAGTACCATTGTTGAAACGGATATCACTCCTATGGATCCACAAAGACCAAATAATTGCAAACCAGAACATCCTCCAAGTTCTCTTACATGCCCCATGGAAGATTAAACTATCATGCTGCTGAAATAAATCCGAGAGGTTACCTACTATCACAGCCAAAATTCCAAAACAATTATAAAAGTACATCCAAATGCCATGTGAAAACCTGCTGTGTAAAAAAATATGGGAAGTTTTCTCCATGACATCATTACAGAAACAACACAATAAATATCTATTAGAGATCATTATCCCTCTTTTTTGAAGGTTATAAGTTGTTGGAATCATGTCCAATAATGGCCTCCAACAAAAAGTGACCACTTTTAATGGAATTGATTTATCCCATAAAAGTTTGTAAGGAAAGACTGTTGCAGGTTGTTTACACTAATCAAATGTCCGTAAGCTGATTTCACTGAGAACATTCAGTTAGTTGTATACCGCCACCGCCAAGAGTCCTCTCTTGAAGCCACGGGAACACTGTTTTCTACCGTTGCCATCAGGTTCCTAAACAATTCATCTTCCCAAACGAATAGTCTCCTCCTCCAAGTGGACTCCCATGACCACACATCATCACTCCACTCACCCATTTCTGCCACAGATGCATCTTTTGACTCTGAAATAAGGAACAACCTATTGTACATAGTTGCCAAAGGTGCCTGTGAAACCAAATTCTCTATCCAGAAAGATATATTGTGATCATTCCCTAACTCTAGACATGCCATTCGATAACCACCCCTTCTTAGGACTAAGTCCCCCCTCCAACTTTTCAATGTCATACCACCAAGCCGACCCCTTAACCCCCTCAATAGATTTATCCGGCCAAGTTTGACTCCATGAAGAGAGAGACCCATATTTGACTCTAATAACCCTAGCCCATAAAGCTTCCTTCTCCATGAAAAGTCGCCACCTCCATTTTCCTAACAAGGCTAAGTTAAAGACGTCTAAGTTTCAAATCCCTAGCCCACCCTCCTCTCTTTTTTTGCACACCAACTCCTAATTGACCCAACACAACTTCCTACAATCTTCACTCCCCAAGAATCTTTTTTGCAATTGTATGATTTTGTACAAAACCTTCTTAGGAGCTCTATAAAAGGAAAGATGATAGACCGAAAAACTTGCTAGGACCGTATTGATTAGAATAACTCGACCCTCAAAAGATAAATATTTATTTCTCCATCCATGTAGTCTTTTCTTGATTGAATTGATTAATGGCTCCCAAGTACTAGTCTTCATTGGGTTTGCCCCCACCAAAATGCCTAGGGACTTAAAAGGTAACATTGATATCTTGCAATTCAAAATATGGGCAGCGAGTTGAATGGAACTTCATTTGTGTTTAGACCAATTAAACCACTTTTATGAAAATTTACTTTCAAACCTGCCACTAGTTCGGATAACTTGAGTATACATTTGAGAACCCAAGCATTATGAATAGACCATTATCCAACCAAGACCGTGTCATCGGCATATTGGACATTTGAAATCCCTATTTCAGCTTCTCGTCCCGAAAAAAGAAACTCCTGGAAGATGTTTTTTTCCACCGCGCTCCTAATTAGCCCATTTAGACCTTCCGCTACAATGAAGAATAAAAATGGAGCTATAGGGTCTCCTTGCCGAATACATTTGGACATTGAGAACTATTTTGTAGGGCTACCATTCACAAGAATAGATATTGTGGCCGACTGTAGGCATGCTTTGATCCATGCTCTCCATTTGATAGCAAAACCCATTTTGATGAGCATGTAATCAACAAACTCCCAACTGATTGAATCATATGCTTTTCGAAATCCACCTTAAAAATCATGCAAGGTTTCCCCATTTTCTTTTCAAAATCCAGCAATTCGTTTATTACCACAACACCATCTACAATGCTTCTACCTTTTAAGAAAACAAATTGATTTTATGAGATAATGGAGCCCAACACCTTACTTAACCTCTCAGCAAGTAGTTTTGCTATAACCTTGTACAAACACCCAACCAAAGAGATCGGTCTGTAATCGTTTAATCCAACAAGGATATCCTTTTTGGGAATTAACACCAAAAATGAGGCATTACATCCTCTAGCAAGAGCAGCATTTTTATGAAATTCTGATACCATCCTACAAAAATCAGCACCCACCATATTCCAAAAGTTTTTGATAAAAGTAAAATTGAAACCGTCAGGTCCCGGGCTCTGATTTCCTTCACAACTCCAAGCCGCTATTTTGATATTCTCCACAGAGAACTCGGCAATCATCATGTTATTCTCCACCTCTGAAATTTTTTTGAACTGAATACCTTCCAATATCGATCGAGACCAATCAGATTGTTTGAAAAGTTGCTCACAGTGATTTGTAATACATTCCTTAACCACCTCAGGTTCATCAACCCAGACTCCTGCCACCAAATTCCATGTAAAAAGTTCAGTCTTGATCTTTGGTTTATTGAAGCGTGGAAGAAAGCCGAATTGCAATCACCTAATTTTAGCCGATTCAGTCTCGATTTATAAAGAAGTAAGGAATCGCTCAACTTGGACAGCCTACACATTGATTCAAAAAGTTCCTTCCTCTTAATTACATCTGCAGCCGAAGTGTACCCGACTCCCTCCTTAATGTCTAAAACCTCAATGTCGTCAACCAGCCCCTTTACTTTGTCACCTATGTTACTGAACGACTCCATGTTCGAAGATTTTAGGTCACCCTTCAACAACTTCAACTTCTCCTTTAGTGCATAGCATCCCTAACCTTCAACTTTGTAGTTGGTATATTTGTTTGTGACAAAATCAACAAAATAAGCATTGGACCTCCAACAATTAAGAACTTTAAACGGTTTTACTCCCCAATTCTTTGGAGCAGGCTTGAAAATAAAGGCACAATGATTGGATACAGTTCTCTTGAGGCCCCATTGTGAGAGATCATCCCAATGAGTTAACCACTCATCCGATAGAAGAAATCTATCCAACCTGCTTATACAACTCCCATTCGGTTTATACCAAGTAAATTTTCTCCCTATGAGAGGGAGATCATTAAGTTCCATATCATCGATAAAACCTTCAAACTCTACCATCTCCTGTGTAAAAGAATGAACTGCTAAACCTTTCCTTTCCCTTGCACATCTCACTGCATTAAAATCACCAGTCAGACACCAACCTGAATTTGGGAAGTTTGACCTGATATTTGTAAGATCAACCCATAACTCCCTCTTTCCAACTATACTACATGGCGGGTAGATGTTGAAAATAAGGCATGGAAAACCATCTGCACCCCACAAACCTTTTACCCCAAAGAAACCAGAGCCTGAAAAAATTTCCATTACAATAGAAGACTTTGTGTCCGACGTACACAGGAGTCCACCAGAATTGCCAACTGACTGATTGAAGCACCAATCCATATCTGATCCCCCCCCCCCCCCCCACCACACACAACGATTGACAGAAGAAACGATTAATGGTCTCAAGTTTTGTTTCTTGAATACGCAAGAAGTCCAGTCTTTCCTCTTTTATCAGCCTTCTGATTTGACTCTTCTTTATCCTCCCCCCAACCCTCTGATGTTGTAAGATATGATCCTCACCAAGAAACTATTTCTGCCCCTGCCAAAAGATCCTTTTTGCACTGATCTCTATCTCTTTCTTCCATCACAACCAATTGTTCGATAATTTCCTCCACATTTCTCCCCGAAGTCACCCCCATGAGTTTTCCGATGTTTCATATTTCATTGGTTTCCCTATAAGCCTCGGGTCTAATTATAGCTCCGTTCCTAAGGATGATTTGATTATCAGTGATAAAATCATAAACCTGGGTAAAACCAGTCTTAGGCAGATCAGGAATCAATGGTCGCTTCCCTCTAGCGATGTTTGCTCTCCTTGCAACCTCCGAATCAGACATGGATTCCCTGGACTCCTAAATCTCGTCGCTAACCAGGATCTCCTCAACTAGAGAAATACTGTGAATCGGCTCCTCCATTGTAGTAGCAAGAATTTTATCCTTCATAGATTTAATTCTATGCCAAGGGACCATTGCTTTCGAACCACGGGCATTTTTATTCATACGGTCTTGCAGTATGGGCCCCTTTAAATTAACTTTCAATTTAGGTACTTCCTTTTTGATCCTTGGATCTATCTCCTTGCCCAGAGATGCCCCATCTGTCTGGGCCTTATTTCCTTTAGAACATCGACCCCCACCTAGCCCCTCATTTGATAGCTTAATGTCATCCAGCCCAACCCCTTGTGACCCACCATACACTTCATGCCTCCTACTCGAAATGCATTTAAGTCCACTTCCCCTTCTAGACAGGATTAGTGTCTGACTAGAACCATTGATATTTAATTTATCTGAAGAAGAGGAATGGGCTTCAATGGTTTGCCTTTTTTCACGGTCCAATTCGTACAGCCCATGTTGACCCCCTAAAATGCCCACATCCTCCTCCAACTGCAAGGACTGCTTTGATAAAACGCCTTATTTCGTTGTCGTCGCAATCTGGTTTCCACCCTGCCCTTCGTGCCCCTTTTCAGCCACAGTACCAATTAACTGACAGCAATCAACCGCATCAATCTTCTCTCCTTGAGCCCCTCCACCCTCACTGACAACACCGTTTCTCTGATCTCCCCTAGACTCCTGTGACGTGGCCTTTCCAAAGTTTGGATTTGAAATGTCTAGGTTTAATCGTCGAATGTCCACCTTCCCAACCTCCGCCATGAATTCCGTCTCCGGCACGTGCAGAAAGTTGTTTTCCATATAATCCTCTTCCTCCGAGGAGAAACCATTTGAAGAATGGTACTTCCAATCTTTAGAGTAACTGCTGAACTTAACATCTGATAGATCATCCATCAAACGAATGGAGTAAGCAGTATCGTTGATCTTAACTTCCAGCACCTTATTGATGAAATCCATTACTGAGGTGGAAATCAAAACCCTTCCTACATCCAATCTCTCCATATTCCTGGTTGTGTCATCAATGGTGATGAACTTACCATCATGTTCAGAAATCTGTTTGAAGAAATCTTCCCCATGCACCGGGACTCCCAAAACTATCAACCATACCACCCTTTCAGTGACCGTCAGATTTTTGGACCAAGGCCTGACTTCGATGAACCAGTTTGTGAAAGACCTCTCGTGTTTTTTCAAAGTCTTCCCCTTCCAGCCTGCGAATCAGGAACATGTTACCACCCATGGGGGTTATTGTAGCCGATAATAACGCTTCTAGATGTAGCTTCGATCCAATGCTTGGAAAACCTTCTGGATTAATTGACTTTGCTATATAACACTTTTTCAGTCAAACCATTTTTTCCTCAGAGATAATGAAAACCGGCCATTCCAATGGTTTTTTTTTCAAAGGGATCTTCCTGTTGAGTTTATTTGACGGACCTGGTCTTTGGTCATTACTGCTCTCACCAGCTACTGCACGAGCATAACTCTTTCCACCAACCTTAAACTGACCCTTAACTATTTCATCAAGAAAGACATTCTTCTTAATCGCAGTACCCGCAGAAGTACCTCTATCGAAGGCAGGGATGTTGACCCGTAACTTGTAGGAGCCTAACCACAATGAGTCCAATTTCTCCACCAGTGATTTTGGATTTTGCACATTAAGGTATCTGACAAAACCAAACTTTTTGCCCAATTTGTCTATTTTTGATGGAATACAAATGTCAATGACTTTTACCCATTTAAGAAACAGTTTCCATAAATCCTCCTCTCTAATGTCCTCTAGGAAGTTGGTGAAAAAGAAAGAAGTTGCCCCTCTGTGGAGATTCCAGCCATTCAAACACTAATTGTTAAAATTATCCCCTCCCGTCAAGTTTCGTGAACTTTCACAATCTCTAAGTTTTACTGTCACTTTCTCTCTCATCTCTCTACACGCATATATGGAAGAAACAATGGTGTTCAGTGTATGTAACATCTCAAATCGTAACTAACTCCTATTATATATTTTCACATGTATATGATGTTGACTTATTGAGCATTTATCATAACTAACTCTTGAATTAATCTTTTTCAGGAAGAACAAAAATCAGAACTTAGAAAGACAGAGAGGAGGCCATGTGTGCAGCATCATGAATTATCAACCAAAATAATACAAAAGGAAGGAAAACTTCTACACAATAGGTCTAAGGTTAAATAGGGTAAAGATGTTAAGGGTAGTAAAGAAACTATTGAAGTTGACAAGAACAAGCACAAGAAGGGGGTTGAATTGTGTTTGTTAATAATTTTTCTAAAACAACCTTTTAAAACTGTTTTTCTCAAACAAGAATAATTAAAGCAGATGCACACAGTGAAAATGAACTTTTGGAACTTAACAAAAGCAATATCAAAACCCGACAGTCAGTATGAAAAAATAAAGCTGTAAGAGTTTAAGGATAGAACCAAGTTTTAAACATATAAAACAAATGAGAAGAACCAAAATTCTCTAGAAATAAATATCGATCATTTGAAATAAATATGATTCATTATGGACCAGATTGAAATCATTTATGAAGGCTTATCACTCGTCTACTTAAAAACTGCGTCTATAGGGTCATGGGTAAAGTCAAGTCTAAGCACATTTCTTTTCTCTTCGTCCACTGACGTGGCATATCCTCTCGTATACTCAAGTCTTTGGACTCGTTATATCGTAGTGAGTTATTTTGATCTCCGTCTAGTGACGTGGCATTAAAGTCTGTCTACTCACTTAAAAAGATCTCGTCTGATGACGTGGTAAGTTAAGCTCGTCTACTCTATAAGAAACTTAGATTCCATCTAGAAAATATTTTAATATTCCATCTACTTTGAAATTTTCATGCCTCGTTTTCTTAAGTTCCAGTCTACTCAAATAAATAAATATTTTTACCAAACATTGAGCAGCTCATTTATGGACGTGGATTCACAATATCAAGTACAAGCAGATATATATGGTAACTTCATCAAAGTTTCCATACCTTATAAGATTCAAGTAATCCTGCAAAACTAGATAATCTTGTTAGATCTCAACTAACACTTTGTCAAGCAAATTTAATCCTTTTGTTAACTCAAACTTAGAGATTAATTAAATCCAAATCACTTTGGTTCCAACAACTATGCTAATAAAGGCATTTAACTTAGATCAGAAAATGCTCATAAGTTAAAGTTCCCATTCATCATATTACATTGAACACAATGGTGATCAGGTATACAGATAAGATAGCATTGTTATGCTTCAAGCCTATATCAATTTGAAAAACTTATTAGCAACAAAATATAGCTCTTATCAAAATATGGACTTACCTCTCCCATGCTAAGCACTTCCAACACGCCTTTATAATTTCTCTGTCTAATAAGATGCTTTCGATCCCTTTGCATGAAGCATCAGTCCCATCATTATTGCCCTGCCAAATAACAGCATGAGCCTCATGTCAGCAGTGAAAACAGAATCCAGGCCCTTAAAACCCTAAAACTCATGTCAATATGTGCTCAATAGAACAATTAGGCAAGGAAAAAAGGGTATACATAGAAGGGATTGATAATGGACCCGATACAACGAGCTCTAACTCTGAACCCCAGCAACATGACACCGTTTCCTTCACCCTCAACACAGTAGATCCCGCTTCCTTCCACCATACCACTGTCGCCAAGTCCGCCACCGCCGCGAGATCTCATACGGCAACGACGCCATCGTGCGGAGTGATGCCGCCGTCGATCCAGTCAATGATGGCGTTGTTCGTCAGATCCCGAAACGGTGGCTGGGGTTTCACCATGCCGAGCTGAGGTTTCTAGAGATCTGGTTCCCTGTTGGTGTTGGTGCGACGAGGCTGAGAGCTGACGAATGGTCCGAAGCGATGGCGATAGACTGACCGGTGGTGCTTGCGACGACGAGCATCGGCTAAGAGAGTGGCGACCGCGACGATGAAAAGAGAATGAGAGGAAATTGAGATGGAGAAAGTGTTATTATGTGAGAAGGAGAAATAGGGCAGGGTTCTGAAACGTAGATTATACATCGATTAGTTTTGGAACCGATGTAAAAAAGACATTTTCTACATATTTTGTACTTGTGATGTGACAGCGGTTTCAATTCCAACCGTTGTTATATGTCACTTTTAACAGCGGTTATCTATCAACGGCTGTTAAAAGATTTTCCCACCATCAAAATTATGGAAATCACTAACTTGTAACGGCGGTATATTTAAAACCGCTGTTAAAAGTCTCTTTTAATGGCAGTTTTAGTAGAACCATTGTTACAAGTGTTTTAAATGATCCAGATATTTATAAAACTGTCACCGCCTCTTTTAAAATGTCGGGTTTTGTTTAACCACTGTTAAAACTAGTCTTTAAAAACATATTTTCCAGTAGTGCTACTTCGCTGTTCCATTTGTCCGGGTGTACATTCATCATATCATAGACTTTGTGACAAAGATAGAAGATAAGATACCTCTAATGTGACTTTTATAGACACTCATTATATAATATTTTCTTCTGTTTACTCTCCAGGAAAAATTATTTACGGATAAAAGGTAATTTATTACGATCATTGAAAGAATGTATTAAAAGCTCCTTCCTCTTGTCCTTGATATAAGAAATAAAATCCTAAAACATACAGACTAAGAAAATATATTAAAATGGGCTAATTGTAATTAATATTTATATAAATTTTCAAAAATATCCCTTCTAATTAATGAACAAACCCACTTATATAGAAAGTTTATATATCTCGTAAATATAAATCCTATTATAAATGAGGGTAATATTGGAAATTAACATTTAAAATGTGTGAAAATTGATGCATGTTTCTTATATTTTAGACCCAAAAAAGGTACCCATTTGTTTATTATATTAAGGACCGGAGGGAGTAACTCATAGGATGAGGATTGTCCACGTACTACTTATAATTTCTTCTTAGACACTATCTCTAGGCAACGTGAGACTTGGATTTTTCCCAATATACCCCTCACACCCAGCACTGTTGGGCTTGGTGCGTGGATAACATGATGGGTGGCCCAACAATGGATCTAGGATAATTCTGATATCATATTAGATTTTGGACATAACTCAATCCCAAAAACTAGCTCATAGGATGAGGATTGCCCACGACTTATAATTTCTTCTTCGATAGTATCTCTATTCAACGTTTGATTTGAGTTTTTCCCGACAGCAGCAGCATGAGCATTTCATTTGAAGAAAAAGATATGGAGAGGGGAGAGAAAATTGTGGTGATATAATAAATACGAGATTTATGAACAATGTTTTCTATGTAAATAATACAACTTATTAATTAATGAAACACAAAGCGTGACCATCAATATTTTCTTTTTATTTAGCGTGATCATTATTTTAATGTCCGGTATATATGTTTCAGTGATTATTTTTTGTTGTCCGCCCTATTAATTTCATCGATTATCAATTTTTTATTTGTATGGGATCGATTCCTTTGTTAAAGCTGTTATTATTAAATTAATATATCTAGAAAAAAAAAACATGGAGATAATAACGTGGATGGGAATAAGTAAAAGCTATAACAACCTAAACTATTGTCAAGTTGTGCACATGGAACTGAAATCAAAAGTTTATCATGAATCGATAACAACTGTATGAAGCCATAAGCTAAAAGTTAAAAAGACCACATGAAATATAATACAAAGGTTGTGACAATTGTGTATATATATATATATATATATATATATATATATATATATATATATATATATATATGATTTTTTTTCTTTTCCAAAAGCATCTCTCTTTTTTCTTTACCAGACGCTTCTCAATTATGTTTCTCTTTTCATTTATTTAAGATGACTTAAACAAAGTTGAGCCAAAGTACTAGAAAAAGTGAATAAAAAGCACACATGGTGCGTATGATGTCTTCAATTAATTAAACAACAACAACATCATCATAAATTAAGGAATACGCAGAACTTATAAGTTGGTCAAGCTGGTTCGGGGGAAGGACATAGTGTAATATCATTTTCGAGTGCTATATCGTACGTGACATTTTAAGGTCGAAGAGTAGGTTAATTAAAATTGACTATAAAAGAATGGGGTAGTTTTTTTTTTCGCAAGTTGCAAATATAAATACTTTGATTCAAGTGAATGAACAATAAAATATTCCATTACCCTTTTTAGGGTTGTAAGTTCGAAAATCATTTACACAAGACCCAACCCGACTCATAAACAAAATCATTGAAATACACAGATCCAGTATAAAGATATGGAGACACAGCTCCTAATATATAAGATACTTGGAGTCGCAGCTCCATAAACAGTAACATTAATTCCCAGACATACCCAGCTGGCCAAACTAAAATAGAAAATATAATCCTCTCTCGTACATCGTGAGAAGGATAAACCCAACTGACGAGATCTAGGGGAAACTCTATTTGAATCCACTACCGACGTCGTCATAAAAGTCTCTACTAGAGTTAGTACAAAAGTAACTCTCAGACTAAGCCATTTCCCTTTCAAAGGAAAAACCATAACTTACAACTATTGACTATCATGCCTATCCCAAGAAAGGAAAGGTTAGGCATAACTGAAACCCTAATACCATCACCTCGAACCCTCTGAAGTCTGGAAGACGTCCAATAGAAGTTCCACCATAACGTTCGCATGCTCGAACATCGATCTCTATGATGAATCAGTCAAGCGTCATCTTGACGTCTCAATCTTCTAAACAGAATACAGAAAGCACATAGCCAGCCGACACAGGCAAAATAAAATAAGGAGGTGAGATTCCATTTATCTTACACATAAGGCAGACATGCAATGGTACGACTCACAGGTACATAATACAACAATACTATATTTCTTTTATCTCCCATTTTATTTATGCAACTCAAAACTCCAAGAATATAATATACCAAACTCGACAGCAAGCTTATCAAGCATACCGGACATGGTTTGTCCATCGGAGGAGAGGAATAGAGAGAAACTGATTGAAACCATATAGTCCTATTCCTACACAGCCTCAAGGAATATCCGATTCTAACATCGGAGCTAAGATGATATTTTGGAAAGGAATGGTTAGTATAGGTTTCATCTACGCCCAGCTTCAGGCACCATGTGTGGCTATCATGGCACACAAGGCTCATATCATAATCATAATATATGTACTATCATAATCACATGTAATCTCAAACTTTATGTGGAACAACGGGCTCTTTATGAAACCTCTACTACTGGGAAGCTTGGCTTCCTTGGCACAACGACCTTTCTGAACATAGTATCAACTATGTAGTTGGGCAAAATTTCCAAAATACGTCCAATTGATCTATCCATCGAATAACCTCGTGATTCCACCAGCATCCATTTGATGTCAATCTCTGACGAACGATATTCACGGGTACAAATCATCGACTAACATTAATCCACAGTTCTCGAACCGACATGTCATGCTTGTGTAAAGATATTTTAAGGTACTTGCTTACAAGTCCTAACACATTATGAAATTGGATTGACAGTCTAATCATTTATTTTTTTACACTTTTTTAATTGAGCCTTCAACTAGGCTTTCAAGAAATCAAATAACTCTCAGTCCATTAAATTTTATGGAGGTATAGATAATGGATAAGTATGGATAATGAATTATCCACACTTTACGACAAATGGTCTTGCTTCACCATAAGTCATAAATTATTAAGTTCATATTTTCACTAAGTCATTCATGACTTAGGTTTTGCTCTTTAATGTAAATACTAGTTTTTGAAGACTAAATCCTCTTTTGCCTTAAAACCAAATCATTTTGAAATCAGATTAGATCAAAGTACATAAGTACCAAATTCCTCAAAATAGTTTCTTGAAAAACATCGAAACTCTTAAAATACCATTTTACTGCTTTTTACCAAGGTTTACAAAACCGGACCGGCCATCGAACCGAAGAAGGCAACGGTTCAAGGTTCAATGGTCCAACCGAGGTTGAATCGTGGTTGGACCGGTTATAATTAAATAATATTATTTTAAGTTTTAATATAATATTTGTGAGAATATTAAACAAAAAAAATAACATAACAATTAAAATTATTAAGCACAATTTTTTTATTTTGAAATTAAACTAAATAAATGTAAAGATACATGTTAAAATCATTTTCATAGGGAAAGTCAACCCAAAATCTACAACCAACCCACATATGTTAGAAAACAAAAGAATTGAGTTTTGGTTAGGATGACCCAAATCCTTTTATATTAATTTTTTTTAAAATTTTTTTTTTAGGAAACCGGTCCAGGCCGGTTCACAATCGGTTATGACCGGTTTTACTAGTTTTGAACCAGTTCGACGATTCTGAGACCGGTTTCAAGCAAGGCCGGTTCTGGGGGTCAACCGAACCGACCTAGGTCCTGGGTCCCGATTAAACCAGCTGGTCCGGTCCAGTTTTGTAATCCTTGTTTTTTATTGTATTTCAACTTAAATTCTATATAATCATTTTTCTCAAATCCTTTACTTTCCTAAGTTACCATACTTATATTAAAGTATTAAAATACTAATTTCAAACTCTACATCATTGTTTTCTCAAAAATCCTTAAAAATGTTTGACAACGGTTTTGCCGCTTTTTAATGAATTTAGGCACAAAAGCCATACTTTTAAAAATATGATTCTTCAGATAAAGTTATTTCATTTTTGAGAAAAAACAATGTTTTTATTATGTAAAGTTAAGCAAAACCAAACATTTTTTTAAAATATATTCTCTGGCAATTGACAATTTAGACCAGCTACGGTCACAGCGGATAACTCAATGACAAGTTACTCCTAATGCATTTGGGTAACTAATTTTTTTAACCCGTGCGAGTCATCAATTATTATTATTATTTGATAGTATTGTTATCATTAATAACTTGATTTGTGCATTTACATTTACATAACCCTTTATTTGGCATTAACCCAAATTAAGTCTATCATTTTTTTTTTTGACTAAAAATTAAGTCTATCATATCAATAGCAACATTACACAATGCAATAATAAAAATAACAATTAGACTAAGTATGTGGTTAAAAAAAATTGAACTCCAAAACATTGTGTAATTGGTGTTAGTAGTTACATTTATGACCCAAACATTCAGGATAAGAAGTTGCGGCCATTAACAGAGAAGTAGTAGGGATTGTTTCATGTAGATAGGCCATAGTAGACAATTGATTCAATCTCATTCAATTTGACAAATAAGTCCAATGTACCAAATCATTTCTTTACTTATTTCATATTTTGGCTTCAACCTTTCCTTCCCACCCGTACACCCGTATCTTCTCCTATATGGTGTGTCTAACTTCTCTCAATCTTTGCTTCACTCCATTGAAATTATGTTTTCTTTCCCTTTCCTCTTTGCATTTACCTATATTCAATGTTATAAAGAAAACATTTTCTTAATTACACGAACAAAAATTTGTTTTTGATATATTCTATAGTGATTATGGTAACATAAGTTTGTTCTTCCTTTATTTAAATTTCAATTGATTAAACTCTTAACTTTAAAAGACTTATAAATTGTTGCCATAACAATAAACAATCCAACCTAGTTTTCATCCAATGTTAATGAGTACATATAAATTAACCATCACCGAAGCAAACAAAGAGAAATGATAATACATGAAAAAAAAACTTGACCACAAAGAATTCAATTTTTTTTTGAAAAAAAAATTCGGATGGGTAGCATTTGGGAGTGGGTTAGAATACAATTAATGCACCTCAATCACATTGCTAAAAAAAAGTTTTAATCATTGAGTTGGTCCCTGAACTATTTGATAATTTTTAATTAGGTCTCTGAAATAAAAAAATTTCTAATTAGATCCCTGAACTTATATAAAATTTTTAATTGGGTCCCTAAATAAAAAAGTTTGTAATTGGGTCCCTAAACTTATATAAAATTTTCAATTAGGTCCCTAAATTAAAAATGTGACTATATAAAATAAAAGTAATAAATATAGATGATGATTTTTTTTTTGGGGGGGGGGGGGGGATAATAATAAAAATAAAATGAAAAATAAAACTTAGTAAAAAAAATAATTGTTTAGCATAATAATTAAATAAAAATATATAAATTTGATTAAATAATGAAACATGAAATTGTGCTAGAAAATCCATGTTTTATAACAAAATATTAAGAGATTAAACTAATAAACCCCAATTAAAAAATATAAATAAAATAAAATAAACCTCAATTAACAACATAGTTATTATTTGACATAAAAATAAAATAAAGAATCTAGTTAAGTAAATATCATATCTTAGATTGATTGTCAAATTTATTTTGAGTCATTTAATTTATTTTATTATTTATTATGTTATTTTATATTTTAATTGAGGTTTTTATTAAATTATTTTAATTTCTTAAATAATATTTTTGTTTGTTATGTCAACTTTTATTATTTTAATTTTTTTTTCAACTATTAAATATTTGACTATTTTAATAACTTAATATTTTGTTAGAAAACTTGAATTTTCTACCACAATTTTATATTTCATTATTTTGTTATTATTATTTCAAGAACTAAATTTTATCTCTCAAATTTATTTATCTTATTTAATTATTATGGTAAACAATAATTTTTCTAATTAAGTTTTATTTTTTATTAATTACAAAAAGGTCAAAAATTAACGGTCCATACAGTCTGTTCAAAAAAAAAAGAAAAAAAAAGCAGGTTGATTACAATATTGATAAGATCATCCTCTTTGACAAAAAAAATAACGAATCGGACAAATTTTAAAATGGAAAGTTCCTAGAAAACAAGCCAGAACACCTTGTTCAAATCTCAACACAGTTGCTCCCCTTTTCTATCATTTTGACTTTAATTTTTTTTTTTAAGATTGAATACGGGATATCCCAATAATCATATAATCAACCCTTGAAAAAGTACCTAACAATCAAGTAAGAGCTAGTCTACCCACAGGTATAACTATATTCCCGCCATCCCAAATCTGACTCCCTCCCTAATAATATGATATTAAAGTGCCCGATCACCTCACGGGCTCTTTCACTTTTGATTCTAGAACAGAGAAAAGTATTACCACACCCTTAAACATCCCATATAAATTAAAGTAAATAAATTATTTTGTATAAATCCCGTAGAAGGATTTCAAAAGCAAGTGGAACTGAGTCAAAAACAAAAATTCCCAACACCTTCCTCTCCATTTTTCATCATTCAAAAATATATATTGCTATGCTTTCACTCCAATGCAGCATCATCAGCCGCCACCAAAAGCCTAACATGGGTTCACCCACCACCACCACCATCACCGCCGCTATCACCACCATCACCGCCATCCTACTCTTATTCCCTGCGGCAACCTCCCAAGCCCAGTTCCTGAAACCAGAAAACCACGTTTACGGTCCCTTCAACAACTCTTACTACACCATCTTCGACTTCATATCCCCAGCTACGATCAACTTCGGTGCCCTTCAAGTCACTCCCGACAGCGCCGGCAACGTCTCCCTCACCAACAACTCCGGCAGAATCTTCTTCAAACAACCCTTCAAGCTCTGGGACGATGACAACGGCAAACTCGCTTCCTTCAACACTTCCTTCCTCATCAACGTGTTCCGAGTCAACAACGCCACCCCCGGAGAAGGCCTCGCTTTTCTCATTGCACCCTCTCTCTCTCTTCCTCTCAACAGCCACGGCCAGTACCTCGGCCTCACCAACGCCACCACCGACGGCAACGCCACCAACAGGTTCGTCGCCGTGGAACTCGACACCGTGAAACAGGACTTCGACCCTGACGACAACCACATAGGACTCGACATCAACAGCGTGAGATCCAACGTTAGTGTGTCTCTCTCCAAGTTTGGTTTCGAGATAGCACCCAACGGTACACGGTTCTATGTGTTGTGGGTGGAGTATGATGGTGAACGCAAGAAACTTGATGTGTATATGGCGCCTATGCATGATAAGGAGGATCCTATAGTGGAGAAGCCAACGAAGCCAGTGTTGAGTTCGCGTCTTGATCTCAAAGGGTTGGTGAATCAATGGTCTTATTTTGGATTTTCTGCTTCAACTGGGGTTACTTTTGAGTTGAACTGTGTGTTGAGATGGAACATATCTATTATGGTTTTTCCTGAAGAGAGTGATGATGGGAATTCGTTGAAGATTGGTTTAGGTGTTGGGGTTCCTCTGGTGGTTCTACTTGTGGTGGGGATTGGTGGGTTGGTGTATTTTCTGTATAAGAAGAAAAAGTTAAGTGCTTCTGACCCACAAATTTTGGGCACCTTGAAGAGCCTCCCAGGGACCCCTAGAGAGTTCAGATTTCAGGAACTGAAGAAGGCTACTGATAACTTTGATGAGAAGAACAAGCTTGGACAAGGTGGGTATGGTGTGGTTTATAGAGGAACACTGCCAAAGGAGAAATTGGAAGTGGCTGTTAAGATGTTTTCAAGGGACAAGATGAAAAGCACAGATGATTTCTTGGCTGAGCTCACCATTATCAATCGTCTTCGTCACAAGCACCTTGTCCGGTTACTAGGTAATTTTGGAGATTCAGTTATTTTTAATTTTAGTATGTTATATAATAATGATATAAAGTTAGTAATTTTGATTCCTGATTTAATCACTTTTTTGTTACCATTAATCACGTGCTGGATCGGTTTCAGTTTCATTTATGTTCGATTTGGAAGAACATCTATCACTTTCTTGAAGCCTTCAAATTCGAGTTTGGATTTAGATGGATAGTATTTCCGTGCAGATCTTCATCTAGGACTAGGACTAGGACTAGGAATAATATTTGAAATCAATCATTTTAATTAGTTGGGGTCCATTATAGATAAATATTGATATATTCTGTCAGTCACGACCAAAACCCATTCGCTGACAATTTTGACCTGGTTTGGTATGGTATTGGTTGGTGTGATGTGTCCTAATGAAATGACTAGTTACTCTTCCTTGTACATTCAGCCGCGTTATCTTATTCCACATTCCCTTTATTTTTCATTTCAGAACTTATTTAGTTGTATAAACCCTAAAGCTAGTTCAATTCAATGCACAATCGCATAGAATGGAATCCATACACTACTTATAGAAGACTTTTTCTTTCTTGGGAGGTTTGATTAAAACCATATCAAGCCTGGATAGTGGATACCCTTTTTTGGTCATGATTTTTTAAGGATGCATTCTGTTTTAAAAGTGACTTTTTATTCCTTGTGTCCAAAAGTCAATATTACCGTTCTCCCAATTTTTCTTCCGTCTGCATGTGACTTTGTCCCCCCCACTGAAAGATGATTCATTGAAGCTTCATTTGTCCCCGTCATCTTAGTTAAAGGCCAAATAAATTGCTAAAGTAATATTATTATTATTGAGTTAATTTTATTTTTTTTTACTTGAGGTCACTGTCACATTCATCCGGCCGGCCAGTGTTTGCCTTAGTCTTTTTTATTTTTTATATAGCAAGATAAAAGCTAAATGTCCTCATCTTCTATGTCCTAATAACAAGCATACCCATTAACTTGACTTACAAGCATAACCAACTAGTTCAAGTAATATTAAATAAAACTAACATGTATATGTGGTCAGTGGCAAATTTATCTGCAATTGGCATCATATAAATCTAATATTAATGTTGTATTCAAGCGATTGACTTTAATATATATTTGATAATAATATATGCAGGATGGTGCCACAAAAACGGGGTATTGCTCTTAGTATACGAGTACATGCCTAATGGCAGCTTAGACAACCATATTTTCTGTGAGGAAGGGACCAGCAAAACCCCCTTAAGTTGGAATCTAAGATATAAGATCATATCAGGTGTGGCTTCTGCATTGAATTACCTACACAACGAGTATGATCAAAAAGTGGTCCACAGAGACCTCAAAGCCAGCAACATCATGTTGGACTCGGACTTCAATGCACGTTTAGGTGACTTTGGTTTGGCACGTGCACTTGAGAATGAGAAAACATCCTATGCAGAGTTGGAAGGAGTGCATGGCACCATGGGATACATTGCGCCTGAATGCTTCCACACAGGCAAGGCAACTCGTGAGTCAGATGTTTATGGATTTGGTGCTGTCCTGCTAGAAGTTGTGTGTGGTCAGAGGCCATGGACAAAGATTGAGGGGTATCAGTTCTTGGTGGATTGGGTTTGGCACTTGCATCGTGAAGGAAGGATAGTTGAAGCAGTGGACCAGGGACTTGGAAGTGATTATGTGGTGGAAGAGGTAGAGGGGATCTTGAAACTAGGACTTGCATGTTCTCATCCTATTGCACATGAGAGACCTAAAACACAAGCAATTGTTCAAATCATATCTGGCTCAGTAGCTGTGCCTTTTGTCCCACCATTCAAGCCATCTTTTGTGTGGCCAGCTGTGGATCTAGCTAGCATTGTTGGTGACCTTACAGCAACAACTACTAGTGAGTACACACCCATTAACACACAATCTTCTTCTTTGCATGTTGAATTCTCTGATAGCAACTCTATTCCCTAGGATTGCTTTCACCATGCTTTCCATCAATATTCCAATTCAATCAATTCCCTCGTGATGGGCAAGGTTTTTTCTGTCTGCATCTTGGTCCACCTTTCTCTCCACCCAATTTAATTTTCTTCCTCTGGTAAAACGGAAGAAAATTTCTTCAGACGCGTTCTTTATTTTTTTATTTGACTTGATTGATAAGTAATTAAGTATAGGTTCTTCAATAGTCATTTTTCTTTTTATTCTAATTCTGATAGGAAAGGAATGGAATCGGTGTGGATCTTGTAAATTTTGATCATATATGTTAGTTCTGTTTTTGTTTTTGTACTTTTTTAAAATTATTCTGGTAACAGAGATAAAGTTGTAAATCAAGGTGAGCACGTGAAATTAAAAAGAGAAGTTCTTTTAAAGACAGTTTACAAAACGTTTATTCTTTGGTTGAAATAGGAAAAATTCACTTTCAAGATATTAAATAAAGGTCTGCACAACCGCAATCAGGGCCACATCATTTTGGTTTTGAAAATCTCTCAAACGCAATTGTAGTTACGGTCGTATCAGTCATATTTTCCCTCAATGCAAATACAACGCAATTTAAAACCTTGTTCACTTTAGTAATACTCTTGATACAAAATAAAATAAAATAACATCCAGTTCAATAAATAACATCCTTACAATTACTAATTCAAATGTTTAATTGCCTACTATTTACCTATCATAAGTCCTATGGAGTTATTTATCACTTCTAGTATTATTATTTGCTCCTCTTTCAATTGGAAAACAAAGAAATGGAGTAGTAAATTTCTAGGCCTTCCTTGTTCCTATCACTAGGCCATGAGTAATAGCTCAAGGGCTTCACCAGTGTGCATCTTTTTGGAGACTCTGAGCTTCCTGTAATCTTCATAAATAAAAGGTTGGTAGAGACGTTTGTGATCATGGTCCACCAACTCTGTCGGGGTCTCAACATTTCCTTTCCTGGATGCTAACATGAATGTAGCAATTGAAAGACGTGTAGTTGCTTCCTTGCATTGTACACGGTGCTTTACATTGCAAAACTTTCCATTGCTCCATACCTGCATAAATTTATATTCCAAGTGCATCACAAAGTTTACAAATATATAAATAGCAAAAGTAGCTTCCTTTTCTTTTTTTCTTCGAAATTGTAAAAAAACAGAAAACAGAAAAAACTGTTTTCAGTGTTTCCTGTGCAATTTTCTGAAAACACAAGAAACAAAATAAAAACAAGATGACAATTTTATAATTATTTCTGAAAACAAGAAATGAAAACCGGAAACTAAAAACAAAGTAAAAAGCCCTAGATTTGTTTTGATCCAAATTTCAGCCAAACCACATGGATATACTTACATGAGCAATATCTCCAAGATTGGCAAGGAGGGTCCCTGGTAATGGAGGGATTGCCACAAATGAGCCAGCATTGTCCATCACCTCAAGCCCACCAACATTTTCATCATCTTGAAGAATGGTTAGGAACCCTGAATCTGTGTGTAGTTGTACTCCACAAGACCCTACAGCTTCTGGGGTGAAGTTATATTTGTTTATTCTAAACTGGCATGGCCAGTCCTCAAAATCAGCACCTAATATGCCTAGAGATTCGGCCATCTTTTGTCCTATACTCACTGCCAAATCATGAATTGCATTGCCATATGCCTCCATTATCTGCCTGTGAATCCGACAAAATCAACCGATCACACCTAAAACTAATAAAAAAAAGTCTCTAATTGAAGTTGTCCATTACTGAGAACAAAATAAAACTGTACTACATATCAAAAACATACGCAGTAAACAAATCAACGTTACTCTAGCTAGTTGAAAGTGCTATGGTCTGAATTACACAAATTTACAGAGTTATGTGGACAAAATTGTATACATCGTTTATGGGTTTTCGAGTTATAGAGACGGGGACTAATCCAATAAGGTAATGAACGATATTGAAGGGCTAATCTCTCTCCATCAGATTTTTTTTCCATATGCAACATGTATACATTGTTTACATGAGTTTAGGTGTATATGTTGTCAAACTCAAAATGCAACTACACCATATATTAAAGGATGTTGGGATCTAACAACCAAATGGATATAATAGTAACAACTTGAGCTCTAGTTGTTAATTAAATGAAACCACAAAAGAAATTCCAAAAAGGATAAGGAGATGGAGAGTAAAGAAACCTTTGATGAGGTGAGGCACCAAGTTTAGAGCAGAAATCCTGCACAGCTTGGGAGGAACCCAGGTCATAGAGTCCCAAAGCCTCGTATAGAGGATTGACCGCACTTGGTGCCATGTAACCACTGCCAGCAATGACTTCTGTGTTGCGCTTCTTGATCTCCATAGGAAGGTCAAGCAGAGCTGCTACCACCATCTTCATCTCTGCCATAAGGCTTACAGGAATAGAGTGGTTGATGATCCTGAAACAACCCCATTTCTCACATGCCTCTCTTAGCTTCTTGCACTCCTCTTCCTCTGAAATCTTCTCAAAGTCAACCACTGGAATGGTCTCTTCCATATTTTTTTCTTCACTTGGGGATATGTGAGGGTCTAGGGATGAAAATATGCGCACCTCCGCATATATATAGGACCAGACATCTACTTAAAGTTCTCTAAATATTTTTAATCGAAGTTTTTTGAATAGTTCAATTATATATTTATTATGTTACTTAATATTCACATGTTAATTAATTTTAGAGGTTACTGTCTTAATTCATTGAATTTGAAGCCAACTTTGAATTGTCTTGTCTGCCCTTGAAAACGATTAGCTCAATGGTTCCACAAGATATAGACATTTTATGAAAATAGGTAGTGGAGAATGACTGGGAGGCAGGGCAGGAGGATGGGTGAGTTCCATAAGATAGTGATCAAGGGACATCTATTGCTGCGTTTGCGTGTACATTTTGAAAATGACACAAATTCATGCCCCACCTCCTATCAATTGATACAAAGTACGAGACAAAGGGAAACATGTCATTCTTTTTTGACTAAACCCCCGATTTGATCCCTGAGAAAAACACTCGGGTCTGAAATAGTCCCCATCCAAAATAAATTATCCATTTCATCCTTAAGAATGTAACTACCGGGACACTTTAGTCTTTCATATGGTTGACGACCTTTGACCACCGGTTTCCAGGTTGCACAATCGTTTCACCACTGAGTTTGCAACAATGGTAGGTTGCTTAAGGCACAATAACTTGGTTCAGCTTCAAGGATGGTGCTGTGAGGGGAGTTTTATGACGGTTTATGAGTTCCTACCCAACCAATGGGAGCCTCAACAAAATTCTGCATAAGAACTTCCATTCTGCAGTTGTCCTGTCATGGAAGCAGAGAGTTAATAGAATTCTGGGGGTTGCTTCTGCTCTTACGTATCTTCATGAAGAATGCGAGAGACAAATCATTCACAGAGATGTGAAGACCTGCAATATAATGCTTGATTCAAATTTCAATCGGGATTTTGATGCTTTTCGTTTTCAAAATGACTAAGTGGGAGAAATGACATTTTTAACACAAACCTTGCAGCCAGCGAGATGAGCACTCTAACTGTTGTCATCTTTGCCACAGAGGCACTTGAAATGAATGCTTAGGCACTTCTCAGCCCACTCCACGCTCACACCTTCTTCTGCATCTCCTCCCGCTTGACTTCGTCCCACCATTGCCTCATCTCTCTCAGACGATCTTTCATTCTTCTCAGCCTCTGCAAAAGTAGTACCAAAACAATAGAAAGAAACCCCATATTCCCAAGCCATGATAAACCCAAACCAATTCAAGAAAACGTTTCATACCATTGAATTGAGAGTTTCTTCCTTGGTCAAATCCACTCCCATATCTTCCGAACTCGAGGAGCGAGAAAAGGTCTTGGCAGGTGAAGGTGTGGGATCAGACACACTGATTTGAGACTCGAGGCGGAGAGGAGGCAAACCAGATGCCGAGGCAGACTCGGGAGCGAAATGGTGGAGAACCCATGAAGGGTGAGATCTCCTTGTTCACAAAAAAGGGTCTTCCTGGCTCTTGGTTTTTCAGAGTAAGATTCAGTGGCTGCGGTTGATGGGTCTTGAAGAGAGAAACAGGACGAGGGTGATCAACCGCAGGTGGTGCACGGTGGATGGTGGAGGAGGATAAATTGAAGCTGTTGAGGCGAAGCATGGAGAATTCGTTGGTTCCATTGAATCTTGGAGTTGCTCATCTGGGTTCTGCGCATCAATGGGTTCTCTGATAAAACTCCCCTCACAGCACCATCCTGGAAGCTGAACCAAGTTATTGTGCCTTAAGCAACCCACCATTGTTGCAAACTCAGTGGTGAAAGGATTGTGCACTGAAACTAGGTGGTCAAAGGTCGTCAACCATAAGAAGGACTAAAGTGTCCCGATAGTTACATTCTTAAGGATGAAATGGATAATTTATTTTGGATGGGGATTATTTCAGACCCGAGTGTTTTTCTCAGAGACCAAATTGGGGGTTTAGTCTTCTTTTTTCTTTTTTTTTTGTTAACACATGTCATTCTTTTTTTGGACTATAATAGGAAACATTGATGACATGACCCACCTCCTAAACTTCTAATTCTATCTCCAATTAATTCTAATTCACCTTTTCGTTGCTCTATTCATTTCAATTTTCAAACTAATCGTTATAGCTGGCACGTTCTTTATTGGCCTGGCTTCTGGGATCCAGGCATGAATATGTAGTAGGCAACCCTCTTTTTGCAATACATGCTAATGCTAATTAAGGGCCTACCTCCTGTACGAGTTTATGTTTTAATGACTGAGAGGTTGTGAGCCTTTCTTCTAGTACTTCCGGTCAGCAGATGCAAGGCTGGTAAGATAGACGTATCGTATCCATGTGCATGTAATTTACAGGCTATATTATACAATATATATCTTATCTTTATTATAGATTTTAATTTGATTTTTTTTTATTTTTTATTCTGTTTTGGCCCCTTATATTTATTTTAGGTTTCAATGTGAACCTTTCTATTTTAATTATGTTATAGATAGGACCACATTAGCATAATTTTACAAAATAAGGGACCATTTCGGAACAAAAATACAAGAATGACCACATTGACATAACTCTATAAAATAAGGGATCATTTCAAAACAAAAAATAAAAAGGGGACCAAATTGAAACCTAAATAAAAATAAAGGACCGAAAGTATAATTTAACCTTATTTATAAGATCAAGAAATCTATTATATATACAAAGTAGAATGTCTCTTTCTCCAAGTGTCATTATCTAACAAGGTCCACATCAGCATCATCCTAGATGTCATCCATACCATGTAGCAAGGGTTGATTGAGACACCCTGTTGTACCCCGTTGTGTTATTAGATTAAACCTCATTATTTAATTACTTAATCGTGCGCTTAACGTGAAAAATACGTAAAGTTTAAAACTTAAGTTAATAAGCATACAAACTTCAACTAATTAAAACTTCATACTATATTTATATTGTGAATTCAGCCATATGTCTTATACATAATACAAAACACTGTTGAGGGTATTCTCTCAGTAGAATCCCTCACAGACATATACTTAAACAAAAGTTATACTTAGCGGAAAATATAAAACATCTCACAAAACGCACCGGCCATACATCCTAAACTCTATCACCGTGGTTCATAGCTCGACCTCCACCTTCCGGCTTATAGGGAGTTCCATCCAACATCTCATCATCAAGCTCATCCATAGGGTATTCTCGTACGATCACATAATAAATAAAAATATGACATACATAAAAATATAGGGGTTAAGAATCGGTTTAAAGTAAAACGTGGAAAGGGTTTAGCAACATTTAAATCCACAGCAGCACACCAAACATACGTCTTCATATATCTCTGTATATATATATACATATATAAACACAACCATCCTCGACAACATCTATCTATTATTTTCCTCTACCCTCCATCATGATGCAATGCAATGCAGTATGTATAATCAGGTGCGGCCAAATATTCGGATATCCATCTCAAGTAAACCAGACTATGTTTCAAGTCCACCATACTATGTTTCAAGTCCACCATATGAAAATATTACGGACCATGTTTCAGGTCACCCAATCCTGCCTATGTTGTGCTTTGTGACAAAGCTAAACATAGCCGGTCCCAAGCCCGGATAAAAGGAGAGGGTTGTGTTATGCCATCGACAGCCAACGTAAAATTTAGTCGAATCTCTATGACATGGATCAACGACGTAATAATGCTAATGCTAGGTCGTTGCCCAGAAGCAACGCGCTGTATAGCTCGAGTACAATGTCAAAAGAGCAAGGGTCGCTGCATCGCCGCCTGGATGTAGTGAAAAATAAGCAAGGGCTCCCACATTTTTGTGAACGAGTGTGGGTAAAGAAGCTAGCTCACGAGAGTAGGATTCGCTTTGGAACTTGGAATATAGGCACACTTACAAGTAAATCAATGGAAATAGTTGACACTATGATTAGGAGGAGGATCAATTTCATGTGCCTACAAGAAACTAAGTGGGTGGGAGAAAAGGCAAAGGAATTAGACTCTTCGGGTTTTAAGCTTTGGTACACTGGCAAAGTAAAATCGAGAAATGGGGTGGGCATAATTGTGGATAGATATTGGAATAATGATATTGTGGATGTAAAAAGGGTTGGAGATAGGATCATTGCCCTAAAATTTGTAGTGGAACAAGACACCTTTAATGTGATTAGTGCTTACGCACCTCAAGTAGGGTTAGAAGAACACTTCAAGGTAAAATTTTGGGAGGATTTAGAAGACCTAATTCAGGAAATACCGCTAGGTGAAAAGATTTTCTTAGGAGGTGATCTAAATGGACATGTAGGGAGGGCACCTAGAGGTTACGACGGTTTTCATAGGGGATATGGCCTAGGGGAGGTAAATGGTGAGGGCAAATCTATTTTGGACTTTTCATCTGCCTTCGATCTTACTATAGCCAATACGTGTTTTAGGAAACGTGAGGAGCATCTTATCACGTACAAAAGTGGGGTGACAAGCTCTCAAATAGATTTCTTTCTTATTAGGAGATTGGATAGAAAGATTTGTTTGGACTGTAAAGTCGTACCTGGAGAGAGCTTGACTACCCAACATAGAGTCTTGATCATGGATGTAAGAGTTAAAAGGAGTGTGAAGAGAAGATGCCACGAAAAGGTTTCAAGGATCAAGTGGTGGCAACTAAAGGGTGAAAAACAAAGGATCTTCCAACACAAGGTTTTGGAGGGAGGGTTTTGGGAGGCAGACGGAAGTGCAAATGATATGTGGGACAAGATGGCCAAGGGGATTAGGAAGGTAGCTATAGAGACGCTTGGTGAATCAAGAGGATTCGGACCTAAGGGTAAAGAATCCTGGTGGTGGGATGAAAGTGTGCAAGCTAAGGTTCGGGTTAAAAGGGAATGTTTTAAAGCTTGGTCTTTATGTAGAAATGCTGAAAATTGGGAAAATTATAAGGTGGCCAAAAAAGAGACCAAGAAGGCAGTGAGCGAAGCTAGAACTAAAGCTTTTGACGGGTTGTACCAATCCTTAGGCACCAAAGATGGTGAGAAATCTATTTATAGGCTTGCTAAAAATAGGGAAAGAAAGACAAGAAACTTGGACCAAGTGAAGTGTATTAAGGATGAAGAAGGTAAAGTTTTGGTTAAGGAACAAGATTTTAAAGATAGATGGAAGAATTATTTCCACAAGTTATTTAATGAAGGATTTGAAGTTTTATCACGCTCACAGGTGCTTGACATCAGAGATGAGGACCAAAATTACACTTTTTATCGTAGAATCCAAGAGCATGAGGTAAAAGAAGCTTTGAGAAGGATGGATAATGGGAAGGCAGTTGGACCGGACAATATACCTGTGGAGGTATGAAAGAGTCTAGGAAGCAGAGGCATTAGTTGGCTCACGAAGTTTTTTAACGAGATTATGAGGTCAAAGAAAATGCCGGACGAATGGAGGAGAAACACTTTAGTTCCGATTTACAAGAACAAGGGAGATATACAAAATTGCGCAAATTATAGGGGGATTAAGCTTATGAGTCATACTATGAAGCTATGGGAAAGAGTGCTTGAACGGAGACTAAGAAAAGAAACCAAAATCACCGAGCTGACCAATTTGGTTTTATGCCCGGGAGGTCGACCATGGAAGCAATTTACTTGCTACGACGAGTGATGGAACAATATCGAAGGGATCAAAAAGATTTACACATGGCCTTTATTGATTTGGAGAAAGCGTATGATAGGGTGCCAAGAGAGGTTTTGTGGAAAGCCATAGAAAAGAAAGGTGTTCGGATTGCCTATATTCGAGCTATCAAGGATATGTATGAGGGGGCCACGACTAGTGTGAGAACGCAGGTGGAGCCACGGAAGATTTCCCAATAACCATAGGTCTGCACTGGGGTCAGCTTTAAGCCCCTATCTTTTTACCTTGGTCTTGGATGTACTTACGAGCACATTCAAGAGCCAGCACCGCGATGCATGCTTTTCATGAGACGATATAGTCCTAGTTGGAGAGTCGAGAGATGATATAAATGGAAGGTTGGAGACTTGGAGACAAGCTTTAGAAGCACATGACTTCCGCTGAGTAGAAGCAAGACGGAGTATATGGAATGTAAGTTTAGCAAAAGGCGAAACACCTCTAGCTTAGAGGTGAAAGTTGGAGACCACAACATACCACAAGTCACACGGTTTAAATATCTTGGGTCTATTATACAAAATGACGGAGAAATTGAGGGAGATGTAAACCATCGGATTCAATCAGGGTGGTCGAAATGGAGGAAGGCTTCGAGTTTTTTGTGTGATAAAAAGGTACCTCTTAAGCTAAAGGGAAAATTTTACCATACAGCTATTAGACCAGCGATGTTGTATGGGACGGAGTGTTGGGCGGTAAAAAATCAACACGAGAGTAAAATCAATATAGCAGAGATGAGAATGTTCATTTGGATGAGCGGAAAAACTAGACGTGATAGGATTAGGAATGATAGCATTAGAGAGAGAGTTGGGGTAGCACCTATTGTAGAAAAGATGGTTGAATCTCGACTTAGGTGGTTTGGGCATGTATGGAGGAGACCTTTAGATTCTGTATTAAGGAGAGTGGATCAAGTGGAGGGCAATCCAATAGCTAGAGGCAGAGGTAGG
Organism: Sophora flavescens; assembly: GCA_030762895.1. Classification (NCBI taxonomy): domain Eukaryota; kingdom Viridiplantae; phylum Streptophyta; class Magnoliopsida; order Fabales; family Fabaceae; genus Sophora; species Sophora flavescens. The sequence continues at coordinate 40,308,943 of CM061064.1, forward strand.
CCAAGAAAAACTATAGGAGAAACTATTAAGAAAGAATTGGAGGCCAATGATTTAACTGTTAACATGATTCATGATAGAACATTATGGCGCCGTATGATCCATGTAGCCGACCCCACCTAGTGGGATAAGGCTTGGTTGTTGTTGTTGTATGTTTCAGGTCACCCCCTAGTGCCATAACCTCTCATCATTATTTCATAAATAACCTCAACAATAATCACATCTCATCAGTCTCATCATTATATCACAATAATCATCTCGGTTAGGCACTTATAAATTCAGATATCATGAACCCCCGTATACATCACCCTACTTATCATGTATCAATACGCATAAAATATCAAATCACATATCAAGCAGCATATCAAAGACGGTCAAAGTAGTCAACCTAATAAATAAAATAATATATTATAAAATTATGATGATAAACGTACAATCTCAATATCATCATTGGTACCACTGAGTAGTCCCCAATATGACATGGACATTGTCCGTTACTCGTTCTCAAGTAGGGTTTAGGTCTCCCTACGTCATTATCGAATTAAATGCTACTGCGCCATTTTCGACGTCAAATAATTTCTTTCCCCCACCTTTTAAGGCGTTCGGAGGTTTTTCTGGAACTTCACAGCCATGCAGTCAGCTCCAGTCAGAGTTCCCAGAGAATAATTTCTGTTTCCCAAAGCAAGTACGAACATAAACGACAACCCAGGGAGTCGGTCCAAACATAGAAACAGCCAGACAAAATACTAAATTAATTTTTCAACATCCATGTAACACCCCGATTTTTCTATTTCTTAATAGTTTGTGCTTTTGTATGTATATGCATGTTTAATATATTTAAATTTTAAATTTGAGAAATTTCTTTAATAAACCTAAATTACTTTCATAACTTAGTTTATAATAGGAAGCTATTATTTAAAATTCTTGTTGAAATCACAAACGAAAATGGTTTGCGTTTTTATTTGTCGGAAAACTTTTATCGACCACGAAAATGTATTTCGATTAGTAAAATAAAATTTTATTTTTCCTAACTCAATTATAAGCATTTCCATAATTTTAGAAATTTTCTCTCAATATAAAAATTTTTCGGCTGGAAAATTGACGAAAGAAAACACGATCGGTTTTCACCGACAGGAAATAAATGGAACTGAGACGACCAAGATTTACCAAAATAAGATTTGGTAAGATTTGAAAAGATGTGATTTGAAGTGAACAATGATCCCATTAATTTCCTAACATCATTATCTTACACATAATCATTTTTTTCCATTTTTACAAGTAATCATTATTTATTTAAAACCAATATTTATTTTTAAAAAATAATTTAAAAAGGATTAGACGCAGATTTTGAGATACTTGATTTGAAAACAACTTGGTTGATTTGATATAAATAGTACTTTTATATATTGCATGACATCATTTTATTCATATGTAGAAGTAATTTATTATTTTAATAAAAATCATGTTTTAATTTATAAAAAAAAAATCCCATTCCTTGAATTGCTGATTAGCAGCACCCCTCCCCCCTTCTCTATAAAAACCCTCTTCTTTCTCCTTTTGTTACTTTCTCCATTCTCTGAAGTGAGGCTTGCAATGATGCATAGGTGGATGTGATAATTGGGTGGAGATCAGCTGTGTCAAAATGATATATCACTTCTTATCTCATATAATTAAATTGTTATATTATTTAAAAAAAATATAATAAATAATATGATTAATATTTTAAATAACACAATTTAATTAAATAAGATAAAAAATAACACGTCATTTTGAAACATGTGATCTTTCCTGGTAGTTCCGGTGTCCTGGGGGTTTACAATATACCAGTTTTTCGATGTTGTTGTATGTATTGCGAAACATGACAAGAGTGAGAGACGGGAAGGAGAGAGAGTAACTCAAAATAAACTTGTATAAGAATTACGTTATTTGTAAAACTTTTTTAGAGGTCAATATCTTATTTTTATACTCTAATAAAAACTTCTTTGTGCTTTTGTCTTTCTCATCCATATATCCTATTAGAAAGACAAAAAATAAGTACACCCTTGAGATGTACAGATCAACTTTCTCTGGCTAGAATTATCCCCAATGTATTTATAAAATATTCGAAGCGTGGTTCTGCGATTGAAGCTACCACTGTCACCCTTATCTCTAGTAGTACATCGCTTTCTCCCAGGCGTTACTTTCCACATTGTAAGAGCTCTTGCATGTGTGAGTGCAATCATTTGAGTACAAAGTCGGTTGAAAGAGCTAAAACAACCATGTCATGATCTTAAGTCTTAACAAATAGAAAAGAAAAAAAAAACATACTCCGATGGATCCGCCACGTTGGCTCTTAACCGCATTCATTAGCATATTGCTGCTGCTGTTCCCGCAAGTCCAAACTGATCTGGACGTAGAAAAACACATTTTCGGTCCTTTCAATTCCTCAGACATCAACACAGATTTCGTGGCCATGGGCATGACATCCATCAACTTTGGCGCCCTTCAGATGAACCCTGTCGTCAGCAAAGTTCCAGTTTTCATCACCTTCAAATCCGGGAGAGTCTTCTTCAAGAAACCTTTCAGGTTATGGGAACACGATAACCTCAATGGAAGTGTTGCATCTTTTAACACTTCCTTCCTCTTCAACATGCTTCGTGTCGACAACGCCACTCCTGGTGAAGGCTTCGCTTTTCTCATTTCCCCTACCCTCTCATTTCCACCAGACGGCTATGGCAAATATCTTGGTCTCACCGACGACTCCACAGACGGCAACACCACCAACCAAATCGTGGCCATTGAATTGGACACCACGAAGGAGCAGGGGTTTGACCCAGATGATAATCACATTGGACTTGACATCAACAGCGTGAGGTCCGAGGTTACTGTTCCATTATCCCAGTTTGGTTTTCAGTTAGCTCCTGATGATACTACTACGTTCTACGTGGTATGGGTGGAGTATAATGGTGCAAACAAGTTTATCAAAGTTTACATGGCAGTGCAACCTGACAAGGATGGTGCCATTGTGGAGAAGCCCACTCAGCCCTTGTTGAGTTTCGATCTTGACATCAAACAGTTCGTGAATCAGAGATCTTATTTTGGGTTCTCTTCTTCCACCGGAGACACCTTTGAGATGATCACTATCCTAAGATGGAATTTATCAGTGGAGAATATTCTAACCAAGTCTAAGGAAGCGAACAAATCAAAAGATGAACAGCAACGCTATCATGGGTGGCTGAAGATCGCTTTGGGTGTTGGGGCGGCTTTGTTAGTGGTTGGTATTGTGTACTGGAGATTCAGGATGAAAAGGAAAAGCAGGTCTGACCCAAGAATATTAAGCACGATCAAGAAACTCCCTGGAAGTCCAAGGGAATTCACGTTACGGGAACTAAAGAAGGCAACTAACAATTTCGATGTGAAGCTCAAGCTGGGACAAGGTGGATTTGGCAAAGTTTACAGGGGAACACTGCCGAAGGAGAAGATGGAAGTGGCAGTTAAGAAATTCTCAAGGGAGAAGATGAAAAGCACCGATGATTTCTTGGCTGAGCTCACCATTATCAATCGTCTCCGTCACAAGAATCTCGTTCCCTTACTGGGTAAATTTCCCATTCCACTCCATGCATATTTCTTTATCATTTTTAAAAAAAAAAACAAACAAGTCTCAATTATTAAGCTCAAATTTAGGAGGTTTGATATTAATAATTCAACAACTCATGGATGTGTATATTGGATGAAGTTCTACTGTTCCAAGTTTATATATGAAGTACTAAGAAAATTTTTAAAACAAAAAAAGAAGATTGGAGCAGTTGCCACCTATGCACTTAAGAATCTCTGCATGTATTCATAATTTCATATGCATTCTCTAATTTCATATCCAACTAGAAAATTTTATTTTTTGGTAATCGATAAATACCATGCTCTTTCTATTTTTCTTTTAGCTTTTTTCATCTAGGAATATATGAACCAATCTTGTCAGTTAGAACCTTTTTTTTTGTTGCAGTCAGTTAGGACCTTTACTTAATGCTGATTGCTAGATTCGTTCGGCTGAGCTTGTTTATTTTAATAGCTTGTATTGTGTTCTGCAAATTATATGATCAAAACTGCAGATAAAGTTTTTTCGTTTGGAGCAAAAGAAAATGCAGTTTTTAAGTAAAAGTCGAGCAAAATCAAACATGTTATAAGTATATATTGGTTGACAATTGACAATTTAGACCAGCTCACAGCTGATAAGCCGATGACAAGTTACTCTCTTAATGCTTTTGGCCTTTTGGGCAATATAATAAAACTAACATGTTTAAATTGCGGTAACGGCCACAGTTACAGTTGCGATACATTTATAGCAATCACAGACAATTGCAAGAAAATACGGTTGATGCGGTCTCAATTGCGATCTTGTTTCGATTTCGGAGACCTCCAAAATCAAAATATTACGATCTCAATTATGGTTGCGTACTTTTATTTAATACCTTAACCTACGATTGTCAATCATAACAGTTTGTCTGCAATGACTATCATATATCAACGTTGTATTAGGAAACAAGTGTTTATAATTCGATAATAACCTGCAGGGTGGTGCTACAAAAACAAGGTATTGCTCTTAGTGTACGAATACATGCCTAATGGAAGCTTGGATAAACACATATTCTGCGAGAAAGAGACCAGCACAGCCCCACTAAGTTGGCATCTAAGATACAAAATCATATTAGGGGTGGCTTCTGCATTGCATTACCTCCACAACGAATATGATCAAAAAGTGATCCACAGAGACCTTAAGGCAAGCAACATAATGCTGGACTCCGACTTCAATGCACGTTTAGGCGACTTTGGTTTAGCTCGAGCTCTAGAGAATGAAAAAACCTCATATGGAGAGTTAGAAGGAGTGCGTGGTACCATGGGATATATTGCACCTGAGTGCCTTCACACAGGCAAGGCCACATGCAATTCAGATGTTTATGGATTTGGGGTAGTCCTACTTGAGGTGGTGTGTGGTCAGCGTCCAAGGACAATGATCGAGGACTATGTCCTCTTGGTGGATTGGGTTTGGCACTTGCATCATGAAGGAAAGCTACTAGAGGCAGTTGACCAAAGACTTGGGAATGACTATGTGGTTGAAGAGGCTAATAGGATTTTGAAATTGGGACTAGCATGTTCTAACCCCATTGCTAGTGAGAGACCTAAAATGCAAACAATTATTCAGATTATATCTGGCTCAGTGCCTGTGCCGAATGTCCCACCATTCAAGCCAACTTTTGTGTGGCCAGCAGCAATGAATGTGGGGAGTTCTGTGCGTGACCCTACAATAATACTGACTATTGATCATACACCTATTAACACGGTCTGCTTTGCACGTTGACTAGCTCTCATGTCTTACGTGCCATCTAGGGTGGATGAACAAATAGGTGATTCACCCATGAACCTTTTTTCTTTCCTTTGAAAATCCATCATTTTCCCTACCATTCACATATATCTGACTTAAATGTAACAAGGGTGGAAAGATAGTGTTAGTACTGCACAAAATAAAAATACAACTGATTTTTTTCCTTTACTTGTGGTAGTGCTGATGGACCCCCTGGTTATCAAGTGGTTGGACTAACATTTTATATGTGAGCGGTAATATTGTCTTTGTACAATTGTCACATACAAGAACAGCAAACTTGACGATAGGGGCAGAATAGCAAAGTTGGCATTTTAATTTTTTTTAATCTATTAATTTGTCATCATGCTTTAATCTGGACCATATATTTATTTTATTAATATATCTGGTGGTTGAAATTGATGGTCCACTCTTGGACCACTTAACCCACTATCCATGTCTTATATTGCTTTCACCACCCTTTCCATGATTTCGTTTTCATCATTGTTATTATTTTATTTTATTTTCCTTTTAAGCATGAAGTTTTAACTTCTAAGAAGTTAGTAGGAAGTAGTTCCTGCACGCACATGTTTTTTTCTTTAATTTTAATATTAATTTAATTATTTATTGATTAAAAGTGTTTTATCATGTATGGAAATGTGACTTAATATGCAAGTATAAATAATTAATAAATTTTAATTTTAATATATATTTAGGCTCTATTTGATAAAAATAACTGATAAGCTAGTTTGTAGCTCATAAGTTAGCTTATAATTGATAAATTAATTTTTAACTGAAAACGTATGGCTGATAGAAGAAAAATTAGCTGATCGAATTTGAAGTGTATTTTTTTGTAAAATTAGTTGTTGAACAAATTTATAAATATAAAATGGTTAAATATGTTTTTAGTCCCTATAAATATATAACCTTTTGTTTTTGGTCCCTATAAAAATTTTTGGACATTTTGAGTCCCCATAAAATGGGATGAGAATTGTCTAACTTTAAACAATAAAAGTCACCTGACTTTGGCCAATCTAAACCGTTGAATTCACCCAACGCACCAAAATAATGAACAGAATAATAACTTTAAAACAAAATATTAAGGAATTAAGAAAATACTTAGAAATATTAGAAACACTAGAACCAAATGAATATATTATTTACCACCAAGAATTGGTTAGAAAAAGAATAAGACGATTAAAACAAGAATTAGAAAATTGTATAGGATAATGGGATTATCCGAAGAAATAGAATCGGGATTCAAAGAATTAGAAAGAATTATGAAAGAAATCAATAAAAATATTATTCAATTAATTGAAAAAACAGATAAAATTGCAAATTATACTTGCAATAAAATGCATAAAGGAAAAGATTAAATAGAAAATATTAAACAAACTTTAAACAATATTAGCAAAGGAAAAGAAATAGATAAAAATGAAGATATTATTAGAATAAAAATTATTTTAGAACAATTAGAAGATCTTTTGGAATACGAACAAAATAATAGATGTATAACAAAACATGAACTGGAAGAAATTTTAGGATCCAAGAAATTAAAAGGAATAATAATTAAACAAGAACCAGAACAAGAATCTTCATGGATACCTACACCCGTATCCTCATGGAGGGGATAAAAGAAGAATATATGGAAACATTAAGAAAATCAAATGATGTAGAAGAAATTCAACAATATATTAGAACAACTTAAAATAGTTGAAGAAGAAAATGACCAAATACACAAAATTAAAAAAATTGATAAAAATATGGAAGAAAAAGAAAATGAGGAAATAATCTTAAATTACAGCTCATCTTCAGAATCTGAAGAAAACCATATAAAAATGGAAAGAGGAGAATATAGTGGAAAAAACCCTAAAAGAAAATGGGAAGAATATAAATATACACCCAACGGAACTTGGGATAAGTATGAAGAAGAAACAATGTACAATAAAGGATTTGCAAGAAAAAATAATAAATGGACAAAGATTCAGGAGGAATTTAAACCTCGATACCATAATACAGGAAATATACTTGACCTTGACTGTATTAGAAATAAAAAAGATGTATTATTAAGATGGACGAACGAAATAATCCTAATGATCCTGACTGATGAAAGATTTAAACAACTAAATTTTATAGAAACCAAAAATTTTGTGACATGCAAAACAACAGGAAATGTACAAAAATTCTTACTAAGTATTAAGGATGCAGAATGGATTAACTTTGGAAGAATGGTAAATAATAGCTCAGACTATGTTAAATTAATAATGACATTAATACACCAAGAATTCTTAGGATATAATTTAATGGAACAAAGAGAAAAGACAAATAAAACTCTAATTGAAAATGCCAAATCACATCTTAATAGAATGCAAATATGCGATATGTGCCAGATTGAAAGTTTCATTTGCGAATATCAAAAATACTATTATCAACTAGATGAAGACTCTAAAGAAATATATAAATATATCTTTATAGATAAACTACCATATCCATTAAATTCAAAGATAAGTAAACTTTGGGAATTAAAACCTGAAGAAACAGCAAATACTTTAGGAGGAGTTATTAAACTTTTATACCAAGAATTAAAGGAACAATGCTTGAATAGAGAAACAATAAGACAATTGAATAGAGGAAGTCCTGTCATTTGTTATGACATCCCAGAAATAGAAAAATCAGGTAAATATGGTTGTGATAAAACAATAAAAAGAAAGAAAAAATACCATAAAAAACCAAACTTACGAAAAACTTATCCTAGAAAAAAGAATTATTATAAAAATAATAAAAAGAAATATTTTAGGAGAAAGAAATCAACACCATGAAAATACTGCCCTAAGGGAAAAAAGAAATGTGTCTGTTGGATGTGTAATGTTGAAGGACATTATGCCAACGAATGCCCCCAAAGAAAAGATAAAGATTTTAAGGAAAAATCAAAATTAATAAAACAAGTTTACCAGATATATGAACTTGAACCACTAGAAGAAGAAATAAGTAATTCAGAAGTAAGTATATATGAATATACAGAAAATGAATCTTCTTCAGAAGAAGGATAATTCGAATAATACCTATATAAAAATAGTGGTAGAAAAAAGTAATCATGTAACAGAAGCCTATATAGATACTGGAGCAAGTCTATGCCTTGCAACAGGAGCACTGCTTGATAATTGGGAAAGATTGGAAAAACCATTAAAAATACAAATTGCTGATGGATCAATACATTCTTTGTACTGGATAGCAAAAAGAATTACTTTGATAATACAAAACAAAATATTTATAATACCTACAATATATAAACAAGAAACTGGATTGGATATAATTATTGGAAATAATTTCTTAAGATTGTATCAACCATTTTGTCAATATCTAACATATATTACTTTAAAAAACCCATATATTTATCAACAACAAAAACGGGAAATTATTAAAATACCAATTATCCACTCTTCTGCATGTACTTATTCATCACCTCGGTGGCAAAGGAGAAGGCAGAATGAAAAAGAGTTTCAATTCTCACCTCTCTTCTTAGAGATCTAAGCTTTGCTTAGCGATTCCTTGAGTGTGGAATCAACCTTGTTCTATGTACTTCACTACTGTTTATAAATAAACAAAAACTACTTTCATATATTCCTCTACTTCATTACTACTTTACTTTCATTACTTCCAATTACTCGTTGAAATTTCAACTTAACTTAGACGGAAGTTGCGGTGGACCAAAGAACCCAGAATCACTTCAAAAACCCAGATCAGGTATGACTCATCAACTGTTTAATTTCATTCAGTTTATACTAGAAATTAATCATGTCTGAAATAGAAAAAGAAATAATTAATAATACTGATGTAGAACATTTACAAATTATTGAAGAAGACGGAAACTATGAAGGAAGTATTTTAATAGATCCAAAACTTTTCCAAAAGATTCAGAAAGAAGACTTGAATTTATCTAAAGATGCAAACATGAAAAAACTAGGAGGTGTAATGAAACGATTTAACCAGAAAGAAAATATAATATATTATGGGAAGATAATTAATGAAACACCAAAGATATAGCTGAAACACAGGGAAACACCTGTATACAATTATTAAATAAGAAGAAATTAATTGAGTTAAAAAGGAATTTAAAAAAGGAATCACATAGAAAGAAAATAGGTTACATTCATATAGGAGCAATACAAGTCTTAATTAAGGCAACCTTTCAAGAAGGAATAGATTCACCTATTGAATTAATTCTAAAGGATGATAGAATAACAGATCCTAAGGATAAAATATTAGGAGTAATCGAAGGAAACTTAGCCTATGTTAAGTTAAAATTCGAAATACACCCAAACATTGGAATACCATTAGATACTCAAAGATTAGATCACTCTTTAACTATGGAACATAGATTTTTAAGAAATAATTTAATGAGACCAAGAGACAAGATTTTCTCAATTACTTATTGTGTGAATTATGCACTAACAAATTCACATCATAGTATTACCTTTAAAAATAATGATAGAATAGATATACCAAGACTATTTGAAGAAATAGGAAAGATTTATTATCCAAAAAGAAATGACTTAACAGAATTAGGAATTTCTATAAGAAATCCAAAATCACTAAGCTTTAAACAGACACCTAAACCAATTACTTTCTTTGAAACAGAGAATAATAAAGAAGATGAAAACATAAATAAATTGTTAAATCAAGTCAGAGACTTAGCCCAATACCTAACAAATAGAATATGAACAAAGAAAAAGAATTAAGAAATATTTATGAAAAATCATATAATAAAATAAACCAAGATAAAAGGAATATAACAGATTTATAAATATCTATGATAATCATCTTAAAAAAGATAAGAAAGATAAAAATCGGATGCAGATGGAAAAATATATTATAGAAAAAGAAAAAGAACTTAATAATATAAGAAATAAAAGAAAAGAACATAAAAGACTAATAATGGAAAATATAGAAAAAATAGAAGGAATGATTTCGAAAAAATCTTATCAACCGTCGACTAGTTATTTTAGAATAACGGCACCAACTTTTGAAGATATTGATTGAAATAATGGAAATATATTCTGAGTTTGATAATCAAACAGAAAATGAAATAATAAGTGTACTAGTAATGGATTTACCCATTGACTGCAAACAATTAATAATTGAAAAAATAAAAGCCCAATTTAGACAAGAAGATTATTATCTTGCAACTATTTCCCTAGATATAGAATGGAACTATATGGAAGAAATAGGATTAGCTTTTGAATATGATAGACTATCATTATCGGATATATATGAAGATTGAGATTTACTAGATGATTAAAATGGATCAAGAGATATTAAGTGTTTTGATAATGAAAATACCCATGGACTGTAAACAAATAATAATTAACAAATTAAAATACCAACACTGGCAGGAAAAACTTTATTTAAAACAAATAATGCAAAGAGTACAATTAGCCTTATGTGAGGAAAAAAGAAAAATATTAATCGAAGAAATAATGGAATTAGATGACGAAATAATGGACTATGGATATGAACTACTTGTAACTCAAATTATGCATGAAAATTACCTCGATTATGTATAATTACTACCACTACCTGGGAAAAGATAGAGTGGTACCAAACTGGTATCAGAGCTAAGTACTAGCTAATTAATGGATTCTCGAAACATAGAAAAATTTATTCACAATTTAAGCATGATAGACTTAACAAATCAAAATAGTCTAAAAGAAATGATACAAGAATTAAAAGATGAAGTTACCGATACATGTAATAATCATATGTAATATCATTGTGAGTACCGTGATTGCTTAGAATATGAGAGAAAAATAGATTTAATAAAAATTATAATTGATAAATTAAATGAATGGATAGATAACAAAAATCCAGATCCAACAGCTCAAATTAAGCCAAAGGCATACGCGCCCAAACGTCATAGAAGTAAAATCCGATAAAATGCTACATTATGTTTATGATATGGCATTTGCCACATGGAACATTTTAGTGACATGTCAGACTTTTTTGTTAATTTCTTTTTTATATTATTAATATTAAATTTAATTATTAAAAAAATGTTTAATTCTACAAAATTCCTAAACCTCAAATTCCCAAATCCCTACCTATTTTAGTGACTTCGTCCTCTTCATCCCCGCGAGAGTTTCACCATAATAGAACTTTCTTTCTATTGAAATTGGGATTGTAAGTGGTTCTCTACTTCTCATCACTCCATTCCTCCTTCTCCCTCCGCCGCCACCCCACTCCCCTCTCTCCGCCCTCTGCAGAACGTCGTCAAGGACGACATGGACATCGGAGGGAGGGAAGAGGGTCGTGGCGTCGTCGTATGCGAAGAAGCTGGTGAAGGAGTTGGAGGTGGGGCCGGGGAAGGTTGTGACGAGTGGATCTTTGGGTAGGATTGTTCCAAAATATGTTAAGGCTCCTGCTTTTGCTTCTATTGTCATTGTTACAGAGGCAGGAGGAAGGGGACGAAGTCACTTAACAGAGACTAGGGATTTGAGAATTTGGGGTTAGAAATTATGTAGAATTAAATGATTTTTTAATAATAAATAATAATATAAAAAAATTAACAAAAAGAAATGGACTCAATTGCATTGCTGCAATGTCATTAAAATGATACAAGTGGCAAATGCCATATCATCACTAAGGGACTAAAAGCTGAGAAAGTCTTCTATAGACACTGATGTAACACATCTTCTTTTCTACACATTCAATCAATAAATGACAATCTTTAAAGAAGACTCACTATACTTTTTTTTTAATTTCTTTTTAATCAAGCTTCTCTTCCTCCTTTCTTGAACTAAGCAACACCTCACATCCACCACTAACATCATCTGCCACCCTTCTCCCTCACGATGCCACCGTCCCAATTCCCAACCACGGCTTCCTTTTCTTCCATCTCCCTCTCCCAAGCCCTCCTCACCAAACCCAACCACCATTTTTCCCCACCACCTATCCTCCTCTCCCCCTTTCTGCCCTTCGCTCAACCCCCGTTTTCCCAATGCACCGCCATCGTCCCATCGCACCGCCGTCGTCCCGGCACGTCGCCACCGTCATCTCAGCGTGCCGTCGCCGCCGTCCCTGAGCGCGTCACCGCCGTCCATTTATGCAGAAAGGGGCAGTACGACGATGACTAGTGACAGTAAATTGTTGGGGTTGGGCAGGAACCAAAAGGCCAAGAGGTGAACGGCGATGGCAATGAAAAGAGTGAAATAGGTGGAGTCTTGGGTCATTAGCAAAGAGAGAAGAGCAGAGGTCAGTGAAAATGGCTATGCGGCGGAAGTTACGGCGGATACGAAGCCTCTGTTGCGGTGGAAGTTGTGTATGCAAGTGACCAATGAGTTAAATTCTGCCAGTAAACTCCGCCGTAGCCAAGGAGTCCTTTAGTGTTAACGAACCACTTTTTTGGCTATTTGAAGGGAAACTTAAAAAAAGGGAAACTCTAGACGGTTTGTTTTTTACTCAGCACTGATATGAAGGTTTAAACTTTAAACGGTGATGATGTTGTATGCAGATGCAGTGTCGGCAAAGGAGCTCTCAACGCATTAATGGAATCCGGGTGGGAGACACAGCGAGAGTGAAAGGGGAGAGTTATTTTATTTTTACTTTAATTTGTTAATATTTTAATGTGTTGTTAATTTATTGTTTATTATTGGCTGTGTCAAGAATGACATGTTCGATACGTGTCTACCCAAGTATTTCTCCTGCAAACTTAAGGGAGCATTCTTTGGAGACTAAAAACACTCAAAAAAAAAAAAAAATTTATACGGATTAACAACAAAAGACTCTATATTTTTAGAGATTAAAAATATATTTAATCCAATATAAAAAAATATAAAAAGATATGTTTACAGGTTTTAATGTTTTTGTTTTAAATTATAATTAAAGTTTTATAATAACCTTATTTTTCAATCTTATTTTTTTAAAAAATAATTTTTATTAAATAATATAAATGAAATGGTATGATAATATAATCTTTTGTATAAATTTTATTTTGAGGTAGATGTCGGGTAAAGTAGAATTTTGGTTAAATAATAAAGGTAAAAATATATAAAAATTAATAAATTATAAGGTATAAGCTAAATAAAATAGTTTATGAACAAAAATTATAAACTAATTAGATAAGCTTATTTATCAAACATTTCTATTTTATCAAAGAAATTTATAAACTAGTCAAATATATTATAAGCTAACTTATTTGGACATGCAGAATAGAGCCTTTATCTTACCCCACCACTCATTTAATATTAATAATATTAACATTCTTTTTTTTTTTCTTTTTCTTTTTTGTTTTGTTTTTGAAGACAACATCCCTTTTAAGTTCTCATATCAAAAGGTTGAGTAATCCGTCACCAATTGGAATCACATAGAAAAAGTAGACATCCGATTTGATTCTAAAATTATGAAGTAGTATCAATTTGGTTCTTGAAATTATCGAAATTTCAAAAGTATCCATGAATGATAAGTTAGCATAAACTTGATCCCTAACTTTACTCACTTAATATCAATGATGTCCCTGATACTATTAACATAAAATCAACTTAATCCATATGATTTTTAAAGAAAGGACTAAGTTGATTACCGTTTATAATTTCAGAGACTAATTTAAAATTTCAATAATTTTAGAGATCATATTAATACCATTTTACAATTTCAGAGACCAAATTAAATGTTTACATTAACATAGAAACGAAAAGTATCACAAAGAGAGAGCTGAGGTTTGAATTTACCTTTGACCCATCAACTAGTGTAGCAGAATAATAAATGTGAACTGCCAACCAACAAAGTGTTATAACAAGTTAAATGCTTAATTCTACTTTTGATCTCTTAACTTTTTTAATTGTGTAATATTGGTCCCTTAAAAAATTTAATTTAATTGTATATTTAATCCCTTAACTTTTTTAGTTGTATAATTTTGGTCCCTCAAAAATTTAATTACACATTTAGTCATCTAATTTGTCGAATTGTGCAAAATCAGTCCTCTTGTCCATGACTAGTCAATGTGCATTTAAATTTTTAAGGGATCAAAATCGCACAATTTTAAAAGTCGAGGGACGAAATGTGCAATAAAATTTTTTGAGGGACAAAAATAGCACAATTGAAAAAATTAAGGGTCCAAAAGTGCAATTAAAATAGTTGAGGGACCAAAATCACACAATTGAAAAAGTTAAGGGACAAAAATACAATTAAGCCTAAGTTAAAAGTCATAATATTATGAGTCTAGACATTACAAATTAGAGATGGACTGACCTGTGAAAACAGAACGGAACGGGGTAGGACCGGTTGATCCTATTTAATTGAGTGAGTTAAACCTTCCAACTCATTTTGTTTAGTGGTGGGTTGGTCAGTCAAAAATTAATAAAATTTATAAAAATATATAAAAAATGAAAATTAAAATTATTAACATACAAATATTATCTAAAATATCATAAAGACCATTAGTTAGTTCATCCCATTTTATTATTATCATCTAAGTTTTATTATTATTATTATTATTATTTAAATAGTAAGTTTTTTCTTTCATAATCATCTATTGTCATTTTATTGTTATGTCAAATAGTTTTTTGGTTTAATTATTGAGTTGGTCCCAGAACTATTCGGGAATTTTCAAGGTCTCTGAACTATTTGAGAATTTTCAATTAGGTCCCTAAACTAAAAAAAAATTAATTAGGTCCTGAACTTATATAAAATTTTCAATTGAATCCCTGAAATAAAAAATTCTAATTGGGTCCCTAAACTTATTTAAAATTTTCAATTATGTTCCTAAAGTAAAAAGTTGAATATATAAAAAAAATGATAATTGGTGAAATTTAAAAAATTAATATTGTTTGACATAATAATAAAATGACAAAAGATGAATATAAGAGAAAAAATAACTATAAATAATAATAAAAATAAAACTTAGTGAGAAAAACTATTGTTTAGCATAATAATTAAATAAATTTGAGAGACAAAATTTAATTATTAAAATGATAATAACAAAATAATGAAATATGAAATTGTGCAAGAAAATTCATGTTTTATAACAAATATTAAGTTATTAAACTGAGTCAAATATTCAATATTTGAAATAACATTAAAATAATAACAATAGATATAGCAAGCAAAAATATTTTTTACCAAATATTAAAATAATTTAAGAATAACCTCAAATAAAATATAAAATAACATAATAAATAATAAAATAAATTAGGTTAAAGTAATATTTTGGTCCCTATACATGACATGAATTCTCGATTTGGTCCTTATACATAAAAAATTATTAAAATAGTCCCTATACATACAGAAAGTCTCTATTTGGTCCCTGTCGTACAAAATTTTAGGGACTGATTTGATAATTTTTTGCTCGTATAGGGACCAAATGGAAACTTTCTGTATGTATATGGACCATTTTAATAATTTTTTATGTATATAGACCAAATCGAGAATTCATGTCAGGCGTAGGAACCAAAATATTACTTTAACCAATAAATTAAATACTCAAAATAAAATTCACAATGAAATTGAGATGTGATATTTACTAGATTCTTTATTTTATTTATTATTTCAAACAACAACTTTGTTTTTAATTGAGGTTTATTTTATTTTATTTTATTTATATTTTTTAATTGAGGTTTATCATTTTAATATCTTTATATTTTGTTATAAAACATGGATTTTCTAGCACAATTTCATATTTCATTGTTTTGTTATTATCATTTTAAGAACTAAATTTTGTCCCTCAAATTTATCTATTTTTATTTAATTATTATGATAAACAATAATTTTTCTCACTAAATTTTATTTTTCATTTTATTATTATTATTATTATTATTATTATTATTATTATTATTATTATCATTATTATTATTATTATTTTAAATAATGAGTTTTTCTCTCATATTCATCTTTTGTCATTTTATTATGATGTCAAACAATTTTTTTTTTCTAAATTTAATCATCTATCATTTTATTACTTTTTATTTTATATAGTCACATTTTTGAATTAGAAACCTAATTAAAAATTTTATATAAGTTCAAGGACCCAATTAGGAACTTTTTAGTTTAGAGACCTAATTGAAACTTTTATATAAGTTCAGGGACCTAATTAAAAAAAAATTAGTTCAAGAACCTAATTGAAAATTCCCAAATAGTTCGAGGATCAACTCTATAATTAAACCTAGTTTTGTTTTAAATTCCACCATCTATCATTTTATTATTTTATATAGGCAACTTTTTACGTTAGGGACTCAACTAAAAAATTTATAAAAATTCAGAGACCTAATTAAAAGCTTTTTAGTTCAAACCCCAATTAAAAATTTTATATATATTCTGAACCCAATTAAAAACAATTAATTAAGGGATCTCCTTAAAAATTCTCTAATTTATAACTCCATAATTAAACTTTGACTTTCACTCTATTCACTTTCGAAACTGTTGCAGCGATATTTTTTCCCTTCTTGTTGAACGTGTAATATGCTCCAGCATTTTCGAACTACTGCGTCAACATCTTTGACTGACTCGTTTCCAGAAGCTCCATACATGCTTCTGTCCCGTTATTACGTATTTGGAAACACATCATAGTGAAAGAGAAGCATGTCCAAACCACAAAAGCTCCATAGCTCCAATATGGAGTTTCTGGAAAAACATGTGTCAAAGGATGTAAACTTTCGTTCCAAACACGCTTCAAAGTTTGGAGCAAATCAAGGAATTTGCAAACCGGTTTCTTGTCCACTAACGTTCACATCCATCCAATCTTATCCAACACGTTCAAAAGAGACTTTCGTTTCAAACGTTAAGGGCATGTTTACTTTTTTTTTTTTTTCAGTTTTCAGTCTTCGTATAGAAAAAACAGAAGAAAAAAAAAAATCGTGTTTCTTGTACAAATTTTTGAAAACAGAATGAAAACAATATGGTAATTTTATAATTATTTCTGAAAACAGGAAATGAAGATAGGAAACTGGAAGCAAAGCAAACAGGCAAACAGGTCCTAAGTGTGTTTGGTTCAAAGAAGGAGAGCGGAGGGATTTTAATTAGACATTGTGTTTGATTGAGAGGCGATGGAAAATAACACTTTCATGTTTGGTTCAGGAAAGGAAACGAGGGAAGGGATTTTTAAAACTACTTTAATTTTAAACCCTTATAATTATTTATTTAAAAATAGATAAGTAGGGATATTTTAGTCAATACATAAGAAATGTTTTACAATCCCTACCCTCCTTCAAATCCCCATTATTAAAGGACAGCCAAAACTCACTTAAGGAGGGATTTTGCTTAAGTTCCCTCCAAAAATTGGATTTTGCTTTCATTCTCTCCAAAAATGGAACCAAACATAAAAATTTTAAAAAAATCCCTCCCCTCTCCTCGCACTAAACATTACCTAAATACTTTCCTCTTATTTAAAAACCATGCATGCCTTCTTCGAAAAATCATCTCTGCAACTTTCCAAAAACACAAACTGTTGCTTTCTTTCTTTTATGATATGCTGCCCAACGTGCTGAACACAATGAGCACACATTAATAGGCAAATGTTAATATATTTTTAGAGGGTGAGGTTTGTATACATTTCTTGTTCTAAAAATACTCTCTCTTCAATTATCTTGTTTCTGAGTTCTACTGCTTCATCTATTTTTCTTGCTGGTTATCTCGGTTCATTGTCGAGAAGGACATTTATATCTCGGGGGGGTTTGCACATAAACCCTTGAGGCAAGTGAGATTCTACAAGTCTCAAGCTAATGTGATTTGAACGTGAGTTACAGATTTCTGAGTGTGTTAGTGACTTCCAGATATATTCCCGTGTTATTGCTGCGTTGAAGACCACTTGGATAACACTCCCATGGATCCACCACGTTGGGTCTACGCCAGTGCAACAACCACATTGATTAACATATTGCTGCTGTTCCCACATGTACAAGTCCAAACTCTGGACATAGAAAAACACATTTTTGGTCCCTTCAATTCCTCATACTTCGAGGCCATGGGATTGGCATCCATCAACTTTGGCGCCCTTCAGATGAGCCCTATCGTCAGCAAGGGTCCAGTGCTCACCACCTTCAAATCTGGGAGAGTCTTCTATAAGAAACCTTTCAAGTTGTGGGAACAAGATAACTTCAATGCAAGTGTTGCGTCTTTTAACACTTCCTTCCTCTTCAACATGCTTCGTGTCGACAACGCCACTCCCGGTGAAGGCTTTGCTTTTCTCATTTCCCCTACCCTCTCATTTCCACTACATGGCCATGGCAAATATCTGGGTCTCACCGACGCCGTCACCGATGGTAACACCACCAACCAAATCGTGGCCATCGAAATGGATACCATGAAGCAGGAGTTGGACCCAGATGATAATCACATTGGACTCGACATCAATAGCGTCAGGTCCGAAGTTACTGTTCCAATGTCCCATTTTGGTTTTCAGTTAGCTCCTAATGCTACAACTACGTTCTACGTGGTTTGGGTGGAGTATAATGGTGCAAACAAGTTTATCAAAGTTTACATCGCAGTGCAACCTGATAAAGACGGTGCCATTGTGGAGAAGCCCACGAGGCCTCTGTTGCGTTTCGATCTTGACCTCAAACGGTTCGTGAATCAGAGTTCCTATTTTGGGTTCTCTTCTTCCACCCACCGAGACACCTTTGAGAAGATCACTATCCTGAGATGGAATTTATCTGTGGAGATTCTAACCGAGTCTAAGGCTAAGGTAGCAAACAAATCAAACGATGAACAGCAACACCATCAGGGGTCACCGAAGATTGATTTGGGTATCCCTTTGGGTATTGGGGGGGCTTTGTTAGTGGTTGGTATTGTGTACTGGCGATGCAGGAAGAAAAGGAAAAGTGGGTCTGACCCAAGAATATTAAGCACGATCAAGAACCTTCCTGGAAGTCCCAGAGAATTCACGTTACGAGAACTGAAAAAGGCAACTAACAATTTCGATGAGAAGGTGAAGCTTGGGCAAGGGGGATTTGGCAAAGTTTATAGAGGAATACTGGCAGAGGAGAAGTTGGAAGTGGCAGTTAAGAAATTCTCAAGGGAGAAGATGAAAAGCACCGATGATTTCTTGGCTGAGCTCACCATTATCAATCGTCTCCGTCACAAGAATCTCGTTCCCTTGCTGGGTAAATTTCCCATTCCACTCCATGCGTATTTCTTGTTCATTTTTCATTTTTTTAAAAAACAAATAAGTCTCAAATATTAAGCTCAAATTTAGGAGGTTTTTTGGAATTGTCACCATTCTTTAAGTACAGTCGTCCAAAATTGATAAGCATATGTCCTATTTTAGTGTACCACATCATATCCCAACTAATGATATTTTATCGTATAAGTTAAAAATTTTATTTAATATTTGAAAAAATAGAATACCTGGCAAGATATTATTAGTTAGGACATAAAGTGGTACACCAAAATGAGATAGAAGATCGTCATCCGAACCCTCTTTGGGACTAATCTCCGCCCGCTTAAGTGCTGAGTTACCATTAGGATATGTTTGATTCAAAGAATGAGCGGGGAGGAAAATGAATTTTAATGGAGGGGAGGGGAGGATAGAGATTTTATTTAAATATCATGTTTGATTAAGAGGGAGCATTTTCATAGAAGGAAAGGGAAATAACACTTTTTATAATTAATTCAGGAGGGAAGGGAAGAAATTTTATAACTAATTTACTTTTATAACTTCAACATGTATTCATATGCATGATATAATTTCATACCGAACTAGTCTTATGTTATTTTATTTTTGGTAATCGATAAATACCATGCTCTTCCTATTTTTTCTTTTAACTTTTTTTCATCTACGAATATATGAGCTAATCTTGTCGGTTAGGGCCTATACTTAATGCTGATTGCTAGATTCGTACGGCTGAGCTTGTATTGTGTTCAGCAAAGTATATGATCAAAACTGCAATATAATGTTTTTCGCTTGGGAGCAAACGAAAACGCATTTTTTTAAAGTAAAGTCAAACAAAACCAAACATGTTATTATAAGTATATATTCGTTGACAATTGATAACCCATTGACATGTAACATGTTGCTCGTATAAAACTAAGATGTGCTACGATTATCAATCTTAACAGTTTGTCTGCAATTACTATCATATATCAATGTTTTATTAAGGGAACAAGTGTTTATAATTCGATAATAACCTGCAGGGTGGTGCTACAAAAACAAGGTATTGCTCTTAGTATACGAATACATGCCTAATGGTAGCTTGGATAAACACATATTCTGGAAGAAAGACACCAGCAGTTGTACCCCCCTAAGTTGGCATCTAAGATGCAAGATCATATTAGGGATGGCGTCTGCATTGCATTACCTCCACAACGAGTATGATCAAAAGGTGATCCACAGAGACCTTAAGGCAAGCAACATAATGCTGGACTCTGAGTTCAATGCACGTTTAGGTGACTTTGGTTTAGCTCGTGCTCTAGAGAATGAAAAAACCTCGTTTGGAGAGTTAGAAGGAGTGCATGGCACCATGGGATATATTGCACCCGAGTGCCTTCACACAGGCAAGGCCACATGCAATTCAGATGTTTATGGATTTGGGGCAGTCCTACTTGAGGTGGTGTGTGGTCAGCGTCCAAGGACAATGATTGAGGACTATGTCCTCTTGGTGTATTGTGTTCCGGCCAAATATCTCGGGTATGAAATACTCGACTGAACGAGGATTAGTGGGGTGTTTTTGGATTGTGCTTGACAGAATGTGGATTCTGCTCCTACGTATCCAAAAGGGAATCAAAGCAAACGTAGTTCTAGAATGAGGGGTAAGCCCCCTATTTATAGTTGTTCTCTCAGGATCAGGCTCCGAAATAAGCGGAGGAATATTTGGATCAGATCGCGATCATGGGGAGAGATATCCGGAGCCTGATTGTCCGGAGTGACATTATGGCTAGCGAGATATTCGGCCCAGATTAGTGCGGATGGATAGCTTGGGGTCGAGTAGTTATTCTCGGGTGTCAGGTGTGCTGACATGTCCTCGGCTTCGGAGGAGTTTGGGTCAAGGCCCATTCGTGGGGGTAAGCTCGGTTGGTCCAGTGTATAGACGAGTTCCCGGTCTTACATTCTCGGCCAGTACACAAGCCCCCCGAGCTCCGAGCTTGAATAAGCGAAGGAGCTGATACGTATGAAACCGAGCTTATTTTTCGGTTATGCAGTTATCCACATTCTCAGCTGTCGTTTCAATCAAGTCTTCTCTTTCTGTCAGAGAAAGCAATTATTCCCCTATTACTTCTTCGGCACGCCACAGACAAGAAACCCTAGAGTTCCGCGCCCATTTAATGGGGGGAAAATCAAAAGTCGCGTCGGGACAATCAAAAGTCGCGCCCCTTTTTAGGCCCAATGGACAATGGGCCACCAGTTGCAGGCTATAAATACCTCCTCCGGCGCCAACTCCCTCCTACTTTGCTTACCCTTCTCTGCCATTCACCATCGTCTTCCAAGCTTCTGCCCTTGTTCCTCTGCTTGTCATCCTCCAGGTACGCTCCGTCTCTTTTCTTCCTTCGTGCTTCTAAGCTCTGTTTCTGACCTTCGGACATGAGTTCACCTATGTCTTCTGAGTCAAATACTTCGCCTCTGGTTGAGGGTGAAGTTTCCCCAAGTGGGGATCCCTTCTGTTTTTCTTGTTCCTTCGCGGGATCGAGCGGCGTTGGGAGGCGGAACCATCCTCCTCCGGGTCATCCTCGACCGACTCAGATTCTTTCGAGTCCGATTCGCCTAGGTCGGTTCTCCCCCTCCTAGGGTGTCCAAACCATTGCTCATGAACAGCGTCTTAGGGTTCCTAAAGACCCTATTCCCGATATTACCCTCCCCGGGTATACACGGGTAAAAGGGAAGGTTGGAACCTTTTTTTTCGACTACCAAACTCCCGATTCTATTGTTGAACTTCGGTCCCATATCAATATCTCGGCCTCGGGGGCGAGTCCGGGTTTATCCGCTCTCCGTGCACGAGCACCGAGTGTGTCTTTCTAAGGGCTCGCCCTTCCGAGCCCCCTTTACATACATGTATAAAACACTTTTTGACAAACTGCATGTGTCTCTTCCCTTTATCGAGTTTGAGTGCGACGTTCGAGAACCATGAACGCCGCACCTACTCACCTTCACCCTAACAATTTGGGCTTTTATGAAAGCCTTTCAGATTCTATGTAAATACATAAGGATAGAACCCACCACTCCAAAATTTTTGTATTTTTATCGGACTGATTTGGCGAGAAAAAGGGATGGGTATCCCTTAATGGGTTGAACCGAAGAGGTCTTCTTAGTTTATTCGCTTCGTCTTATAAAGACTTCAAGGTCGGTTTCTTCGTTTTTCGCCCTTCGAGTTCTCATACCTCCCACTTTTTTGACGAGAATAAATATGCCAAGTTTCCTTTATCTCGGCAATCCTCTCCCACAAAATTCGTCGGCCGAGTATCATTCCCTGCCACGAGGATAAGCGGGATATAGATGTACTAGAGGTCTTCCTCGGCCCCTCCATTGTGCACGCCTTATGAAACTCCCCTTCTCCTCCACCCCAAGGTCCGACCTTAAAAGTAAGTGCTCGGCTTTTTAATTTCTTAAGTATTTTTACGCATGTGTTGTTATACTAACAACTCTTTCTTTTGACATCATCGTGGGAAAATTCGACTTTTCAAAGCTTGTCAAGGGTGGTGTTGGTAAAGAGGTCGGGGTCCCTCTTCACCGAGAAGAAGCAGAAAAGACCTCCTCCCGCCAAGGCTTCGCGAAGGGGGCTTCGTCATCCGCCCCTCAAAAAAGGAAGAGGACGAGAGGTTGAAGTGGTCGCCGAAGATTCTCCCCTTCTCGGCCCAAGCTCCCCGCCCCACTACTCAAGGGATGCAAATCGTGGGGCGAGAACAGCCACTTTCTACCCCCTCGAGCCGAAATGGTACAACACCACCCGAAGGCGGGGACTTCATCTCTCCGGGGTGAAGACTTCAACCCCTCCTCCTCTTTCGACTCGACCCTCTTAAAAGCCGCGATCTTGGCTTATCAAGCGGCAGGGGCCCGATCCAGCATGGAGGCCCTCTCGGTCACTCGCCTTCGTCTTTGCGGCTTTGGCTCGTTTACGTAGCCGAGAGGTGACGGAGACCGAGAGGAAGTCTCAAGAATTGGAGTCCGAGTTTGCTTTGCTATAGAGAGGTTGAAGGGGATCTTTCCGGATTGCCTCCGAGAATGAACGCTTGACTACCACCATTGCTGATATTAACACTCGAAACTCCGAGCTGGATTCTCGGCGAAATCGGTCGAGGAAAGCAGAGCTCGAGTGGAAGAAGACAAGGCTCGTGCGAAGAAAAGATCAAAGAGGCTCAGCCTGAGATTGATCGACTCAAAGCCGCCTTGGAGGCTGAGATCCAGGCTAAAATCTCGCTCGAGGAGGACGTAAGGGAGGCCACCCGCTTGCATTGTCATCGAGCACCTAGGAAGGTTTTGACAAAGGCATTGCCCAGCCGAGGTTCACGGTTCCGGCATCGACCTTCGGGGGCCGATGTGAACATGGAGGTGGTAAATGGGGAACTTGTTCCCATTATTCCCGAGGGGGAGGAAGAGGTGGACGTAGTGGGGGGCTCTCCCGACGGTCATGTAGAGGCCGAGGAAAGCCATAGGGGGGAGTAGCTGTTATAGTTTTTTGTTCATCCTTTGTACTGGGCTCATGCCCTTGTAACCTGATTACTTGAATGAATATCATTATCATTTTGCTGATTCTTGTGTTTGGCTTGTCCATCGAATCTTCGGCTAAGGCCGAAATACTTCACCGTCCAAAATGGACGGTGGTCGTTACACGAAAAGCACGTGTTTTTCATTTTGCGCTGTCATGCATTAAATGCTTTTGGAAACCGTAATGGGTTCACGCAATCGCTGCCTTTTGCTTGGTTTCGAGGTTTGTTTTCCCAATAAACACATACTACTTCCTTTCTTGCCTATAAATAGGACCCTTCTCACTTGTTCATTCCTCATCCTTTTCTATCAACCAAGTTCGTTTCTTACCTTTCTTCCACCCGAGTAGTTCTCTGCTAACATCGGGGTTTACGTTCCCTCTCCCGATTAACATCCTTTTTCGGGTTTCACATCCGCCAAAAAGGATGTAAGTGGGAGATGGGATCCAGAATTCCTCGATCCTTCAAGAAGGATGTTAACTGGGAGAATAATAATCTTCGGGAGTCGAGAAAGGGGTAGAGGTCGTCTACTCCCGGAGTCAGCCAAGCACCTCATCGTCCAGCTTTCTCAGGGGGGAGTGTGAACTACAGCCTCCCTTAAGAGAGCGTGGTGGCGTTGAATCGGGGAGCAAAGGCCGAGTGGCCCTTATTTTCAATTTCGGCTTTCAACCTCAGCGCTGCACTCAGTCCCGTGAATGTACTTTTCAAGAGTCAAACTTAGCTTTATTTTTGCTCATTGTACTCGGTTTCCTTGAATGTATCAAACTCGGCTTTATTTTTGCCTTGTGCATTGTACTCGGTTTCCTTAATAAAATAATGGCTCATACTTGGCCTTTACGAATTTTGTTTTTTGCGCATATTCAGCTTTACTATTTTCGTAGCTTGAACTCAACGTCAATAACTTAATAGTACCTCGGACTCGGCTAGTAAGATCGTGCTTGACCTTTATACTTAACTTTATGGCTCGTATTCGGCCACCAGGCTCAAACTTGGCCTTGAGAATTAAACGGCTCGGATTCGGCCATTGGCTCGTACTCGGCCACTAGGCTCAAACTTGGCCTTTGGGATTGAACGGCTCGTACTCGGCCGCCTGCCTCAAACTTGGCCCCTCTGACTGGCTCGGACTCGGCAAACGGCTCGTACTCGGCCGCCGGGCTCACACTTGGCCCTCTGACCGGCTCGTATTCGCCAACGGCTCGTACTCGGCCGCCGGGCTCAAACTTAGCCCTCTCGATGGCTCGTATTCGGCCAACGGCTCGTACTCGGCCGCCGGGCTCAAACTTGGCCCCTCTGACTGGCTCGAACTCGGCAAACGGCTCGTACTCGGCCGCCGGGCTCACACTTGGCCCCTCTGACTGGCTCGAACTCGGCCGTTAAAATAAGACGCCTGCAGAATAAATACTTCGGCAAAGCAAGGAAAAATAAAACCATAATAAATTCTGCTTTTTATTGAATGGAGTCCGCGGTGTGCCTCGTTAAAACCTCCCCGGTGGTATGGCCATAGTTGCGGTGAAACCGACAATGCTTCTGGCGATCCGCGTTTCGGGGGGTGTGGCCACCCTTTGGGAGCTGCAGAAGCTCACACATGACGCTTCCTCGAACACCCGAGCCCGATTTGTGTTGAGGGGAGTATAATGATCATACTTGGCCCTCTCTCGGAAATGCTCGTACGGGCCTTTCAATCTCGGCTTATCACCCCCGCCCTCCTCTTGTCTCTACCTTCTCGCCGGTCGACCTCATCGGTCCGATCCCTTTTCTTGGACTCCTCTACCTCCTCCATATTGATGTAACCTCGCAGCCTTTTCTTCTCGGTTCGTCCATATCGGCTGGCGGTTTTCGAGCTAAGTACCTAGCAAAAGGGCCGTGTCTCAACCCTGGTCAGGATGGTGTGTAGTGCAACATCGGCATCGAGATTGGGGATGAGTACCGCCTCCTTCTTGAATCCGGCCATGAAGTTGCGCAGGATTCATTCTTCTCTTGCCTGAAGTTCACCAAGGAGGCCGAGGTTTTCTCGGTGGGCTCGGCTCGTGGCAAACCGAGCGCTGAACCTAGCCACGAATGTATCAAAAGAGTCCACCGAGGTTGGGGTAGCTGGGTGTACCAAGTCAACGCCTCCTTCGGTGTGGTTGGGAAAACTTTGCACATGACAGTCGTCATCCGTAAAAAGGTACATCTGCGTGGTGAAGGCGCCAGTGGCGCTCGGGGTCCGAGGTGCCATCATATTTGTCAATGTTGATGGGCTTGTAGTTGGTCGGCAAGGGGACCCCATGATATCATTCGTGAAAGGATGCCTCGGCTTCCCAGCCGGCCTTGTCATTAAGTCTGTTCGTTTGGAGTGAAGATTCGGGGCCTCGCTTAGGAATCCCTCTTCCTCTCGCTTCGGTTGTTGTGGTGGGAAGCCTTGAGGCGAGGACCTCTTTCCCGATACAAGTTTCGGACCCCTCAATCTCGGGAGGGTCGGCGTTCTCTTTCATGTGAGGAAGAGACCGACCTCTCCCCTCTCGGTTCTCTCTCACGACGGTCATTCTCGGCGGATTTCTTCATTCTCCCTTCTCGGTTGCGCAACCTCGCGAGAAGCTCCTGAACCATGGGGTTGTCGGTCATTCTCTTGGGCCTACTGACCGTTCTCCATTATCCCCGTTAACTCCGTTGTTGACATTCCTTGGTTCCTCCCTCCGCAGTTTCCGCTTCTCGT
Source organism: Sophora flavescens (assembly GCA_030762895.1). Lineage (NCBI taxonomy): Eukaryota > Viridiplantae > Streptophyta > Magnoliopsida > Fabales > Fabaceae > Sophora > Sophora flavescens. The sequence continues at coordinate 40,335,585 of CM061064.1, forward strand.
CCTCACCATTTTTGTGTGGTATGGGAAAATATTTGCTTCGATTCCCACAGACGGCGCCAAATGTTCCCGGCCAAATATCTCGGGTATGAAATACCTACGGAACGAGGATTAGTGGGGTGTTTTTGGATTGTGCTTGTGAGAATGTGGATTCTCGCTCCTACGTATCCAAAAGGGAATCAAAGCAAACGTAGTTCTAGAATGAGGGTAAGCCCCCTATTTATAGTTGTTCTCTCGGGATCGAGCTCCGAAATAAGCGGAGGAATATTTGGATCAGATCGCGATCATGGGGAGAGATATCCGGAGCCCGATTGTCCGGAGTGACATTATGGCTAGCGAGATATTCGGCCCGATTAGGCATGCGGATGGATAGCTTGGGGCCGAGTAGTTATTCTCGGGTGTCGGTGTCTTGACATGTCCCTGGCCGGAGGAGTTTGGGTCAAGGCCCATTCGTGGGGGTAAGCTCGGTTGGTCCAGTGTATAGACGAGTTCCCGGTCTTACATTCTCGGCCAGTACAGATTGGGTTTGGCACCTGCATCGTGAAGGAAGAATACTAGAGGCAGTTGACCAGAGACTTGGGAATGACTATGTGGTTGAAGAGGTTGAGAGGATTCTGAAATTGGGACTAGCATGTTCTAATCCCATTGCTAGTGAGAGACCTAAAATGCAAACAGTTATTCAGATTATATCTGGCTCAGTGCCAGTGCCAGTGCCTCATGTGCCACCATTCAAGCCAACTTTTGTGTGGCCAGCAGCAGGGAATGTGGGGAGTTCGGTGCGTGACCCTACAACAGTACTGACTATTGATCACACACCTATTAACACAGTCTGTTTTGCACGTTGAGTAGCTCCCATGTCTTACATTGCTTTCACCAGCCTTTCCATGATTTATCAAATTCCATCATTATTGGCAACTTTTTTAGTCTAAAATGTTGGTTTCCCCATCTTAAATTGTCTCTCTTTTTACTTATCTTCAGACAAGTATACAGATTCTTTTCATATATTTTTCTTTTTTTTTTCATCTTATATTTTTATTAGAAAGGAATGAAGTTTGTACCAGAGTTATCAATCCTGGATAGCGTAGCGTAGCGGCTGTCTCCGAAAACGCTATTGCGGGATAGCGTGTAGCAGGACAGCCGCTATTTTAGGCAAGAGGGGAGGACTGAGAAGGAAAGAGGGAGGAGAGGCAAAGGGGAAAGATCGATGAATGAAAGTGGGAGGGAGAAGAGAGAGGGAGGAAGAGGCTCTGATACAGAACAGAAAAAATATTAACGTGAGGGAGATGGGGTGAAAGTGAAGGAGAAGGGGGTGAAGGAAGAGTCAGGAAAATAAATAAGGGTAAAAGAGATATTTTAATGGATAGAAGTGAGGGTAAAAAAGTCATTTGAATAAATAGAAAGAGGGCAAAACAGAGAATTAGTGAGTTAAAGAAGGGCAAAATGGAGAATTTGTCAGTTAAAGAGAGGGTAGAATAGGAAAATCGGATTAAAGAATGAGCAAACTTAAAGAAAACCCTAGATCTGAAATGTACCAGCTGCCAAACAGTTGTGGGTGACGAAGAACCAGAAGCGGGAGAGGAGACCGGTCGTGGAACAAAGCCGGTGGCTAGGAGTGGTCGGAAAAGTCTTGTCAGAGGGTTCTGTCGGTCCACGAGGTATTAGTGGCTGTGGAGCACCGCTACTCCCTGCGATCCCGCGTTTTTCCACCACTTTGGCGGCCGCGACAGCTGCTACAGAAAAACGCTCCGCTCCGTCGCCTATGTAGCGGTCGTCGGTCGCTCCGCCTCGCACCACCACGAACACGCGCTATTGACAACCCCGGTTTGTACATTTCAAATGAAAGTTAATTCCCTTTTTTTTTGGTTTTTCACATTATTTTAAAGCATGTTATTATTATTTTCCTTTTAGGGATGAAGTTTTAACTTCTAAGAAGTTAGTAGGAAGTAGTTCGTGCATGCACATGTTTTTTTTTTAATATTAATTTAATTATTTATTGATTAAAAGTATGATCATGCATGGAAAATATAACTTAATATGCAAGTATAAATAATTAATAAATTTTAAATTTAATACATACTTTGTCTTAATCACTCATTTAATATTAATACCAACATTCTATTTTATTTTGACACTGAAGGTATCAAAGCACCAAGATTAGAAAGGCATAAGAGAATGTGAAAATGTAAAAGATGATATTTATATCGAATGAATTTATCTCAGATTGTGATTCATTGTGCTAGCTATATATATATAGTAGGGGTGAGTGTGGGACGGGTTAAAATTGTCCCTTGCCCGACCCTAAATGTTGATCGGACCAATCTTTTGAACCCAAACCCGATCCTAGACCTGAAAAAACCCGATCATGTGCGGGTTTTATTAAGACCGGGCCTAGATAGGATGTTATTGGGTTGGCTCGAAGTGCAGATGTATGTTCCAATACATTGACATAAATTTCATCTAAACTAGTTTACAATGTAAGTTGACAATGCTCCACAAGTTTATGAAGAATGTCTGAGTATTTTGTTTCAAGTTTGCCTAAAAAATAATGCCAAAGAGGAATGTCATAGCAGCCATCTTAAAACTAAGTGATCATCATATTCATATTAATTTATTGTGCATAGTGTAGTGCCCATGTGCCAACAGGTGTCAATAAGTAAAATAGCATGATGACCTGAACGCATTTACAAGCTTCTTATTTTCAGGATCAAGCTTTACTCCATTATAAAAGCATTTGCACTTCCATCAAAATTCTGCAAGATGGATAGCCAAGTGAAACTTTAGAAATGTTATAATCACATGTCATTCTACTAATGTAAAGGGCAAAGGATTTTTGGATGGCATGCCTGCAACACACACAGCTTCCCTTCCCTTTAACAAGCTTTTGGCCAATATAGTATTTATGCTTAGCATAGTAGCATAAGTAGGATCCAGATCAATTGCCTATAAATCACTGAGCAAAATAAGAATAGAATCCATACTTCCGATTAAAAATTCCTTTGCTATCACAAGAAAATTTTCTTTAGGATCCAGAATTCCTTTGCTATCACAAGAAAACAATTTTTTTTTTTTTGTTTTTACTTGATCTTTGTAAATGCCAAACACTTGCAGTTTCAAGATAAAGTAGCATCAGTACTTTTTCCGAATTTAACATTCATTATTATATAATAATAGGCAAAGTTTCTATTTAAACTTGAAGTCTCAAGAGGCTCAATCCAGAACCCTTAAAATCATTAAAACTAAAATCAAGAACCTGACAAAGTAAATAGTTTCTTTCAATCAGTCAGTAAGAATTTTACAACTTGCTTTACAACAGACCATTCCTCACACACACCAGCAGAAGCAGCTGCAATGGAAGAATACATTAAAGAAGCACCCTAGACATATCAATCGCGCTTGCTTGCCTATGGAAAAAAATTTCACATAATTGAAATAGTTTCGTAGAACAAATGTGAACAACACACATGAGAAGACTGCAAACGGAACTGTTACCATTTACATCAACCGTAGAAACATGCTAGAAGTGGGAATCAAAATGTGGCAGCATTGCATATGTAAAGTCATTCAATTTTTCATCAATATATCTTTCACGTTTAGGAACCCTAACCCAGTGCACGCCCAAAACAAAACTGACAGTGGCTGCAATTTTGGGTGAGAGACGGAGAGAGAGACATACCTGCGCTGAGGGGTTGGGCTGCAGAGAAGAGATTTTTGTTGTGGCAGGAAGAGAGGAGGAAAAGACGGGGAGGGAGAAGTGTTTGCGACTGAAAAATGATTGAAAGATGAAACAAGTTTTGGGCCTGACTAACGGTGCGTTTGAGTAAACAACTTAATTAAGAGCTTATCATATAAGACTTTATCGCATGAGAGCTTATGTCATAAGTGCTTAAAGAAAAAAAGAAAGAAAGGGGCATGCGAGGATTCAAATAGTGAAAAATACGGAAAGGATGTTTAGTGCATAAGCTCTTATGATAATTCCATAAGCTTCTCCCAGTGACTTATGAAAATAAGTCAAAAACTCCTTTTGGGATGACATAAGTTATTTTTATAAGCTCTGTCAAACACACTGCATAAGAGCTTATATCATCAGATAAGTCAAAAGGAGCTTAAATAAGCTCTTCCAAACGTCACCTAAGTGTATTTGGGCGGGAATTTTAGTGGAAAAGAGGACGAGAGCTGCGCCCGGCAATCGAATGATCAATCCGAACCCCTCCCTAACCAGATATTGGGTTGACACGAGTTCGTTGTTTTGCAACTGTAGGTTAGAGTCTGACCCGATCCAAACCATTTGGGTTGAGACTGGTTTTCGACTGAGGTTATGCTCACCCCTAATTATAGAGTGCATACTTAAAAATGACCTATAACTAGCTCATAATCAAGTAACCATTGATTTCACTTTTTATGAGCTCTATCATATCATATCGATTTTTTATATTTTATATTACTTTAAACAACTCTTAATAGTTCATCAAACGAGTCTCACAAATTAAGTCACATATTTCATTTGCATTTTTTTCCAATTTAAAATATGAACTCTTTTTTCTCATTTCATGTTAATATTCATTTAACATTGTTATTTTTCTCTCTCTCTTATTTTTATTGGTGGTATAATATAAGAACCTATAAGCAATTATCTTTACATATGACATTCACATCAGATAGTTCTAATAATGTAATCCAACAAAAACTTGTCCTTACTTTTAAGAGATTATTCAACAACTCTCGATAAAGATGTTGTAATTAATTTTTATCCTAAAAGAAAAGAGTTAAATCGAAATAAGTAATTGATATAATAACAAATCGTTACAAATAATTTGTATGCAGATTTGACAATAATAACGAATAATTAATAAATTTTAAATTACATAAAATAAAATAAAAGTTTAAAAAGTATTGAACAGTGTAGAGCATGCCATGTGTCTCACCGAACACTACAAGAAAATTAGGGGTGGGCATCGGTCGGTTACGGTCGGATTCGGGTGAAAAAATACCAATCCGAAGATAACCGACCATTAGAATACGCCACCCAATCCCGTTCGTTCGTTCCTTCGGTTTGGTCGGGTCGGTGGTTTGTCGGTTCGGCGGTTTAGGCGGGTGGGTTACCACGGGTTGGGATCAAACAAATGAAAGCCCACAAACAAACCAGAAATATGAAGGAGGAGCATTCGTATAAAGAAAGATGTACCACAAACAAATCAAAGAAATTAACTTTCAGTATGAACAAACCAAAAAAATCAACTTTCATTAAATATAAACAAACCAGATGTATGAAGAAACACGTTCTAAACAAAGCACAATCGTTTGTTTACACTTTACAGGAGAAAGGAATGTTGAAACTTGATGAGAACAGGCGTGCACAACCTCTCACGACCAACTTGAGCAGATCTGGGCATTTGGCGAGAGGAAGACTCAAGCTGCGATGGCGACGGAGGCCCTACTCGAGATCCGAGACCTGAGACGCGTAGAGACAGGTCCTTCTCTGCAACGATCGGTATTCCCTATCTCATGCAAAACAGAGGTCGAAGACTAGCGGCGAGGGAGCTTCGACGATGAGGGGAGCGGTGCGACAGTATGAGTGAGTGAGAGAGAGAGATGTGACATATGGTTCTAGTAGTGGTGGGTTACGGTTGAATGAGAAGGAAATGGGTTTGGAGGGTATAATAGTGTAATACTAAAGTCTGAAGATTGAAGGAAATGCTCTTGGTCTCTCACATCTCAAATATTTGTGCTTTTTTGACTTTTTTGTTTTGTTAATTACGTAAGCCTAAGAGAGAGAATTAAAAAATTGAAGTGATTGATAGCTTGCACAGCTTTTCCCAAGGAGAAAGACAGACGGACAAAGACTGAAGTCTGATGTGAAGGGAACGTGGCGTGGATGGAGTGTGTAATGATACAAAACTTTTACTCAGTGCATTGATATTCGGTCGGGTCCGGGTATCGATGGGTTTATTTTTTCACATCCGAACCCGACCGTAGAAGCCCATTTGAACCTGATTTTTTCACCCGCCAGACCCGTTAACCCGAACTGACCCGCCCGAATCCCATTTTTTTGTTCGGATACCTCGGGTTCCGGTCGGGTCGATGAAATCTGCCCAGTCCTAAAGAAAATTGCCATGTAGCTACAGACGGCTCTAGCAACGGAACATGTTCTGTTTAATAATAGCCGTGGGTAGAGGTCAAGTTTTAGTCTTATAAAAGACTTTTTTCGCTGAGATTTGAGATAGAGGTCATAAATCAAAAATAATTTTAAGTACAATTTTATCCCTTTTTTTTTTTATGCATTTGTCTTTCATTTCCATTTTGACTCAGACAATCATTTTCCCCTTCTCTCACAAGCAAAACCCTATCTCTCCCATCTCTCTCGTTCTCTCTCATCACCATCACTACCAAAATTAGAACTCTAATATTTGATTTCTCATTGCATTTTCCTTCAAAAATCTGATTCACTGCCTGCGATTTCGTTCGCGCACTCTCAATTCGTTCATGCTCCGAAAATTTCATTCGAGTAGCTTCAAAAATATTTGATTTCTCACGATTTTGTTTGTTTACGGCTTGTGATTCGCTCTTCCTTCTCCATAAGCCTTAAGGTACTCAATTTTGGAACAAAAGTGATTTTAAATTAAATAATCTATATGTTTTGATGTTAATAAAAAAAATAAATTTACTTGACAAAGTATTAGTTGAGATTTAAGATGTGCTTTCAGTTATGCAGGAATATTTAAATATATGTAATAGAAATTTTGGATAAGTTTTTATTGAAAAATACGTGTCTACCTCTGTAGACAGGCTACTCAATGTTTTGGTAAAAGTTATTTATTTATTTATTTGATTAGAATGGTTTTCTTAAGTAGACGATGATCTAAATGCTTACTAGTCGGAAAGTAAAATAACTTCCTAGATACAGCAAGTCCAAAGACTTGATAGTAAACGTGTCTAGATTGTCACGTAAGCAGACGAAAGTAATTGATAAAATTGAATGAACTAAAAAATAAAGTAATCAAATAGACGAGCTCTATTTGCCACGTCACTAGACGAAGATCTTTATAACTCATTGAGAAATAGCAAGTCCAAAGACTTGACAGACGAGATGATATGTCACGTCATCGGACCAGCAAAATAATTTGTTGAAATAGACTTGGTCACACATATAACTAAGTAGACGGAGTTTTTTAAAGTAGACAAGCTCCATCTTTGAATAAATAAATGCAATCGAATCTCTTGAATTTATTTCAAATGATTGATATTTATTTCAATAGAATATTTGTTCTTCACATTTATTTTATCTGCTTTAATGTTTTACCTGGTTGTAAAAGAAATATAGTACCATCAAGAAATACAAAAAACAAAATCGGACATTGAGATACTGTAAAACGATCACGATGACAACTTTATGACTGAAAAAGCTGGATTGTACACAAAGGAGGAACAACAAGTTCTCAAGCAGCAATACTCAGAGCAGTAAGCCTCCAATTTCATGCTACCTCGATAACCAAGAGTAATATTTAGCTTGCCACAATCAAGCTATCGGTCACAACGGATATCATGCATTAAATGCTATCTCTAAACGGGATTATTCAAAATAACCGTTGAAGAAATACAAGTGAAGAAGAAGGTCACTATAAATAGAAGACCTGAGATATTGAAGAATAACTCTCTCTCTTGCCTGCACAACCTTGCTAGCTCAACTTTTGCCAATCGATAATCACTCATTCTAATATTCTTTCAAACAATAATGAATACTTGGTTGTGATCTATTTGGAAAATAATGGAGAAAAACCTTCAAGTAGAAGGACTGGACGTAGCTCTTGGTTGGAAGAGAATAAACCGGGATAAAACATCTTTGATATTCCTTCTGCAGCTTGAACCCTTTTATGGTTCCTAGGGCTTGCTGCTTCCATGTGAGGAAATTTTGCTCAACGCCATTGATGGAGTTTGTAACACCCTAGTTTTTACACCTATGATTAATTATTTTATTTAGATGTTTAAGTTTATTTTGTTATGTGGTGTAGTTTGAGTAATTAAATTACTCTCTTCAAATTATTTTATTAGGTGCGTTAGCACTGACTTATTTCAGTGAATGCACGTTTACTAGACAATAATTTACGTTATTGTCACTATTATACCAGTACAGAAAAATATTTTAAATAATGAAAATGAGAGAAAAGCATTTTCATATTCTCATCCTATTTAATTTTAGAGTTAAAAATATTTTGGTTTGACCTTAATCGGAGATTAAATTTTGGATTGAGTATTTTCTTAGTGGATCAGTTCAACTATTAATCTTTACTCTAATTTGAATTTCGAAAACATATTCTTATCAATCTTCTTTTAGATTCTAAAAAGTAAAAACATGTTTATTTTAGGCCTAATATTTATCACTCATTTTATACCTATCACTAAGTAATTTGTTTAAAAACTCATTTTCTCTCTTTTCTCTCTCTTTTTCTCGACGTTATCTCTCTCTTTCTCACTTTTCTTCTCTGCTTCTTCTCTTTCTTTCTTTCTTTCTTTCTTCTTTCTCTTTTCTTCTTCTTCCTTCCACCTTAACTTCTTCTTCCTCCTTCCTCTCACCATAGCAGCGCCGCTTGGGAGCTAGCCGGAACCGCGACCACCACCTCGGCACAGCCGCGACCACGCCGTGCGACCCATGCGACCGGTCCGCCGTCGCGCGATCGTCTCTCCGCCGCGGTAAGTCCGATCAGCCGCCTTTCATGGGGGTTTCGAACCCAACTCGTTGGTTAAGCTTCTCTCTTTTCTTTTATGCTCTCTTTCGACTCTGTTGCTCTTGTTCACTGTAGAACCGCCACTGCCACCTCGCCGGAATCGCGTCTGCCGCTGCGAGGAGCACCACAGCACCACCTTCAAGTTGTCTTCAAGCTTGGGTGAGTCAAAACCCTCTCATCTCTTCTAGATTCAAAACCCCCAAATTGATTTTGAAACCCTAACCCTCTGATTTCATATTTTAATCTTAAGATTTAAGCTTGTTTTATGAAATTAGGACTGTGAATTTGTGTTTCCCTAAACCAATTTCATTATTCTGAGTTTTCCCTAAATTTTAATAAGGAGCCCTAAATCCCCAATTTAATTTTATTTGAATTTGGGTATGTTTTGTGAAAGTAATTATGATTTAGTGTAATTAGGACTCTTAATGGATGATTTCCAAAGTTCTTTTTCATGATCTTTTGATCAAAACAAAGTTTTCTTAAAGGGTATTGGGAAGCGTGAGCTTCAAACATGATTTTCTTTAAAAATAACCTTGTTTGGTAATTAGATTAAGTGTTTAGATAAAGTTAGAATGTGTATTTGATCATGTGAAATTGATTTCTTGATTTCTGGTTGTTGCGCGTTGTTGGATTTACTCTCTGAGACGTTTGGACACGGCTATGCTTGCTTGATGGAGTAGATATGAGCTAACGTGAGCATTAGGACGAGGATCCTTTACTTGTCTTCAAAGGTAAGGGGAGTTTGCCTAGGGATATTCAATAACTGTATGCATGTGTGTATGTGTTTAATTGGATATTTACATGTTGATTGAGCTTACTTGATTATCTGATGTACTTGAACTGTTATGCTATTATTTGATGTTGAACTGTACTTGTTCTAAATGATATAATGCATATATGTGATGAACTGCTTTCAACGGTGATATTAGCATTGAACTGATGATATATACTGTTGTTGATTGAAAGTTTGCTAAGCCAGACGTGCGTCTGTGCTCAACCGTTATAAGGATTAAAAACCTTAATAAGCTTTGAAGATGAAGGGATTGGTGTTCTTTTCCAAAAGCCCTTTAAACTTAAAGTACTTGTTTTAAATGTTGAAATGGTTTTGGTGAACTATGGTTTTGGTGAACTATTGGTAGAGGTGAAAGTCATCATTTTGTAAATTCCTCGTACTAAGAATAAGAATTAATCCTCTTTGGATTAGAAGTTATTCACCCTTTGATTCCTTAAATCCGCTGGAAGATTCTTGTGGAAGAATGAACTTTATTAGATTCATGTTTGTAAATGTGTATTGATCATGCATTTTTACATCCACGAACCTGATGGAATGATCTTTTTCCATACTGGATGTTCCGATATCCTTCAAATTAATGAAATTCTTTTCTATGCTTATGTGAACGTGAAATCCAGAAAAATTTTCTTTTCTTGAGAAATTCTTTTATGATCACCAAGGTCTGGTCTTATTGCGGTTCGACCGTACTTTTCGTCATTGATCATTTTAGTTCTACGTATTTTCCAAATGTCGTCGATGTGTGACCTATCTCATCAGTCATGAGTTGGATATCTCCACATCAAGATGTACAATTGAAACCTTCCTTGTTAAGATGTTGACATTCCTTCAATTCTTGTTATGAGTTTGCTGAAGACTTACACGAGTTTTGATTGAATTCAAGTGATCGTTGATCGACTGGTGAAGTCTACACCCTTCTTGCAAGTCAAAATCCACTATGCAGTGTTAGTGAACCGAATAATGTATCAGAGGATTGTTCAGATTTCATGGAGTATCTTCAAGTGTTGTTTCAGATGAAAAACGGAAGTTTATCAACCTGTGTCGGTTAAGTTTACTTTAAGTGTTGAAGACTAAGTTGAGACTAAGTCCAACTGATCATCCTCAGTGGGATGGATAAGTAATGAGATTACCTATCCTTAGCGGGTTAGTTGGGAGATAGTGTGGTACTTAATTTGTCATCTCTATGGTAGGACAAACTAGAGTTGATAGGAGTTTCGTTAATGTATAGATGTGAATAGTATTATGAGAACCCTTAATTTCAACATCATTGAGTGAGATGATTACAATGGACCTTATCATGTTCGAGGCAGATATATCATTAAAGGAATTTAGAGTAGTGATCAATGTTTATGGTTAATGTTGACTTCGTGAGTCCGAGGATTAACGGAAAAATATATATGGTAGTTTTCCTTAAGCTGAACGGAAATAGTAAAGAGGAGTTCTTGAGTGAAACTAAGTTGTTAGAAAAGTTTAAGAATTATGATTTTGGATAATTTAAACCGAAGTGATTCCTTTTGGTTGTAGTTGCATGGAGGAATGTAATCGTATTCTTTAAGATTGAAATAAATGACTAATATAATTGGGAGTGGTGAAATATGTCCAACACTATAATTGTATACTTTGGGTTGAAAGTTGATATACGTGGTTAAGTTAGTGTTGAACTTGATGTTAATTGTGAGGATAAGGTGTTAGAAAAAGTTTTGCTAGCAGACCAATTTTGAGGCAAAAAGTGATTAAGTTTTGATTGTGTCTTTCGAGTGTGATAAGCTATGGCGAAATGTTTATAATCTTTGAGGTCTTATTCTGGTAAATGTGGTTGATGATCCATAGTGGAAACTGGATATTTTAAATCCAAGATTGTCATTGGGGAGTGCCCGCCTGGATTTCTTGGCTTTGTTTTGGTGCAACTCTTAGGGATTATGGCCTTAGAGAAATTCTATTTTATAATTTCTTTTCTCGGCTGCAAATATATAAGATAAGGGCAGATATGATACAAGCACTTCCTTGCATAAGTGATAGAGCTATGTCTTTAGATGGAGGAATTGTTAGGAGTTGTGTATTTTCCTTGGACAATAGGGTAGATGTGCATGGGAAATTTCTTAAACCAAGGATATTAACGGGGCTTAAAAACCAAATTGAAAATGAGAGGCAAATAAAGGATATGAAATCGAAGTAGGCAAAAGATTCGAGAGGAATTAAAAAGAGAACGGACTATGTTGGATGTGGTAAGATTCAATTTCAATAAGATTGAATTTCTTAGGTTTTTGGCGCAAAGTTTATTATGTGCAACTCAGGAATGTTACGACGTTTTGATTGGAGACTTGAAAAGTGTGAATTTGATATGACTAGAAGAGTAGACTAAGCTCAATTGGACTAAGACTATGATTGCATCTCTTGAGTAGAAGGTTAATTGATGTTATGTAAAGTTAGTGTTGGTTTTGATGTTAGCTGTGAAAGTTAGATATTGGAGAAAGTTTTTCTAATGGATCTATATTGAGAAGTGAAGTGATTAAGCATTGATTTTGTTCTTTGAAGTGTAATAGACTAAGATGAAATATCAACGGTAGTGGAGCTAATGCGGTAGTGAAAAGTTTCAAGGATAAATAGAATGGCATAAGAATTAATCCTGTTATAGTGTTATAGATGAAAGGAATGAAGCGATGAGAATACAAAGCAAGATTTTAGAGTTAAAGTGTGATTACAAAATTCTGTTTAGTTTTGAGCTACGAAATTTCGAGGACGAATTTTTTTTAAGAGGGGTAGTAATGTAACACCCTAGTTTTTACACCTATGATTAATTATTTTATTTAGATGTTTAAGTTTATTTTGTTATGTGGTGTAGTTTGAGTAATTAAATTACTCTCTTCAAATTATTTTATTAGGTGCGTTAGCACTGACTTATTTCAGTGAATGCACGTTTACTAGACAATAATTTACGTTATTGTCACTATTATACCAGTACAGAAAAATATTTTAAATAATGAAAATAAGAGAAAAGCATTTTCATATTCTCATCCTATTTAATTTTTGAGTTAAAAATATTTTGGTTTGACCTTAATCGGAGATTAAATTTTGGATTGAGTATTTTCTTAGTGGATCAGTTCAACTATTAATCTTTACTCTAATTTGAATTTCGAAAACATATTCTTATCAATCTTTATTTTTAGATTCTAAAAAGTAAAAACATGTTTATTTTAGGTCTAATATTTATCACACATTTTGTACCTATCACTAAGTAATTTGTTTAAAAACTCATTTTCTCTCTTTTCTCTCTCTCTTTCTCGACGTTATCTCTCTCTTTCTCACTTTTCTTCTCTGCTTCTTCTCTTTCTTTCTTTCTTTCATTCTTCTTTCTCTTTTCTTCTTCTTCCTTCCACCTTAACTTCTTCTTCCTCCTTCCTCTCACCATAGCAGCGCCGCTTGGGAGCTAGCCGGAACCGCGACCACCACCTCGGCACAGCCGCGACCACGCCGTGCGACCCATGCGATCGGTCCGCCGTCGCGCGATCGTCTCTCCGCCGCGGTAAGTCCGATCAGCCGCCTTCCATGGGGGTTTCGAACCCAACTCGTTGGTTAAGCTTCTCTCTTTTCTTTTATGCTCTCTTTCGACTCTGTTGCTCTTGTTCACTGTAGAACCGCCACTGCCACCTCGCCGGAATCGCGTCCGCCGCCGCGAGGAGCACCACAGCACCACCTTCAAGTTGTCTTCAAGCTTGGGTGAGTCAAAACCCTCTCATCTCTTCTAGATTCAAAACCCCCAAATTGATTTTGAAACCCTAACCCTCTGATTTCATATTTTAATCTTAAGATTTAAGCTTGTTTTATGAAATTAGGACTGTGAATTTGTGTTTCCCTAAACCAATTTTATTATTCTGAGTTTTCCCTAAATTTTAATAAGGAGCCCTAAATCCCCAATTTAATTTTATTTGAATTTGGGTATGTTTTGTGAAAGTAATTATGATTTAGTGTAATTAGGACTCTTAATGGATGATTTCCAAAGTTCTTTTTCATGATCTTTTGATCAAAACAAATTTTTCTTAAAGGGTATTGGGAAGCGTGAGCTTCAAACATGATTTTCTTTAAAAATAACCTTGTTTGGTAATTAGATTAAGTGTTTAGATAAAGTTAGAATGTGTATTTGATCATGTGAAATTGATTTCTTGATTTCTGGTTGTTGCGCGTTGTTGGATTTACTCTCTGAGACGTTTGGACACGGCTATGCTTGCTTGATGGAGTAGATATGAGCTAACGTGAGCATTAGGACGAGGATCCTTTACTTGTCTTCAAAGGTAAGGGGAGTTTGCCTAGGGATATTCAATAACTGTATGCATGTGTGTATGTGTTTAATTGGATATTTACATGTTGATTGAGCTTACTTGATTATCTGATGTACTTGAACTGTTATGCTATTATCTGATGTTGAACTGTACTTGTTCTAAATGATATAATGCATATATGTGATTGAACGCGTTGTCGCCACGCGCCAAAAAGAACGAGCGATTATTAAAATAATGTAGTATAGAGCGACAACTCGGATATCGTCTCTCAAGGACTCTTTAGTTGTTGTTATTATTAACAGAAAATCAAAAGTTAGTTTTTGGGGGGTTTTGGATTGAGTGCAATTAAAATAAAGAAAACAAAATAAAAACAGAGTAAGAAAACAAGCAGTTAAAATATTATCAAATAAACTAAAGAACGATTAACCTATTGTTCTTGGTTTCCCACTATCATTGGTTCAAATAAATCCAAGCCCTAAGCGGATTCTAATCCCCTTTCAGTTGTAGCAACAATTAACAACACAATCACTACTACGGATGCATGTTCCTATTCCCGAAATAACAAACGGGGTTAAGCCCTCATGAACAAACGAACATGAATGAACACACGCGAAATAACAAACGCGATTAAGTATAAGAACATGGCATCACCGAAATGAATCAATACAACACTATACATTCCTGAAATAACAAACAAACATATAGCATTGCATTGAAAAGAGAAAAGCATACAAAACAGGAATACAAGAACCTCAAGTGCGGTAATGGTAACCAATTACAGTAGATTAATCTAGGAGACTAGTTCTCCATTACAAAAGTAAAACACAAAAGAAAAGAAAGGAAAACAAACTACTACTACTGACTACCAAAGACTAGCCAAAACTGGCTAACTCTGGCCTCCACACTATGACTCACTTCTCTCTCAATATCTGAATGATCCTTTTATTAACTTCAACCTCTGCCTCTTAGCTTTCCAAAGCCACTTAATTTGCTTAATTATGAATTAAGATGAGGGAGTTATGTCCACATTCAACTCATAGGGCAGCTGAAACGCCTCTGACTTCACATGGATTAAAGCCCTTCAAAACGGCTCTGTTTGGAATAATGGTCTTCATGAGAGTTAAAGCTCTTTGTTTGATCTTTCATTTGCCACCGGTTTCAGTTCCAACCGACATCTACAGCCCAAGTTATGGCCCAATCTTCATGACCAGTTCAGGTTCCAGTGACAGCAATTATGTTCTGACTTCAAGGCCCAATGTGACCCACTATACATCCAATTCAGCATCTGAGTTCTTCATGAAAGTTGTTGGGCTTCCTTTTAATTACCTGAAAACAAGAAATAACAGTAAGTATTTTATTTAACTCTAAATCAACTAAATTAACCTAAAAACAGTTTACAGACTCAAAATACTACTTAAGGACAATCAAGTCTAATTTTGGCGCAAATGATATAAAATTAGCACAAAGCCAAGGTTTTTATTAGTTATAAAACCAGTCAACCAGAGGCTCATCAAAATACCCCAAACTTAAACTTTGCTTGTCCCCAAGCAAACTAAAACTTAAAAACTTAAAAAGACTCAAGACATGGCAAGCTTAAGAATTCAATCAACTTTCGCACAAATTTCAAGCAATTTATCAAAACAATTTTTCCTTCAATGTTCCCCTCTTTTAAACAAAGTAATCCCCACATTCATTTATTCCAAACAATTGAGAGTTTCATAATTCAAACAATCATTAATCAAAGCAGGGGATCTAAGTTACACACAAGAGGGAGATCACCAAATTCAAACAACCGCTTCCTCACAAGGGAAATTTGTGTTCACTCATTCGCTTTCGTTTGTCGGGCTAACAACATTCACACAATTTCACTAATAAGAGCACTTCCCATAAATTTTATTTTCAACTCAAAATAGTCCCAAAATAAAACATGCAAGAAACATCAAAAGGACTTTTATGGGTTGTAATGGGGCTGGCTAAGGGTAGGATATACAAAGGTACTAGGTCAAGACCCTAGGAACTAAGAGAGCATGAAACATTATTTACACTTTGAAATTCACTCAAGTTCCTTTTCTCATTTTTCTTTTATGCCTTGGGTGACTACAACCTTTTTATTTCTTTTTGGCATTTTTGCACTTTTATTTTTTTCTGTTTTTATTTTCTTTTCTTTTTTTTCTATATATTTGTTTTTTCACTTTTTTTTTTCAATCCCAAACAACACATTGCACCTGGTAGCCACCCCAAACTTAATTTCTTGCAACCAAATTTCTTACTAAGATTCCATGCTCTCCTAATCCTAAGATCGGGTTAACATGGTTTTTTTTTCAGATTTTAGCTTGTAACATAAGGTTAACAAGAACAATAGGCTCATCAGGCTCAAAGGGGCTAACTAAGGAACATGCATTAGGAATGGTTATTTTAGGCTAAGTAGTTATTTACAAAGAAAATGCCTAAATCATATGAAGCAAACACATAATCATGCAAATCAAAAAGAGATTCAAGCAAATTCAGGAAAGTGCAACTTAAAAAGTGATTTTCACACAGTTTAAAACATGTTGGAGGCTCAAAACCTCACCTGGACATTTTTGCAAATTGTTTGACAGAGATTCTATCCCTAGTGTGTGCTTCCTATCACCCCAAACTTATCATAAATCATGCCATCATAATAAAATCTCAAAGTTCAGTTTTCAATCATATGGGGATCATTTTTCAAAAAATTTTCAAATCCTAGGGTGGAAACAGTCAACACTATCATGCAATCCATCTATGCAAATTCAACCAAATCCATCAAACTTGCCAATAAAAGACTCAACACACAAATACTCCTGAGCTTCTCAAATTATTCAGGAGCTTTATTAAAAACAAAACAGAAATAAAGCAAGGAAAAGAAAATTAAAAAGAAGAAAGGGTTAAGAAAACTCATTAAGGGTGGTTCCACCAGGATCCCATTGCTTGTAGCATAAGGCCCACGTGATGGACAAAGAGTGGGAGTTCATTCCATGCTTCCATGACTTGCAGCCTTGATGTGGGGGTGAGCACTTGACAATTATGATGACTTCGCCGAGTGCGGTGGACTTCTCACTCCCCTTCGGGTCACGGCTGACCTCTTTATCTATGAAGTCTCCCCAATAGAAGTGGGGCTCAACCTCTTGGACTGGCCATGGTGCAAAATCCAAGGGTGCAAAATCCAGAGCTTTTGGTTCCACAGGGGGAGGTGGCAAACAGTTAGAAACGGTTACCGGTGCTGCTTCAACTTCTGCAATGTCTTCATCCACTGCACTAACAAATTTTTCACCTGCTATACACGCAGAAATTTCAGCACACACCAAACAAAGGTTAGAGTTAGTACATATATTACAAGAAAATGAATCAGAAAAAGTTAGAATGTCTGGGAATTCTTCACACAGTGCATCCACCCCATTACTCTCAACACATTCAATTGTTTTACTTGAATCATCTACTCCCAAAGGTTCTTCATCATCCTCAAGCACGGTGGAGCAGATGTCCTCTTGATCCTCCTTTTCTAAGTTTCCTGAAACAAATAAACCTGCAAAACGATCTGCATTTTCTATTTTTCCTGAAAAGTATAAACCTGTAAAACATTCTACACACAAAGCAGTTCCATCACAATAACAAGCATTAGGATCAGGGGATTCAACACATAATTCATCATCAACAGAAACATTATCAAAATCATCAGAAATATTTTCAAGAATGACTTGTGAATCTTTATGTTCTTCAATGGGCTGTGGAGTTAGCATTGCAGCTGAGTTGGCGGTAACTTGATCAATTAGAGCCCACAACTTCCGAGATTCAGCTTGGCTCCTCTGGTATTCAGCCTCCATCTTCTGTTGGAATTCAAGATTGCTCGCCTCCATCTTCTGTTGGAATTCGAGAAAGTTTGCTTCCATTTGTGCATTTATCTGTGCAGTCATCTGTTTGCACAGGTCCTCTAGGGAAGGTTCGGAAGGTGCAGAGGTGGTCACTTGGCTAGGATAGTATGGTGGTGGCTCACTAAAATTAGGATAATACATGCATGGTTGCTCATAATAAACATTAGGCACATAATTTCGCATATAATTATCCATGGGGCAAAATTCACAACCAGACAATGCAGACAAAACTAATTAGCAAAGAAATTTTTTTTTTTTTATATTTTCTGCTAATAACAACAAACCAGAGTCCCCGGCAACGGCGCCAATTTTTGAACGCGTTGTTGCCAAGCGCCAAAAAGAACGAGCGATTATTAAAATAATGTAGTATAGAGCGACAACTCGGATATCGTCTCTCAAGGACTCTTTAGTTGTTGTTATTATTAACAGAAAATCAAAAGTTAGTTTTTGGGGGGTTTTGGATTGAGTGCAATTAAAATAAAGAAAACAAAATAAAAACAGAGTAAGAAAACAAGCAGTTAAAATATTATCAAATAAACTAAAGAACGATTAACCTACTATTCTTGGTTTCCCACTATCATTGGTTCAAATAAATCCAAGCCCTAAGCGGATTCTAATCCCCTTTCAGTTGTAGCAACAATTAACAACACAATCACTACTACGGATGCATGTTCCTATTCCCGAAATAACAAACGGGGTTAAGCCCTCATGAACAAACGAACATGAATGAACACACGTGAAATAACAAACGCGATTAAGTATAAGAACATGACATCACCAAAATGAATCAATACAACACTATACATTCCTGAAATAACAAACAGAAACATATAGCATTGCATTGAAAAGAGAAAAGCATACAAAACAGGAATACAAGAACCTCAAGTGCGGTAATGGTAACCAATTACAGTAGATTAATCTAGGAGACTAGTTCTCCATTACAAAAGTAAAACACAAAAGAAAAGAAAGGAAAACAAACTACTACTACTGACTACCAAAGACTAGCCAAAACTGGCTAACTCTGGCCTCCACACTATGACTCACTTCTCTCTCAATATCTGAATGATCCTTTTATTAACTTCAACCTCTGCCTCTTAGCTTTCCAAATCCACTTAATTTGCTTAATTATGAATTAAGATGAGGGAGTTATGTCCACATTCAACTCATAGGGCAGCTGAAACGCCTCTGACTTCACATGGATTAAAGACCTTCAAAACGGCTCTGTTTGGAATAATGGTCTTCATGAGAGTTAAAGCTCTTTGTTTGATCTTTCATTTGCCACCGGTTTCAGTTCCAACCGACATCTACAGCCCAAGTTATGGCGCAATCTTCATGACCAGTTCAGGTTCCAGTGACAGCAATTATGTTCTGACTTCAAGGCCCAATGTGACCCACTATACATCCAATTCAGCATCTGAGTTCTTCATGAAAGTTGTTGGGCTTCCTTTTAATTACCTGAAAACAAGAAATAACAGTAAGTATTTTATTTAACTCTAAATCAACTAAATTAACCTAAAAACACTTTACAGACTCAAAATACTACTTAAGGACAATCAAGTCTAATTTTGGCGCAAATGATATAAAATTAGCACAAAGCCAAGGTTTTTATTAGTTATAAAACCAGTCAACCAGAGGCTCATCAGTGATGAACTGCTTTCAACGGTGATATTAGCATTGAACTGATGATATATACTGTTGTTGATTGAAAGTTTGCTAAGCCAGACGTGCGTCTGTGCTCAACCGTTATAAGGATTAAAAACCTTAATAAGCTTTGAAGATGAAGGGATTGGTGTTCTTTTCCAAAAGCTCTTTAAACTTAAAGTACTTGTTTTAAATGTTGAAATGGTTTTGGTGAACTATTGTTATACAAGAGAAAAAAATCCTTTTCGAATTATGTGTCTTCAAGTGAAAACTTTCAAGACTATTTGGCAATATCCTATTGGGGGAAATATTTCAAAGATAAAAGAATTTCAAAGATGCTTTATAAAATATTTTCAAAGAAAAGGTTTCTCCTAAATATTTTAGCAACTTTCCGATAACCTGGATAGGTTATCGAGGATTCGGTTTTGAATTTGTTTTTCACTGAACGAAAAATAAGTACTTAAGAAAGAGAATCTAGTACGCGAGACGTCGCCTCTAGTATTCAGTGATGCGCACGTGATCTTGGATCAGTGTTAATTCGGGACTACGAGTCCTGGTTATGATGTTATGGACTACTGTATTCGGGACTATGATGTCCTGGTTATCAGTGTTAATTCGGGACTACTGTATGTCCTAATCACGTTGTGTTGGACTGTGTCTTCTAACCACGTGTGATGAATGCGTTCTGATTTCATTGTTGTGGATTGTATGTCCTAATCACGTTGTGTTGGACTGTGTCTTCTAACCACGTGTGATGAATGCGTTCTGATTTCATTGTTGTGGACTGTATGTCCTAATCACGTTGTGTTGGACTGTGTCTTCTAACCACGTGTGATGAACATTGTTAAACGTGAATGTTGCTTTCTACGACCACAAGCCTAGGGCTGGTGCATCGGTCTCGGGCGTTGTGATTGAGCATTCGGACAGTGTGTCCTATGTTCCTAAGTTTTCAAGTGATGGGGAAATGATGATTAATTCGTTAGCTTTGAGCTGCGACAGCGAAAAAGAATGAACACAAAGAAAACCTTTTAAATAAAATATTTTCTCATGTGCATTTCCCCAGGCAGACGTGCCTTTCTTACATATCAGATACAAGGTGGTATCTGGGAGTCTGTCCATGTAAACCGAGTTAAGAGGCACATGTGACGTTGCTCGTCCTGAGACCTTAATGCATGAGGGTAAGGAGGCAACTGCCCGGTGGGCTAGAGATTGACCAACTCTAATTCTTCTCCATTGAAAAACGGTGTTGATATCTCATGAGATTAAGTTAGAGCCTGATATTGAATTGTCATGCATATTTTCAAAAGATTGACTGTGCGGGTTTGAGACCCTTTGATATAACACTGTTATGTTATGTATATGCATAATTTAACTGCTTATATGATTATGTGATGTATGTATCATGTATATGGTTGTTGTGTGATATATCCATTTGTCGGTATCTCACCCTTACAAACATATCAGGTTTCTTCTGGTTTGCTATTGTACCCTGGGTATTTTAGTACAAACGTGCAGAGGAGTCTTCCTAAGTCACTCAGAGACTTAGATCTAGTTGCTTGATGAAGTATTTGATTGTGGAACGATCACGTGAGTTCTTCTCAGGAATAACTTTTATAATGACAAGCTTAGGATTTGAGACTTGGATTTTTGGATAAGTATGTATGAGTATGACTCAAAGAGTCTATATTTTAAAACGGAATGTTTATGGCTCGGAGAGCGTCTCTTTTGAATGAAAACTTAAACTTTTCCTTTTGGTCATGTATAGCTAATTGATATAACTATCTTTAGCATATTAATGCCTGGTTGTATTTGGTGTAACTGGAATTCTGGAATGAAAATGTAATTATTTTAACAGGTGTTCTTTTACCTGGGATGTCTGAATTACAGAGGAGACTCTGTCGAAATTTTCGTAAAATATTAGCTTTTATTCAAGTATATTCTTTAAATTAAATCGGCTTGCCATACTATGATAGTAAGTCTGTGTGCCAATCAAGGCTTAGGAGTCGTGACAAAATTTTTATACCCAATTTGACACTTGTATACTTATATAAATTATTTTCCGAAAGCACCAGCAAATTATCTTTTAATTTAAATTCCGCATGTGTTACGTAAGTAATGCCCCAGGGGGGCGTTACAGAGTTGAGCTCATGGATCAAGCTCGGGTACCAAGGTATCAAAGTGGCAGCGAAAAGAGAAAGAACAATTGAGAGAATCTGTAGCGTATCATTGTATTGAGTATGATCACTTATAATGGTACTATGTACATTATATATAGAAGGGAGAGTTAACACTCTAACCTATCACTCATTCTAACTAACTCAGTAACCAATCTCTAACTGATCTAATAGTCATTAACTGACTTTAACTGATTACAATTGATTAACAGAATTGCATTCCCTAACATTTAGACAGCAGGAAATAATGGATATATATATATATATACACACACACACGTCCACTAATCATCACATTAGAATAAGAAAAAACAATATATCATTATTGTTTATAATTTTATTTAAGGTTGAGTTATACTATTGATCCCTAGCCTGGAGAGGTGTTGAATAATTGGTTGTAATCTATTTGGAAAATAGTGAAGAAAAAGCTTCAATTAGAAGGGATTGAACGTAGCTCTTGGTTGGAAGAGAGTAAACAGGATAAAACATCGTGTATGATTCTTCTATCTCTAAACTCTTACAGCTTTATTTGTTTTCTTACTAACAACGGTTTTGATATTGCTTTTGTTAAAACTAACATTTTAACAGATCTATTTTTTTGTGCTTGCTTCTGATTCTAATCTTGTGCAAAAAGTTTTTTAAAAATTATTTTCGAAAATTATTAACAAACACAATTCAACCCCTTTTTGTGATTGTCTGAATAAAACTTCAGTCACCATCTTCATTCTAGAATGACTTTGTGTGTTTTGTTAGAATCTCACTTCTATCTTGTGCATTTTTCTGTTGGAAAATCTTGCTTGCTTCTCAGATTCGCAGTGTGTTCATTGTTGCTTCTGTTGTAATTTGTATATTGAAGCTTGAAATTCTGAAGCCTAGTATTTGCTTATTGTTCCTGCCGAGATCCGGTTTACCGGAGCCTCGCCGTGAACGTCAAACCAGGGATGAATAATTGGGGTTGTTTTAGGCTTTGGCTTGGCAGAATTCAATAATTACGGTCTTACGTATCCCGGAGGGAATCAAAGTCAGACGTAGTTCTTGGTTCAACCCTTGGTCGTGGTGATCTCGATCTCTTAATTTTGTATCGGACGAATACTAGGGAGCAATGACTCTCTGACAGTCTCTTGGTCGATGCTAGTTTCTCTAATACGCTTAAGAGAGAGTCACCGGCGTTCAGTGAAAAGTGAGTTTCTATCATGGGTACTCCTCCTTTTATAATAGGATTCCCCTATCTTTTAGGGATCTGTTTTATCTCTTAAATCTCTTTTGAGATCTGATTTATCTCTTAAATATCTTTTAGAGATCTGATTCCTTAATTTAAGGGATATTATCTCTTTTAACCGGGTAAGGTTAAATCAGATAATATCATGATTTAATATTATATATCTTATCCCCTAATTAAGTGATATTTAATCTATTATCCTTAACTTCCGGACTGGGCCGGGTATCCGAGCTCGGTGGCCGGGTTTAGTCTTCGGCCGGTACACAAGCCCCCCAAGCTTTGAGCTGATTGGGCGTAAAAGCTTTCATGATGTCAGCCGAGCTCAGGAACTCGGTTTCATTTTTGTCTCTAGGCCAGTCGAGGTGGTTGACCGAGCTTCATACTCTGCATATACATACACTCCAACTCGGCGAGAAGCTCGGGTGACCGAGCTTGGTGCTTTCTGGACGCCGGACTCTGTATCTCGGCTCATACACAAGTCCCCCCAAGCTTTGAGCCAACGGCGTGGAAGCTTTTTCGTGGGAGCCGAGGCTAACCGAGGTGGAGGTAGTTACTTATTCTGTGTTGACGCCATACTTTCTTGGGCCTTGATATGGAAAAGAAACGTCACGCTGTGCGACGCGTGGCCTTCGTGGCATTGTTCCCGAGATTTTTGGATTGTGGCGTGCTCCTAGTTTCCCGTGATGGCGGTTTACGCTCTGACGTTTCTGCCACGTGTGACCTTTCCATTAATTGGCGAATGTGGTCAGACTTGAAGGGACGCTTCCCTGCTCTCGTCAGCCAACAACCCTCATTAATTCGCCGAGAGGACGTTTGAGCTTTCCCTATAAATTTGGGGGAGCCTCTAGCACGGGATTCCACCTTTCTCTAAGCCCTATACTTTTCTTACTCTCGAGCTCTTTCTGGCCCAAGCAACCATACTCTCTTCAAGGTACGTGTTGCTCTTTCGAATTCTCTTAGGTTTGATTTCTGTTTGTTCATTCATGGAGAGTTCATTTGAGGTATCCCAGAATGCCTCCTCTGGGGTTCAGGTTGTGGAGTCTGAGCTCCATCTGATTGGATGCTCTCATTCTTCTCCCTCTTCCTCTCGCGGCAGCGGGGGTGACAGGGGCTCTTCTTCTTCTTCTGGGAGGAGCTCTGCTACTCCAGACGCCGTTGTTGTTCCCAAGCGTCGCAGGCGTGTGTCTAGGATGCCTAGGGTTCGCTACCCAGAAATTTCCATTCCTGGGTATTTCTGGGTAAAACCTGATGTTGTTGGATTCCACTCTAATTTTAGGGATTTTGCTTCTCTTGAGGCTATAAAACACAAGGTTACAATTAAACGAGGCATCGTAGAATGCCTTCCCTGTGGCGAGGATGAGCATGTTTTCCTCCCCCCCCCCCCAATCCGAGCCACCTTTTACTTATGTATATAGGACCTTCTTTGAACACATCGGGCTCTCTATTCCTTTTAGTCCGTTTGAGTGTGAAATTTTGCGAACTATGAATGTCGCCCCTACCCAGCTTCATCCGAATAGCTGGGTATTTCTGAAAGCCTTTCAAATTCTATACGGCCATCTAGGAATAGAGGCCACCGCCGCTAAGTTCTTATACTTTTACCGAGTTCGCTTCGGGGACCGAGTCGGTTGGATCTCACTGAGTGGAATTGAGAGGGGGGTCATTGGGCTCTATAAGAGCTCATACAAATTCTTCAAATCAGATTTCTTTAAAATTCGACCCGTAGTCGGTAACGAGTCTGTCTTCTTTGATTCGTCCAGAAGCCCTAAGTTTCCATTCTATTGGCAACCACACCCCACCAAATTTTCCGGATATGACCTGACTGCATGACCTCTCAGGAGCGAGCTGACGTCGAGGTCCTGAAACTGTGTCCTCGGCCATTGCCTTGTGGTAGGCTTTTAAAGCTTAGGGCTTCCTCTACTCGGCAAGCTGATTTTGACCGTAAGTAACTTTTTGTTGATAAGTGCTAATTTACCTTGTAGCGTGTTTATCTTTCTTAACCGATTTCCTTTTTGTAGTGATAATGGGGAAATTCAATTACAAGGCTTTGATGAAGAAATCAGCCCACCAAGGAGCGGACGGATCAGCCTCGAACGTCAAAGGAAAGAAACAGAAGGCGGCTGAAACTTCTGCACCGAGTATCCGGCCTCCGAAGAGGACCCGGGAAGACATGATGTCAGAAGCCCCTACTGGAAGACCTTTTCCTCTGATGATTGAACAAGCTCCTGTTGCTGCTATGAGGTCGGGCGATGTTCCCCGGGTGATCGACCTTGCGTCGGGTACCAAATGGTATAATGGGAATTGCAATCCCGGGATTAGCTCGCTCTGGGGGAACGAGTTCGATCCTACCGGGCTGATTGATAGCCAGGTGCTGAAGCCTTCTGACGCTCGGCTTTTGCTGGAGCAAGGGCCAGGGGAGAGTATGGAGGCTGCTACTGCTTTTGCCCTCCGGATTGCCTCTATTAGTCGCTTTTGGAGCCAGCAGGTTATCGATAACATTAAGAAGATGGAGGTAATGAGGGCCGACGTAGCTCGAGCCTCAAGGGTGAAGGATGAGCTTTCTCTAGCCTTGGGTAAATGTGAGGAGCAGGGCCGAGTTATCGGTCAGTTGAAGGCTCAGAAGGCACAGCTGGAAGAAGGCCATGCCAACCTAACGGCCGAGCTAGCGACGGAAAGGGCCGACCGACTCAACCTACAGAACGTTGTGAAAGGACTGCAGGCCGAGAAGGAGGCCGGTCTGGAGCTGCAGAAGTTGCTGGAGACCGAGAAGGAGGAGAACCTGAGGCTCCGTGCTAATCTAGCTGAAGCTGAGGCTTCAATCATGAGGGAGCATGTTAACGGTTTCTCCCGAGCCGTGAAGCAACTTCAGCACTTCAACCCGACTGCCGACTTCTCCAGTACCGATGTGGATAAGGATTTCAACCGAGCTGGGATCCTTGTTCCATTGGCCGAGATGGAGGATGAGGACGACGATGCCCTTACTCACGGGGAGGAAGGCGAGTGTCAAGGGACCGAGGAGTTTCTCGCAGGTGAAGTGGGCCAACCTGGTCAATCTGCTATCATCTCTCCCCATGCCGAGGAGGACGTTGACCCTGAAATTGTATAATTAGTTTAGGAAACATATTGTTTTGTGTAGTTTTCTTTTTGAATTTTCATGTATTCGGGGCCCTGCCCCTTTATTTTAATGGAATTCCTTTTTTATGTATGAATCTATTTGTACTTGGAAAAAATTTCTTTTATGTTTTATAGGCTCGGTATGATGACTCTAATCGGTCAGTTTTAACCTGATACACCTTTATAGGCTCGGCACTTCGACCCTGATCGGTCGATTTTGGCTCGGCCAACCTCTTTAGGATTTAAGCACCTTTATAGGCTCGGACGGCCTCTTTAGGATTTAAGCACCTTTATAGGCTCGGACGGCCTTTTTAGGCACCTTTATAGGCTCGGACGACCTCTTTAGGATTTAAGCACCTTTATAGGATTGGATGGCCTCTTTAGGATTTAAGCACCTTTATAGGATCGGACGACCTCTTTAAGATTTAAGCACATTTATAGGCTCGGATGACCTCTTTAGGATTTAAGCACCTTTATAGGCTCGGACGACCTCTTTAGGATTTAGGCTCGGATGGCCTTTTTAGGATTTAAGCACCTTTATAGGCTCGGACGACCTCTTTAGGATTTAACAGTTTTAACATAATAGCTCAACTGAAGAAAATTTTTTATTTATTTATTTTTCCTAGTGTGCCTCGTTAAAACCTTCTCGGCCAAAACCTCATGGGAAAAAGACCGAGATAGGAAAAAGAGTGCATCACTTCTAACTTCGGCTAAAATAAAACTTGAGGTGGGAAGTGTTCCATGTTCTGGGAACTGACTTTCCTGACAATTCCTCTAGCCTGTAGGCACCATTTCCTAGATTTTCTACTATCCTGAATGGGCCTAACCAGTTTACCGCGAGCTTACCTTCCCTGGAGTCTTTTCTCGCGTCGCTTTGTAGTCTCAGCACTAAGTCGCCCTGCACAAATTCCCTTGGGCACAACCTTGAGTTGTACTTCCGAGTTGCTTTTTGCTTGCACAGCTCGTCCCTGATTCTTGCTGTATCTCGGACTTCCTCGACCATGTCAAGCTCAACTCGAAGTTATTCTTCATTTTTACTTTCATTGTGATGCTGCCTTCGAAAGGAGAGCTCACCGAGTTCAACTGGAATCATTGCATCGGTTCCATAGGTTAGTTTGAACGGTGTTTCTCCCGTTGATTATTGTGGTGAGCAATGGTAAGCCCACAGAATGCTTGGTAACTGCTCAACCCAAGCTCCTTTTGATTGTCCCAACCTTCTTTTGAGCTCGTTTAGAATAACTTTATTGGTTGCCTCTGCTTGGCCATTCGTTTGTGGATGCTCAACCGAGGTCACTTTGTGTTTAATTCCGAGGTTGGAGTAGAACTCTCCGAGCTCCTTATCGGTGAATTGCTTCCCGTTGTCTGTAACAACTGCATAGGGAAGGCCATGCCTGCATATAATGTTTTTCCATACAAAATTCTGGACCTTTTTGGCAGTTATCGTAGCTAATGGCTTTGCTTCAATCCACTTGGTGAAGTAGTCTACTCCTACCAGGAGGAACTTGACTTGACCATTGGCCACTGGGAAAGGACCGACTATGTCCATCCCCCACATAGTAAAGGGCCATGGCGAGAACATGGAGTGGAGCTCCTCTCCTGGGCCACGGGCTATGTTGGCGAACTTCTGAAAAGGGTCACACTTATTGGTCCAGGTAGAACAATCGAGTCTCATGGTTGGCCAATAAAACCCTGCTCGTAAGATCCGAGCTGCCAGAGATCGGCCACCTGAATGCATTCCGCAGATTCCTCGGTGCATCTCATCCATTACATACTCGGACTGCTCCTTTGTGAGGCACTTCAGTAACGGCCTGGAGAATCCCCTTTTATACAGCTCACCGTCTAGGATGGTGTAGTGACAAGATTTCAGACGGATTCGTCTCGCCTCCTTTTTGTCATCCGGTAGTTTGTCCGAGGTTAGGTACTCCCAGATTGGAGTCATCCAGCCCCGGTCATAGTGCTCGGTCACTGTCACTTCGGCACTCTTAATGCTCGGCTCGAGGAGGTTTTCTTGAATAAAAGTTGAGTTGGCCAGCCCTCTTGGTGCTTGCTAATTTGGACAACAGATCTGCTCTGGAGTTTTCTTCTCGAGGTATGTGCTCAATGGAGAAATGCTCAAATTCGGAAATGAGACTATTAACCTTGCAGAGATATCTGGTTAGTTGGGGGTCTTTTGTCTGATAATTGCCCGAGATTTGTCCCGTCACGAGCTGTGAGTCACTTCTGCATTTTAGCTCCCGGACCCCGATTTCTTTAACCAACAATAGCCCAGCAATAAGGGCTTCATATTCTGCTTGGTTGTTTGAAGCAGTGAACCCAAACTTCAAAGATTGCTCGAGGATCAGATCATCGGGTCCCTCAAGAATTATTCCAGCCCCGCTTCCTTTCAGGTTAGATGATCCATCAACATATAGGAGCCAGATGAAGGATTCCGACCTCGGTTTGGAAGAAAGCTCGGCAATAAAATCAGAGAGGCATTGGGATTTCATTGGCCCCCTCGATTCATACCGTAGACCGAACTCTGACAACTCCACTAACCAAGCTATCATTCGTCCGGCTAGATCGGGTTTCCTGAGTACCTGCTTTATCGGATGATCAGTCTTGACGATGACTGGTGAGATTGGAAATAGGGCCGTAACCTCCGAGCTGCCATAACTAAGGTGAGAGCCAGTTTTTCAATTACCTGGTATCGCATTTCTGCGTCTTTCAGGATCCTACTGACATAGTATACCGGCATCTGTTGCTCCTCCTCTTCCTGGATGATCACTGCACTGATCGCATAATCATTGACGGAGAGGTATAGGTACAGATCTTTGCCGAGCTGAGGCCGAGTGAGGATTGGGGGAGATGCCAAGAAGAGTTTCAGATCTTCGAAGGCTTTCTCACATTCTTCAGTCCAAATGAAATCCTTTGGCTTTTTTAGGAGCTGGAAAAAAGGTCTTGCCTTCTCTGCAGATTTCGGGAGAAAGCGGGATAGGGAGGCTAATCGGTCGGCTAGCCTCCGAATTTCCTTCACATTCTGAGGACTCCGCATTTCCATGACGGCTTTGCATTTATCTGGGTTAGCATCGATTCCTCGATGTGTTAGCATATACCCCAGGAATTTTCCTCCCTGTACACCAAAAGAGCATTTCTCTGGATTCAGCCTCATGTTGTACTTTCTGAGTTGGCCGAAGATTTCTTCGAGGTCAGCAGGGTGCTGGCTCAGATCATCGGATTTTACTACCATGTCATCAACATATACTTCTAAGTTTTTTCCGATTTGACCGGCGAAAACCTTGTCCATAAGCCTCTGATATGTCGCCCCGACATTTTTTAGGCCAAAGGGCATTACTTGGTAACAATAATTTGCCCCATCAGTCATAAACGCTGTTTTTTCCTCGTCAGGTGGGTACATCCTGATCTGGTTGTAACCTGAATATGCGTCCAAGAAGGACAAAACCTTGTAACCTGAGGCCCCATCCACCAGTCTGTCGATGTTGGGCAAGGGATAGGAATCCTTTGGGCATGCCTTGTTGAGGTCGGTATAATCGGTGCACATCCGCCATTTACCATTGGCCTTTTTGACTAATACCATGTTGGCTAGCCAAGTGGTGTATTTCACCTCTCGGATGAAATTTGCTTTGAGCAGTTTAGAAGTCTCCTCGGTCATTGCTCGGCGCCTTTCTTCACCCAGTTTCCTTTTTCTTTGAGTTACAGGTTTAGCTTCGGGACATATAGACAGCTTATGGCACATAAAGTTGGGGTCTATGCCCGGCATATCCGATGTCTTCCAGGCAAACAGGTCAACATTCTTTCTTAGGACCGTGTGAAACCTTTCTCCGAGTGAGGGGTCCAGCTGACTACCGACGTGGGTGCACTGTTCAGGATAGGCTCCCAACTGGAACCTTTCTAAAGACTCTGTTGGTTCGGCCCTGGACTCGTACATCTCCGCCCTTGGGTCCAGCTCAAACATGCTGACCAAACTGGCTGAAGTTACTGAGCTGACCGAGCTTACCACCTCTGCTTTACCATCCTCGGTATTCTCTGGGTCGTCCTGGTGACGGGTAACCTTCAGGCTGTCCACATAGCACTGCCTTGCTAGCTTTTGGTCAGCTCGGACTGCAATTATCTCCCCCGAGTCGGCTGGGAATTTCATTGTCAGGTGTGGGGTAGAGACAATTGCCCCGAGCTCATTCAACGTCGGTCTTCCGATAAGGATATCGTACGACGTGGTGGCATCTACAATAACATACCTGACTGATACGGACTTGGAGAGTCTGCCTTCTCCGAATGTTGTTAAGAGATCTATATATCCTCGGGTCTTGACTTGTTCCCCAGCAAACCCTACCAGCTTGTCCTCCTGCTCTTTTATCAGCTTTTCAGGGATTCCGAGCTTCTTGAAGGTTGCCAGGTAGAGAATATCGGTCGAGCTCCCCTGGTCAATAAGTGTTCGTCTGACCGAGAAGTTGGCCAGCTCGACCGTTATCACCATTGGGCCATCTTGATTTGGATCTACCCCTTGGAAATCATCATCTGTGAATGTTATGGGGGGTCTTGCTCTTGGAGGCCTTCCAGACACCGTGTTAACAGATCGGAGGGCTTTGACATGACGCCTCCGAGCTGAGCTCGTTGTTCCTCCTCCCAGAAATCCCCCCGAGATTGTATTGATGACCCCCCCTGATTCATCCCTCTGATTCTTCGATAGGGGGCCTTTGGTTGTTCAGCCGATCTCCGCCCTGATGATTTCTTCGCAAGTTTGCATCTCGGTCTCGGTTATCATGACCGTGTCTTCGTTGTCTTCGACCGGGTCGTCTGCCTCCGTTGTCATCTCTGCGGACGAAACGATCAAGACGGCCTGCTTGCACCAACTCCTCAATCTTTCTCTGGAGTGTTCTGCACTCTTTAGTGGAGTGTCTATAGTTCTGATGCCAAATGCATTCTTTGCTTCTGTCAGCATTGTCCGGTGTTTTGGATGGTTCAGGTAAGGTAAGCAACTCGGCGCTGCACACCTCCTGAAGGATGGCTGCCCGAGATCGGTTCAGCGGAGTGTAAGATGGATACCTGGGATGCCTCTGCGGGAATTCTCTTTCATTGTTTTTTTGTGTCCTTTGTGAGTCAGACCCCCTGTTTCTGTCTTTGTTCGAGACTGAGCTCTTGTCCTTGAAACCTCTTTCTCTCCTTTTAAACTCCAGTATTTCTTCCGAGTTCATGAAACCTGTAGCCTTTTCCTGCATCTCTTCAAAATCTCTTGGTGGCTTCCGAGATAGGTACTCGAAGGATGGTCCTGGCTTAAGACCGGCCATGACGGTGTGGAGGCAGAGTTCCGAGCTCATATTGGGAATCAAGATCTGCTTTGCATTGAAGTGGGCCATGTAATCTCTGAGTGATTCATTCCTTTCCTGCTTGAAATTTACCAGTGAGACTTAGTGCCTTCTGTGCCTTCGGCTTGCCGCAAATTGTGCAGTGAACTTGGTTATGAGCACATCAAAGGAATCAATCGACCGAGGTGGTAGATTTGTTAGCCGTGTCGAGCGGGGGCCTTGCAAAGTAGTTGGAAAAACTTTGCACATGACAGCCTCCGAATCAGTCACCAAGTAAATAGAGGAAATAAAGGACTCCACATGCTCGGTTGGGTCAGTGGTGCCATTGAATTTGTCGATGTTAAGGGGCTTAAAATGGGTTGGCACGACTACCTCATTAATGTCATCAGTGAAGGGCAACCTCGGACGCCAGTCTGATGTCCTTCCTTTCTGGCTAGTCCTTTCTGCGTGAGATTTGACTTCTGAATCCCCCAGGGGAGGTTTAGTTTTGGATGCTTGGTTAGTTCCTCGAGGAGAGTGCGCCGGAGGATCCTTCTAGCCAGCCTCGGGTGAGGATTGTTCTCCGTCTGAAGGTGTCAGGGACCTTTCTCTTTTCCGGGCTTTCAAAAGCTTCTGATTATGTGCGCGTATCTCCTCGTTCTCCTTCTGAAGCTGCTTGAGTTGTTCCATAATTTCTCCCAACCGAGGGTCACCTTCATTGAAGGGGGAAGAAAGATGATTGCCGTGGTTCTGGGCGTTCGAAGCCTCATGAGGATCCTCATGATTCATGCTGCTCGCCCCTCCTCGCAGACCATTCCGTGTGGTCACCATTAAGCTTTTCTTGTGGAACCGGGGAAAGTTTCACCTCGGCCCCACGGTGGGCGCCAAATGTTCATGCCGAGATCCGGTTTACCGGAGCCTCGCCGTGAACGTCAAACCAGGGATGAATAATTGGGGTTGTTTTAGGCTTTGGCTTGGCAGAATTCAATAATTCCGGTCCTACGTATCCCGAAGGGAATCAAAGCCAGACGTAGTTCTTGGTTCAACCCTTGGCCGTGGTGATCTCGATCTCTTAATTTTGTATCGGACGAATACTAGGGAGCAAAGACTCTCTGACAGTCTCTTGGTCGACGCTAGTTTCTCTAATACGCTTGAGAGAGAGTCACCGGCGTTCAGTGAAAAGTGAGTTTCTATCATGGATACTCCTCCTTTTATAATATGATTCCCCTATCTTTTAGAGATCTGTTTTATCTCTTAAATCTCTTTTGAGATCTGATTTATCTCTTAAATATCTTTTAGAGATCTGATTCCTTAATTTAAGGGATGTTATCTCTTTTAACCGGATAAGGTTAAATCAGATAATATCATGATTTAATATTTAATATCTTATCCCCTAATTAAGTGATCTTTAATCTATTATCCTTAACTTCCGGACTGGATCGGGTATCCGAGCTCGGTGGCCGGATTTAGTCTACGGCCGGTACACTTATTATTTTTTATAGTTCATTATAATAAGATGATGATTTGTGTAAAAATCGTGAGTATACTTTTAGAAAAAAAGAAACAATAAAATCAAGGTAGATGATGACCACACAGATAATTCAAAGTTTTTTGCTATAGGCTAATGTTGCATCAGAAGAAATTTTTTAAGTTAAGGTCAGTGTTGTGCTCGCAAGTGTGACTATGTTGTCCCCTGTTTCTTGAGAGTTTTCGTAATCCAGAAATTGATTAGGAGGGTTTGACTATCTCTTTTTTTTTTCCTTGCTAGCAACAGAATTTTGATCCTAATAGCAACTGGTTCAACACTCTTCTAGAATCAGTGAAAAGTTTGTATGAATTTATAGAAAAATGAAGTAGGAATCCATTTGGTTTTTGTGGCTAAGTGTTTGCAAAGGTGTGATGCATATGACAAAGATTAGTTAGCTGCTGTACATTAATCATGTAATGAAGTAGAGAAGACTAAAAGTAATGTGCTCCTATTAATTTTCTTATTTGACCGAGCAAACAAAGCAAATACTAAGTGGTTTACAAGATCAATTTGATTTTGTTTCATGTGCCGGTTCTTATTGGTTGATTCAGGGCTTTACGAGAGCAATGAATAAGTTGCAATCAGACAAGAGGTTCTTCGTCGCCTTGATCAGGTCACATTGGTTTTCTTAGTTTTTTTGCTTAGTGTAAATTTGGGTTGAAGATTTATAGTATGTTGGCTTGTAACATGGATCTTATATTGTTGGGTGATGCTTAATACTTAATACTCTTAGGCATATGGGGCTGTAAAAAAATGTGTGCAACCTGTTTGATAAAACTCCTGATCGAATGAAACGAATTAAATACTATTATGGTGTTGCTTAATTCCTTTTGTTATGCTTCATTTTATGGTTTTATGGCGGTTAGTTGTTGCGTGCATATCATTTTATGGTCAATAGAAGATTGATTTCCTCAGCAAATTTTACTAAGGAAGGGTTTGCTGCCTGTGTACTATTAAGAACTTCATTCACGGATCTTTTCTTTTCTTTTTGAGTGTATGTACTTGTATGAGTCTGAGCATTAAAATTCACATTTCCTTTTGTTCTTCTCGTTAAAAAATTTAGAATTTATATATCCTTCTTTTCTACCACATGTCAGCTGGCAAAGAGCCGCGGTCTCTAGTTGCCTTGTCCTTGAATCTAGATGAAGATTAACTTGATATCTTTTCCTCTTTGTTTATGTTTCATTAACTCTGATGATTTACTTGTAATATTTGACAACTTTTCACTTGAATGTCACAGTGGCACTTGCAATGTTGTGTTTTTTATGGCGATCCATTGATCACTCTGTTCAACACATCAAGTAAGCACAATCACACTTTTCTCAGCATCTTGATTTTATTAGTTACTATATGATTGAGGTGGGCTATTAGAACACGAAACTGTTTAGCCTGACATATTTTATCTATATCACTTTTTCGGTGCTACTTCTTCAATGTTACCGTGAAAACAAATCTGTTAGATGAAGATATGAAAACCAAATCACTGGGCTGAATTTATGTAATATGACAAACAAGTCTGTCACACTTGTACCTTCAATTGTTGATGAAAAAAATTTAACTTGAGGTTTTTAAAGTAGTTGTGTAACTGAAACATTTTAATCTGTGATCATTTTAGAAACATATAGTCTTGTATATTGTGTACACCCTATATCATTTACTTCTCATATTCTTCCCCTCTGTGTATCTCTTAGAGGAATGGCGGTTTCATATGCAGAATTTCTCACATTAATATAATTTGCGTATCTCTTGTTCATTTTAATGTCTTTGCAGAAATCATGTTTTTCAAAAAAATGTAGCATTTGATCGAACACAGCTTGCTGAGTTCCACCAGATAGAAGGTACGTGAGCCAGTAAGTTACTGGGCTCGGGGTTTTAGTTCTTAAATTGTTAATCTTCTTACAACAAATTTATTGATTTTTGTGATTCCCACTTTCTTGCATTTCAATTCAGGCCTTGTATGAATCGAGGACTCACTCTCTTTGACTTGATAAGAGTTCTACATGATTTCTTCTCATGCTTAGGTAATGCTATCTCATAATGAAAAACTTTGTATGATTTAAATGTTGAATGTAAGTTTGAAAGTCAAATGATCATTGCCACAACCATTGTATTTCCTGATGTGATGAGCTGTGATGTTCACTTTTCTTTTCTTGGGGGGTTTGCCCAAATAACTCATGCAGGTTTGATAAACCCAAAGTTCCCTCTCTTGCATCATTGCATGACTTAGCCGAGGGTCATTCAAGAAAGGTTCCTTAGTTGTGTTCTTGTGTTTTCTGTGTTACATGCCTTTGGAGACATGAGCTCCAGACCTTCCCTTCTTTCACTAATGACCTCTTTGTAAACTAATTCTTAACTTACTCTTAACACAATTCTTTAATCTTAATTGTTACAGGTTAATGAATTAATTATAATTAGAAGGATTAGTTATTTTATTAGTTATTCATTAGTTATGCTCTGATTTTTCTTTGTAAGAACCTTCTAAAGGTTTGAGTGTTGATTCATCAAATTTGTAATTGTTGTATGTTTAGTTTGTATTTAGAATTTCGAGTAGGAGAAACGTTCAGTATATTATCCTCTTTTCTTTTGAAATTTTTTAACTAACATTAGTACGTTTTTGTTGATAGCTTATTTCCTTCTAAATGATTTAGAAGAGACTAATAGCTGTTTGTTTAAATGCTTCGCCAAAATACAAGTAGGATGATATTATCAGGGTGGTTGATTTTACTGTTTATAACTTTTTATACTTGAAAATATGTTTTGCTAATTATTCCCATAATTAAGAATAAGTTTCAATTTAAATTAATAGTAATTAAATTAAAATAAACTAAATTTAATAAATAATAATATCTTTTACCGACAGACAGTTATCATCAGTAGAAGACAAATACTTTTATCTCATCTTTGATCTACATCGACGAATAGAAACGGTAGGTACAAGTGAATAACTTGTAGTGATAGTCAATATAACTCTACCGACGGAGGAAAAAGCGTTGCTAGTTGGCACCACATAATCCACGGCCAAGTTGTCTGACGGGCAAAGTCAAATGCACATTTACCTACAGATACTTAATCAATAGTGACAGATTTTGTTTGTCAGTAAAAGTCAAATTTTTTGTAGCGAAAATAGATAGATATTGTGGTGAAGCAACCACTTCCAAGATTCCTATTATATAGGGATTGATTATAGGGAAAAAATTAAACGTGCATGTCATTAAGTTGTTGCTTACCACTCATGTAATCATATGTGCTTATTGTAAAACGTAACACATGCGGAATTTAAATTAAAAGATAATTTGCTGGTACTTTCGAAAAATAATTTATATAAGTACATGAGTGTCTGAAATTGAGTATAAAAATTGTCACGACTCTTAAGCCTTGATCGACACACAGACTTACTATCATAATATGGCAAGCCTATTTAATTGAAAGAATATACTTAAATAAAAGCTAGTATTTTACGAAAATTTCGACAAAGTCTCCTCTGTAATTCAAACATCTCAGGTAAAAGAACACCTGCTAAAATAATTACATTTTCATTCCAGAATTCAAGTTACACCAAATACAACCAGGCAGTAATATGTTAAAGATAGTTATATCAATTAGCTATACATGACCAAAAGGAAAAGTTTAAGTTTTCATTCAAAAGAGACGCTCTCCGAGCCATAAACATTCCGTTTTAAAATATATACTCTCTGAGTCATATACATACTTATCAAAAATCCAAGTCTCAAACCCTAAGCTGGTCATTCTAAAAGTTATTCCTGAGAAGAACTCACGTGATCGTTCCACAATCAAATACTTCATCAAGCAACTAGATCTAAGTCTCTGAGTGACTTAGGAAGACTCCTCTGCACATCTGTACTAAAATACCCAGGGTACAATAGCAAACCAGAAGAAACCTGATATGTTTGTAAGGGTGAGATACCGACAAATGGATATATCATACAACAACCATATACATGATACATACATCACATAATCATATAAGCAGTTAAATCATGCATATACATAACATAACAGTGTTATATCAAAGGGTCTCAAACCCGCACAGTCAACCTTTGAAAATATGCATGACACTTCAATCATCAGGCTCCAACTTAATCTCTGGAGATCCCAACATCCTCAAAGTGAGTTGATCAGGATCGATACACCGTCTCATTGGCTAGCTAAGCACAACGATAATACACCGTCTCATTGGCTAGCTAGGCACAACGATAATACACCGTCTCATTGGCTAGCTAGACAACGATAATACACCGTCTCATTGACTAGCTAGGCACAACGATAATACACCGTCTCATTGGCTAGCTAAGCACAACGAAAATACACCGTCACATGATACCTTTCTTGTTAAGGTCTCACGTTAAAACCATGTCGGGCACGTCTGCCGTAAATGCAAATGTAGAACATTTAGTTCTCGATGTTTTCTTTGTGTTCGTTCTTATTCGTTGTCGAAGCTCAAAGGCTAGCGACTACTCATCATTTCCCCATCACTTGAAAACTTAAAAGCATAGGACACACAGTTCGAATGCTCAATCACAACGCCCGAGACCGATGCACCAGTCCTAGGCTTGTGGTCGTAGAAAACAACATTCACCTTTAACAACGTTCATCACAACGTGGTTAGGACACACAGTCCACAACAACGTGATTAGGACACACAGTCCACAACAATGAAATCAGAACGCATTGTCCTCGATTTCGAGAATTGGACCCTCAGTCCAGAACATCATGAATAGGACCCATGGCCCCGAATTAACACTGATCCAAGATCACGTGCGTATAACTGAATACTAGAGGCGACGTCTCGCGTACTAGATTCCCTTTCTTAAGTACTTATTTTTCGTTCAGTGAAAATCAAATTCAAAACCGAATCCTCGATAACCTATCCAGGCTATCGGAAAGTTTCTAAAATATTTAGGAAAAACCTTTTCTTTGAAAATCTTTTATAAAACATCTTTGAAATACTTTTATCTTTGAAATACTTCCCCCAATAGGATATTGCCAAATAATCTTGAAAGTTTTCACTTGAAGACACATAGTTCGAATAGGATTTTTCTCTTATATAACAATAGTTCACCAAAACCATTTCAACATTTAAAACAAGTACTTTAAGTTAATGAGCTTTTGGAAAAGAACACCAATCCCTTCATCTTCAAAGCTTATTAAGGTTTTTAATCCTTATAACGGTTGAGCACAGACACAAGTCTGCCTAAACAAACTTTCAATCAACAGCAGTATATATTATCAGTTCAGTGTTAATATCACAGTTGAAAGCAGTTCATCACATATATGCATTATAACATTTAGAACAAGTACAGTTCAACATCAGATAATAGCATAACAGTTCAAGTACATTAGATAATCAAGTAAGCTCAATCAACATGTAAATATCCAATTAAACACGTACACACATGCATACAGTTATTGAATATCCCTAGGCAAACTCCCCTTCCCTTTGAAGGCAAGTAAAGGATCCTCGTCTTAATGCTCACATTAGCTCATATCTACTCCATCAAGCAAGCATAGCTGTGTCAAACGTCTCAGAGAGGGAATCCAACAACGCGCAACAACCAGAAATCAAGAAATCAATTACACATGATCCAGCATACATTTTAATTTGATCTAAACACTTTATCTTATTACCAAACAAAGTTATTTTCAAAGAAAATCATATTTGGAGCTTACGCTTCACAATAAGAATCCTAATTGGGGTTAAAGGATCATGAAAAAGAACTTGGGAATCATCAATTAAGAATCCTAATTGCACTAAATCATAATTAATTTCACAAAAACAGAATCAAATTCAAATAAATGCAAATTGGGGTTTAGGGCTCCTAAATACAATTTGGGGAAAACTCAATTTAACTAAAGAATAATGAAATTGGTTTTGGGAAACACTAATTCACAGTCCCAATTTCATAAAACAAGGTTTAATTTTAAGATTAAAATCTGAAATCAAAGGGTCAGGGTTAGGGTTTCAAAAAAAATTGGAGTTTTGAATTATGGACAAGGAAAGATGAAATCCACTCACCTGAGATGAGGAAGAAGCACTGCGACGGCGGCCTAAAGCGGTGGTGACGGCGGCAGCGCAGTGGTTAGAGGCGGAGGACGTCAAAACGTGATTGATGGAGGTGCAAAAAGGAAGGTTTTGTGGCGGTTTAGATGAGGAAGAAGGAGTAGGTGACGATCTTGAGAGGTCCGACGCGGTGGTGGTCGATGGTGGTGCGATAGAGGAACGACGGTGGAGCATTTTTCGAGTGACAGCTCAACAGAACTGGACCAGTGCAGGAACGAGCTCCGTTGCATGGTCGAACTCTTCTCTCCACTCGTGGTCGTGATGGTGACCGAACGGCGGACTGGGCGGCGCTCATTCGGTGGCTGGCTACGGCTGAGTTGTGGAGAGTAGGAGGAAGCTTTTGTTTGCTTAGAGGAAGAAGAAGACAACAGAAGAAATAAAGAAAGGAGGAAGAAATAAAGAAAGGAGGGTGAAGATATGTTGAAAGGGGGGAGGCGTCGAGTATAAAGGGTAGAGGAGAGAGAAATTTCAGATTTTTGTATAAAGGAGTAGAAAGGATTGATAAATATTAAGCCTAAAATAAATATGTTTTTACTTTTTGGAATATAAAAATAAAGATTGATAAATATATGATTTCGAAATTCAAATTAGAGTAAAGATTAATAGTTGAACTGATCAACTAAGAAAATACTCAGTCCATAATTTAATCTCCGATTGAGGTCAAATCAATTTATTTTCAACTCTAAAATTAAATAGAATGAAAATATGAAAATGTTTTTCTCTTAATCATATTATTTAAAATATTTTTCTGTACTGGTAATAATAGTAACAATAACGTAAATTATTGTCTAATAAGCGTGCATTCACTGAAATAAGTCAGTGCTAACGCACCCAATAAAATAATTTGAAGAGAGTAATTTAATTACTCAAACTAAACCACATAACAAAATTAACATAAACATTCAAATAAAATAATTAATCATAGGTGTAAAAACTAGGGTGTTACACTTATCCAAGCGAGAAAAAGTGCATTGATTAATTGAAATGAGATAAAATTCTTCTAAAGTGAAAAAAACATGTAATCTCAAGTTCTCAACTCAGTTTAACTAATCAAACATGAAATATATCTTTATTTTCTCATTTTATATCTTTGTTCATTTTAGAGAAGTATAATCTGAATGGAATGTATAATATTCGATCACTTATATAAGCAAATGTTGGATCATTAATATTTGCTATATTAGTGGGAGAGTTGATCGATTGAACTCATGACCTCCACCTTATCGTTCCAAACCATATCTCGTTCCCCCAAATCATCATCTCACCTTATAACTCCCTTATTCATTCAGTAATCTAGAATTATAAAGAGACTCCATGTATAACTACGAGGCATACTGTCAATTTTTCCACCTCATAGTTTCCGTGGAGTTATTTAACTCTTCAATGCTAGTAGAGCCGGTCAATTTTGGGGTAAACTGGCATGACCGTTATATTACGTTCTTGGCTTCTCATAAAAAACAAAAGGCCATAAAGTGCTTTATAATCTATGACCATCTTGTGCTATGTCTTCACAGATAAGTGTGAATTAAACTATTAATATATATTTTTGCCTAAAAAATAAACTACTAATATATTTTTAACAAGTAACATGCTTAATTAGGAACGTGCATATATAATATATAATATATTTATATGTGCAAGTGCTTGGATCAACAATATATACATGATTCAACTATACAACCTACATCCCTATAATAAGGATTGAAACCTATCCAGCCTGTGATCTAGGAGGCTATATGTGAGCTCCTATTTGCCTTGAGTTACTACATAGAATGGCGGTTATCAGTTTTCTCTTTAGTTAGTCGTTCTTCCTGAATTTCTTCTAAATCTTCATCCTCCCCTCTTCTACCAGCTTGCTCCTTCCAATATGCAACCAATTTCTTCAGCCGAGCTATCTCTTTTGAAGAAACATTTTTGCTTGGATCATTCACAATTGATCTCACTCGTGATGCATACCTATATTAGCATAACATATAAAGCAGCAGTGTTAGAACAATAGATAGAATATTATAAAAGTCAAACTATTAAAAAGATTTGATAGTCAAACTTTTTAGAGTTAAAAA
Source organism: Sophora flavescens (assembly GCA_030762895.1). Lineage (NCBI taxonomy): Eukaryota > Viridiplantae > Streptophyta > Magnoliopsida > Fabales > Fabaceae > Sophora > Sophora flavescens. The sequence continues at coordinate 40,376,353 of CM061064.1, forward strand.
AATAAAATAAAGGAAAAGAAAGATCAAATAACATACATGAGAGAGTTATGCGACTCATCCAAGCTTGATTCCGCTGGAGATACATTCACAAACATAAGAGTTTTGGCATTACCCCCAAGTGAATCACTCATCAACATGGTTAACTTGTGATTCCTATAAGGTATGTGTTGACCACCAGAAGACAAAGCACTAATGACATCTCCTAATGCTGATAATGATTTGTTGATACTTTGAGCTTCTTTAAGTTGACTACCTTCAGAGCCTGACTTTTTTACTCTTTCCGAACCAGCAAGATCCACAAAACTCAGCTGTATGTTAAATCCAGCATAAAATAAGTAAACATTCACAAAGCCTCGACTAAATGAAATATCAAGTTTCACATTACTACATAAAAGAATGTTGTACAGTGACACATAATTATATGGTTATTCAAAGGAAAAAAGACAAATAATACCTTTCCCCTGGAAGCTGATTGACTTTGGAGGTTGGTACTTTCAACTACAATTGATAGTATAAGATGAGATCTGGAGCTTTCTTCATTCATTTGTGTCCCTGCGGTGTGTCGCCTTTCAGATCCTCTCTGTATTATGCTATTCAATTCTTCCAATGTAGAAATTGACACAGTTGTTACATTTTCCACAGTTACCATCCCCTAACAAATAAGAAAAAAGACAGTTGCAATTTGGAGAGCAATCCATGAAAATAACAAATCTTCTAAGTCCACGATTTTGGAAACACTTAAAATCTTTATAGATATCCCATTTTGAATACTTTGCGTTTAAGAAACAAAATATCTGGAAATGGGAATTTAGTCAATTTACAATATCAACATAGAATAATCACCTTTGAATCCTTCTTGATATCCAATTTTAGACGTTTTGCATTCTTAGGTAACAGAAGATCCACAAGTGTGTCTTGATATAATTCCAACATGTATGCCTGCATAATTGGTACAAAAGATGTCTACATAAGATAACAAACACAAACTCTTGCAATTAAAACTGCTATCATTTGTTGTGGTTAAGTTACTCAACATTACACCCAAAAAGGCAAAGGATAATACTATAATCATTTACCTGTGTAAAATAATTAATTGTAAATTAGTGAATTTAACGAAATCAAATCTTCAAAATGCTTATTAGTTTCCTTTTGTCAATTGTTACCTTCAAGGAAAAGGAAAATTTGTTACTATCTCTTCTTAAAATCCTAAAAAGTTCACTAGTAGCACGTGGGGTAAGCCCGGGGTTGTTTTCAGATCCATAGATTGTAAATGTCTTTCCAGATCCAGTCTGACCATAAGCAAATATGCAGACATTATATCCGTCTATAGCAGATTGCACCAAGTACTGCATTGTAAATAACCAAAAGAAAGATGTTAGTAATGAGTGCAAGATGTTAAGTCTATTTCAATTCATATATCATCTAAATCAAGAAACAACTGTGATCTTTAAGTTGTAATACTAAGACTTGCCCTTGTATCCTCAAATACATCTTCTTGAGTGGCAGCACCATCAAACACGCAATCATATATGTGCTGTTTTGGTTTATCATCTTTCCATTGATGTTCAACTGTAAACTCGTCCAGAGTAGTAAGAGCATCTCTTTCGTTCTCGGCAATCTCTTTTTCACTAAGAGGTCTTAGCCGACAATAAACTCTTATCTTGCCTTTCATATCTAAAATAAAGAACCAAGTTCCAACATTGTTGGTATCAATTATATATGTAAATCCTCCACACATTCACAGACATATTTTTAGTATAAAAACTCTGTCTACAACCTTCTATCGTATTAAAATATCGCTTCCTTAGAACCTGCTCTTCCTTATAAAGGACTTCCAGTTCAGCTAGTTGAGCCCCTTGCATTTTCAATATGGCAGCTGTTTGTTCATCCTTTCTATCAATGTCCTAAACAAAGCAAATAGAAATTTATAAAATGTTTTACGTTTTAAACAAATCACAAATAAAGTGGAAATACATAAAATGTTGAGACCTAGATTTGTTATTATACAAGAGGAGCAGTGGAAATAAATGAAATAAGACGATCAAAACCTCTTTCATTTCTCTCAATTCTTCTAGTTCTCTTAAATTATTCTTCGATGCAGCCAATTCGGCATCCTTGACTGAAAGAGTAGTCTCAGCGGCAACTAATTCTTGTCTAAAAACTTCAAGCTTTCGTTCAAGGTCATACACTTGAGACTTCATAATTTGGCGTTCTTGCTCATGTTTCCTTTGAAGAGAACTAATCTGCATTATAACCACCACCATGATGTTGACGGACTTAAAATTATGTTTTAATTTTAAATCTGAGTTTCAGTCCTTCATTTTACCTCTTCAGCATTCTTCTTCTCAAGCCCAGATAGCTTTCGTTCCAAAATCAATTTTTCATTTGTTAAGCTTTTGATGGTTTCTTCAGCTACAAGAAGCTCATCTTTACAAAGTTTTAGCTCATCTTCAAGCTTCTGTAACACCTATAAGGTATCAATCGAAGTCCACAATTAATACATCAAAAGTGAACACTGCCACATTGGACAAATGAATAACTGCTATTAAAAAGTATCTTACTTGGTTATTAGCTCCAACAAGGTCCTTTTTGGTAGTGTTTTCCACCACCAGATTACTCAACTTGGCCACCCTTGCTTCTATGTTCCTTTTCTCTAGAATTGTAGCCTAGTAGATTGCATAATCATTAAGGCAGGTCGATAATGCAAAGACGAAATAGACTGATTCCATGAAGAGTTAAGACCATTACCTGGAGTGCCTTATCTTTTTCATCACATAATGATCTAAGCCTATCGCGATCATTTGTAACTTCCTCAAGACTATGCTTATCAGCCTTTAACGATTCTTTCAAGTCCTCCAATTCTTGTAGCATTTTCTCTTCTTGTTTTTGCTTCTCATGCAATTCTTCCACCAACTATTAAAAATAATTTAAAATATTATAAAAAATGATTGAGAAATATGCATGAGACATCCTAACAGTAAAAGGGCAGCCCAGTGCAGGAGCCTCCCACCATTGTGAGGTTTACTCAGGGTTATATGTACACAACCTTATCGTGAGTGGAGAGATTGTCTCTACGACTAGAACTGTTGACCCCAGGACATAAGGCAGCAATGTTACCATTGCACTAAGACTCATCATCTAGACATCCTAAAAGTAAAGGAATAAAATTCTTGTATTTAACAGATTGGTGTATCTATGCATGCTATATATCAAAAGACTAGTGCATCTAACAGATCATGTCTGTATATAACTTCAGCAAGTCTCTTTATTAAAACAAAAGAAAACTAGAACCAAAGTCCAATTTTAACCCATATGGCACCAAATTAGCGTAGTTCGACTGCCATATTCTTCACTCTTCATATTGAAGCAAATAAGCCCCAAGGGTTTCTTTTACTATGCAATAACCCATAAATAGGGTCCTTTAAATTTAAGGGTTCAGGTTGGTGTTTGTTGTACATCCTAGGTAACATACCATAGCATATATTAGAAGCTTAGACTTACTTGATCAGCATTTCTTTGAGACTCTTCAACAACTTTTGATAAATCTTGAACACGCCTCTCATATGATTCCAAATCAGGAGGCTTAAAATTATTAGAAATATCTTCATTCAACGAAGCGGGAGCAGGAGATTGTGCTTTGGAATAGCGGCGCAACATTACATCATTTATGTGCGTTTGAAGAGCTACACAAATTTCTTCTCCCTACAAAGAAGGATAAAATGCAAATAACATAAAATACTTGCAAAGTGATAAAGATATTAATCAGGTCCAAAGGATCTAAATTAAGAGCTAGAGTTTATGTCGATGAAGATGTTAATACCTGCTTGGTTTCAAACTGGAATATGTGAAGAACACCTGCAACTCTCATTTTAAAAAATACTGCTGTATTGCTGCTTCCAAATTGCATTATGTCTCTCAACTCAGCTGAGTGCAAATATTCCTTGGGAACTGGACGGAAAAAATGAATCTGGGGACCATTGATAAAAAACTTTCACTTCATTCTAAAATATTTAAATTTTAAACCTTATAATATCATTATAATGTAATCATTTTTTAGTCTTACCCCTCTCTTGTTAATTCCCAATATTATTCGTCCAGGCAGGAGTCCAATAGGATCATCAATCTTGCGAACATTGAAGAAAACAGAATTCCCATAAGGAAGTGCTCTCAAAATATGCAGGAATTGCTGTCTTGCATCATCTTTTGTCAGATGCTCCTATGAAAAGGGAACAGCACCTTATATCAGAGAAGAAAGAAATTCAACAGTATATTTCATCAATTGTAAAGAGTATGCTCAAAGGCAATATCAATTTCCATACTAAAACTGATACTTAAGTGGAAAGTGACTAATGATAAATCCACAGTGAAGGGTTTGAAATATAGTCAATAACAAAAACTAAAAGAAGAAATTAATCATAGTTATCACTAATTTAAGGTTAAATCGAAATAAACCAATAGTATTAGGATCTTAGCTAGTATCCCAGTCTCATACCAGTGAATGATAGCAAGAAAGAATGTCCAACTCCCATTCCCGTTTTGCTCGTGTCATTGCAATTTGTCTAGGCAGAAATCGCTCCAGAAATGAATTCCAGTCACTGATAAATACAGGAATCACAGTCAATTGAAGTCACAAGAGTACAGAACATCAATCAAAAGACACTAAACACTATTGGAAGACAGTTTATAGCAAGATGAACATTGAAAATCACGTACGAGCATGATTCAGGTCTTCTAACAAATCCAATCTCAGCCAAGATTTGCAATGCGGATAGCTGGGAAGCATCATCCCTTCCAATAGGATAATTGCCAAAAATATAATCATGCTGCAACTGCAACAACATATCCAGGCATCAACAAATCTATAACTTAAGGAAATTGCAGTTATATTCAAAAACTAAATATTCTTCTATTCCTTCATAAAATGAAAATAAAAAGCCATACTTGTACATAAGACAACTGCACAAACATTGGATCTGTTACAGCTTCATCTGATTCACGAAATAACTTTTTTTTGAATATCAGTTTACAGTGCAAAATTTCTCCCTTACTTCGATCTTTCGCTGCCTTAAATTCCGCAAGGAGATCTCCAATATATTTACTATCATCTAACCCGATGTACTCCTCTGAGTAACAATAAAAGGAGTGGTTAGACTACTGATTTCAGGTAGTTTAATAATGTTAACAAGCAAGGAGAGGAAAAAGAGACATGCCATTCCCAGAATCAGTTGATTTGGAGCCGGTTACAACTTTATGACATTCAAACAGGCTAAAGCTTGAGTATGTTGACAGTTTAATGATCCCAGCAAGTTCCTGAAAATGGAAGTTAATTAATGAATACAAGAATTTAATTTTGATTGAGTAAACACAACATATTGAGGGTATCAAGAAATCCAAACAGAAGAAAAAATGGCTGTGTTTAAGACAGCAGAGCAGTAGGTTGTTAAGACAGAATCATAATTAAATGCCTAACTATTTTACTCTTATCAGTAGTATATATATGTAGCAAATTTCACCATTGAGACCCTTCCGCCAATAACAGATAAAATCATTATATCAATCATATATTGATAAATGAAACCATGATAGTTTTATGAACTGTACAATCCAACAAAAGAAGGCGCATTTCCAAACTTAATTAACAAATTAAATTTTTCATTTCTCAATTTTTTGCAAAAAAAGGTTGAGATGGCATCCTAATCACTGCAGGAGGTCATGAATTGGCAAGAACTAGTTTTCGCAAGACTAATAAACTGACATGTTTAGGGCCATGCTCAAAACCTTATAGCAACTTGGTCACTTAGGGGACACAAAGATTGTAACAATTTTTGTTTACTTCATTGAAAGAGAATAAGGGTTACTTGTTAGTATTTAGTATCAATTCCCAGAAAAGGGCTTATATAATAACCACTATCATAAATCTTTTGTGCATCCTATTGAATGTTAACGTTCTTGAAAGATTAAACATCCACTAAAACTAAGTTGAGGGGCTGAATCCTTTGTATGAAGCTTGGAGAAAGAAATCAAATATTTAGCTCATGCTCTTCTAGCAACTTAGAGAAACTTCAAAGTTAATGTGAAGCTTTCAACTCCAGTAATAATCATGTAAAATCAATGCCGTGTTGCTAGCTCAAGCCTTGCAATCTTATTTTTCTAGTTGTAGATTTAAAGCAACTACAAGTCTTAATCCAAAAAAGTAAGAAATTGGATGCACAAAGATTTCCTTCATTAGATTAAGTATAATCTGTCAAAGGCTAAACTTTTCTCTAACCTTTCCTAATCACTTCCGTTCAAGTCATTCCTAGTACAGTATCCCTCTTGTTTATTTCACCGACTTCATTTTTCTCAATATTCCATAAATTTATGCAAATTTGCATCAGTTAGAAATGTGTGCCATTGGATATAGAATCAGATAAGGGTTTCAAAGAACCTGAACAGCATCAGCAACTGTTGTTGACATGTCATATGTAATTTCTTCAAATGTTTCATCCAAGAAGAACACTATAGTTGTAAGCTTTTTCCCAGTCAACACAGCTTCAATCTCCTTAGGCCCAGGTATTATATGCCTAGGACCAGCCTTGATTGAACGCTTCAAGGCATTTAACGTATTTAATGCAAGGGCTCGGATCTCAGGATCAGTAGTCACACCATGTGCGACATTATGAACATATTCTGACAGATACACTCCAACGTCCTTACTAGGAGGCATGCATGATGCACATAAATACATCAGCTCCCATGCTTTCATCAAGTATTCCCTGTTTGAGACAAGGAACGTATTAATCACTAGTATGCAAACCACTGTGAATGCAGCTTCAATAACCACTATCAGTTATCACCAAAAAATAAGCATACCTCTCAGGGTTATTTCTTGTTTGTTTTGATATCTGGACAAAAAGTTCATCTCGGATTTCTGAACGTTTCAAACTTGGCTTGTATAGCTTACCTACAAGCTCAACTCGTTCATCTAAGCTCATTGGAGTTAAATGATCAGATAAATCAACTCCCATATATTTCAAAATTAATTGGAATAATTTTGTTGCTCGGCTTGCTGAATCGCCATTCAACTTAAGCAATGATGTTGGTATTGGATCCTACAGGAATTTGTGAGTTAGCTCTTCAGGTGTTTTAAAACATTTTAACCACATTTTTGGAAAATGTGGTATGTGATTACCTTTTGGAAACAAAGCATATCCTCAAATGTAAGTCTCTCTCGAACTTGGGGGCCCACAGATCTTCTAGAAAAAAATCCTCGTTTCCCAGCTGATTGAATTTGTTTTTGCATCAATTTTAAAAACCCTTCCACCTATAACAAAAAACATAAGGTAAACTTGGTGATATCAAATGATCATGCATATAAATCAATAAACTAAAAAACTACCACTTGATGCAGGAACTTAGTCAAACAAAGATCATTGAGACACAAAATTTACAATATTATCAAGCAAATTATATTTATAGCTAGATTAAAATACATATTTCCCTACCTGGAATCTATCAATCAAGGGTGCAGCTCCAGCGAGTTCTGCTGGAATAGCCATTGGTAGAGTTGTTGGTGTGCTGCATCAAACAAATAAAATACGAAGTCACAAACTGAAAAAGGTTGCAAATGGGCAAACTGCAAACATAAAATTCATTCTCTTCTTTGTCATAAAAGTAGCCTTCCTAGGGGTGCAACTTGCAAGAGGTGATACAAAGTTTCAAACACAGTGAGAACCTCTTTTTGGATAAATAAAAAGAAAATTGAATCAAAGAATAAAAAAAATGAAGGACACTAAAAAAATTTGCTTATGTGAATCAGAAATTTTCCCTCCATCTTGTATTCCAGGGCTCAACATTTGCTAACATCTCAGCTCCTCAGAACAAGTCAAGACAAAACATGCCCATTTTTTACTCAACCCCCCCCCCCCCACACACACACACAAAAAAAAAAAAGAGTAAAATAAAATTAACCACTACAATGTAAATAATCATTATAACTAAATTCCAATGCATATAGAAAAGACAGGATGATACTCACGGTGGTGCAAAATTGGAGGTGTCACTGTCATAGTCATCACCATTGCTAACAGAAGCAAAGTGGTGTAAAGGGGTATCCCCATTGCCATTGCTAGAGCTAAAGGAAGATCTGTTTGTCCTCACACTTTGGGCTATGGATTGTGGCATATCAATGGTCATTTTGCTTACCACCAAGACCAAACTGAAACTAGTCAAAGCAACAGAATTTGCTCTTCCTTAAGCTCCTCCACTGCATGATAAAAAAAAAAAAAAAAACTTTATACATCATTTGAGCTCAGACAAAAATAAAAACAGAGAAGAAGTGTGTGGTGTGTGGTGTGTGTGTGTGTGTGTGACAAGTGAAAAACATCCCACAGCACAGACTTTGTAATAAAGAAAGGAACTTGTAACTGCAGTGAATCACACCCAAAAAGAAAACAGAGATGGAAAACAATAAAGTTCTAAGATAACAAATCCAACCTTTGTAGCAACAGCAATGAGACAGTTTGTGTTGTGATGTTTTGTAAGAGAGAGAGGATAGACAGATCTGGAGGTTGAAGTCAGTACGAACCAGATGAGAGAAACAAAAGAGTTTTGATTTGGTTTAGAGTTTGTGATACAGATACAGATACAGATACAGATACTGATGAGTGGGAGAGATGAGAAAGTCACGAGAGCATTATTAAACACCAACGCTTTTTTTTCCTTTTCTTTTTGGGAAATCAAACCACTTTCTACTTTCTTTTGATAATAATTACATTATGCCTATTGCATTTCCGATTTTCATTCATATATCTCTGTCTTTGGATCTCCTCCTCTTAAAACCAATAATAAACCCACAATGGTTATACGGCCAAATATTATTCATTAATCTTAAAATATACAAACATAAGTTCAAGTCTCTTTCTATTCCCTTAATTTATTTACACTCTTATGTTTGTTTATATTACTCCGTATGTACCTATTTGCTCTAATCACATGCCTTTAAAAGTTGCCATTTTGCATTAGTATAACGTGACATAATTTAATTCGTATCTGTAAATCAACAATAAAATTCAGCGTACTATATGATTATAAAAATGGCATAATAATGACAATTACTATGTAACTAATAGTAATATCGCTAACCCAAGTCCTGATAAAAAAAAATATCGCTAACCTAAGTAATGCCAGCACTCTATCTTTTTTTTTTCTAATTTGTCAAAGGTAGACTGATAGAGCGATGTGACGTATACATTAAAATTAATCATTTGAAAAATAACCTCTGTTCCTTGCTTGTGTGAAGGAGTAACATTGTGTATAACTTTACTTTTTTTTGTATTTGTTTTAAAATAACATTATTATTATTATTAATTTGGTGCTCATATAATATGTATTATTATTATGACCATATATGCATAATATTAATATATCTCGTAGGACAAAGTAAAAGTAGAAATAAAGAATACATAATTTTGAACAGGCCAGAGTGGGTCCCACAACCTTTGTGCAAAATTTGTCCCTGTCTGCCTCCGGCGGGAAGAGGTCACCCAAAGATTCGTGTTTCGTGTTAACTTCACTCACTTTTCCCTTTTCAACCCCAGAGGGCATGTGGGTCCCATCTTATCTTATTTAAATTTAACAAATAATATAGTAAGTGAATTTTGTATTTTGCGTAACATATAATTTTGTAAAATCATTGAATTCATCTAATACTGTAGACTGATTGTATTTTGTTCAGTGTTTAAGGATGCGTTTGATTTACAAAAAATCAGAGGACTGAACAGCACAAAAATTTTTGTCTCCTGTTTGATCTGAAAAGTGATCAAGGGACAGGACAAAAAAAGGGTGAGGGACAGGACAAAAACCCAAAATTTTGTCCCCCACCAAACCATGGGACAAAAAGTTGTCCCATGGACAGGCTAACAAAAGATAAAATTATCCTTACATCTCTCTCCTCTCTCTTCTATCTCTCTCCTCTCTCCCTCCCTCCTCTATCTCTTGTGCTGTACTGTCCTGCGCTATACTGCCTGTCTTGATACTTTTTACAAATCAAACCCAACCTAAGAGTCAAAACTCAACCGTAAGTATATCCTAACTCACTCCTCCTTCTACCAGCACTTTACTCGCAGTATGTCTTTCAAATTATATTTTGTTTGAGAAATTTATTTGAATTTTAAGTTGCACGATGTGAGTTCTTCTGTTCATTTGCCATCAGAAAATCTACTCATATGTTGTTAATAAAATTTGATTTTGAAACCTCGATCAATAGAGTGCTTTCTTTTGTCTTTCGATGAAGTTAAGATTATAGTAATATATCTGTATATTTCTATTTCCATTGCTACACAAATTGGAAATTGCTGGTAATATTACAATTACGTTCAGTTTTTTTAAAAAAAAAATCTTCCGATTTATAAGTATGGATACCGTTTGCCTGGATTTATTTAATTTGCAGCCGTGTGTGTGTGTTTTTTAACAAGAATATAACTACTTCATTTCAATAACAATAATGCTATCAATATAATCATGAATGCTAGTTAAAAAAATTGGGGCTAGTCATAGAAGCAAATTTATGAGCAACCACATTCTTTTGCCATCGAATAAACTCAATCATAAAATTTGGAATATAAATCACATAATTAGGATCGTGTAAAAGAATTTTGAGGTCTTTTACGAAATTTTTAAAGAGACTTTATAGTATAGAAATTATTGATTCTCATATTAATCTTCTAGTTTTTTTAGTTACTAAATCATTTATCAAAATTTACAATCAAGCAATTTTAATATTTTACTCTTAATATAATATGAAGATTAGGAGATAAAAAGGAAAAAAAAAATGAGAGCTCAAAATTTTGAAGTGAAAATATTAAAATTTTATAACTATTATTTTATCATTTTATACGGTTACATTCTCATTTTCCAAAGTTTGATTATGATGATTACCTTAAATGGCACACTATGGCATTATACATGAAACATCAATGAAGACAATAAGTTATAAAGGTGGAACATTGAATGTTAAAACGTAACTAATGTTGCTTCTTGCAAATTCCACTACTTGTGATTGAGTCTCAATAATGCATACATTTTACGTGAAATTAGGCATTGTTACTTAATTACTTGTCAAACAAATTGTCATCAATATATTTTATATATATATATATATATATATATATATATATATATATATATAAATAAGGGATCCACTTACTCCAAGAGTAAGTTTAAAACACTTACTCTTAATCTTCACCCTTCAACTTTTGATAATCCAATGGGAGTTCAATGAGTTCTTTAATAAATTAACATAGATCATTAGATTAGAATAAATTAAATGGTCATAATTTTGAGTAAATGTTTTAAACTTATTCTTAGAGTAAGTGAATCCCTACTCATTCATATATATATATATATATATATATATATATATATATATATATATATATAAGTAAAAAAAATGAGGCCTAAGGCAATGGCCTTAAAGGCCTTGCCGTCTACACGACGCTGCACACAATCTAATTGTTCCATAAGTTTTAGTTTATCATAAAATTTAGATTATTCTCATGTTACTCATCTTTTTTTATTTCTTATGGTATCGTGCTCACAAATGTGAATATTAATCTCTCGAAGTACTAGATGGTATTGAAAGTCTGACCTCTACGAACTAGATTTTTTTCATATGTAAGATTCAGAGATCGAACCCCCGACCACTCGCTTAAAGAACTCGAGCTCGTTATCACTCAAATCAACCGTTTATTGATTGATACAAACTATATTATTTTTAGCTTTTATGCTTGGAATCGATAGTTTTTATGTTTTTTTTTAAAAAACAATTTTAGGATGTATGTTAAGAATTATAAATAATGTAAAATAGTTTTTTTTTTTTTTTTGATATTAGACTGTAAAATAGTTATTTTTTAATTTCATGGAATCCAACTTGAAATTTGGATATCCAATTCTAATGTACACATCAAATAAAATGTGTATCTCATATACTTATTTTTATATTAATATATTTAATTTCATGGAATCCAACTTGAAATTTGGATATCCAATTCTAATGTACACATCAAATAAAATGTGTACTGGAATTTGGACGTCCTAGTGCCAATTCTTAAACTCAATTCTAAGTTTAATTGCATGTATCAATAAGAAACAAAAATTTTCAAAAAGAAAGTGAAATAAATATAGTTCCAAAAAAAGTGCAAACAAATACTATTCATGACGTAAAGGGGACCCAGATTCCCTATCGTCAAGGGAATCCACACATTTAATTTAATTAGTTATCAAGATCTCATATACTTATTTTTATATTAATATATTTATAATATATAAAATTAATCATTGGTCAAGAACACTTTGCAGTCAAAAAACAACGTAGAGAATCCATCTCCATAAGGGATAGCTTAATTAGTGACTTTGAAAGACTGATTTTTTTGGGGGGGGGCTATAGGTAGTTTTAGACAAGTTTCCTTTTAGGTGGATACCTGAATGCCAAGTATAATTCGTAATAATCTATCTTCTGGGGCATACGAGGATTCTTTTGTCATTTGAGGCGTTAATTTACCCATTAAAATATCGCCTGTCTCTACCCAAGATCCCGGGATCACAATTCCATTTTGTCTAAATTTCGGAGTAAATGGGCTTCTAGGTGTGGAATTTCTATTTCGATTCAAATAAAAAATTCAACAATTAATACGACTAATACAATAATTTACGAATCACTCATTCCAATTCAAACAAAAAATAAAAAATATGAATGCTAAATAATTTTAGAGATAAATATTAGTTTGAACAAAACAACTAATGATACTAGAAAAATTAGAATTACAAAAAAATATTTGACAGATATTACAAAGAAAAAAAACTCGATTAGCCCGTAGGGGGAGGGGGAGGTGATGAATTTATTTTGTATGTTTTAAAATTGCGGTTTCAAAACACTTTTTAGATGCACTAAAACTTATTGCTTATGATATCCTTATATCGTATACTCCCCAAAAGTCACTAGAGAATGTAATTGACTAATTGTTCTTAGTAATGTCAACTTGTACTAAATGTACATTATTATAATGCACAGAACTATATAGATACTCATATTTTTGTATTCAATTGAATAAGATAATTAAAATGGACCCGTTCAGAATAAGAGAGTTGAAAATGTATACAAATAATCTTTATGATCTTTGTACATATATGTATAGCCAAAATTACACAGCTATTAAATTGCCGGCTGGCGCCAGTAGAATCTAGAGAGAGAAAAAAGAAAGAAATTCTTGAGATTGCAAAGGGATAAGGAACAATGGGTTTAATTAATGTGTAGTTATAAGATTCACGAGAATGGGCACTTAATGAATCTTTCATACCCATTTTGAACTACATTGTGCAACTGCAACAGTGACGTTCTTGTTTTCATTTCTGCATAAAATTATGAAAAGTTTCATGAAAGGCAAACTTTATGAGTTACCCTACTTCCAACAACCAGAGCAGTGCGAGCTAGAATAGTCTCTCTTGGCAATTAAGTCAAGCATGAGATAGATGAGGAGCAATAATCTTTACTCTATAATCGAGTGGACCAAATAGCAATAATCGCGTAAAAGAAACTAAAGCTTGAATGAAATGATCAAATGCAGTTGATAAAGCAAACGTTTGTTAACAACTTCAAGAAAATTGTTTGAAATGATTATAAATTCCACTTAACCAAAGGAGATAATTAATTGCCAATTTAAATTTACAACACGTCTTCTGCGAATTGTCAACAAACAATGATTCATTTAGGAATTTCAACTTGCATTCCCCGGGGTAAAAATGTTCAGTTAAAATGGCTAATTCAATGTGTAAGTTGCATTCAATAGGAGTGGTTTAGCTCCATTTATTGGAGTCAAGAGTCAGATAAAAATGATTTTCTTTTGTATTGATGAAGAATGAGGATATACAATGTTTTATATGTATGGATGTGCCAGCTGTAAAGGTACATAACAAACTTTAATAATAACAATTCCTTTTATATCCTAACACCCCCTCTCAAGCTGGAGAGTGAAGATTGAGGACTCTCAGCTTGGAAACAAAACTGCAGAACAGAGCAGGTTCGAGGGCTTTGGTGAAGCAATCGGCCAGTTGGCTAGCAGAAGGAACCGGGAGTAAATGAAACAAGTGAGCTTGAAGTTTTTCGCGCACAACGTGACAATCAATGTCAATGTGTTTGGTTCGCTCATGGAAGCTTGGATTAGATGCAATGTGCATAGCGGATTGGCTATCACAATATAGGATTGCTGGAGTAGTGAAGGGAACATTGAAGTCTTCTAGAAGGTAAGTCAACCATTGGATTTCACAAGTAGTGGAGGCAAGCGCCCGATACTCTGCTTCGGAGGAGGAACGAGACACGGTTGTTTGCTTTTTAGAGCGCCAAGAAATGAGGGATGCACCAAGAAAGATGCAGAAACTCGTTACAAATTTGCGAGTCAAGGAGCAAGAAGCCCAATTGACAGCGCGGCACGAGAGCGCAAGGCGTGCGCGTGCGTTTCCGGCAAGTGTACCGGACTGTCGCCAAGTAATAAAAGATATCGATCCCACAGAGACTGTGATCCCGAATCGCAATCAATTCTCAAATCGAGTAAATCTGGACTGTATGAAAGGGTTTTGAAAAAGGTTTTAATTAAGAGATAAACAAACAGAATCAAATAAAACAGAAAACAAATCTTTTTTGGTTTTTCAGATCTAAATGGGTTCCTAGGGATTTTAGGTTACCAACAAGATCGTTTACGTTGCTAAGTCGATTACCCTTGTTAATTAGCGAAATTGCCTTGAAGGTGAGTTTATCCTCTAATAGCTTAAGCTCCCTCTCGGGTTACAAAAGCCGTGCCCAATTGACCCAACCCCTACTCTCGTGGTAGTCGAACTCAGATTGGACCCTTTGCGTTTCGTGACAACTCGTTGATCCTCGAGGGACGGCGCTTCTAACTCTCGTGATTTCGGTCCCAAGTCTGACTTCTATAGATCCGACACCTAAGTTCACTGCTAGGTTCCTCCTTAGAATGTCTAAGTCATGCGAGATAAACCTAAGTTCACCGCTAGGTTCCTCCTTAGATCATCCACTTCGCAAATAAGCAGCACCGAATTTTACGAGTGAAAAACACTAGAAATCCTAAGTTCACCGCTAGGTTCCTCCTTAGAATGTCTACGTCTCGCAAATGAGTGGTCGCCGAATTTACGAGTGATTAAAACACTAGAAATCAGATCTAAAGCAAAATCGAAATAACAAAGATATTACATCAAATTCAACATCATAAACGAATCTCGGGCATAGCCCCAATCCCTAGAAACTAAGCTACTACTCAAGCCTTGCCATGGAAATGACAAGCTTGGTTGACAACATCATGAAAATTACAAATCAGAGAAGAGAGGAGGAGAAGAGAGAGATCCTAAATCTATGCCTAAAGTCCATGTGTTGTTATGGATGGATTGATGGATGATGTCCTCCCTCTCTGCCTCTGCCTGGTCCTTATTTATAGATGTGGGAAGTTAGAATCCCAATCTAACTCAAATTCTGATCCAATTCGGTTTCTTCAGGTCCAAGTAATGCGCGTCACGGCCGTGATGGCCATCACGGCCAGGCCGTGACGGCTTCTGTTTCTGGCATTTCGGGTAGAATCCAGTCTCTCGCGAGGCGAGAGTGGGCTCGCGTTGCGAGTCTTCTTTTTGTGGCCGTGCTAGTAATTACGGCTGGGCCGTGACGGTCTCTGACTTGTGGGGGTTTTTGGTCACGGCCGTGATGTCTATCACGGCCAGGCCGTGACAGACTCTGACTTCAGCCTTCCTTCTTTTTCAGTTTTGCTCGATCATGGCCGTGATAGGCATCACGGCTAGGTCGTGATGGGCTCTGTTTGGCTCATTTTCTTCACTTTTAAAGCTCCATCTTCATCCAAACTCCATCATGGTTGATCTTGAGCATTTTACCCTTGATTTCTGCAAAACAACACCACACAAACCGCCTTACCTATTCCAAAGGAAAATTAACCAAAAATCAAATTAAATATGCATAAACTACATGAAAATGCATGCAAAATGATAGACAAAGATGAGGTGAAATCACACTCATCACCAATCCGAATCACTAAAAGCTTTGAGTTGTAATGGTGAATCAGACGCAAAGAACAGACCCTGTGCTGGAGCCTTTTTGATGTACCTGAGGATGCGCATTGCTGCCTCAAAATGATGGATTGTGGGTTGTTGCATGAACTGGCTAAGTTGTTGGACTGCAAACGCGATGTCTGGTCTAGTAGTGGTAAAGTATAGAAGCTTTCCACTTAAACGCCTGTATGCAGTGGGATCATGAGGTGCTGCCTCGAAGTCATAAAGCAGCCTAGAGTCTTTAATCATTGGTGTACTTGCTGGTTTGCAGGCTAACATACCAGTGTCAGAGAGAATATCAAGGGCATACTTGCGTTGACACAAATGAATGCCAAGTTTAGAGCGAGAGACTTCAAGTCCCAAGAAGTATTTGAGGTCACCCAAGTCTTTGATCCGAAATGATTTGTGAAGGAAGTGTTTCACAGAGTCAATTTCATCCAAGGAATTACCGGTGAGGATCACATCATCGACATAGATCAACAAAGCAGTGAAGCTAGTGCCCTGTTTCTTGATGAAGAGAGAATGATCATGGTGGGAATGGGTGAAGCCAATGGAAAGTAAAGCAGAGGATAACTTGGCAAACCACTGGTGGCTGGCTTGGCGAAGGCCATAAAGAGACTTGATTAATCTGCAAACTTGGTTTGGCTTGAAAGGCTCAAGGCCAAGTGGAAGCGCAATGTAAACCTCTTCATTGAGATCACCGTGAAGAAAAGCATTGTCGACATCTAACTGTTGCAAATACCATTTTTGAGTGGCAGCAATGGCAAGTAATAATCGGACAGTGGTGACCTTGGCAACAGGTGAGAATGTGTCAAAGAAATACACACCTTCTTGTTGTGTGTAGCCTTTGGCTACCAGTCTTGCCTTGTAGCGTTCAATAGAGCCATCACCTTTGTACTTGATGCGATAGACCCACCTACAACCAATTGGAACCTTGCCTTGAGGCAAATCAGTTAGCAACCATGTATTGTTAGCTTCAAGAGCTTTTAGTTCAGCCTTCATAGCATTAACCCAATCAGAAGATTTAATAGCTTCGGCATAAGAAGTAGGTTCAGTATGAGCAGAGATGGATAAGCTATATTTGCGATGAGATAGAGAAAAATAATTGTAGGAAAGAACCGAAGATAAAGGGTAAAGAATGTTACCATAATTTGAAGAATGATTGATGCAAGCTGATTGGAGTTGCTGACAGTGGAAGTCTTGGAGATAGGCAGGAGCTGTTCTGGTTCGGGTAGATCTTCGGAGGGTGGCTGCAGGGGCAGAACCTTGTGAACTGGTTGAAGTGGTAGAGGGAGAGGATGTAGGAGAGGTTTGGTAAGGTTGTGGAGGGTTAATTGGTGTAGGAGGCAAAGGAAGAGGTTCAAGGAGAAAGTGGAAGGATTCATCAGTATGCGGGTTTAAGGTGGATGGTTGTGGATCAGAATTTTGTATGACTTTATAAGGGAATATGTGTTCATGAAAAATGACATTGAGGGATAAAAACAATTCTCTAGTGTGGAGATCATACAGCATATACCCTTTAGTGCCAAATTTGAAACCAAGGAAGATACATTTTCTTGATCTTGGGTCAAGTTTAGTTCTTTGTTGTTCCAAAGTGGATGCAAAACACAAGCAACCAAAGACTTTTAAATCAATGAGAGTAGGGGGTTGGTGATGTAGTAATTCAAAAGGGGATATGTTATTCAAGGATGGGGATGGTAGTCTATTAATGAGATGAATGGCATGAATCACAGCATATGACCAAAAGCATTTTGGTAAGTTAGCATGAAACAAGAGGCTTCTGGCCACATTGAGAATATGGCGATGTTTTCTCTCCACCACAGAGTTTTGCTGTGGAGTTTCAATGCAAGAAGTTTGATGAACAATTCCATGTTTAGCATACAATTCAAGGTAAAGAAACTCTACACCATTGTCAGACCGAATGGCCTTAATATTGGCGGAAATTTGAGTTTTTGAAAAAGTGACAAAATCATCCATGAGTTTTCTGGTTTCTGCTTTGATTTTCATTAAAAATAGCCAAGTATGACGTGTATGATCATCCACAACAGTGAGAAAGTACCTGTGACCATGTATGGAGGGGACAGCAAGTGGTCCCCAAATGTCCATGTGAATCAAATCAAAGGAATACATGGTGACAGTATTACTAGAGGGGAAGGGAAGTCTGGTTTGTTTTGCTAAGTGACAACAGTCACAAACTTGATTCTCATTATATTTCACGAAAGGAAAAGTGTTACATATTTGAGTGAGCACTCTATTTGAAGGGTGGCCTAGCCTATAGTGCCAAAGATCAAACAAGGAATTCTGAAATTTTGTATGTAAACTATGAACGGAAAAATTGCAAGAAATGTTGTTTGATGCAGGTTCCTTGAGGTGGTATAGTCCATTGTGCAATTCAGCAAGCCCAATCATCCTCAAATTACTGGCATCCTGAATTTGACACACAGAATTGGTGAAAGTCAGTTTGCTGTGCAGAGAGTGAATGAGTTGCTGCACAGAAATTATATTGACACTGAATTCAGGTATGTACAAAACATTAAAGAGCTGAAAAAACATTAGAGAATAAGACAAAACCAGAGTGCTTTGCAACAACAACAACACCATTGGGAAGTGTGACATGTATGGGTTTAATGGAATGAAAGCTAGCAAAATTGGATAAAGAATTGGTGACATGATCAGTTGCACCTGTATCAAGAATCCACATGTGAAGATTGGAATTGATATTACCTGAATTAGGTGCTGAAGGTTGTTGGTAAGATGAGGACTCACTAACAAAGGATTTACCAGTCTGGTTGATGCTATGTAAGGGGGATGAAGCTTTGGATTGTTGCAACAAGTTAAGGAGCTGCTGCATTTGCTCAGAACTGAACCGTGGAGTTATGGTCGTTTCATGATTTACTGGAGCTAGGTTCTGCTTGGTTGAATGTGTGCTAGTCTCATCAGATGAAGCGCTATTGACTTGATGATTCTTCTTGTAACCAGGGTGTAGCCAGGAGGGAAACCAAGCTTAAAGTAGCACTGCTCAATGGTATGGCCAAAGCGGTCACAAAAGGTGCATTGCTTGGTAGAGCCTCTACCTTGATTCGATCTTCCTCTGCCTCTGCTTGCATTGCCTCTGTTCCCAGTACCTCTATTATCTTGTTTAGAATTGTCAACAGCATTATACATGATCTTTTGATCTCCCAAAAATGGACCAGCTAAATGTTCTTCTTGTTGAAGAACCATTGAGAAGGCTTTGGTGATGGATGGCAAAGGATCCATCATCAGAATTTGGGTCTTAACATGGCTATATAATTCACTAAGACCTTTCAAAAAACACACCACGTATTCATCATTTCTCTGTTGCTGAATCAACCTGATTGTTGTGCAACAATTTGCTTCAAAGGGCAGGAACAATTTGGAAGGGGACGCTGCACTTCCAAGTTTTGCCAAGTGGTCTTCAGATCAGTAAAAAAAATCAGACACAGATTTATCACCTTGTTTTAGGGAATGTACCTCCTCAAGTAAGGTAGATAATCGATAAGCGTTTCCTTTGGTGAATCGTTCACGAAGCTCATCTCAGAGCACTTTGGCATTGTCAATGTCAACCACAGTTTGAGCTATTTGAGGAGTTAGGGTTCGATTGATCCATGAAATTACACTGCTGTTACAGCGATCCCAAGCTTCAAAATCAGGATCGGTTTCATCTGGAATTGGCAAAGCTCCATTAATGAACTTCAGTTTGTTCTTGGAGACAAGGGCCCGTCGCATTCCTTTGCTCCATGAGTAGTAGTTCGAACCGTTCAATGGTGGAGAAAAAAGAACCATTCCTGGGTTTTCGCCAGGATGTAAGTAATAGGGAGAAGAGGGGTTTTGACAAGGATCCACATATTTGTTACGTTTGCGAGTGGAGGCAGCTGATCCAATATCAGAATCGGTGTCAGATTCAAAGTCAGCCATGAAAGCAAGCTTCAAGAGTTAGTGCTTAAAGAAGAAAAAGAAGAGAGGATTTTTGCGGAAGAGGGTTTTGCTGCTGATACCATATTGGAGTCAAGAGTTAGACAAAAATGATTTTCTTTTGTATTGATGAAGAAGGAGGATATAAAATGTTTTATATGTGTGGATGTGCCAGCTGTAAAGGTACATAATAAACTATAACAAACTTTAATAATAACAATTCCTTTTATGTCCTAACACCATTCTTCGCCTAGCAGACTAGCTCTTCTGAGAAAGGCAAAATTACCTTATCCGCGGATATATGTGAGGGTATCGTTCACAGTGAATAATGGGTGGATAGCTTAACAGATATCCATGATAAAATAAATATATATTTTTTTGCCTATTTATTAATGAGATATGGATAGGTATTAAGTTTTTTTTTTTTGAGGCAAAGGTATTAAGGTACTTATACTTGTGAGTTTACGAACCCAAATATGAAATTACTTATATATACATTTATTTAGATTCTTAATATACTTTATATATGCTTTTTTTTTTAAGCAAAAAAAAATACGAATGTGATTTAATAATTTTTATTTAGACTTGTGGGGCTAAATATATAAAATTTACCTTTAAAATTCAAGTATTTTGATTAATGTGTTGATTATGTTATTAACTTTTAATTTAGGTTTTTTTATAATATATATCCATATATGTCTTTCATAGTTTTAAAAAATTCATGAATATCTCCGGTAGATATTCATAAAATCCGCTTAAAAACCAGCTAATGGATACTTGCATATCCATATAAATATAAGACGGATTTTTATCCGGCCAGATGGACTGAGGGAAACTACTATTGGTGTTGCCCCAGTCTCATTACCATCCCTAGCCTCTTCTTCTTTTCTTGATTTAGGTTGAAAATTATCAGCAAATATCGTAATGTGCAATTATGCTTTTTTTTTATTTATTTGATCGATCACTTTCATTCTAATTTATCAAAGATCGTAGTCGTACTATATACTATATGATTTTGGAAACAATGATGTCAACTGTCGAATTCAAGGCGCAATGCTGGTCTATATATGGTTACTCTCTGTATGATTCATAATTCGATATGTATGTTACGACTCAGAAACAAGATACCCTGTAGCTATTATGATGACTTCGTTGTAGTTCATGGTCTTTTGGTGATTCCAACCTTCAAACAAAGTAGAACAGAAATCGTGCTCTCTTTTATTGTGGTAGCTGAGCGATTAATTAAAAGCTAGACAACTCCATCGCTACTTTTATTTTTTGTTAGAAGCATGCGAGTTGTTTAATCTGCAAAATCCATTACATTTTGCCCATACACTGTTATGACCCAAAAATGACAGTGGATCCAATTTCCCAAATACCAAGCCCAATTGTTATGACTACTCTTAGGTGTGATAAGGTACTTAGATTAGAAGGGTCTAGAATAATGATGAGTTACGTCATTTAGGAAGAATCCAGAATAAGGATGAGTCGCTATGATGAGTCATAAAGGTTGTTATTAGCTAGTTGGTTAATGGGTTGCTATATATATGTAACCTAATGCAATTAATGACACAAGAAGAAGAATATCAAAGGAACCATTTGCTTAAGGAGGTTGCTCCCCTTGAAGGAATGTTTTTATTTTCTTTACTCTTTTAGCTATTTCCTTGTAGGTATAATTTGTTATACCTTACATTGGTGCTTTCGTTGACTTGCTCATGCCTCCTCCATTTTTTTCAACCTTCACTACCAACTTCACCACCATCCTCACTCCATCATCCAACCTCTATTTCAACTATGGGTGCATACCATTTTGTGATCCTACTAACCAATATGCTCTCAACCAGATAAAACAAATAGGCTCTGTATTGGATTATTACTTACAATTTGATACTGTTTCTCAACGTGTTCTATGCATGTCAGCCGCCGATCACCTCGAATGCTTCATTTCCGACCTCCGGGATGACATTCGCGATGAGCCACGGCTAGTGTATCCCCGCCCCTTCTTCGTTTCTCAAGCCTTTGAGTTGGCACAGCAAATTGAAACCAAGTTATTAAAACCCAAGGCCTCTATTCCTACCAACCTGTTAGGGCTGGACACCGGGCGGGTTCGGCCGGTTTCAGGCCGAAAAAACCCAACCCGAAGAAAACCAATGATGCTAATACCTGGCTCAATCCCGACCGTTTCTACCTTTGGATTAGGCGGGTCGGTGGTTGTAACGCCCTTTGTTACATTAGTAATCCCAAGGTAAAATCAATAAAAATCCTTTAAGACATTTAATTAAAACATACATCTCATAAAGAAAAATTAAAAAAATATTTAAAGTCTGAAAATACCTCATAATAAATAACGTAGTAATAAAATATTCATGTAGTGAATATAAATATAAATATAAATAAAAATCAAAAGCCTCAAAACCGGACGTCTAATTACAATCCCAACGATAAATAAATGTGTCTAGCCACATACGGCTCCTTATTTAAGAAAGTACTAACCAAACTAGAAAGAATAACTAATTAATGGAATCCACTAAGTCTTCACGCCTTTTCAGTTTCGATGATGTCCTCCTCGTGCTCTGAAAGCAATATTTATAATGAGATATAAAATCCCAGTGATCAACAATACAGTTTAAAAAAAATCAAAAATAGCATTGTTCTCAGCCGGCGCGGTAACCGGAAAAACTGTCCATGGCACCCGCTAATTTTCCAAAATAATATAGATAAAAGAAAATACTTTTAATATCAATAATAATCTCATCTCAATACATCACATTCCATATACCAGATAAATTCTAGTTTAATCCAAGCGGTCCGAAGACCTCCTAATTAAATTGGCCTCTTACCGGCATGCCATATATTCACACATCACACGACAATGGCGTCCCATTGCCCACCCCTACTCACGAGGAGTGTTTCGATGTCACCCTCCCGTCGGGGACATTTCTATTTCGATACCTCCCATGTGCACATGGTGGTATTTCTCCTTTTTCGACACCCCAACATGTGACTGTGTTACTTTCGATACTCCTTTTTAGGTAGTATTACTCATTTTCGACATCCCAACCACATGGCGATGTTACTTTCGATACCCCCTTAAGGCGGTATTTCTCTTCGATACCCCTATCATAGGTAGTATTGTGGCAAACATCATACAAATCATCATAAGGCACAATTTCATTTCTCATACACCTAACAACTCATTTACCATAAATTAAATATTTAATCTTATCATGCATACCAAATGGACTCATATCATGTCTTCAAGTAACTTTATAACTACACTATGACAATCACGAACATCAAGACATAACATATGTCATCAAGCATTGATAAGCCTCTGGCTTATCTAGTTTTATAACTAGATGGACTGTGGTTTTCGTGCAATTTATTCGAGTTCACTCTCGTTTTCGCCCAAATTTGCCTTGTTTTGTTCCTAAGTTGGACTTTGACTCGTTTTGCGTCTTTTGTGTAGTTTTTAGGTTATTTTGAATAGAATTACGCTTGTGGGTGCTTTTGTTGTTTCAGATTAAATAAGTGAAGCTCCGGGAGTCAAGGAAAGTCGAAAAGCAGTGGAAATTGCAAGTCTGGAGACACTCGCCCCGCGAGTGTATTCTCGCCTCGCGAGACTGAAGGTCAACAAAGCAGCAAAAGTCAACATTTCTGTCTCGCCACGCGAGACTCTTCTCGCCCAGCGATTCATGAAGTCCTGCAAGAGAGAGAACATCACGGCCAATCCTTGATGAAAACGACGCCCGTGAACAGTTTGAGGTTTGAAGACTCGCCCGCGAGAGACATCTCGCCTCGCGAGAGAATGAAGACTTGGAAGTCGGAGGCCATCACGGCCCGGTAGTGATGAAGGTCACACACGAAATTGAAGACTCGCCCATGAACACAGTTTCGCCCTGCGAGAGTTCAAATTGAAAGCGCGCCAATTTTAATTCTCGCCTCGCGAAAGGCTGCTCGCCTCGCGAGCGAGCGCAGATCAGGAATCCTATTTAAAGGCTTTTGCAGATCAGATCCCGAGGGAACTTTAGGATCCAGTTTTCCACTTAGGTTAGGGCAGTAGTTTCGAATCCTTATTTCTCCTTGGAGCTGCGTCTCCTTTTCTGGTTTCTTTTTATTTTACGATGGTGATTATGTCCGAGTGTTTGTCTATGAGCATGAGGAACTAATCTCCTCGTCCGAGGGAACGATGAAGCCACCCATGGGGATGTAAATCCGATTTGATGTATGTCTTTCTCCTTTAATTCAATTCTTGTTTTCTAATTCTGATTTGATTGTGTTAATCATATGTGTTGCGTGATTGACTTGTTAACGTTGATGAGGCTTAGTCAGCGATTCACGTTTAGAACTTGAATTAGGATCATCAATCGAATATTGCACGAGAGTGAGTAGGAGATCGGTGCGACCTTATAGGGAACATGAATTAACAGAATTCGAGATTAGGATTATGAGACCTAGTAAGTAATTAATCCAATCGTCGAATACGTCCTAATGAGCACGAGAGTGGATTTAGGAGAATTTAGGGGTCCCGGTTGACATTGTAATTGAACTTAGGGAGGAATTCATCATCACTTGGGTGTACATATTGGGTAGGTGGATTTGTGACCTTGGACAATTTTAGTTTTCATATTTTAGGTTAATTATTTCATTAGATTTGTTAATTGAATTTTAGATATTAATCTCTCTCTCAACCACCTTCTGTAACTTGACCGAACGTATCTGATTTCCCGCGGATTAGTCGAATTGGTAGCTCAATCCCTGAGTTCGACCTCGGTAATTACTTACCGTGTATTTTTATTACTTGCGACGACCCGGTACACTTGCCGGAGTCACAACAAGTTTTTGGCGCCGTTGCCGGGGATTGGCACAACCAATTTTTCTGATTCTAGGGGAGTTTGATTATTTGGTTAAGTTATTTTTGTTCTTATTTTTATTTTTATTATTTTCTTTTTATTTTCTACTATCTCTCTACTTCTTTGATTCCACTTGGTCTTGCCTTGTTTTGTATGCGAGGTTCACGAAGGAATGCTTCCTGGTTGCGAGTATTGTGATGGGAACCATGACACTTGGAGTTGTCCGTTCTACTTCCCTCAAGTATATGTGGAACCATGGCATAATGATAGCGTGCCCCAGAACAACTATCAGAATCAGAATCAGTATTGGGGTGATATGAGTAGAGACCATCCGGATTTCGCTTGGAGTAATGCCGACGATGGTCTAGCCTGGCAGCCACAACCTCAACAGAGTTGGCAACCACAACCTTGGGAGTTGGCTCTTGAGAAGTTGAGTGCGACACTTGAGAAAGTGTCAATCAATACAAACGCAGCCATTGACAAGTTGGCAACTCATACAGGGATGACACTTCAGAATCTAGAGATGCAGATTGCCCAGCTGTCAAAACAACTAAATGAGCCTCTCCTAGACACTCACCCAGGTGAAACCGAGAACCACCCTAAGAACCTATGCGATGCCACAACAACTAGAAGCAGTGGGGTGTTGGGATATGACCGGGATGTAACTAGTTCTCGGGGAGTTGAGGAAGAACTACCACATGTTGAGGAAGAACAACCGGAGGAAAAGGAATTGGCAAGTGTCATGGCCCCGGAACAACCACATGTTGAGGAAGAGCAACCTAAGGAAGAGGAGTTGGCAAAGGACAAGGCGCCGGAGCAAGGGGGTAAAGAACAAAATGCGGATAAAGTGGTAGAGGATTCCACCATGCTTGCTAAGCAACCTGAAAATAATGCATTGGATAAATATGTTGGCTTGCATGCATGTGTGGACATTGGTAAATTAGACACTCCCACTTGTCTGGCACACTTCCTCGTGAGGACACCATTTGACCCGAGAGGAAGTGAATTCATAATAACAAAGGTCAATGGAATTTTCATACACTGGCTGGGTGGAGTTGATGAAGTCATATTACTACTACGATCTCCACTCCAATTACCATTTGATCCTGGTGGAAGACCTCACATGATGAGCATCTCTTGGCCTCTGTACCACAGACTATGGGATCCAGGTGGATGCTTCGTAATAAGTCAGGCTCGGGACGTTAAATAAGCGCTTCTTGGGAGGCAACCCAAGCTAGGTATCCCTCTCCTTTCCTAACTTCTGTTTTGTTTTGTTTGTGCTTTTGTTTTTGTTGTCGCTCTTGAATAATTTGAGAAGATCAAGAGTTGTTGTATGAATGTCGTGTCGGCAAGCTTGTTGGATGTTAATTGAATTTAGCATGGATTGATTGCATGAATTATTTGACCATTGATGATTTACCCTAAGTTTTGAAATTAGAAAAGTTTATCCCCACTTAAAAATTGAAAATTGAACTTTGAGAATTTTGTTGTGATTACTTGATTTATGATAAGTTTGGGGTGAGGGGGGTGCACACACTAGGAATTGTATCTCGGTCAAACAATTTGCAAAATGTCCAGGTGAGGAATTTGAGCCTCCAACTCTGTTTTTTGAATGTGTGAATCAACTGTTAAGTTGCACTTTCCCGAATTTGCTTGAATCTCTATATGGTTTGCATGTTTATGTGTTGCATCAAATGATTTAGGCAATGTTCTTTGAATAACTACTTGGCCTGAAATGAACCATCCCTAATGCATGTTCCCTAGTTAGCCAAATTGAGCCCAATTGACCTATTGTTTCTTGATGACCCTACATTACGAGCCAAAATCCGAAAAACCATGTTAACCCAATCTTAGGATTAGGAGAGCATGGAAATGAGCAAGAGAAAGGTTGTGAGAAACTAAGTTTGGGGTGGCTACAAGGAGGTATGACATTTTGGGGTGAGAAAAAGAAAAATAAAGGTTGAAAAAAAAAAAAAGAGAAGAAAAATTGTGCCAAAAGAAAAGGGGCAAATCAAAAGATGAGCAAGGAAAAAAGTTGTAGTCACCCGAGACAAAAAGAAAAGAAAAATGAAAAAAGGAATTTGAGTGGAAAATGTGTTTAATGCTCATGCTCTCTTAGTTCCTAGGGACTTAAACCTAGTATCCTTGACTATCCTACCCTCGTCGGGCCCCATTCTGACCTTTAAAAGACCTTTTCCGATGTTGCATACATGTTTACGTGGGGACCATTTTTGAGATGAAAATCAAATTCATGGGAAGTGCTCTTGATAAGTGAAATTGAGTGAGAAAGTTGAAAGCCTTGACGAATTGAGCGAATGAGTGAAATTTTACATACCCTTGTGAGGAAGGCAATTGTTTGAAATTGGTGATCTTCCTTTTGTGTGTGACCCTGATCCTCAACTTAGACTAATGATTGCATGAATGATGAAGTTCTCAATGGTTTAAAGTAAATGAATGTGGGGATTACATTGATGTAGGGGGGAGATCATAGGAGAAAAACTGTTTTGTAAAGTTGCATTAAATTTGTGGGAAATCGATTGATTCCTTTAGGCTTGCCAAGTCTTGAGTCCTTTTTGAGTTTTAAGCTTGCTTGGGGACAAGCAAGGTTTAAGTTTGGGGTATTTTGATAAGCCTCTGGCTTATCTAGTTTTATAACTAGATGGACTGTGGTTTTCGTGCAATTTATTCGAGTTCACTCTCGTTTTCGCCCAAATTTGCCTTGTTTTGTTCCTAAGTTGGACTTTGACTCGTTTTACGTCTTTTGTGTAGTTTTTAGGTTATTTTGAATAGAATTACGCTTGTGGGTGCTTTTGTTGTTTCAGATTAAATAAGTGAAGCTCCGGGAGTCAAGGAAAGTCAAAGCGAGTGGAAATTGCAAGTGCTGGAGACACTCGCCCCGCGAGTGTATTCTCGCCTCGCGAGACTGAAGGTCAACAAAGCAGCAAAAGTCAACATTTCTGTCTCGCCACGCGAGACTCTTCTCGCCCCGCGAATCATGAAGACCTGCAAGACAGAGACCATCACGGCCAAGCCGTGATGAAAACCACGCCCGTGAACAGTTTGAGGTTTGAAGACTCGCCCCGCGAGAGACATCTCGCCTCGCGAGAGAATGAAGACTTGGAAGTCAGAGGCCATCACGGCCCAGCCGTGATGAAGGTCACAGCCTGAAATTGAAGACTCGCCCCGCGAACACAGTTTCGCCCTGCGAGAGTTCAAATTGAAAGCGCGCCAATTTTAATTCTCGCCTCGCGAAAGGCTGCTCGCCTCGCGAGCGAGCGCAGATCAGGAATCCTATTTAAAGGCTTTTGCAGATCAGATCCTGAGGGAACTTTAGGATCCAGTTTTCCACTTAGGTTAGGGCAGTAGTTTCGAATCCTTATTTCTCCTTGGAGCTGCGTCTCCTTTTCTGGTTTCTTTTTATTTTACGATGGTGATTATGTCCGAGTGTTTGTCTATGAGCATGAGGAACTAATATCCTCGTCCGAGGGAACGATGAAGCCACCCATGGGGATGTAAATCCGATTTGATGTATGTCTTTCTCCTTTAATTCAATTCTTGTTTTCTAATTCTGATTTGATTGTGTTAATCATATGTGTTGCGTGATTGACTTGTTAACGTTGATGAGGCTTAGTCAGCGATTCACGTTTAGAACTTAAATTAGGATCATCAATCGAATATTGCACGAGAGTGAGTAGGAGATCGGTGCGACCTTATAGGGAACATGAATTAACAGAATTCGAGATTAGGATTATGAGACCTAGTAAGTAATTAATCCAATCGTCGAATACGTCCTAATGAGCACGAGAGTGGATTTAGGAGAATTTAGGGGTCCCGGTTGACATTGTAATTGAACTTAGGGAGGAATTCATCATCACTTGGGTGTACATATTGGGTAGGTGGATTTGTGACCTTGGACAATTTTAGTTTTCATATTTTAGGTTAATTATTTCATTAGATTTGTTAATTGAATTTTAGATATTAATCTCTCTCTCAACCACCTTCTGTAACTTGACCGAACGTATCTGATTTCCCGCGGATTAGTCGAATTGGTAGCCCAATCCCTGAGTTCGACCTCGGTAATTACTTACCGTGTATTTTTATTACTTGCGACGACCCGGTACACTTGCCGGAGTCACAACAAGCATACCGTTCAACTAGTACAAATATCAATCATACATACATTATATTAATCATAAACATCCAGACAAACAATTACATCATAACACCAATTTAACAATTATCCCCTTTTTATGAAGAACCACAAAAAAAACAAAAAAAACAAAAACAAAAAAATAGTTCACGCCCAGTTTCCATTTATCCGATTAAAATCCGTTTTATATGTAAATATAAATATATATTCGCAAGCTCCTGTGCTAAAAATTTGTATTGATAAATAGAACTACTAGTACATGTATCAGGGCCCCTCGTACATGCGTCTGTGTCACTTTTCAAACAAAATAAGAAAATAAGCCTCAATATATATTATATACTTAGAGTACAACAACGAGGTGTTTTACAAAAATTCCTATTTCAGTAATAATTTTTTTCACCGAATTAGCACAAGTAACGAAAAATATTATCATTCAACAATTAAAATATGATATCGTAAATTTAAAACCACCGTGAAACACATAAAAATACCATAGAGAGGGTTCATAAAAGTATTGTTATTCACTTCTCGAAGACCTCCGATGTGCTCTAAAAATTATTTATGATAAGGATTTGCGCTTCCCTAAAAATTCTTCTCCCGTTTGGTGGCGTTTTTGGATTTGTGTTGTTACGGTTGTACTGGCAAAGAATGGAAATACCTTTCTCTCGTCTCCTGTGTGGCGCTCCAATCCCGTGCACAGTAACTATAGTGTACCTATATATAGTGCATTAGGCATATGAGTTATTTTAGGTCCCCCCCCCCCCTTTTTAAAGAAAACTTGTGAGTAATCAGATGTACTTGGGCTTAACGCCCAGTACATCATTTACGTATATACATATATATTAATTCTCTTCTTTTTTTATATATTTATTTTAATTTAATATCTCTTTTGTATTCACCAACCAATTCTAATAAATTTTATACTAATAAATTCTCACCACTAAACCTCTTAATTATATTTTAATTTTATTATATCATTTTTTTATAACTTAATCTTTTTTTTTAAATTAGTTATATTAGAATTTTATGATGTTACATTTTCTCCCCTCCTTAAAGAATTTCGTCCCCGAAATTCATCTCATACACACGCACCTATTGTAACTTATGTTATATTCAAAACTAAAAGGTTACCATACCTTAGATAATAGAATCTGGGTATTGACGAACGATGTCCTCATCCATCTCCCAAGTGACTTCCTCGGGAGTCAATCCTTCCCATAACACTTTCACCAATGGAATCTTCTCGTTCCTCTGAGTCTTAGTGCTCTTGTCCATGATTTGACTAGGCTTTGGATTATAGATCAAATTATCCTTTAATTATACAAACTCGGGAGCTATCACGTGAGATTCATCAGACACATATTTTCTGAGTTGCGACACATGGAAAACATCATGAAGGTTTGCCAACTGTGGCGGAAGAGCCAATTGATAAGCAACAGGCCCGACTCTTTTAAGGATTTGGAAAGGTCCCATGAAACGAGGATTTAGCTTGCGGACTTTCATCGACCTCCCCACCCCCATCTTAGGAGTGACTCTCAAAAATACATGCTCACTTTCCTGGAATTCTAGAGGCTTTCTTCTTTTGTCGGCATAGCTCTTTTGTCTACTTTGCGCCGTGTGCATCCTCTCCCTAATCATTTTTATTCTCTCGGAGGTTTCCTGGACCAATTCAGGTCCTATCAAGGTTTTCTCACCTACCTCACACCAACATAAAGGGGACCTACACTTCCTCCCATATAGGGCCTCATAGGGTGCCATGCCTATACTAGCGTGATAACTATTGTTATACGCAAACTCAATGAGAGGTAGGAATCTATCCCAACTCCCTTCTTCATCCAGGACACACGCCCTAAGCATGTCCTCAAGGGTTTAAATGGTCCGCTCTGACTAACCATCCGTTTGGGAATGATAGACCGTGCTAAGGTTCAACTTAGTCCCAAAGACTTGCTGAA
This sequence comes from Sophora flavescens, assembly GCA_030762895.1. Classification (NCBI taxonomy): domain Eukaryota; kingdom Viridiplantae; phylum Streptophyta; class Magnoliopsida; order Fabales; family Fabaceae; genus Sophora; species Sophora flavescens. Next base: position 40,407,339 of record CM061064.1, read on the forward strand.
AAGCTCACCAAAATCTAGAGGTAAACCTCGCGTTTCTATCTGACACTATAGATGTGGGTATCTGTTGTGACTCCGGCAAGTGTACCGGGTCGTCGCAAGTAATAAAAATAACACGGTAAGTAAATACCGAGGTCGAACTCAAGGATTGGGATACCAATTCAACTAATCCGCGGGAAGTCAGATACGTTCGGTCAAGTTACAGAAAAGTGGTTGAGGAAGAGAGATTAATATCTAAATTCAATTAACTAGTCTAAATAAATAATTAACTAAAATTCAGAAAACTAAAATGTCCAAGGTCACAAATCCACCTACCCAATATGTACACCAAAGTGATGATGAATTCCTCCCTAGGTTCAATTACAATGTCAACCGGGACCCCTAAATTCTCCTAAATCCACTTCCGTGCTCATTAGGACGTATTCGATGATTTGAGTTAATTACTTGCTAGGTCTCTTAACCCTAATCTCGAATTCTGTTAATTCGTGTTCCCTATAAGGTCGCACCGATCTCCTACTCACTCTCGTGCAATATTCGATCGATGATTCTAATTCAAGTTCTAAACGTGAATCGCTGACTAAGCCTCATCAACGTTAACAAGTTAATCACGCAACATGTATGATCAACACATTCAAATCAGAATTAGAAAACAAGAATTGAATTAAAGGAGAAAAAAAACATACATCATATCGGATCTACACTGCCATGGGTGGCTTCATCGTTCCCTAGGACGAGGGGGATTAGTTCCTCATGCTCATAGACAAGCAATCAGAATTCATCCTAAGCCTAAGAATTAAGAGAAAATAAAAAGAGAAGAAATCCCAGAATAAGGGTTACAAAAGGTCTCTGAAAATTCTGATCCAAAAATCCCCCTTTCCGTTCTGATCTGCTCTATTTATAAGGAGGCCACGCGTCACGGCCGTGACGGTCATCACGGCCAGGCCGTGACGGCTTCTGCTTCTGGCGCACTTCCGGGATTTGAACATTCGCGACGCGAAGGATGTCTCGCGACGCGAGTCTTCTTGTCACGGCCCGTGATGTCAATCACGGCTAGGCCGTGATGTTCTCTGCCTTGTGTGGATTTTAGGTCACGGCCGTGATATACATCACGGCTAGGCCGTGATGGTCTCTGATTCTGGTACTTTTCTGGAGTTCACACACTCGCGACGCGAAGGACGTCTCGCGACGCGAACCTTCCTGTCACGGCCCGTGATGTCAATCACGGCTAGGCCGTGATGGTCTCTGTCTTCCCAGATCTTCAAACTATCGCGGGGCGAGCCTCCTCTCGCGGGGCGAGAATCCCCAGAATGGCAATCTCCACTATTTGTTGACTTTCCTTAATTCTTAGAGCCTCACTTATGGACCTGAAAACAACACAAGCAACCACAAGCGTAATTCTCTCCAAAATAACCTAAAAACTACACAAAAGACGCAAAACGAGTCAAAGTCCAACTTAGGAACAAAACAAGGCAAATTTGGGCGAAAACGAGAGTAAACTCGAATAAATTGGCACATAAACCCTAGTTTATCTAGTCTTAAAACTAGATAAGCCAGAGGCTTATCAGTATCCCATGAAGCTTGACTATTTCCTTGATATAGAGGTATGCCAACTTGTCTAAGCTATAGGTTGCCTTAATTGGCAAGAAGTGGGCAGACTTGGTCAACCTATCCACTATCACCCAAATGGCATCTAAGCCCAAACGTGTCTTAGGTAACCCCATCACAAAGTCCATAGAAATTCTCTCCCACTTCCATTCTGGAATCTCCAAGGACTGCAACAACCCCGAAGGCTTCTGATGTTATATCTTAACCTTATGACATACTAAACACCTATTTACGAAGCTAGCCACATCCTTTTTCATTCCTGGCCACCAATACAACCTCTTAAGGTCTTGGTACATCTTAGTTATCCCAGGATGTATGGTAAACTTTTCCTTATGAGCTTCCTCCAATATCTTCTCTCTAAGGCTCCCCTCCTTAGGAACAACGATCCTATTCTTAAACTTCACCAGCCCATCAACAGACAACTCATAACCCTCTTGTCCCAACTGAGACTACAACTCTCGGTCTAAAAGTTGCTCCTGCCTAACCTCATCTCTAAGGTCATTGTTAATTTCTAACCTATTCAACTTCAAACTTAAGACATTTAAGGACACATCCAACACCTCCAGATTCATGTCCCTAAAAGACCAAGAGGTTTAGCTCTTGCACCATCAAGCTTGACACGTGTAAGGACCTCCTACTCAGAGCATTTTCCACCACTTTGGCTTTTCCCGGATGGTATTTCAACTCGAAGTCATAGTCCTTAAGGAACTCCATCCACCTTCGCTGTCTCATGTTCATCTCCTTCTGGTCGAACAGATATTTTAGGCTTTTATGGTCACTAAAAACTTCAAACTTTGCCCCATAAAGGTAATGCCTCCAAATCTTAAGGGCAAAAACCACGGCTGCTAGCTCTAAGTCATGGGTAGGGTAATTCCCCTCATGTGGCCTAAGCTGCCTAGAGGCATATGCTACCACCTTGCCCTCCTGTATTAAGACACATCCCAAGCCATTCTTAGATGTGTCGCAGTATACCACAAAACTCACTGAGGGATCCGGTATAGTTAATACTGGCGATGACACCAATCTCCTCTTAAGCTCTTGGAACCCGTCCTCACTCTCCTGGTCCCACACAAAAGGTTTCCCCTTCCTAGTCAACTGGGTCAAAGGTAAGGCAAATATAGAGAATCCCTCTATGAACTTCCTATAGTAACCAGCTAAGTCTAAGAAACTTCTCACTTCGATTACTGTCTTAGGTTGTTCCCATCCCAACACCGCATCAACTTTAGAGGAATCAACCGCTACACCATCCCCTGAGATGGTGTGTCCTAAAAACTTTACCTCTTCTAGCCAAAAGTCACGCTTCTCTGGTTTGGCATAAAGACGCTCGTCCCTCAAGATATGCAACACCAACCTTAAGTGTTCTCCATGTTCTTCTGGTGTCCTAGAGTATATTAAAATATCATCTATGAACACCACCACAAACCTGTCCAAGAAGGTCCTAAAGATCCGATTCATGTAGTCCATGAAAACGGCTGGGGCGTTGGTCACACCAAAGGGCATCACTACATACTCATAGTGCTCATACCTTGTCCTGAAGGCTATTTTAGGGATGTCCTCGCTTCTAACTCTAATTTGATGGTATCCCGATCTTAGATCTATTTTGGAAAACACTGACGCTCCCCTTAACTGGTCTAAGAGGTCATCTATCCTAGGCAAGGGATATTTGTTCTTGACGGTTACTTTATTCAGTTGCCTGTAATCAACACACAACCTCATACTCCCATCTTTTTTCTTCACTAGAAGTACCGGTGCTCCCCAAGGTGACACGCTAGGCCTAATAAACCCCTTTTGTAACATATCCTCTATCTGTTTCTTGAGCTCGCTCAACTCTAGAGGTGCCATCCTATAGGGTGCCATTGATACAGGTCCACTCCCGGGTACTAGATCTATGGTAAACTCAATCTCTCTATCTGGAGGTAAACTATATACATCCTGATGAAACACATATGGGAACTCACACACAATAGGCAACGCCGCTATATCGCTTTCAGCCTCTATCTTAGCAGAAAAGAGGAGTATATATCCCTGAGCACCCTCAACTAAGCACTTATGACATGAGGCATCAGAGATAAGATGTTATGTACTGGGAGAGTCAACAGACATGGACTGTGGAATGAAAGAAATAGTTCGACTAGCACAATCAATAATAGCATTATTACGAGACAACCAGTCCATGGCCAAAATAATATCCAGGCCAGACATAGGTAAACATATCAGATCAACAATATAAATCAGGTCTTGACACAATAAAGGACATTGCAGGCATACAAAAGAAGTAATCAATCTATCTTTAGTAGGAGTAGAAACACACAAATCATATGACAGTTTAGTAACAGGTAACTCTAAGAATTGAGCACATTTAAATGAAATGAATGAATGTGTTGCTCCCGAATCGAACAATACAATAACATCATGACCTCTAATAAAGCCCTTACCTTGGATCAAATCGTCGGACTCCTTCACCTCCTCTCCTTGGATGGTAAAGACTCTCCCGTGGTTCAATGATCTGGTTTGAGATTGTCCTCCTGACTTGCACATCCTAGCAAAGTGTCCCATCTTCTCGCATTGGTGGCAAGTGGTTTGTGCCGCAGGGCACACACGATCTCCATGCTGCCACCCACACTTGTAACATGCAGTCCCCCTTTCACCTTGAGCACCTTGAACCTGCTTACCCTTCGTGATTGTGGGCACAAGTCGTAGGCTCTTCTGGAAATTACCCCCTTTCCCATGGAACCTCTTGCCATCACTAAAGCTCTTCTCCTTCGACCTCTCAGCCAACACAACTTGCATATTCTGTTCCGCCACCCTACACTTGTTCACTTAAGTGGGGTAGTATCGAATCTCTAGGAGCCCAATAAGGCTCTGCAGTTCTGGCTTCAAACCCTGCTCGAATTTAATTGCCTTCCACAGACCATCAGGATTATCCCTCACCTGTGTAGAGAACCTTGCAAGGCTCTCAAACTTGGCCACATATTCCGCTACCGTCATACTCCCCTGACGAAGATGTAGAAACTCCATCTCTTTCTGTATCCGGACACTGTGCGGAAAGTACTTCTCCAGGAATACCTCCTTGAATCTGTCCCACATGATAGGGGCGCCCGAAGCAAGCAACCTGCCCCTGGCACAGTTCCACCAGTGCTCTGCATCCGACTCTAACATATAGGTGGCAAAATCCACCTTCTGAGCATCAGAGCACCCCATGACCCAGAAGATCTTCTCTAATTTTAGTAACCATTCCTCTGCCTCACTAGGATCGGTGGTCCCTCGAAAGGATGGTGGATTATTATTCCTGAATTCTGACAGACCCCTGTACTGTGGATCTGAAGCTGCAACCGGTACCACGTTAAGCATGTCCCTATTATCCCTCATCTGACGGAGAGTCTCCGTCTACTCCTGCATAACTCTGGCCATTCGAGCCAAAGTCACTGCAAGTGCATCATTTCTCCCTCGCCTGTTCGCTGCCATAATCTGCATACCACCAATCAAACAGTGGGTTGATCAAGTCCAATATCCAAAAGAATAGAATGCAGAATTATAACTCTAACAAGCATCCTATGCGCCCAAGTTTTGTTTTTGAAAAAGTCCCACTACCACAGTCCGATTTAGAATCGAACTGCTCTGATATCATAAATGTAACGCCCTTTGTTACATTAGTAATCCCAAGGTAAAATCAATAAAAATCCTTTAAAACATTTAATTAAAACATACATCTCATAAAGAAAAATTAAAAAAATATTTAAAGTCTGAAAACACCTCATAATAAATAACGTAGTAATAAAATATTCATGTAGTGAATATAAATATAAATAAAAATCAAAAGCCTCAAAACCGGGCGTCTAATTACAATCCCAACGATAAATAAATGTGTCTAGCCATATACGGCTCCTTATTTAAGAAAGTACTAACCAAACTAGAAAGAATAACTAATGGAATCCACTAAGTCTTCACGTCTCTTCAGTTTCGATGACGTCCTCCTCGTGCTTTGAAAACAATACTTATAATGAGATATAAAATCCCAGTGATCAACAATACAGTTTTAAAAAAAATATTTTCGAAAATAGCATTGTTCTCAAGTATGCATGAAACCGGAAAAACTGTCCATGGCACCCGCTAATTTTCCAAAATAATATACATAAAAGAAAATACTTTTAATATCAATAATAATCTCATCTCAATACACCACATTCCATATACCAGATAAATTCTAGTTTAATCCAAGCGGTCCGAAGACCTCCTAATTAAATTGGCCTCTTGCCGACATGCCATATATTCACACATCACATGACAATGGCGTCCCATTGCCCACCCCTACTCACGAGGAGTGTTTCGATGTCACCCTCCCGTCGGGGACATTTCCATTTCGATACCTCCCATGTGCACATGGTGGTATTTCTCCTTTTTCGACACCCCAACATGTGACGGTGTTACTTTCGATACTCCTTTTTAGGTAGTATTACTCATTTTCGATATCCCAACCACATGGCGATGTTACTTTCGATACCCCTTTAAGGCGGTATTTCTCTTCGATACCCCTATCATAGGTGGTATTGCGGCAAACATCATAAGGCACAATTTCATGTCTCATACACCTAACAACTCATTTACCATAAATTAAATATTTAATCTTATCATGCATACCAAATGGACTCATATCATGTCTTCAAGTAATTTTATAACTACACTATAACAATCACGAACATCAAGACATAACATATGTCATCAAGCATACCGTTCAACTAGTACAAATATCAATCATACATACATTATATTAATCATAAACATCCCCCTCGAAGACCTCTAATGTGCTCTAAAAATTATTTATGATAAGGATTTGCGCTTCCCTAAAAATTCTTCTCCTATTTGGTGGCGTTCTTGGATCTGTGTTGTTACAGTTGTACTGGCAAAAAATGGAAATACCTTTCTCTCGTCTCTTGTGCGGCGCTCCAATCCCGTGCACGGTAACTATAGTGTACCTATATTTATAGTGCATTAGGCATATGAGTTATTTTAGGTTTTCTTTATAACAATTATCCCCTTTTTATGAAGAACCACAAAACAAAACAAAAATAGTTCACACCCAGTTTCCATTTATCTGATTAAAATCCGTTTTATATGTAAATATAAATATATATTCGCAAGCTCCTGTGCTAAAAATTTGTATCGATAAATAGAACTACTAGTACTTGTATCAGGCCCCCCCGTACGTGCGTCTGTGTCACTTTTCAAACAAAATAAGAAAATAAGCCTCAATATATATTATATACTCAGAGTACAATAACGAGGTGTTTTATAAAAATTCCTATTTCAGTAATAATTTTTTTCACCCAATTAGCACAAGTAACAAAAAAAATTATCATTCAATAATTGAAATATGATATTGTAAATTTAAAACCACCGTGAAACACATAAAAATACCATAGAGAGGGTTCATAAAAGTATTGTTATTCACCTCTCGAAGACCTCTAATGTGCTCTAAAAATTATTTATGATAAGGATTTGCGCTTCCCTAAAAATTCTTCTCCTGTTTGGTGGCGTTCTTGGATCTGTGTTGTTACGGTTGTACTGGCAAAAAATGGAAATACCTTTCTCTCGTCTCTTGTGCGGCGCTCCAATCCCGTGCACGGTAACTATAGTGTACCTATATTTATAGTGCATTAGGCATATGAGTTATTTTAGGTTTTCTTTATAACAATTATCCCCTTTTTATGAAGAACCACAAAACAAAACAAAACAAAACAAAAATAGTTCACACCCAGTTTCCATTTATCTGATTAAAATCCGTTTTATATGTAAATATAAATATATATTCGCAAGCTCCTGTGCTAAAAATTTGTATCGATAAATAGAACTACTAGTACTTGTATCAGGCCCCCCCGTACGTGCGTCTGTGTCACTTTTCAAACAAAATAAGAAAATAAGCCTCAATATATATTATATACTCAGAGTACAATAACGAGGTGTTTTATAAAAATTCCTATTTCAGTAATAATTTTTTTCACCCAATTAGCACAAGTAACAAAAAAAATTATCATTCAAAAATTGAAATATGATATTGTAAATTTAAAACCACCGTGAAATGATAAGCCTCTGGCTTATCTAGTTTTATGACTAGATGAACTAGGGTTTATATGCCAATTTATTCGAGTTCACTCTCGTTTTCGCCCAAATTTGCCTTGTTTTGTTCCTAAGTTGGACTTTGACTCGTTTTGCGTCTTTTGTGTAGTTTTTAGTTTCTTTTGGAAAGAATTACGCTTGTGGTTGCTTGTGTTGATTTCAGGTCCATAAGTGAAGCTCTAAGAATTAAGGAAAGTTAAGAAAAAGTGGAGATTGCCATTCTGGAGATTCTCGCCCCGCGAGAGGAAGCTCGCCCCGCGAGAGTTTGAAGACCCGGGAAGACAGAGACCATCACGGCCTAGCCATGATTCACATCACGGGGCGTGAAAGGAAGGTTCGCGTCGCGAGTGTGTGAACTCCATAAAAGCACCAGAGTCAGAGACCATCACGGCCTGGCCGTGATGTGTATCACGATCGTGACCCAAAAGCCACACAAGTCAGAGACCATCACGGCCTAGCCGTGATGTGTATCACGGCCGTGACCCAAAATCCACACAAGACAGAGAACATCACGGCTTGGCCGTGATTCATATCACGGGCCGTGACAAGAGGACTCGCGTCGCGAGACATCCTTCGCGTCGCGAATGTTCAAATTCCAGAAGTGCGCCAGAAGCAGAAGCCATCACGGCCGTGACGCGTGGCCTCCTTATAAATAGAGCAAATCAGAACAGAAAGGAGGACTTTTTGGATCAGAATTTTCAGAGACCTTTTGTAATCCTTATTCTGGGGTTTCTTTTCTTCTTCTCCTCTCTTAATTCTTAGGCTTAGGATGAATTCCGATTGTACGTGCGTTGTTGTTACGGACATGAGGAACTAATCCTCTTGTCTAGGGGATCGATGAAGCCACCCATGGCGGCATAGTGTTCATGTAATGTAACTCTCTCTCCTTTAATTCAATTATGATTTTCCAATTCTGTTTTCATTGTGTCGATTATATGCTAGCGTGATCGACTAGTTAAGCGTGTTGAGGCCTAGCGGCGATTCGCGTTTTAGAACTTGAATTGGGAACATTGGTCGAGTATTGCACGAGAGTGAGTAGGAGATCGATGCAACCTATAGGGAACAAGAATTAATAGAATTCGAGATTAGGGTTAAGAGACCTAGCAAGTAATTAACTCAAATCATCGAATACGTCCTAATGAGCACGGAAGTGGATTTAGGAGAATTTAGGGGTCCCGGTTGACATTAAAATTGAACTTAGGGAGGAGAATATCATCACTTGGGTACTTTGCATGATTGGGTAGGTGAATTCGAAACCTTAGATGCTTTTATTTCTGAATTTAATCACCGTAGCGTTATTTGAATCGATTCTTGAATTCGCGATCTCAATCTCTTTCTCGCAACCACCTTCTATTGCTTAACCAACGTATCGGATTTCTTGACAATTTAGTCGAATTGGTAACCCAATCCTTGTGTTCGACCTCGGTAGAATCTTACCGTGTTTTTATTACTTGCGACGACCCGGTACACTTGCCGGAGTCACAACATGAAACACATAAAAATACCATAGAGAGGGTTCATAAAAGTATTGTTATTCACCTCTCGAAGACCTCTAATGTGCTCTAAAAATTATTTATGATAAGGATTTGCGCTTCCCTAAAAATTCTTCTCCTGTTTGGTGGCGTTCTTGGATCTGTGTTGTTACGGTTGGACTGGCAAAAAATGGAAATACCTTTCTCTCGTCTCTTGTGCGGCGCTCCAATCCCGTGCACGGTAACTATAGTGTACCTATATTTATAGTGCATTAGGCATATGAGTTATTTTAGGTTTTCTTTTTCTTCCCCCCATTTTTAAAGAAAACTTGTGAGTAATCAGATGTACTTGGGCTTAACGCCCAGTACATCATTTACATATATACATATATATTAATTCTCTTCTTCTTTTTTATATATTTATTTTAATTTAATATCTCTTTTGTATTAACTAACCAATTCTAATAAATTTTATACTAATAAAATCTCATCACTAAACCTCTTAATTACATTTTAATTTTATTATATCATTTTTTTTATAACTTAATCTTTTTTTTTTCAGATTAATTATATTAGAATTTTAGGATGTTACAGTGGTTCGTCGGGCGGTTAGCCACAATTTTGATTTAAAAAAAGGGAAAGAAAAAGTAAACTGAACTGGGGTAGAAGGCAGAAGCTTCAAGAAGAGAAGAGAACCATAAACAAACCCTAAATAAAGTTTTAAACTTTTAACAACAAAATTACAAAAGTAACAAACTTTTAACAAAAAGTTACAGACTTTCAACAAAACACCTCCTCTTCATTGAACTGTTGAAGCATATGGAGCTTCTTCAAACTCATATCTCGTGCAGATCTGTAAATAGGTCGGAGATCTTCTTCCATTTCGTGTATCGGCGGTGTGGTGGCAGATCAGAAGGGCGGTGAGGTGGCAGGTTTGAGGGAGGCGCAAGACGCTGTTATGGATAAGACGAACTGAGGGGGCGGCGATGGGTAGCCCAGGCTCCGACGGCGAGTGGAAGGAGCTCGAATGCTCGATCATCGATGGCGAGGCGAGGCAAGCAGGAGTGAAGACGCAGCAGCGAAAAGGAAGCTGCGACGGTGATGAAAGGAAACAGAGAGACGCAGCGACTACCGGCTAGGGGAGGGGATGGAGAGGATGAGACGACTGAGTTTGTGGAGAAGAATGAGTTGGACTCTAGGGAAGTGGTAATCGAGTTTTACTCTTGTTGAATGCTTCATGAGAGTAATTCAAAATTTGGTTTGAATGCTTGACAGCTAGTTGCCTCGTGAAAAGAAAACTTTTTATCTTCCCAATGCAATGCAGAGTAGGAAGAGAGTATGAACTCTGAACTTAAAGGACATGGGCACGGGAGTGTACAAGTAATTAAAACAAATATTGGAAATTCCATGGTCGGTCGGGTACGGGTACCGATGGGTCCAGCTTTTTCAACCCGCACCCGCCCGACCACACCCATTTGAATCCGAGAAACGGACCCGATGAATCGTGATCCCGATACGACCTGCCCGTTCAGCTGATGAGTTTGGCGGTTAAATCGGGTTCGGGTCAGCTCGTTAAATTTTGTCCACCCCTACAACCTGTTCTTCCCTCCCACAATGAACGATGATGCAGACATTATTGTGAAATCACATGAGCTCAATGCTGCTGCAGTTGTCGTCGCTCCGGTTTCGGACGTCATTGCAAACCAGAAGGTGATTATCGAAGAGATCATTGCCTCTCACACCACTGATACGGCCAGCACCATCGACTCCGATCCACAGCCGTTACAGTCTGAATTGCTGCCTTCAAACCCTGTTGCGCACACAAAAATGGTGGCAGTTTTATGGATTTGAGCTCCAATGGTGCCAAACACAAGGAATCTACCACCGAGGACCTGGGTCGTTTGCTCTCGGCCGTCGCTGTGCCACAACTTCCGACCAATGGCTCCGCCACTGACGAGGATCAAGAAAACGAACATGTTCCAGTAAAGTGATCTTCGGCCACCATCATTTTGCCATCGCCGCTGCCTCCCATGGACACCATACCCACCGTCAGTCTCTCCAGTTCACGGCTCTGCTTTTCCGACTTCGTCCTCTTCGCTCCAGATCCGCTTCACAATGGTCATTTCGAGTTCGCAATGAATGTATCCACCACCTTCATGCCATCGTCGAAGACGACAGCCGTGAACATCTCCGTCAACCCCATGTCGTTGCCAACGAAGATGACTGTGAACGCCATCTCCGCCACTTCAATTCATCTTCGTTTTCGATCCAGGAGGACATCGCACAACACCCTCCTCTTCCGTCGTGCGTCGCCGTCTTCAACTTGGCGATTCAGTTTCGTTTTCTCCATTTCCATCCTTCCCATGTCAGTCAATGGCATCACCGTCAACTACGTCTCCATCTTCTTCGGCTCGATCAGGTGCGTCTCCGGCGATGAGTTCTTTGGCTGGTGTTCCGTCGTCATCTGGGTCAGCTTCTGGGTGCCGTGGAGTTTTGCATCAAAGGGGGCCATTAGGGTTTGAGGCTCTCATGTGGGTGCTGCTAGGCTTTGCAGAAATTCAAATTTGGGCTTGGCTACCAGGATTTTGCAGCCACTTTATTTTGGCTCCCTTGTCTTGGGCCTTGCTATTTGTTTTGTTGCTGCATAAATTTTCAAACTTTGGACTTCACAACATGTTTTTGGCTCTTATAATTGGATCGATTTTTTTTTTAACTTAAGCATACACCTTGAGGACAGGGTGTGTTTGGAAGACCAAAGGGATGTTATGACCCAAAAATGACAATGGATCCAATTTCTCAAATACTAAGCCCAATTGTTTTGACTACTCTTAGGTGTGACAAGGCACTTAGATTAGAAGAGTCTGGAATAACGATGAGTCACATCATTTAGGAAGGACCTAGAATAAGGATGAGTCACTATGATGAGTCATGGAGGTTGTTATTAGCTAGTTGGTTAATGGGTTGCTATATATATGTAACCTAATGCAATGAATGACACAAGAAGAATATATAATATCAAAGGAAGCATTTGCTTAATGAGGTTGCTCCTCTCGAATGAGTGTTTTTATTTTCTTTACTCTCTTAGCTATTTCCTTGTAGGTATAAATTCTTATACCTTACATACACCCAAAACACAACCCGTTGCGATAATTACTTAGGTCATGTTTGGATAAATAATTTATTTAAACGTTTATATACAAATGTTTTATGTTAAATAAATTTATGTCATAAACTTCTTTTAAATTAAGTTACCTATTATTTGGATACATATTTGAAGAGATATTTTTAAATGTTTAAAACATGTTTTCGATCATGTTAAATAAGCCAATATGAGCTTTTACATGAAGTTTTTTTAATTTTTTAAAAAATTTGACTACATAAAATAAGTTAAAAATAAATTTTAGGAACTAATAAATTATTTATTTATGCTAATCAAATACTTTCTAATACATAAAAGCACTTATATCAATATAAAAGTTCCAATAAGAATAAATTGTGAGTTATATTATCAAGACCTTAAAATTTAACCTAACCTTTGTTGCAAATCAAGCCCATTAGCCCGACGACTTTTTTCTTTCTGAACAGTATTTTTGAGATATTAGCCCAACCCACCCTCTCACCCAAAGAAAAAATTAAATTAAATTTTGGGTCGTACATTGATAGAGGGACTGCCCATCTTCATAAAACCATAAATTCTAATGGCACTTGATTTTAAGAACCCCAAATTGAGTTGTTAGCCATCAACTACAAGTGTGCCTCTATTGCAACACATTTTGACAAATAATTGAGTGATAGAGAATGATGTAAAATTGCTAACATTAGATACAAATGAATTTTAACCTACTACTCTGGAAAACTTTTATAGAACAAGCTATGTGATTTTTTTTTTAGTGAAACACTTAATTTGGATATCATGTTTGATCCGACCACATGCATGGGAGATGCCTCGACCCTCGACAAAAAGTGATATGAAAGTAAGTATTGCTAACAAGTATCATAAGGATATTGTTTAATGATTTCAAACAAAGTAATTATTCATTGAAAAACCGAGTATATATTTTTCCAATGTATTGAATAGAGTTGATAATGTCAGTCCAGGAATTTCTTATTCTAAAGTCCTTTTTGATCAATGGTCACATTTGCAATGCCCCTATAATCAAAGAACTAACTTGTTCCTCCTCCTTGCAAGTGGGAAGTGTAACACAGATAGAGCTTGTAAGGGGAATCCAGGTTGATATGTTTGTGGAGGTATTTTTAGAGACTATAGGGTTGCAATTCTTGATTGTTTTGTTGCAAACCTTAGTGTATTTTCTTCACTGCAGATTTGAATTAGTAGGAGCTATGTTGACAATTGAACAAGCTTCCTTGAGGGGTTGAAAAAATGTATGGCTAGAATGTGACTCCTAATTAGTAGATTTTGCTTTCAATTCTAGCAAAGGTGTTCCTTGAAAGCTTAGGAATAGATGGAATACTTGTATTGATCTTGCTAAACATATGAATTTTGTAGTTTCTCATATTTTTAGGGAGGGCAATTTTTGTGCAGATAGGTCGGCCTCCCATGGTCTATCTATTAAGGTTTTTTTTTTGGAGGGATACAATTCCCATTTTCATTAAGGAAAACTTTTTTAAAAATAGATTAAGTCTTCTTTCTTATAGGTTTTCGATGATTTTCTTTTTATGGGTTAGGTTTACGTTCCCGATGCTATTTTTTGTATTCTTTATTTTTTATATTTTTAATAAATTTACGGTGTGTTGTAGATGATTGATAGGTTTGAGGTGACAATATAATTGTGATACCTTTTTTTATTTTGATGTTTTTGCATGCCTCTTTTGCTTAAAAAAACGTATTAAATACATAACCTTTTTTTTATTATAAAAACTCACATTTTTAGACTTTTAAACCAATATTTTTAGGACACTTGTTAATTCGTTATCATTTGCCTATAAAATAAGATTTGAATTTATTTGTAAATCAAATTGTGTTGGAATTCATTAATTAAATTAAATTTTGAATTGACAATTGAATTAAGTAAGAAGACAAATATCACGGTTATCTAAGGTAGCGTGTGGTATACGTTTTACAAAAATATTTTTGAGAATATAGATATGAGAATAAAAATCTCTCATGTTTAATATAAGTTTTTTTAAAATTATTCACAAGCATAAAAGATTATCATAAATAAATTAATAAATGATAATTATAAATTTGAGAAAATTTTATTAAATATTATGAAAACTTTAGTCCCGAAAATTAAGTATGGTTTGCGGGAATAAAATATTTCATATACTCAAATTAAAAAAATAAATAAATAGAGGGCCATTGTCAACGAGACTGAGACTCACACGGTTCGGTTGACAGAGGGGCGTCTTAGATTGAATGCCGGTTTTGGATGCAGTGCTGATTTCCAGTCTTCACCTGTTTTCCTCGCCGTGCCTGCCTTCATGGGCTGCACTTCCATGCTCTCCTCCCTTTTCACTCCTTCCCCCTCTTCAAATCCCTCCTATCCTCTTCGCCACCGTCTACCGCCGCCGCCACACTTCCCCGCCACCCATTTCCATACCCTCCACTCCAAACACGTTCAAATTACACTCACCACCACAACCCCTTCTCACCCCCTTCGCTTTTCAGCACTTCCCCTGTTCCCGGAAGCAAGTGACGGCAACAACAACCACAACAACAACAATAACAATAACAACAATGGTGGTGATTGGGGTTACCCTTTTGACTCCGACGACTCTTCTTCAAGTTCCCATCACACCCTTTTTTTCTCCTTCCTCTTCCTTTCCGCTTTCTCTTGCTTCTCCCAACTCCTTCTACCCAATTTCGCAAAGGCTAAAACTTCACCTTCTTCTGAGAATGAAACTTCGTGTGAGTCCATTTACGAAGTGAAAGGTGGCAACTTGACCAGGCTAATCCCTGATCATTTCAACGATGCATTTATCCCTTCAAAACCAAGCTTGTTAACTGAATTATCATCCTTGAAGGACACTGAACAAGTTCCAACCTTTCTGTGGTCCAAGTGCAAGGACCTCTTCATCCGTTTGCTGCTTCCAGAAGGGTTTCCCAATAGCGTGACCAGTGATTACTTGGAGTACTCTCTGTGGAGAGCAGTTCAAGGCGTTGCTAGCCAGGTTAGTGGGGTGCTTGCAACTCAAGCATTGCTATATGCTGTTGGATTGGGAAAAGGGGCAATTCCCACTGCAGCTGCAATCAATTGGGTTCTCAAAGATGGAATTGGGTACCTCAGCAAGATCATGTTGTCAAATTTCGGACGCCATTTTGATGTTAACCCAAAAGGGTGGAGATTGTTTGCTGATCTTCTTGAAAATGCTGCATTTGGTTTGGAGATGTGTACTCCTGCGTTTCCTCATTTGTTTGTGCCCATTGGTGCTGTGGCTGGTGCATCACGCTCTGCAGCTGCATTGATTCAGGTGATAGCGATATGAACCTGTAGATATATTGAAACACATCCACTACTTATGGATGTTGCAATGTCTTTGAATAATTTGGTTTAGGTAGTGTCAGTCAATCCAGTAGAGTTTAGTGCATAAGCCAGACCTTGAATAGTGATTCAATTTCAGCCATTCAGGTGGATGTGTCAAATAATTTTTAGTATATATGTAGGATATTGATTAAGTGTTTATGTATAATGATACGTAGGATGTGCTTGTTAACTAACCATTGAGTGGTCTTGGATTTCATTCTCATTCATCTAAATATATTTTTCAAATATTCTATGCACTTGTGTTGCTTTCCCTTTGATATTATTAATTTCAACTTGTGATGTTTTGGGATAAAATGACGATGAAATTTATACCACACAGTCTCCTGTGTGATTGGGGGTGAATATGTGTAAATATAGACAATCTGTCACTAATTTGCATTGGAAATATTCAATAATTTAGGTATTACACACCTGATTAAAAGTTCATGCTGATTTCGTTTTTACAGGCTTCTACCAGGAGCTGTTTCTTTGCTGGTTTTGCTGCCCAAAGGAATTTTGCTGAGGTAAAAGTAGATCCTTTCCATCTAGTGCTACAAGTGGCATGATTTATTGAATATTTGTTTGACACATGTTCAGTTTACTTGTATATATTGTTTTATTCCTTAAAAAATTGTAAAACGTAGGTAATTGCTAAAGGTGAAGTCCAAGGAATGGCAAGTAAGTTTATTGGTATCGTGCTTGGTATAGGATTGGGAAACTGCATAGGCTCCTCCACGCCTCTTGTTCTTGCTACTTTCAGTGTCGTGACTTGGGTCCACATGTACTGCAATCTGAAATCATATCAGTCCATTCAGTTACGGACTTTAAATCCTTATCGTGCAAGTAATTTCTGATCTCTTTCACTCTCGCTTCACCCAATCATGTGGCAGCTGTGTTCTGTTACTCTTGGAAAGAATTAGTCTCTACTGTTGATGAAACATCAAATATTGTGCCATGTTGTCCCTTCTATATAGATAAAATTTCATTATAGAATCTGAAGTTCTTGGAAGTTGCAATTATGCACTAGTCTTAGAAATGTTTTTGCAACCCATTGTTTGAGGAGTGGCGAAACCTGGAAAATGCTACTAGGGGATTTTGTCTGTTACAAGTTGAAAAGAATCAAAACTTTACACGTCTTGTTTATTGATTATTTCAACAGGTCTGGTTTTCAGTGAATATCTACTGAGTGGCCAGGCACCTCCAGTGAAAGAAGTCAATGATGAGGAGCCACTATTTCCAGCTGTACCCATATTAAATGCAACATTTTCAAATAAAGTGAGTTAGTCTTGTCCTCATGACTATCTTATTTCTGCATTATAGTTATACGAAATTTAAATCTTTTAAGCAAAGTGCATGTCTTCTACATCAGAAACCTGCTGCATGCTAAAATGAGATTTATTTATTTTGGTATTGGTTTACATAATTATAAGGATTATTCGAGCCTCTTCTAATAGTGCTGCATAGTTGAGGCTGGGGTGTATCTGATCACATATGTCTGTCCCCTGCTTTGATAACACATGGCAAGGGTGCTTTTGCAACTTTTAGGAGTTGTATTTGGTCAATGTTCTTTACTGCTGTTACTGTTTCAATTCTCTTGTAAACACTTACTAAATCTAGGGAGTATTTAGATAGTAGACGTGTGGGACTTGCCTTATCTACTATGATATTATATGGTCTTTACTATTTTAAATACTGAATTTAATTGTAGGAAGCATTAGATATAAGACATGCATGTCTTGCCCTATCTATAATAACATTATATTCTCTTCTAACATCAATTGATTAGGCTGGGCAGGTATAAGAAATGGTTGGTATTATGTTTTGCATGATCTGATTTTTATGTATTATGTTTTTTTTTTTTTTTTGTAATAGGCACAATCAATTGTTTTATCATCTGAAGCAAAGGATGCAGCTGCACAAATTGAATGTCGTGTGCAGCTTGGGTCCAAGCTCAGTGAAATTGTCAGAAGCAAGGATGATGCACTTGCTCTCTTTAAGCTTTATAAAAATGAAGGATACATCTTGTCAGAGCACATGGGAAAATTCTGTGTAAGTTGACCACCTTGACTTTCAATTTTATTAGATTGTTTTTCTCATCATACTCTCTTTTTGGCAGGAGTGGGATGAGGCTGACTTGCTTTTTACATTTATGTTTTGATGTTGTCATGTATATGTATATGCTTAATACTTTATAATTTTTTAAGAGTTTATTAAAATTAAAGGTGCAATATTTTATAATTAAAAGGGCAAATTAACTTTCCTAATCAGAAAGAATTTACAAGGACTTTCAACTGCTATCCTCCTTGTTTTTTGTTCCAACTATTGTGGAGACTGGAATTATGATTAACAAATTTGTATTGGTGGGAAGTTCCAAATGTAAGCAAGGGGATTTGAGGAAACAAGGAACATAGACTTCGTTAGTTGATTGAAGGCAGAAGGCTTTTGTTTTTAGTTTGGAGCATTTCTTTTCCTTTCTGAACTGCTTTTTGTTCTGTTTCTCTGTTCCAAAAATAAGATCGAAAGATATAGAGGCTAAAAAAGGGCATAGTCTACTTGTCAAATGGTTTTCGCAATTGTTAATTGGTACATCAAGTTTACTTTTGTCTGAGTAGGAGAGGCATTTATAACCGCAAACATTTGCTTGTGTTATGGGTCATACTAACATAATAAAATATCTGTCTGCTTCAGGTTGTGCTTAAAGAAAACTGTTCCCGCTAGATATTCTCAAGGCATTGTTTCAGGCCAATTACCTTTATTGGTTAGAGAAGAATGCCGGAATTGGTGGAAGAGGAGTCCATAATGATTCCAAACCTGGTGGGAGGCTGCATATGTCTCTAGATTATGTGGAAAGGGAATTCAGCCTTGTTAGAAATGATGGAGAATCAGTAGGCTGGGTCACAGATGGACTTATTGCAAGGCCTTTGCCTAATAGGATTCGGTCCAGGCAACTTGGCATCCTCGGTGAATTTTTAATGGGCTGGTAGTTTTCATGCATGAGGAAGCAAGTTGGAATCTATAAGTCTAGGGATCAAGTGAATTGGTTTGTTCTTTGACATTGGTGGATGCTGCAAAGCATGCAACTCAATGGGTTTATGGTGGAGAAAACAACTACAAATAGTTGAAGCCAAATGGTGTGACAAATACCACCAGGTAAAGATGACAATTTGCCTACCTGTTGTTCAATGTCAATGGATGGAATAATTTGGAAACACAGACAGCTTGCTGGGGAGATTGCATTTGCCCCCGAGGGATAGAGTTTGAGATGTCCATTAAGCTATTGCTCACTCCTTCGTGAGCAAATTTTATATCTGACATGTGTAGTTGGCTCGAAACCCACAAATGCATATTCATGCACAGATTTGATGTTTCTTTACCAACATATATATGCCATCATGCCATATACAAAAGGCTAAGTTGAAATCGAAAAATATCACCTCTGCATAAGGTTATTGTGAAAACTTCCACGTACAGATTTACGTTTAATTGAATTAACTTCCAAGTTGGAATTAGGCATTCAGGTTTAGGGGCAGTCTGAACTCCAGTCAGCAGTCTGTTTCTTGCCTACTGAAAAGGAAGATGCAAACAAACACAATCTTTTAAATTACAAATTTCAACATTATGCATAAACATATAAGGAATGAATTCTGTTATATGTACAACTATTATCGACACACTTGTGACATCCATATTCACAATTGCATGCTCAATCCTACTATTCTGAAGTCCTGTTTCAGATGTCTAAAAATCGACACACTTGTGACATCCACATTCACATTTGCATGCTCAATCCTACCCTCATTAATCTACTGTGTCTTTTCTGATGTCCCGTTTCAAATGTCTAAAAAACATAAATCATCAACAACCGAATATATAGACTCAACTCCAAAAATGTTGTCTCCGTCACAGATACACCAAAAAACTCAATTATGTGACACTGCACAATTTTTTTTTCTTTCACCAAAATTAATGTATAAAAAATAACGTGTTGTTATTGTATAAAAACTTAGTTAACAATGTTTAATGTATAAAAGTTTAGCATAAAATATGTATTGTTTAGTTAATGGGTTGATAATTAATATTATAATATACTAATCAATTACCAGTCTACGTTAACCCAAATACCCCATTCCGGTTCCAAAGTCCAAAGTCCAAACTCAAAAACTGAAACTTGGGAGAGTGCAGAGGAGGATCCAGAGGCAGCAACAGCAACAGCAACAGTTCCGAACATGAAGGAGATAGATGAACTTTGGAGAGAAGTGAGGGAGCTGAGCTATGGCAACAGTGGCAGAATAGAGAGAGTAGAATCCCCACCAACCCCATTGCAGTTCCTGAGAGAGTTCATAAACCCCAACAAGCCCTGCATCTTCTCCAACTCCATCAACCACTGGCCCGCTCTCTCTTCCTGGCCCCACCACTCCTACCTCCTCCACTCCCTCTCCTCCTCCTCCGTCTCCCTCCACCTCACCCCCACCGGCCACGCCGACTCCCTCACTCCGGCGCCACCCTCTTCCTCCTCCTCCGACCCACTCTGCTTCGCCTCCGCCCACGTGGAACGCGTGCCCTTCCCCGAAGCACTCCGCCTCATCACCTCTTCTTCTTCTTCGGAGAATCCCAAGTTTGTGGCGTACGCGCAGCAACAAAACGATTGCTTTCGGACGGAGTACTCTGCTCTCGCTGAAGACTGTGACCCACACGTTCCGTGGGCTACTGATGCCATTGGTGCCATGCCTGAAGCTGTTAACCTCTGGATTGGTAACCAACACTCTCATACATCGTTCCACAAGGACCATTATGAAAATCTCTATGCCGTTGTCACAGGGGAGAAGCATTTTCTTCTCTTGCCACCTACTGATGTTCATCGCTTGTACATTCGTCACTACCCCGCTGCCAAGTATACATATTCCTCGGTATTTCGCTCTTTCTTCCCTTGCTTTGCTTTCATTCCCATGGTTTTTTTTTCGTTATATTTATGTGTAGGTGCCTAAAGTATTTAAGAATTTTTAAATTGGTCCCTATATTTTAAAAGTTTGTAATTGAATTCCCGTATACATTAAAGTTTGGATCTCTCATACACTTTTATATTAAGACTTAGTTAGGGTCTCGAAGTATACAGACCTATTTGAATTTTCATAATAAGTATAAGAACCTATTTGAGTTTTGAGTTTTTTCAAAATGTTCAGGGACCATCCGAGTAAATGGACCACCTAACGGATATTTAAGGAAACCTTAACGGAAAAGTAAAGCGTATAGGATGTTCAATTAGAAACTTATAAAAATAAAATATCAGTACCTATCTAAAAATTTTCAAATAATTCAGGACCTACAAATATATGTAACCTTATTTTTTTGTTGATGGGTGTGGGTTATGATGATAGTAAAGGTGACAGCTTTTAGAGTTTATTTGATTTGGGTGTTGTGGGTATGCAGGATACTGGGGAGTTTGATTTGGAACTTGAGGAGCCAACAAGGTATGTGCCTTGGTGCAGTGTGGATCCTTATCCTCCTCCACATACCAAGGATGAAGAGATGTCCAAGTTCCCCTTGTACTTCAATGACCCTCAGCCCTTTGAGTGCACCATCAAAGCTGGCGAGATTCTCTACTTGTAAGCTTTTACTTTGCTTTGCATTTGCACCATTTCTTTGTGTTTTAATTGTATAACGGTTTCTTCTTTACTGATTTCAATGTTTATAATACCATTTTGTTAAATGAACCTTGAGCACTAGTTCTGTTATTTACATAGAAAATGCACCATTGTGCAATACAACCCCGGTTTTGATGCTATTCTGAAGCAAATTCAAACCAACCTGAAACCAGAGCTTTTTGTGGTACCATAACAAGTCACTCATTTCGTGATTATGCTACTTGACTTTCCTCATGAATGAATTTATCACCCTGGAACTAGTATAAATATCACTAGGGATACTCTAGAATAAGCTAATTTACTGCATACGTTCCGCCAAGAATTTCTCGGGAACTTCTATGTTGATTACAATATTTATCAATAAATATTGCAAATCCCAGCCGCTAAATGGAAGTATGTTCCAAGAAGGAATTTAGATCTATTTGCATATCAAGATCCCATGGAAATTGGGATCTTCCATTCACAGATTGTTATATAGAGTTGGAGATGTGTAATTCCTGGTCTGAATATGACCTAGCTTCACAATTCTTTAATTTGAATTCTGAACTGAAGAAACTGATCATGAACCCATATCCAGATTTGCTTATCGATCTAAATTTTAGGGTGTCAATATGATGTTATTAGTTATTACTTAACTAAATTACATAAATCTGTTACAGCATTTAACACTTAGGCTATAAATAAACATGCTGTAACATTATTTTACACTTTACTCTTTTTATTATTTCTTTTCCCTAAATTGGTATGTTGTTGGGCTGGCTATCAGGGGTAGAAATGGGTTTTGGTTATTTGTTCTCTCTCATGAGCTTTGTAACTAATCGACTATATAGCACAGTTGTGCAAAGGAATGAAATACAGGATATCCAAACAAACTCTTCTTCTCTCTAAACTCTGAATACTATCTCTGCAACTATTTACTCATTTTGCATCAGAAATCATTCAACTCATTGATTTCTCTGCTTGTGAGTATTGGGTTTTTCGGATTTTCCTCCCTAAAATCCAAATTCCGTCTCAATTGGTATCAAAGCTTCGACCTGGTGCTTACCCATGGCAGATGCTACGCACAATCAGATTGAAATTCAAGAGATGGAGCATCGAGTATCACGGAAGCTCACGGAATCGAACGCAAAATTACAGGCCACGTTCGATCAGGTAACAACTTGTTTATCTGAGCTTAGGACTTTGATCCTTAATCGATCGAGACCACATCAGCAGGGTGGCTCCTCAACAAACAACATGGGAATGCCACAGCCTGAAAAATGCAAGGAAGTTCAAGGAATTGCTAGGGATTTCCAGCGATCTTCCATGTGTATCCAGAGAATTCCGAGCGCAATTCAAAATCACAATTCAACAAGGGATTCAAAAATTGATCTTACCAGAATGGATGGATCGAAGGTTAAGGTAGTGGATAAGGGTTCTCCCCAGCGACCATCTTCCCCAATTCAAAATCAGTTTTCTACAAGGGATTCTAAAGTCGATTTTCAGGTAACACTACACCCTGAGCACTCTTTGAACACTTTCTTAACTGTTTTGGAACATACAACTCAAATGCCTGTTAAATTGCCTAACCCCACGCCCATAGAACATGTTGCTAACCTAACCAAATTACATGAGACCTCAAACACCATTGTGAGTGTGTGTAAATTCCCTAGCAGCAACAACACACCCAGTTTCAGACATGTACCCGTGTCCAACAAACCTATGGTGAATAGCAACACCAATGAGCAAACCCAGACAACTAAGCCTATGTTTAACAAGACACCTAGGAGCTTTAATGCATCCGAAATGGCAGACAAGATGGCAAAAGGTTTATGTATGTTATGTGATGAACCTTTTACTCTAGATGCACCACATAGCTGTAAAGGATTTTCTGAGCAACTACAACAACTGAAATTCACTTCTGAAATGATGACTTCACCTTGGAGATGCTGTAATTTGATTTTGGAAGCACAATGGTTATCCACAACAGAACCGGTCATTTGGGTTTTTTCAAAGCTGCCAATGGAATTCTCTGTGGAAGGAGCCAAATCTATTGAGAGGGGTATCAAACCTTCCTGCAGCAATTTGATTAATACCACAAGCTTCACACAAGGTGTCCAGCAAGGTGTTCAATTGTATTTTTTATACATGGATAAGGCAGAACATTCTTTTGAAATTCCCTTTTGCAGTCTTGCATCAAAGGGAGCTCAGGCCCACAAATTACCAGCAGCAGTAGAAGACTTTATCATGGGACCTCATGACATTTTTGATGACTCAACACACTTACTTCTTTATAAGGCTGGGTTTGATCACATAGTTCCTCTAATGGAGGTGTATAACCCATTTAAATTGGGATCTTACAGGTATTCCAACATTCAGAATGACATAGTTGGTAACCCAGTGGAGGAAATTGCTTCACCAGTGGGTTAATCGGGTTAGCAACAGTCCTTATGCACTTCCAGCAGTGTTGGTAAGAAAGAATGATGTTTCTTGGAGGCTTTATGTATATTTACGTAGGATGAGTAAGCATGCTCACCTTTTCTCTTTGGCTCATCCTTTCATGGCATTGGATTTAGCCAAGGTTTTTATGGATTACATCTGCTATTTACATGAGCTGCCTAGTACAATTACCAGTGATAGAATCCAACTTTCATTAGCAAGGCTTGGATTGAATTGGTTCAGTTTCATAGGATCTCAGTGCACAAATCAATGGCATACCTCTTGATATTTCTTCCAGGGAAGGCTACAAACCCTGTTGCTAAGAGAGTCTTTAGTAAAAGAGAAGTAGTAGTTCTCTCATTTAATTTTCATCTTATTCGAGCCCAACACAAGATATCCCAACGAGTTGACCAACACTCCTGTGACAGGGTTTTCAAGGCTAGAGACTTTGCTTATTTGAAACTGCAAACCTGTAAGCAACTCACTTTTAGGTTGTTACCTAACTCCTATGGCCCATACAGTGTTGAACACAATTGGTGCGGCTGTTATAAATGCTCTTAACACAGGATTTGAAGACATATTGGCTGAGCCAAGGAATTTACTTCAATACTATGATCCATACAGGGTGTTGGACAGAATTAGAAAATTGGTGAAAGTTTGCTCTTATTACACCAACCGTTCTATGACAGATGATGCACAATTGGTGCTGGTCCATACAGTAAGTTCTGTTACTGGAAGTGTGAATGTTGAAGTGGACATCTTGGATAAATCCCAAATGGAGCTTCGGCAACTTTGCTTTTCAGATACAATTTACCAACTGTTATATGAAGAAGCACAGGACCTTACTGATTGGATGGAACAGATGAAATCTGAACAAAAAAATGGAATTTTATGCGCTGTGTCATCTTGCTTGGACATGTGATAAGGTTGTACAAGATATCATAGCAGCAAATATGTCAAAGCAATGTTTATCTAACTTGTTAGAATATGCTACCATGACAATCACAGTTGCTATACCTTGGAGATGGAGGCACCACATTTAAGTGGCATGTTAGTGGTTACATTGGAAGGCTTACTCTCATCTCTAATTCATTTCTTCTCAAGTAATAGATCTCTACCAAATTTTAAACGTGGTAAACATGAGGTTATTATTCACAGGAATGACAAGGGGGGAATGAGGACATGTTGATGCTACTAAAGTTCTGGTCAAATGAGGACAAGGATGTGCTTGAAGGGAGGGTATGTTACAATTTAACACTAGGCCCCGTTTGGGTAAATAACTTACCTAAGCCTAAACATGGTATCAAACGTTTGGATGCATATTTCATACATGCCAATGCTTAATTTGCGCCGGCGCTCATCACAACACTTGGCGCTGGATACCACGGTAATTTCCTTCTACTCATCCTTGAGGACAAGGATGTGCTTGAATGAAATGAGGGTATTAAGAACTTTGACACAGCATTTAACAAACGGGGCCTTAGGCTATAAATAAACATGCTGTAACCTTATTTTACACTACTCTTTTTATTATTTCTTTTCCCTAATTGGTATGTTGTTGGGCTGGCTATCAAGGGTAGAAACGGGTTTTGGTTATTTGTTCTCTCTCATGAGCTTTGTAACTAATCCAGTATATAGCACAGTTGTGCAAAGGAATGAAATACAGAATATCCAAACTAATTCTTCCCTCTAAACTCTGAATACTATCTCTGCAACTATTTACTCATTTTGCATCAGAAATCATTCAACTTATTGATTTCTCTGCTTGTGAGTATTGGGTTTTTCGGATTTTCCTCCCTAAGATCCAAATTCCGTCTCAAAATCCATGTCATATTTCTTATCATTCATACATTTATACCTTTCCGTTAATCTGTTTCCTCAAATGCCGCCAAACTTAGTGGGTGTAATGATTCATATAAGCACTTTTACGAGGTTATTGGGAAAATCTATCTCACTTAAAAAGGTTTGCTGTTCTTCCTTATCACCATTAATGGAAGATTCAATAGAATTTCTGATTATCTTTTTGCCTTGTAGTTGTTGAGACAGGAATTAAAACTGATAGAGTATTGGCTTGGTGACAGTTTTTGTACCCCATGATTTCCAGATGATCTATTTTTTATGAAACCAGTTGCCAATCAATTCTTAATTACTTAATGAAATGAGTGAATTTTGTTATCTGACAAGCTATACTGGTTCTTGGCCACGGTGATAAAAATTAAATATCTGTTTAAGATGCTATATACCTGTTCCATTACATGATAACATCATCACAAAACGTCATACAACATTTACCTAGGCATGTTCTACAGCAGTTTGTGCCACACAAAATGAGCGAATGAAGGCATGAATTTGATGGTAGTTGTGTTATTGTGTTCCAAATTAAGTGATGTTGCCATCCTCACCCAACACCATTTCTTGTTTTAAAAAAACAAATCCTAAAGAAATGAGTGAGCTCTGCATTGCACAGGTTAAGTGACCTGATGTAGCAGATGCCTTTCAACATTAATTGGAATATTTTGGCAACCTTGTTAGAGAATTTCGGTTTTTACTTTGGTTGGTTGTGTCAAAGAGGACTATATTGTTGCCTGAAAAAAGATTGTTGTTGATTATACTTTCTGTATATGTATGGTAATGCCCAGGCTGACAGGATGGAACTAATGCAGGCCAAGTATGTGGTTCCATCATGTTAGACAGAGTCCGGATGATGGAGGATTAACTATTGCAGTAAACTATTGTAAGGATCAAACCTTCTCTTTTGAGGTCCATATCCAATGTTAATCAGAAGCATTTATGCAAGTTTTATTTTATGCAGGGTATGATATGCAGTTTGACATTAAATATGCTTATTTCAACTTTTTACAATCTATTCATTACCGATCCACTCCAAGCCTAATGTTGCAAGAGAATTTGTCTGAGGAGACGGATTCTGGTCCTGATGCATTAGCTTGTGACACTAGATGAATTGACATTTGTTAGCCAGTGAGTGATCTTTGGCAATGTGGGGGATTCAAGGGAATGTTGAAGACCAGCAATTAAGGTTATTTGATCATTGAGCAAATACTTTATGGAAACAGTGTGGGGGAAACATTATTTCTCAGAACAAGCTGCTACTTGGTCACTGTTGGAGCTTTGTAATTTTTTTCCACCAGATTTTGTTCTACATGACTTGTGCCAAGTGCCAACACAATTTTGTTTTGTCCTTCACTTGTATCATATGATATCAGTTTCCATGTTACCATTTACTTTTCATTCTTTCTGGTGGGGTTGTTGTAATAGTTCAGTTGAGGAATTTATCCCAAAATAAGCAGATGTTTATTCTCCTTTGAAGTCTTCTAATTGTCTTTTTCAGAATTATTTTTCAACATGTTTTTTGCCAAGATTGGATGGGTGAAAGTGTTAAAAGAAACTAACGTCTATGTTTGGTGTCATGTGGGGAACCTTCATAATTGATTCCGTCCCTTATGAAATGTGATTTTAATAAAAATGAGGTGTTTGGTTATTGTCAGGTAAAATTGATTTCGTTTTCAGAAGTGATTTTGGCTAGAAGCTAAAAAAAATTAGTTTTTGCATTGGGTTGAAATTTTTACACTAAGTTTTACATCAAACTTACTTTCAAAATGAAAACATCCAAACATAAATCACTTTACATCAAACTCAACTTTAACTAAATCAATTTAATTCAAAATTATTTTTATCAAATGTTTATCCAAACATATATGCAGTAGCTTCTCCTTTTAGAAGTGATTTCGAAACATTTGGAAGTAGTTCCCAACATGTTATAAGAAACATTTTAATTAACTTTCTTAATCTAAAGACTAACGTGATTGATATCTTGTTAAGTTAAGGAATTAAGAAAATACAATTTTTTATTTGAAAATTGAAAAATACATTTTCTCCATATCTTGGATGTATCATGTTTTAATAAAAAAAATTAATTCCTTAATCAGAACGTAAGTTTATATTTGTCTTTAATTAATGACCAAAATGACTTTAATTTTTTTTTGTTATCGTATCATTGGTACGAAGTATTCACCGTTGCAAACATGATTAATCTCCACCTGACGGGATTTGGACGACATTCAACTATTGTTATTTCTTAGTCAAGTTTTTTTTTTTTTTCCATATACAAGAGTCATAAATTAAACCATTGACCACTTGCTAAGCCCGTCACCACCCGACAACCATGTGTTGGTAAATATTTAATTTTAAAATAAGAGTCTTGCTAAATATGGCTGAAATATATTTCAAAAAAGGATAATGCTAACCAGTATCCTAAGTGTATTAGTTAAAGATCTAAAAGAAGAAATTTGGCTTTGGGACTTGGTGTATTTTATAAATTTAATTTTTTTTGGTGATCCCGGGTATCCTCCGGCCGGGAATCAGAGACTAATCCCTAATCGAACCCCTAACCACATGTTTAAGGGGTTTGATTATCTACCAACTGTCATATCATGTTGGTGGTATATTTTATATTTTGAAGAGTGATAAACTTATTTTTTTTAATAAATTTTTATTTTTTTTGATTTTTTTAATCAATATTTTTGAGACACTTATTAACATTATTCTTTAAAAAATGGGTTATTTTGTAATGTAAATATTATGCGCGCAATCTCGGAGAGTCTCGGATGACAGGAGAATAATAACATGTTGGGTAGAGCGTGGCAGAATCGTAGGTCGTAGGTTGACTGTCTGTGTCCACTTCAACAATGGAACTCATGGCTGCTCCGCCGCCAACACCACCCACCCGCTTTCGATTCTCGGACGACAACAGCAACAGCTGCAGCACCTCCACTGCTTCTCCTCCCCCTAACCACCAACTTCAGCTTCAACTACCCCTCCGTACCCCAAAACACAACAACCCTTATCACCCTTCTCCCATTCCTTCACAACCCCTCACTCCTCGGAACAACAACAAGAAAAAGAAGAGAAAAAGGGCTACAACCTTGGACATCTTGCACTTACTCCATGCTCTCCCATTTCCCATTCCCCTTGACATCTACACCTCTTTGATTAAAGAGTGCACTGCTTCTGCAGACCCACAAACTGCCCTTGAGTTGCTCGACCATATCACCCACAGTGGCATCAAACCCACCTTGCCTTTCCTCAATCGGATTCTCGTTATGTTTGTTTCATGCCGTCTCTTGGAGAATGCTCGCCACCTGTTCGACCTAATGACTGTGAGAGACTTCAACTCTTGGGCTACCTTGTTCGTTGCTTATTTTGATAATCTTGATTATGAAGAGGCCACAGATGTTTTCGTTAACATGATAGAAGATTTGGGTATGCGGGAATTTCCTCCGTGGATATGGGCTTGCCTTCTGAAGGCGTGTGCTTGCGGCATGAATTTCCCTCTAGGGATGCAAGTTCATGGGTGGTTGTTAAAGTTGGGAGCTTGTGATGATGTGCTTCTTAGTAGCTCCTTGATCACCTTTTATGGGAGATTCAAGTGCGTAGAAGATGCGAACCTTGTCTTTGATCAAGTGTCACGGCGTAACACCATGACTTGGACGGCTAAAATTGTCAATGCTTGCAGGGAAAAACAGTTCTTTGATGTTCTTAGTGACTTCAAGGAGATGGGAAGGCAAGGGATAAAGAAGGACAGCTTTACTTTTTCCTGTGTTCTCAAGGCATGTGGAAAGATGCTTGATCATGAATGCCGTGGCGAACAGATTCATGCTGATGCCATCAAACTTGGGCTGGTAAAGGATAACTATGTGCAGTGTAGTTTGATTGCCATGTATGCAAGAAGTGGGTTGCTGAGAGATGCAAAACAGGTGTTTGAGATGACACAGAATGAAAGAAACGATGATTGTTGGAATGCCATGCTTATGGGTTACATACATAATGGTTTGTACATTGAAGCTGTTAAGTTTCTATATCAGATGAAGGAAGCTGGAATGCAGCCCCAAGAATCCCTGCTTAATAGAGTGAGAATTGCTTGTGGCAGTATTACCTACTAAAGCATGAATTAATTAAGAAGTAGATTGTAAATAGACAATGTAAAAATGTTGAAGGAAACTTCTATACAGTTTGCTTGAAAGTTAAAATATCCTGAAATTTTCCACCTCCTCATTTTGTTTCAAACATATGATTCTCCCCAATTGCATATATAAAAATATTATACAGAACTCTAATTTGAATTCCACATTATAGAGAGTAAACATGCAGGTGAGTGGGAATCATCAGGTTTTGGGGGGAAATGCTGATGGTTTGATGAATTCATAAATGCTAAAGGATATTTATTAACTCAAACAAGGGAGTTGTCTGCCAAAAAAATGTTACAAGGAGTCTAGATTTTACTGCATAAGAATCACGTAGGCATAGGCTTAATAATTAACCTTGGGCCTTGAATAAAGTAGGCTGAGTTACAAAATGAGTCTAGTTTTATAGAGAATGAAATTGATCAAACGAAAAGGCCCAAAGCACTGATATTGTTCACAATTGAGATAGATAGAGATTAGAGACTGATGAATGTTAAGGGCAGGCATCTAACGGATCGGTTCAACCCCGAATCCACGGGTTTTCATCTAAACTAACTCAGAGAAGGCAAATTGGGTTGGGTCCAACGATTTGGTCGGGCTATAAATATATTAAGTATGTGTTTGCCTCCAAAATGAGATGTTTGCCAAACATTGTCAAACATTAATTCTACACATTGTGAAACATGATTTTAATAAAAATGAGATGTTTGCCTCCAAAAGCTGACCATAAGCTACAAAAAGTAGCTTTAGAGTTGAGTTGAAAAATTTACACTAAGTTTTACATCAAACTTGCTTTCAAAATAAAAACATATAAATATAAATCACTTCACTTCAAACTCAATTCTAACTAAATCAATTTTATAAAATAAATTACATTCAAAATCACTTTTATCAAACGTCCATTCAAACACACACTTGAGCTCACCGCGTACGTATCCCAACCCATTCAAGTTTTTGTCCCCACAAAAGTCGTTTAACCATTATAGTATTTTAATTGTTTTCTTTTTGATTTTTTTTTATAGTGCCAATTAAATTCAAGTACAGGTGTTGTAATTACATTGTGAATGTGATGAAGAAAATAGAGAGAAGAAATTAATCGGTAGCTTAGATGACAAAAGTATGTTGAGAAAATTTAAAATAAAATAAACGATTATGGTAATCTATATGTTAAATGTGACATTTGCTTCAGTTGGTTTATTTAAGCTTTTGTTGAGTTTATAAGACTTGTGTTTATTTAACTTCTATAAGACTTGTAACATTTGTGTAACATTGATTATGTGGCCTTTTGATTTATTTTGGGACATATATTGCAAACAATAGACGTGCTATGTGTAACACATTTTTAATTTCATGTTTTAATATTTATTCTAATAATTTTTTTCTTCTTAAATCTATGTGAAACCATGCATAGATTTGACCAAACACAATCCACTAATTTAGTTAGAGGCAGAGGGCGGTCTTGAGATTTTTGGTGCTTTGGACGAACTAAGGAAATGGTGTCCTCATAATCATTTGAAAATTGTTCTTCTTGCATTTTTTGCTTCAAAATCATTAAAAATCTGTTCATTATCAAGGTTCTTTAAAAAGTCATTTTCGATAAAAATCAAAGCAAGATTATACAATCAAAGCTAGAGAATGAGAGAATTAGGGAAAAAAGTCTAAAAAGTATAGTAAATTAAAAAGATATTCTAATATATATATATATATACATTTGCTATATTAATTTTTATCACTCTATTATAATTTTTTTGGAATAATTATTTTTATTGGTAAAAAAATAATTATATAACTTTTTTTATTTAATATCTATATATACAATATAATAATATTTTACCTACCATCCAGTGTCCCAAAAAAAATGGGATCCTGGGAGGTCGCTCACCTCACCCGTGCTCAGGGTCACCCCTGATTAGAGGACGAAGTTCAAAAATGCTACAAATCCATCCAACTCATTCACCAAGCCTCCCTTGCTGGATGTGAACAGGTGATATGAGACTATTCGATTTTTTTTTTATAAGTAAATTTTATTAATAAGAGAATTTGGGATACCCTAACCCTATTACAAGAAACCTACAAAGAAACAAAGAAACAATCCGTAAGGTTGATAAACTACCTAATGCTCCATTGGCACCAAAAAGTCAAGAACCAAAACAGACCCAAAAAAATAAACCAGAAACCAAACAGAACTACATTGAAAAGGCACCGAGATAAGGGTTTTTGACCAAACGGGGTTCCTTTTAGAAACTATTTACCAGTTTAGGGTTATTCTGAAACTATTTACCAATGGGGGGTCGTTTTGAATATTTTATTATTTTTCGGTCTGACGGGTCAAAGACGCCACTGCAGATGGCGCCTACACTTTTTATAAAAAAAAATCAAAAGGGGAGGCGCCACTGCAAATGGCGCCTTCCCCTGCAGTGGCACCTCCCCCTGCAGTGTATCACGTGGCACTGCAGGGGGGCCCCCAACCAAAAATTGGACACCTGCAATTTTAAAGGAACAATGCTGCAATTTTAAAGGAACAACGCTACAAAAAAAATTATACTATAAGTATAGGGAGTAACGATGATATTAATGATAAAGTATCTATTTAAAACAACAAGAGGCAATAAAAAAAATCTCGTAATAATGAGTAGCAAATAATATAACAGTAGGCATAAAAAAATAATAGCAATAACAATTTACATCAATAAATATTCATCAATTATTACAGCAGTAAAAAAAAAATTATTTGGTGAGAGCATTGCAAAAAATCTTCGGAGTGAAATTAAGAAGATGTGTTTACCTGAGATGAATATTCCTTGATCCTCGTCATCGATGGTTCCGTCTAAAGCTCTCCCAAAGAAGCTCATAATATACGATGTGCGCCCGGACCACTAACTTTGTCCTTCTGTAAGTACCTACCACTATCTTGATAAATGAGTATTTCTGCATGTGTGCTAGAAAGTACATAATTCCACCTACAGATTGTCCAAGTTGAAAGACGACTTCAACATTTAAAACAACATATACCTGCAGTCTAGCTCTTCTATCTTCTTTCCGTTGGGCAAGAGTCACATATAGAGGTTTGCTTACAACCATTTTGCCATTCATCTCTAAGAGCTACCAATAAATATTCATCAATTATTACAGTAGTAAATTTTTTAAAAAAGCGGTGCTTGAAGTGAATGAATTTAAAATTATTTAATGAAAGGATTGCACATAAATTTTTTTTACTGAGATTGCACATAGTTAATTATAATGAAAAATAATAAAATGATTTTAAGATATTAATTAAATTTGTTAATTTAACGTGTAAGTTAATAAAATATATTAAGTTAATTTATAAATTTGTTAATTTGTTAATTTACTTTAATAATTGATGAATATTTATTGGTGTAAATTGTTATTGCTATTATTTTTTTATGCCTCCTGTGATATTATTTGCTACTCATTATTACGAGATTTTTTTTATTGCCTTTTGTTGTTTTAAATAGATACTTCATCATTAATGTCATCGTTACTCCTTATACTTATAGTATAATTTTTTTTTGTAGTGTTGTTCCTTTAAAATTGTAGCGTTGTTCCTTTAAAATCGCAGACGTCCAATTTTTGGTTGGGGGCCCCCCAGTGCCACGTGATACACTGCAGGAGGAGGTGCCACTGCAGGGGAAGGCGCCATTTGCACTGGCGCCTCCCCTTTTGATTTTTTTTTTTATAAAAAGTGTAGGCGCCATCTGCAGTGGCGCCTTTGACCCGTCAAACCGAAAAATAATAAAATATTCAAAACGATCCCCCATTAATAAATAGTTTCAGAATAATCCTAAACTGATAAATATTTTCTAAAAGGAACCCAGTTTGATAAAAAAAAAACCCCAAGATAAAATTGATCACAGCCATATAGCCGAAACATTGACCCCCAAACTAACAATCATCAACCGAAAGGATAAGGCACCCTGCACCACAGCCCCGAAACCAATAACCACATAATATTGCAAAATCCAACCAAATTTCAAGCCACACTCGTTGCCTAATAGACCAACATGGAGAAGATATTAGAACATTGAATATGACCATCCATCCACTCAGCCAAGACAGGAGGCATGCCTCACTTATCAAAACCGTACATACCCTTTTGCCCCTGCAGTTGCTTAACATTTTCGTCCCTGGACATGGAACACCACTCATTAGTTCACCTTATCTACTAGTGAGTTTCTTGTTAAAAAATGGGGTATGGATCTGCAACAAAGAAAAAGAAAATAATGATAATACACAATCTCCAAGGCGTGTGAGGACACTAGATTTTAGGTTCGATTTACCCCCACCAATCTCTCCTCGTAGATTAGACATAATAGGTGTAACTGGCGAATCCCTATCCAATGGAGAACCTTGGTTTGGTTTGCACACCCTAAACCAAGCATATCGATAATGACAGTTTACAGAACAATAGTCTCCTTAACTCTCTTTACACATAAGGGAGAAAAGAAGGTGATTTGGAGTGAAGAATGGTTGAGAGATTCTGAGTTTTTCGTGTCAATTACTGCATGCAGATGGTTCTATTTATAGACCAACTTATGTCACTTGGTGAAAGAAAACAACTATTCAAAAGTTCCACAAACGGTCAAATTCGATACATAAGTAGTATTAACGTTCATTAACTTACACAAGACATCAATTGGCCTAGTGGTTAACAGATGCGACCCATCAACCTTTAGGTACCGCGTTCAAGTACATAACTAACATAAAAATTCAAAATCTGCATGCATTAGGACTTGTACCTGGACCGCATAGTTTACAATGAAAGGACTCAACCACTCTACCAATCAACATTTGTATATCAACTATATACCATTATATTAATTTAACCGTTACCAGGCAACCTTTTAATAAGGATTTTGAAAATCTCTCACAATCCCCCACCATTTTCAAAATGAATCCAAATCCCATTATTCCGGAAATCGCATGCTTTCAGACAAAGGTATCTTGGAGATTTGAACATTTTCTTAGTAAGCCATGGGTTTCACTCATCCCCAAATAAAATGGTAGACAAGCTTTGAACCAAATATTCATTAGAACAAGCATGCATGACTTACACATGAAATCTTGGTACCATTGAATGACGTGGTAGTGTGACACATTTGGCAAGGCTTTGTGTCGTGTATCCTTTTCACGAGAGCTTACAGAGTCAAGCCCAACTCTAAGAAGCGGCCACACTTCACTCTCACATAGGTGGACTTTACCAGAAGCACCCCCATAAGTTGGGCACCTCAGCACATATATGCTATAGGTCCATTAAGAGCAAAAGCTCACCCTTTTCTTTTATGTCATTATGGTTTCCAAGTACTTTTAAATCTTGGGATGTATCTATTTGTCAAGTACTTGCAATCATTCTCATAGTGTACTTTGGCCCATTGAACTCAAGACTTGATGTTACTCAAGTGTGAGTCGGGTTTCCACCATTGGTGATCATGTAGATATGGGCTCGAGTCCCATCCCTAATGATGTTTTCAACACCATATCCCTTGTCAGTCCTTTCGTCAAAGGATCTGCAAGGTTCCTCTATGTTTTCACAAAGACTATGGATATTACTCCATTTGTAATCAAATCTTTTATATAGCTATGTCTTAGCCCAATGTGCCTGGACTTTCATTATAAACCTGGCTATATGCCTTTGATAGTGTTGATTGACTATCACAATGTATGGATATTGGTGCTATTGGCTTTGGCCAAATTGGTATCTCATACATCAAATTTCTAAGCTATTCAGCTTCTTTGCTTCCTGCTGCCAATGCTATAAATTCTGCAGTCATGGTGGAGTCAGCAATGCAAGTTTGTTTCTTGGATCCCCAAGAAATAGCACCCCCACCAAGTGTGAAGACCCAACCGCTTGTTGAAGCATGATCTTCTGTATAAGTCACCCAGCTGGCATCCGTATAACCTTCTAATACTGAAGGATATCCATTATAGTTCAAACTATAATTCATTGTCCCCTTCAAGTATTTCAATACTCTTCGGACAGCATGCCAATGGTCTTTGCTTGGATTACTTGTATACCTACTTAGTCTCCCTACAGCATATGCAATGTCTGGTCTAGTACATGTCATGGCATACATTAAGCATCCAATTACTTTTGAGTATTCAAGTTGTGCTACTGGACAACCTTTATTTGATACTAAATTAGTGTTGTGATCAAAGGGAGTAACAACAGATTGACAATCAAATTCATTAAATTTCTTTAACACCTTTTCTATACAGTGAGATTGGGACAAACCTATGTTCTCACCATCTCTTATTATTCTAATCCCTAGTATCACATCGCCTTCCCCTAAGTCTTTCATATCAAAATTACTAGAGAGGAAACTCTTAGTTTTTTCCACCTCATCTAGATCAGTACCAAATATTAACATATCATCAACATATAAACAAATCATAACACCTTTTCCATTATGGAATTTACTATAAATATACTTGTCAGATTCATTTATTTTATATCTATTAGCTAGCATAACTTGATCAAACTTTTGATGCCATTGTTTAGGAGCTTGTTTTAGTCCATACAATGCCTTATTCAATTTACACACCTTTTTTCTTGACCATTAACCACAAACCCTTCAGGTTGTGACATATACACCTCTTCATCTAACTCCCCATTAAGAAATGCTATTTTCACATCCATTTGATGAATGACAAACTTATAGATGGATGCAAGTGCTAATAGCACTCTAATTGAGGCAATTCTTGCCACAGGTACATATGTATCAAAAAAGTCAATGCCCTCTTTTTGTGTAAATCCCTTAGCAACTAGTCTTGCCTTAAACTTATCTATGGTTCCATCTACCTTCATTTTCCTTTTGAAAATTCATTTACAACCTATAGGTTTGGAACCAGGTGGGAGGTCTACTAATTTCCACGTTTTATTCCCCATTATTGAGCCTATTTCCTCTTGTATAGCTTCCTTCCAGAAAGCGGCATCTTGAGACTTTATTGCCTCTTCGAATGTTTCTGGATCACTTTCTGTATTATAACATATTGGTCCATAACTGTCTATGGACTCTATTGTTCCTTCAACAAGGAACATGAAAAAGTCTGGTCCATACGTTTTCTCTTTCCTAGTTCTCTGACTTCTTCTAACTTCTGAACTCTCTAAAGTGTCATTATTAAATACATTGATTTCTAGATTATGTGCATTACTATGAACATCATTTTTGTGACTTGGAATTGAGTTAAACCTATCTTCTTGAAAGATAGCATCCCTGGACTCAATTACTGTATTTACAGGATATGAGTCATTAGATTCTATAACCATGAATCTATATGCTTTTCTATTTTTAGCATAGCCCAAGAACACACATTCAATTCCCCTTTCACCTAATTTCTTTCTTTTTAGTTCAGGAACTTTTACTATTGCCCTACAACCCCCAAAATTTGAAATAGTCAAGGTTGGGCTTTCTATTTCTCCAAAGTTCATATGGGGTTATTTTGTTCCTTTTGTTTGGAACTCTATTCAAGATATAACAAGCCGTCAACAAGGCTTCTCCCCAATAACCCTTTGCTAGACCAGAATATGATAACATTGCATTTACCATTTCTTCTAATACCCTATTTTTCCTTTCAGCTATGCCGTTTTGTTGTGGGGAATAAGGTGTGGTTGTTTGGTGAATTATTCCAGTATACTCAAAGTAACTAGGGTTATAGAACTCTCCTCCTCTATCACTCCTAAAACATTTAATAAATGTTTCGTGTTGAAGTTCTACTTCTCTTTTAAATATCTTAAATTTATCTAACACTTCATCCTTTGAATGCATTAAATATACATAGCAATATCTAGTACAATCATCTATGAATGTCACAAAATATTTTTTACCACCTATAGTGGGCCAACCATGTAAATTACATACATCGAATGAATTAAATCTAACACTTTAGAACTTCTTTCAACTCTAGGAAAAGGAAATCTAGTTATCTTAGTTAGCATACAAGTTGTACATGCATCCGAAATCCTACTTGTTTTAGGAATTAAACATGAATTCATCATTTCATCCATTTTCCTAAAATTAACATGTCCTAAACGAGAATGCCATAGATTACAAGACTCAACAATATAAGCATAAATAAATCCATTATCATTAATAATATTGAGTTTGAACATATTCTCACAAAGGTATCCCTTTCCTACAAACATTCCTCCCTTAGAGAGAATAAACTTGTGTCCCTCAAATACACATTCGAACCCATACTTATTAAGTAATGGTACAGAAATTAAATTCTTCCTAACATCTGGTACATAATAAACATCTCAGAAGAGTGAATACTTTTCCCCAAGTGAATTCTAGTTCCACCGTCCCTTTGCCTTTAACTTGGACAGTTGATGCATTTCCCATATATAGAACGGTTCTATCTTCTTCATTAATTGTCTTGAAGAGATCCTTGTTCTTACACACATGGCGAGTTGCACCGAGTCAATCCACCATGATCCAACATCTTCTATCATGTTGATTTCTGAAATGACCACAACAAGATTGTCCTTTGTTGTACTAGATTCCTTCTCTTTTTCCTTTTTCGAGAGACGACAATTCCTCTTGAAATGTCCCGGTTTTCCACAATAGAAACAACCATTTTTATTTTTCTTGTAGTCATTCTCGTTGTGGTTTTCATGAGATTTTCCAAAATCTCGATTCCTCTTTTAGAGGACTTACCATATTTTCCTCCCTCTACTACATGCATCTTCTTATGAACGGAATGTTCTTCAAGATCATCTTGTTTACGATACTCTTCTTCTAAACGACAGTGATTACCCAATTGTTCAAGAGAAATGTCATCTTTCCGATGTTTAAGACTTCTTTTAAAGTCTTTCCATGAAGGAGGAAATTTGTCAATGATTGAGGAGACAATGATGGTTTCATCCATGTGTATATTATGTTGTTTGTAGTTATTGAGAATACGTTAAATTTCATGCATTTGTTCCATGATAGGCATACCATCAACCATTTTATAATTATTAAAACGACTAACAAGAAATTTCTTACTTGTTGCGTCCTCCATCATGTTTCTTGCCTCAAGTTTCTCCCATAGTTCTTTGGAGGATCCCGCATTTTGATACACATCGAACAATGAGTCGGTCATGCCATTCAAAATATGCCCCATGCAAATGTAGTCATTATTAACCCACTTGTTCCTCTCACGAGTCTCATTGATGGTCTCATCTTCTCTTTCCTCTGGTCTTGGTGTGTTGGTCGCACTGTCACGCACGCGCCAAAAAACGAGCGGTTTACAAAATATGTAGTTAAGGGTGACAACTCGGATATCGTCTCACAAGGACTCTTGACTTGTTATTTACCACCAAAATCAGTTTTTTTGGGGGTTTGGTTTTGAAATTCAAATTGAAAACAAAGCATAAACAGAGCAATGAAAACAAGGCAGTTTAAAAGATTATCAAATAACTAAAGACAATTAATCTACTGTTCTCGATTTCCCAACTATCATCGGTTCATGTAAATTCCAAGCCCTAAGCAGATTCTAATCCCCTTTCGGTTGTAGCAACAATTAACAAACGAAATCACTACTACAGATATAGGTTCCTATTCCCGAATTAAACAAACGGGGTTAAGCCCTCATGAACTAAACGAACATGAACGAACACACGCGAATTAAACAAACGCGATTCAATATAGGAACATAACATCATTGAAATAAATCAACACAACACTATACACTCTTGAATTAAACAAACAGAAATATATAGCATAGTATTGAAAAGGGAAAAGCATACAAAACAGGAATTACAAAACCTCAAGTGTAGTGGAAATCGATTACAGTAGACTAATCCAAGAAAATTAGTTCTCCATAAAAACGAAATACACCCAGAAAATAAGTAAAAACAATGGAGAATCAAAAGTCCTTCTAATCTGCCCAGAACAACCATTTATAGTATTCAGGAACTGCGCCTACTCGCGAGGCGAACCCTCACTCGCGAGGCGAATATTATGAAGAGTCTGCAACGTTTGGTCTTCTCGCGGGGCAAAATACTGATCGCGTGGCGAGGAATGGAAGAGTCATGGCTTCTGGTCTTCAGTCTCGCGAGGCGAGACATGTATTCGCGAGGCGACACAGAAATCTTGCACTTTTCTGGAACAGTCAGCCTTCAGGGTCGCGAGGCGAGGTGTTGTTCGCGGGGCGAACCAGAGAGGATGACATTTTGCTGTTCAGCTGGCTTTCAGGTTCGCGTGGCGAGAATACTCTCGCGAGGCGAATACCTCCAGGATTGAAATTCTCCTTATTTCTTCATTCCGTTGACTTATAACTTAACCTGAAAACAATGAAATGACCATAAGTGCTTTCTTTGACTCAAAACTGGCTAAATTAACCTAAAACCACTTTAGAGACTCAAAACCTTGCTTGAGGACAATCTAATCTAATTTGGGTGAAAATGAGGTATAATTAGCACAAAACCCTGGTCATACTAGCCATAAAACTAGATGAGCCAGAGGCTTATCAAAATACCCCAAACTTAAACTTTGCTTGTCCCCAAGCAAACTACAACTCAAAAATCAAAAAGACTCAAGACATGGCAAGCTTAAGGGATTCAATCAACTTTGCACAAATTCAAGCAATTTCATCAAAACAGTTTTCTTCAATGTTCCCCCCTCTCAAACAAAGCAATCCCCACATTCATTTATTCTGAACAATTGAGAATTTCATCATTCAAGCAATCAGTAATCTAAGCAGGGGATCCAAGTTACACACAAGAGGGAGATCACCAAATTCAAACAACTGCCTTCCTCACAAGGGAGTTTAGTGTTTCACTCAATCGCTCAGTTTGTCAAGCTAACAACATTTCACTCAATTCACTTTTCAGAAGCACTTCCCATAAATTTGATTTTCATCTCCAAATGGTTCCCACAGAAAACATGCATGCAACATCAAAAGGTCTTTTATGGTTGTAATGGGGCCTGGCTAAGGGTAGGATATACAAAGGTACTGGGCTTAAGTCCCTAGGAACTAAGAGAGCATGAGCTTTTTACACTTTGAATTTCCACTCAAGTTCCTTTTTTTTCATTTTTCATTTGCCTTGGGTGACTATAGCCTTTTTATTCAAATAGCCTTTTTGACATTTTTTTCTTTTTCCCCCTTTTTTTTTTCGTTTTCTTTTTTTTTCTTCTTGTTTTTTTTTGCTTTTAGCTCCAACCTTTTTATTATTTTTTTCTTTTCAATCCCAAACAACACATTACACCTTGTAGCCACCCCAAACTTAGTTTCTTGCAACCATTCTCTTGCTAAGATTCCATGCTCTCATAATCCTAAGATCGGTATAACATGGTTTTTTTTCCAGATTTTAGCTTGTAACATAGGGTTATCAAGAATTAACAGGCTAATTAGGCTTAAAGGGGCTAACTAGGAAACATGCATTAGGGATGGTTATTTTAGGCTAAGTAGTTATTTACAAAGAAAATGCCTATATCATCTGAAGCAAACACATAAACATGCAAACCATAAAGAGATTCAAGCAAATTCGGGAAAGTGCAACTTGAAAGTGATTTCACACAGTTTAAAACATGTTGGAGGCTCAAAACCTCACCTGGACATTTTTGCAAATTGTTTGACTGAGATTCTATCCCTAGTGTGTGCTTCCCTTCACCCCAAACTTATCATAAATCATGCAATCACAACAAAATATCTCAAAGTTCAGTTTTCAATCACATGGGGATCACTTTTCAAAAACAATTTTTTTTTAAACCAGGGGGAATCATCACATAAATCATGCAATCAATCTGTGAAAAAGCAATCAAAACCAATCAAGCTCACCGACCAAAGACTTACACAATTTATTCAAACACAAGACCAACCAAACACAAAACAAAGCTACAATTAGTTCCCTCCCCCACACTTAAAACATACATTGTCCCCAATGAAACAACATGACTATAAAATCAGAGTGAGGGAAAGGAAAGGGTGCTCCCTGATCAAGTGTCAGTGTAGGTTGGAGCTTCCAAGGGGAGCTCCTCAACAGTAGCATCGTCAGGAACACCAACAGCCACACCATGGAATGGCTTCAGCCTCTGCCCGTTAACCTTGAAGGACTTGTTGCTACCTGCATCTTTAATCTCTACTGCACCATAAGGAAAAACATTAGTAACAACAAATGGGCCAATCCACTTGGACCTAAGTTTCCCAGCCATCAATTTCAGGCGGGAGTTAAACAGTAAGACTTGTTGGCCCACATAAAATTTTTTTTCTAACAATCATCCTATCATGAAAATATTTTGTTTTCTCTTTATAAATCCGGGAGCTTTCATAGGCTTCTAGCCTAAGCTCCTCAAGCTGCTGCAACTGGAGTTTCCTTTCAATACCGGCTTTCTTCATTTCAAAGTTACAACACTTGACTGCCCAATACGCACGGTGCTCAACTTCCACCGGGAGGTGACATGCTTTACCAAATACAAGCCTAAAGGGGGACATCCCTATTGGCGTCTTGAAAGCGGTCCTCTGAGCCCACAGTGCGTCTTCCAGACGGCGGCTCCAGTCCTTTCTATTCGGCTGCACCATTTTCTCTAAGATCTGCTTGATCTCCCTGTTTGATATCTCAGCCTGGCCATTGGTCTGGGGATGGTAAGCAGTGGAGACTCTATGCACAACTCCATACTTCCGGAGTAGAGCTTCCATGGTGCAGTTGCAGAAGTGAGTGCCCTGGTCACTGATAATAGCCTGAGGTATGCCAAACCTGCAAAAAAAATTGGACCTAACAAATTTTGAAACAACTTTAGCATCGTTAGTCCTAGTGGGGATGGCTTCCACCCACTTTGAAACATAGTCAACAGCCAAAAGAATATATAGAAAACCAAAAGATGCAGGGAAAGGACCCATAAAGTCGATTCCCCACACATCAAAAACCTCACAAAAAAGCATGGGCTGCTGAGGCATTTCACTCCTACGAGTGATGGCAGGGCCTGTTGTTTGACATTCCTTACAATTCCTGTAGACCTCATAGGCATCTCTAAAAATTTTGGGCCAGTAGAACCCATA
The DNA here is from genome assembly GCA_030762895.1 of Sophora flavescens. NCBI lineage: Eukaryota > Viridiplantae > Streptophyta > Magnoliopsida > Fabales > Fabaceae > Sophora > Sophora flavescens. The sequence goes on from CM061064.1 coordinate 40,450,052, forward strand.
ATCTAGGACTTTTCTTGCCGTCCTCTGTGGTCCAAAGTGTCCCCCTACTTGAGAGGAATGAGAAAAGTGCAAGATGGACTCTGTCTCATAATCGGGGACACACCTCCGAATCACCTGATCACTGCAAAACTTCCAAAGGTACGGATCATCCCACACATAGTACTTGCAATCACTCGAGTTTGTGGATCTTGGATCTACTTGTACCTGCAGGAAAAACACCAGCAACAAGAAAGTTAACAATGTCAGCAAACCAAGGCGTTACCCCATGCAGATGTAGAAGCCGCTCATCAGGAAAATCATCCTGGATGGGAGAAGGATTCTCATCCCTTGCTATTCGGCTCAAGTGATCAGCTACTAAATTTTTAGCTCCACTCTTATCTTTTATCTCCACATTGAACTCTTGGAGCAAAAAATCCACCGAGTCAACCTTGGCTTTGCTTCTGGTTTCTTTAACAGGTATTTCAAAGCTGCATGGTCAGTGAAAACAATAACCCTGGAACCTAGCAAATATGACCTAAATTTATCAAGTGCAAAAACAACAGCTAGCAGTTCCTTTTCAGTGGTGGTGTAATTAGATTGTGCAGCATCTAATGTCCTAGAAGCATAATGAATGACATGGGCAGCCTTGCCCACCCTTTGTGCTAGGACCGCTCCCACAACATAATTAGAAGCATCACACATAAGTTCAAAGGGAAGGTCCAGTCAGGGGGCTGGATGATGAGGGTAGAGGTCAATTCTCCTTTCAGGTAGTCAAATGCCTTCTTGCAGTTGTCATCAAAATGGAACATGGCATCATTCTTCAGCAAGTTTGACAAAGGCAGAGCTATCTTGCTGAAGTCCTTAATGAAGCGCCTGTAGAAACCTGCATGGCCAAGAAAAGAACGGATCTCGTGAACGCAATATGGATAAGGCAATGTAGAAATCACATCAATTTTTGCAGGACCCTCTTGAAATACCCTCTTTATAAATAACATGACCCAAAACAATCCCTTGTTCTACCATAAAGTGACACTTTTCATAGTTCAAAACCAGATCAGTCTCAATGCATCTTTCTAGAATCAAACTCAGACTATGCAAACATGCATCAAATGAGGATCCATATACAGTGAAGTCATCCATGAACACTTCCATACAATTTTCAATAAATTTAGTAAAAATGGTAAGCATGCATCTTTGGAAAGTGCCAGGAGCATTACAAAGGCCAAATGGCATCCTCCTATAAGCAAACGTGCCGAAGGGGCACGTGAAAGTGGTCTTTTCCTGATCCTCTGGGGCAATATGGATCTGGAAGTACCTGGAAAAGCCATCAAGAAAACAGTAATGAGATTTACCAGCCAGCCGTTCCAGCATCTGATCTATGAACGGCAAAGAAAAGTGATCCTTTCTGGTGGCCTGGTTCAACTTCCTATAATCTATACAGACTCGCCAGCTATTCTGGACTCTAGTGGGTACAAGCTCATTATGATCATTTCTTACCACTGTGAGGCCGGACTTCTTGGGTACAACTTGCACTGGACTTACCCAAGTACTATCAGAGATGTGGTATATAATACCTACCTGCAGAAGTTTAGTCACCTCTTTCTTCACCACATCCAGAATCAATGGATTGAGCCGCCTTTGGGCCTGTCTAACTGGTTTAGCCCCATCCTCCAACATAATTCTATGCATACATCTGGAGGGGCTAATTCCTGGGATGTCAGCCAAGGTCCACCCAATCGCCTTCTTGTGCTTCTTCAGAACCTCCAATAATTTAGCTTCCCGGTCAGAGTCAAGGCTGGAGGAAATAATGACTGGAAGTTTTTCATTCCGCTCCAAGTAAGCATACTTCAGGTTCCCAGGAAGTGGCTTGAGCTCTAAGGAGGGTGGCTGCTCAATGGATGGTACATTTGGAGTAGCCATGATGTCAAGAACTTTGCTGAACAGATGCCTTCACTCACACTATCACCCCGCAAAGTAGAATCAAGAAACTCAGACAAACAAGACACGAGTTAGTGTCGACACAGTCAGTACATGAATATATATCATCAAAGCCAGAAATAAATGGAAAATCAGAAAAAGTCCTCATGGGTGTCATTAATAATCTCAGAAAGCAACTCTAATTGGAAAACAGAGTGCTCCTCCAGGGGATGCTTCATAGCATCAAAGATGTTAAACTTTGCAACAATATCACCAAACTCCATAGACATGGTCCCATCATCAACATCAATCTTAGTCTTAGCTGTCTTCATGAACGGTCTGCCCAGGATTATTGGTGATCTACTGGAATTTGTTTCCCCTGCCATGTCTAGGATGAAGAAGTCAGCAGGGAAAATCAACTCATCAACTTGTACCAGCACATCTTCTACCATTCCCATGGGGCGGGCACTGGTCCTGTTGGCCAACTGGATAGTGAGACCGATATACTGCAAGGGACCAAGATCAAGGTTATTGAAAATAGAGGTGGGCATGACATTTATGGAGGCTCCCAAATCCAACATGCAATTTTCGAATCTGCTGTCCCCAATAGTGCATGGAATAGTAAAAGTGCCTGGATCCTTGTACTTCTGTGGTAGTGCCTGAGTGGGGGCTGAAACAGTAACTCTTTCTGGTGCAGGTTTAGACTGGATAAGGGCTGAAACATTTCTTCCCAAATTAACTCTCTCATTACTCTTCAACCTTCTCTTGTTGGTGCATAAATCCTTCAGAAATTTAGCATACTTAGGAACCTGCTTGATCACATCCAAAAGGGGAATATTCACAGCCACCTTTCTTAACACATCTAAAATTTCCCTCTCCTTGTCTTCCCCAACAATCTTCTTATTTTTCTGTACTCTGTGTGGGAAGGGGATCGGTGGTATGTACACTTTCTCAACTTCAACATCAACTGAAGGCTCAGGAGTTACCTCAACAGTTTCTTCATTTTTTCATAGGCTGCCTCAACAACTTTTCCAGATCTCAGAGAAATGGCACTCACATTAGGATTGGAGACATTGGGATTTATCACTGTTTGTGCAGGCAGTTGACTTGATCCTTGAGCTTGCTGTATGTTATTTATGGATGTGGCAAGCTGTCCAATCTGTGTCCGTAAATCTTGAATGCTAGCATCTGTTATTTCTTGAGACCGCCAACTTGCTGCTGAAACTGTGTCTGTGAGGCCTGAAACTGTCCAATTTGCTGCTGGAACTGGAGATTTTGTGCAGCCATTTGTGCAGTCATCTGTGCAGTCATTTGCTTGAATAAGTCCTCTAGTGAAGGTTCGGAAGGTGCAGAAGTGGTCACTTGAGTAGGATTCTGTGGTGCTGCCATCGATTGTTGTTGGGATGAGTTCCCATACCGAAGATTAGGATGATTCCTCCAGTTGGGATGGTACCTATTTGTGGAGAGGTCAGGAGTGTTGTACCTGTTCTGACTGTTACCTTGATTGTAAGGATGGGCTGCATAAGCTTGAGACATATCAGTAACTGACCCTTCCTTCAGAATGGGGCATGCATCATACGGGTGCTTAGGAGAGTTGCACATGCCACACAACCTTGCAGGCTGAACTCTATCCATTGCCATTTGCTTTACCAAAGACGTGATCTCATCCATTCTATTCTCAAGGACCTGGTTGGAAGAAGTAAGCCTATCAATCCTATTCTCAAGGGCCTGGTTGGAAGAAGAACTATGGACCTCATTCACACCCCTTGTCTCAACAGAATTTCTCCTGGTTGTAAACTGCTGGGAGTTTAGTGACATATTTTCAATTAATTGCTTGGTAGCAGCTGGAGTCTTATCAACAAGTGCTCCCCCACTAGCAGCATCCAAAATATTTCTATCCATCGGTAGTAACCCTTCATAAAAATACTGGATAAGAAGTTGCTCAGAAATCTGATTCGAGGGCAATCTGGATACCAACCGCTTGAATCTCTCCCAATATTCAGCCAATGACTCATTTCCTTGTCTGATGCCACATATTTCCTTCCTGATTGATGCAGCTCTGGAGGCAGGAAAATATTTCTCTAAGAAGAGCTTCTTCAAATCGTTCCAGGTGGTAATAGAGTTTGGCTCGAGATATAATAGCCAATCCTTTGCAGCGCCCTGGAGTGAGAACGGGAAAGCTCTCAGCTTGATGTTATCCTCAGTTATTCCCTCTGATCTCAAGGGTGTGGAGCAGACAACCTGGAATTCCTTCAAATGCTTGTGTGAATCCTCACCCGCAAGACCACTAAACCTTGGCAACAAATGAATTAGACCAGATTTTAATTCAAAGGGAGTATCAGCACCAAAATATTCAATACACAAGCCATTATAATTAACATCAGGGGCAGCAAGCTGTCTTAATGTCCTTTGGTCACCCATGTTATCAAAAACAGTTTTAGAATTAGAATCACCACTAGTGCTAGCCCGAATTGCTCTACGGAGTGTGTGCAGTGTTCTTTCAATTTCAGGATCAAAATCACACAGTTCAGGGCAAGTAGACCTAGTAGCCAGACCAATTCAAAACAAAAACGAAAATGAAATAAAAGAAAAAAAATGCGAAAATAACAAACAAGAGTCCCCGGCAACGACGCCAATTTTTGGTCGCGCTGTCGCGCACGCGCCAAAAAACGAGCGGTTTACAAAATACGTAGTTAAGGGCGACAACTCGGATATCGTCTCACAAGGACTCTTGAATTGTTATTTACCACAAAAAACAGTTTTTTTTTTTGTGGGGGGGGTGGGGGGGTTGGTTTTGAAATTCAAATTGAAAACAAAGCATAAACAGAGTAATGAAAACAAGGCAGTTTAAAAGATTATCAAATAACTAAAGACGATTAATCTACTGTTCTCGATTTACCAACTATCATCGGTTCATGTAAATTCCAAGCCCTAAGTAGATTCTAATCCCCTTTCGGTTGTAGCAATAATTAACAAACGAAATCACTACTACAGATATATGTTCCTATTCCCGAATTAAACAAACGGGGTTAAGCCCTCATGAACTAAACGAACATGAACGAACACATGCGAATTAAACAAACGCGATTCAATATAGGAACATAACATCACCGAAATAAATCAACACAACACTATACACTCCTGAATTAAACAAACAGAAATATATAGCATAGTATTGAAAAGGGAAAAGCATACAAAACAGGAATTACAAAACCTCAAGTGTAGTGGAAATCGATTACAGTAGACTAATCCAAGAAAATTAGTTCTCCATAAAAACGAAATACACCCAGAAAATAAGTAAAAACAATGGAGAATCAAAAGTTCTTCTAATCTGCCCAGAACAGCCATTTATAGCATTCAGGAACTGCGCCTACTCGCAAGGCGAATATTATGAAGAGTCTGCAATGTTTGGTCTTCTCGCGGGGCGAAATACTGATCGCGTGGCGAGGAATGGAAGAGTCATGGCTTCTGGTCTTCAGTCTCGCGAGGTGAGACATGTATTCGCGAGGCGACACAAAAATCTTGCACTTTTCTGGAACAGTCAGCCTTCAGGGTCGCTAGGCGAGGTCTTGTTCGCGGGGCGAACCAGAGAGGATGACATTTTGCTGTTCAGCTGGCTTTCAGGTTCGCGTGGCGAGAATACTCTCGCGAGGCGAATACCTCCAGGATTGAAATTCTCCTTATTTCTTCATCCCCTTGACTTCTAACTTAACCTGAAAACAATGAAATGACCATAAGTGCTTTCTTTGACTCAAAACTGGCTAAATTAACCTAAAACCACTTTAGAGACTCAAAACCTTGCTTGAGGACAATCTAATCTAATTTGGGTGAAAATGAGATATAATTAGCACAAAACCCTAGTCATACTAGCCATAAAACTAGATGAGCTAGAGGCTTATCATGTGTTCAACACATAGTCCACCTTCAATGTTGTAAGAAGGAAGTGCATCTTCTTTTGCCAACGATGAAAGTTTCCGCCTTCGAACCTCTCAAGTTTCATAAAGTTAGAAGTCATCTCCTTCAACGTTGCAGCCATTATTATAGAAATCGAACCTAAAGATTGTTAGAAAATGGGGAATGGATCTGCAACAAAGAAGAAGAAAATAATGGTAATGCGCAATATCCAAGGCGTGTGAGGACACTAGGCTTTAGGTTCGATTCGCCCCCACCGATCTCTCCTCGTAGATTGGATGCAACAGGTGCAACTGGAGAATCCCCTTCAGGATACAATGGAGAACCTTGGTTTGGTTTGCACACCCTAAACCAAGCATATCGACAATGGCAGTTTACAGAACAATAGTCTCCTTAACTCTCTTTGCGCATAAGGGAGAAAATAAGGTGATTTGGAGTGAAGAATGGTTGAGAGATTCTAAGTTTTTCGTGTTAATTATTGTATGTAGATTGTTCTATTTATAGACCAACTCGTGTCACTTGGTGAAAGAAAACAATTCTTCAAAAGTTCCACAAACGGTCAAATTCGATACATAAGAAGTATTAACGTTCATTAACTGACACAAGACATCAGTTGACCTAGCGGTCAACAGATGCCCCCTATCAACCTTCAGGTACCGTGTTCAAGTCCTGCCAACGTCAATCTGCATGCGCTAGGACTTGAACCTGGACCGCATAGTTTACAATGAAGGGACTCAACCACTCTACCAATCAACATTTATATATCAACTATACACCATTATATTAATTTAACCGTTACCAAGCAACCTTTTAATAAGGATTTTGAAAATCTCTCACATTTCTGACGTGTGGGACTAATCCAGGTTTGAACATCTAACGACAGGAACCCTTATGATTACAAGTTCACCTAATTAAGAGCTAATAAATATGCCATACCTTATGGTTATACTAGAGTTACTTAAAAAGAAAAATGCCATCGAGTAAAGTATAATTTATCTAGAAAAACATTAATCTTGTCGAGAAGAGTAGAATTATATGAAGTATAACATCATCTCAAATGGTACAACTTAGAAATACTATTTATATCCAAACCGATTCAAAAGAAAATATAAAAAAACTGATGAAAAAATCGAATACCGAAAAAACCCGATATATATTGGATTTTTTTGAACTTTTTTGTGAAAACCGATCGGATCGGATCAGATCAGATCAGATTTCAGATTCTTTATTTGAAAACTGAACCAAACCTAACCGCATATATAAAATTTAATATATATTTATTCTAATTTTTGTATTATTGATTTTTTATTTGTTGTTTTTTTTCTTAATATCCATACAAGAAAACTTCTTAATACCGACGACCAAAAGTCGTCGGAAACCTTTAAAATCTGTCGGTAATACAAAATTATCGACGGCCAACCGATGACTTCCCATCTGTAGGTAAGTAACTCGTCAAAAGCAATTATCGATGGTCTTTGCAATATGGTCGTCGGTATTACCGAAGGCTTAGGCCGCCAGTAATGGGAAACATTACCTACGACTTAAGCCATCGGTAATGTTTCCTATTACCACTGTATTTTTTTAATTTTAAATTATTACATTGCAGAGACACATATATGCTTCACAATGCAGACCTGCTCCTTTTCTTTCACTGGTTTGACCCTATCCCATTTGAGATAAAACTTCTTCAACACTTGTATAATAGTTGCTCATTACTTCTCATATTTCATATTCGACGAAATTTCGACAATATTTCCCATTGGTCTCCAAGTACATTACTTGACCGTGGTGAGATGCCGCAATCAAATATGTACCCGGAGAACAAAAGGTAACGTGTCAGACTGAAATTTCATCAGATATATCATCTAAGAATTAATGAACAACTATTATACAAGTAAAGAAAAAGTTTTTCCCCAAACTGTTCCACTTGGACAAATCAAAGTTCAATACCAAGAGCATGGTGACTTGCAGTAGTACACGTGCTCAAAAATATTGAACCTCAGATGGGAAACTAAGGTTTTTCTCAACTATTAACTCATCGAGAAAATAAAAATTTAACCCTATAGACAATTTAGTACCCCTGCATACTTGAAAGAAAACATAAAAACAACAAAAATAAAAGAATAGAAAGAATGGAGAAAAAAAATCAACACCATAAAACAATTTACAATTATGCAAGCAATATTCTATAAATAGTTTTAGCAGTTATGCACGACTTTCAGTATTTTGGAAATTTTAATAATTTATAATTTTTTTTTTCACATATTATGAAGCTTAACACCTTTATAATTGCTATGAGAAATATCACATTCTTTATATTTAATTATCAAGTACATATTTAATTTTTTCACTTATTTTGCTATTTAATTATTTCTTTAATTAAATTTTAATTATTTAATATATTTATTTAATTATCTAGATATTTTTTACTATTAATTCCTGCATTATTTAATTATTTATTTTAAATTTTTATTTAGTCTAAATTAATTTGTTTTAAGTCTTATAAGACTTTAATACATGTCATAAGTCCTATTTGAGCTTCATTATTTCAATATTTTTCACATAATATTTTTTATCTTAATTATACTCCTTCGATACCTTGGTGCCCAATATTTTGCGGAAAATCACGCAAATATTTAGCTACAAATTTTACCGATGACTTCTGTAAAGGTCGTCGGTAACATTGACAAAATGAACCGTTATGTTTACCGACGACAGTAATGTCTGATTTTCCAACGAGCACATGGCTATTGGTATATGCGTGAACTCTTGCAGTGTAATACTTATTAATTTGATGCAACGTTATTTTCTACTACTTTTTAATTCCAAACATGAATCACATTTAAACCGAAACGAATCACATATTGTTTTAATATTTGGATCGGATGACTTTTTTCATCAAAATCAATCCAAACCGATCCGCGAACACCTCCACAACTTAGTTCCTGTTAGGAACCAGTGCGAGAAAGGCTAGAAATGCTTTTTGAACTCATAAACTACAATGAATAACTTCATGTTGGACGTGATTTTGATTTGCTCTAATGCAGTTGCAAACATCAGTACAAGAAATTAGTTAATTAGCGACCGGATGTTGTCGAACACTATAGTGACCGAATTAGCTACAGAACATGTATTTTATACATATTGGTCTCATTGTTTAACATAGCGACCGAATTTAAAAAGTCCGTCGCTAATTCGGTCGCTAATATGTAATATTTTAAAATTATTTTATTTGCTTTCTTTGCGATCGAGTGAGCGACTGAACAGTGGTCACAATCTAGCGACCGGTTATATTTTTGGTCGCTAATTTGAATTTTAATTCAGCAGTCGAATTTAGCGACCGAATTATTTAGTCGCTAATTATGAAAACCCTAAAACAGACGCGGCTTCCCTCTCCCTCCACCATTTTCCCCTTTCCCTCTTCTTTGGTCTCCCTCCCTCAGCTCCCTGCATCCCTCCTCCCCGCCTCCACCCACCACTGGCGAGACACCCCTACCACTGGCGAGGCACACCCACCACCGGTGAGCCACTCCCACTACCGCGAGGTACCCCATTCTCCCTATCCCTTCTCTGTCTCTCTTCCCTTTCTCTCTTCCCTTTCTCTCTTCCCCTCCCTATCTTCTTTGCGACCGAGCACCACCGTGAGCCACCCCCACGCGGTGGTCCGGCGTTCCCTCTCCCAACCCCACCCTCTCCTCACTATTTTACTCTTCCCCTTTCCTTTTACCTATTCCATCTTCCCCCACCCAAACCACACCACCACCCAGTGCACCCCCACCACCACCACACTACACTCCACCATCATCACACGATTCTAATGCTCATTTTTATTTTCATTTTAATGTTCTGCCATTTTTCAATTTGGTAAGGATGGTTCAATTGATATTGATTTTTGGTTTATGGTTACTTCAGTTGCTGGTACATCTACTCGTCCTAGTTCTTGCCTCTGAACTTTGCGCTAACTCAGAAGGTACCATATAATTTGTTGTTAAAGTTTTTATATAAATTTTTTGATTGTGTTCTGTAATATTGAAGAGTGAAGTGAAGTGTGTGAGTGTGAGTGTGGGTGTGAGTTTGAGTGTGAGTGTGAAGTGTGTGAGGGTCTGTGTGAGAGTATGATTTATCTTAATCAAACTGTGAGCGCTATTCAATCCATCATGTTAAGCAAAATTGAGAAAATAGAGTAGCCTGAAATATTTGTGTATTAGAACTTGCGTAGAAGTTGAGAAAATAGAGTAGCCTGAAATAAGCACAACCATGCATTAGAGGTTTGTGTATACTCAGTTCTGAATATAGATTTATAGTCACAGGTTTGTGTAATTACCACCAAAGTTTTGGACTTTTATGTTCTTTTTAAGTATTTCTTAGGTTTTTAGGAAGACATTTTTTTCCCAGTAGAATTGCACTCATTCTAATATGTGAAAGAATATCATTAGTTAAATGGTGTTGTCAGAAATCCAAGATACCATCCACATCTCCATAAGTTTGCATTTTTACTCTCATAATATGCAATGCTTGGTCACTGCTCAACTAATTTAGAACAATTTTTATTTACATAGTTTCTGTCATATGCCCATATGACTATGATTAGCTAGGGCGAAATAAAAATCTTATTTGAAAATTTAAAAATATTTTTTGAGTATCCCCAAGACATATGGTTTTGTAACTAGCTTATAATCTATTTTTTGTTTAAAGGTTGTGGAGGTTTACCATAACGTTCTAATTTATTCCTTTTGGCTAAATGGTATATTCCAGGTTCTCACATCTCTATTCGTTTGCTGCTTCACTGATTAGTTAGGTATGTCTCTCTTCGATCCCTATTTGTTTTAAGTTGATATGTTGTTTGTTAGTAGAGAGCAGAGCTCAATAGATTGTATGATCTTTTCTGAAAAGCATGACTGATTTTGTGCAAGTAATGTAGAAACCTTGCATGTGGTTGTTAGTAGAGAGCGGATCTCAATAGGTTGTTTGATCTTGTCTGAGAAGCATGACTGGTTGTGTGTTGATAAGGTAGAAACCTTGCATGTGTTTGTTAGTAGAGAGCAGAGCTCCATAGGTTGTTTGCTTATATTTTATTTGGTTAATTGACATGTTGTTTGTTAATAGAGAGCGGAGCACAGTAGGTTCAAATTGCTAAGTCCATGTATGCTTTATGTTTCTAAATTACAAGTTAGTGGATTTCGAGATTTACATTTGCCATATGAACTTTAGTTTCGAGTACTTTGGGTTAAGTTTTTTATTTTATTTTATTTTATCGGAAGCCATAGAATCCCGTTTGAGATGCAATATCAATGAGCACGTGTACCTTTTCAAGATACACGTGCTGAAAAGGTACACGTGCTCATTATATTGAATCTTGAATTGTCCAAGTTGGACAGTTTGGGAAAAACATTTTCTTGACAAAGTTAACGATTATTCTTTGGATTCTCGTTTCTTACACTAGAGTGAATTTTGGTATTTTACATTTCATGTTGTTCTCCAGGTGCATATTTGATCGTGGTGGAATAACTGCGTTCAATTCGTGTATACCGGAGACCAATGGGAAATGCCGTCGAAAATTTGTCTGGTATAAGGCATGAGAATTAAGGAATAACTGTTAACGGAGTGTTGAAAAGGTTTTTTCTCGAATGAGTTAGGGCCATACCTTGTAATAAGAATTAGAGAACGATGGAGCTATCGGACTGAGAATTCTTGTGGTAGTTAGTAGTGATGGAAAGCACCTGAGAATCGAAAGTGGATGGATAGAAGGAAGGATCGTGGACAACTGACACGCGAGTTCATAGAGGGAGTGAACAAGTTCGTTGTTTATGCGAGCCAGCAATATCTAAGTCAAAAGGATCCAAAAATTAGGTGTCCTTGTAAGAAGTGCAAGTGTCTAAAATTCCAGTATGGGGATGATGTGATGGCACATCTCTACGAGAGGGGGTTTATGACGAATTATTATTATTGGCTAAACCATGGTGAAAACTTGCCATTGGTCCCCCCGGTTGTGATGGAATATGCATATTATGGTCCTGGTGAGGGGAGGGAACAATTCGCACATTTTGAGCAGATGATTTTCGATCATACTAGGCCCATTGTTGGTATATGAATTCAACAAGACGATGATCATGTTGAGGACCATTACATAGAGGAGGATCCGAATCCGGATGCACAGAGATTTTACGACATGTTGGCGGCTGCACAATCTCCGTTGTGGGATGGATGTCAGACCTATTTGGAATTTTCGGCTTCCTTGGTTGCTCTTAGCATCAAGTCCGACTACAATGAGACTGAGGGTGAGTTCGATCGCTGGGTTGGCTTTATGGGTGATGCAATGCTAATCGATAACCATATGCCTAGGAATCTATATCAAGCCAAGAAATCTGTGTCAAATTTGGGCTTGGGGGTTGAGAGAATTGAATGTTGCCAGAATGGATGCATGTTGTATCGTAACGAAGACGTGGACCTAACGACTTGTAGATTTTGTCATGCTGACCGGTATAAGATCAGAATTGATAGAAGGGGCGTTGAAATAAAAACCCCTTTGAAGAGAATGTGGTATTTCCCGATTACCCTTAGGCTCCAAAGGATGTACTCCTCAATGGCCACCGCTCCTCCCATGCGATGGCATGACAACAATCGGAGGGATTCAAGTGTCTTGTGCCATCCGTCGGATGGAGAGGCTTGGAAGCATTTTGACAGGATGTACCCGGAGTTCTCTCAAGAGCCTCAGAATATAAGATTGGGCTCATGTACTGATGGATTTAATCCTTTTGGTCAATACGGTAAAGCTTACTCTTGTTGGCCGGTTATTCTGACCCCATATATTCTCCCGCCAGGCATGTGCATGAAGATGGAGTTTATGTTTCTGACGATCATAATTCCTGGACCATCGAATCCGAAAAGCAAGATTGATGTGTACTTGAAGCCTCTCATTGAAGAGTTGAACCGTTTGTGGAATTCTGGTGTAATGACATACAATGTATCATTGAGGCAAAATTGCATGCTTAAGGCAGCTTTGATGTGGACAATCAATGATTTTCCGGCGTATGGGATGTTGTCGGGATGGATGACTGCTGGACGGCTTGGCTGCCCTTGTTGCATGGGGAGGTCGAAGGGTTTCACGCTCAACCATAGTCGGAAGACTTCTTATTTTGATTGTCACCGCCAGTTCCTTCCATAAGATCATCCTTATAGGAGGAATAAAAATGCATTCAAGAAGGGTCGTGTTGAGACAAAGTGCATTACCTCTCCAACTATTTACAGGAGAACGGGTTTGGCAGATGGTTAGTATGCTCCCGTTGATTCATTAGTCTGGAGGTGACCAGATACCTGGATATTGTATTGAACATAACTGGACCAAAAAAAAGTATATTTTGGAGCTTGTCGTATTGGAAGAGGCATTTGATATGCCATAACATTGATGTCATGCACACTGAGCAGAATGTGCTTATAAATGTGTTTGGCACGATGATGGATGTCAACGGCACGACGAAGGATACGTATAAGGCAAGATTAGATATAGCAGAAATTTGTAGACGACGTAATCTAGAATTGGTGGACATCGGGGGTGGGAAGTTACGAAAACCGAAGGCAAAGTATGCACTGAGCAAACCCCAGCGGGTAGCTGTCCGTGATTGGGTTAAACAACTTAAGTTACCAGATGGTTATGCTTCTAACCTGTCCATATGTGTTAATGATAGGGAGGGAAAACTGCATGGAATGAAAAGTCATGACTGTCATGTATTCCTGCAACGGTTGCTTCCCATTACATTTGCCTCTTTACCTTTGGATATTTGGAAGCTAATTGTTGAGTTGAGTCAGTTCTTCAGAGTATTAACTTCCACAACATTGAAGGTTGACCAACTGAAGGATATGGAGCGGGACATTCCGGTCTTGCTATGTAAGCTAGAACAAATATTCCCTCCGAGCTTCTTTGATTCGATGGAACATCTTCCCATCCACTTACCGTACGAAGCACGAGTGGGTGGTCCGGTTCAATATTGTTGGATGTACCCATTTGAGAGGTATTAAACTTATTCTGTACCTGCAATCAGTTATGATACCAAAATTGGTATGTACATGTTAATAATCATTAACTTAGGGTTGTAATTTGTAGGTTTTTGCGCTCGTTAAAATAAAAAGTAAAGAACAAGGCTAGGATTGAAGGTTCTATTTGTGAAGCATATCTAGTGGAGGAGGCTTCTACTTTTGCCTCTTTTTACTATCCAGACAACATAGAGACAAGGAGAACAAGATTGCGCGTAATGTTGATGTTGGTGAAGGATCTTTTTATAGTCCTCAAATATCAATTTTTAATCATCCGGCCAGGGAATGTGGTGTAGAAAAGAAATCTTGGTTGGTTACCCGTGAAATGATAGCTATTGAGTTGTACGTGCTTCAGAATTGTGATGAGGTGGAGCCATTACTAGAGTAAGTTGCTATTAATTCATTAGTAACGTCTTAAATTGTGTTAGTATTTATTATTTAATAGATTTTGTATTGTCTAATGATAGAATATATGCCAATGAGCTGAAAGCGCTTGATCCCGGCATCTCGGAGTCTCAAATTCCTCAAGAGGTTGCCAAACATTTTCCTAAGTGGTTCAAAAATTATGTAAGCCATGGAACTTATATTGCTATTAACTACTACCTTACGATTATTTTCACAACTAATACTCTTGAGAATCATTAACCCTAGGTTAAGGAAATCCAAATTCAAAACTCAGTATTGTACGCTTTAGCATGGGGACCAGACTGGAGGATTCGAACATTTGAGACTTACATTATAAATGGATATAAGTTTCACACAAGTCGATGGGGCCAGGGCATGAAAACTTCAAATTGCGGTGTTTGTTTTAAAGGGACCAACGATCAATTAGAGGATGATTTTTTTTGGAATCTTAATTGATATTTATGAATTAACGTATTCAGGTCATCCCAGTAAAAAGTTAGTCTTATTCAAGTGTGAATGGTTTGATAACACTCCCAATAGGGGCACACAAGTTGACAATAAACATGGTGTCGCGACCAAAAAGGAAACTTGGTTTTCCTTTTAGAGAAAAAACATGGAGGCGCCACCAACTTTATTTAATTTCGGGAAAGTTGGAAAACCCTTTAAGAAAAAGCTTTGCGTTCGGGAGTCGATTACATCTAGGGAAGGCATGGAGACTTAACCCAACGACACCCTAGAACATCCATAAAAATGGTTACCCAAAATTAGTTGTGTAAATTATTAATAACTTTGAAAATATTTGTTTTACCCCGAAAATCATTTTTTTTAAAAAACATCTTTAGTTGTGAAATTTTTTATTAAACCTAAATGAGGTTGAACATGGCACGTAAGTCCATAGGACAACCTCAAAATCTATAGGGTTGAACATGACACTTGTCATAGGGCTACCCAAGAAATAATATTGTTTTAATTAAGTGATCATCTTCTATTTTTATGTAAAATAAATAATTTTACCTCTTGGAAATAGAACACAAATGAAACGTAGAAATGAAACGTTTTACTAACTTATTCAGTAAATAGGGACACAAACATCATAGTAAACAGAGACAAAGATGAAACATTTTACTAATTCATTCAGTTTACCCAAAAACGAAACATATAACACTCATCATACCGACTCATTTAGTTTCAATATCCATGGATTCTCCTTTCGTCATAAATAGAGACACAAAAATAAGAATGTCAAGAGAAACTTATGAATAATATCAACAAAGAGAACAAGGATTACCAAATGAGAGCAGAATAACAATGATTTTTTTTTCTCCCAGCGGTAAGTAAGATTTCAAGATCAAAACCCTTACATTTCAATTTCATTGACTCTCTTAACTCCCCCTTTTTCTGAAAATTTGGAACCACTCTAATGACGGAGAAGAGAAAAAAACTCAAATCCCTAATCTCTTTTCTTCACAAAGAAAATATCAGATAAAAATCTCTCTCCCTCCCTGTCTTCATCGACTTTTCTCTCATTTTTCTCTTTTCTGTCTTCGTTCTTTCCCTTTTTTATAGATGGAGGAGAGGGCTTCATGCTTCTTCTTACCCAGCGACTTCAAGGTTGGTCTTCACGAAATCCGGAGCTTGGGTGGTTCTGAGCAGAAACCGCGTGTGTCTGGATGGGGGCGGCGCGAGCAGCAGAAATGAGGTGATTTGATGTGAAGGTTGCGTGTTTGAAGAGAAAAGGATATGGGGTTTTGTATGGTATGTAAGATGGGTTTTTTTAGGTTTAGGAGTGGGGCTGCTAGGTTAAAATAAGGGAGGAGATGAGGAAGAAGATGGACTAATGGGTAGAGGAGGCGCAGGGGCGGTTGGAGAGTGGGAGGAGGAAAAGAGGTATTGTCTGATATGTAAAATAGGGTTTTTTTAGGGTTAGGAGAAGTAACTCAATCTCCTTTCTTCTTTATCTTCTTCTTCTTCTTTCTTTATTCTTTAGCCTCCAGCCTGAAGATAAAATTACAGTGGATGGAACCTCCCTGTCCAACACAAAGTTAGATATGCAAAATTAGATATGCACTGGACGGACCTCCTCGTACAACAGAAGTTTAAACATGCAATGGATGGAACCTCCTCGTCCAACAGAAAATTAAATATGCAATGGAAGACCTACTCTTCCAACAGAAAGTTAAGCATGCAATGAAAGACCTATTCATCCAACAGAAAGTTAAACATGTAATGGAAGACCTACTCGTCCAACAGAAAGTTAGACATGCAATGGAACACCTGCTCGTCCAATAGAAAGCTAAACTTGCAATGGAAGACCCACTCGTCCAACAGAAAGTTAAACTTCCAACAAAAAGTTAAACATGCAATGGAAGACCTACTCGTCCAACAGAAAGTTAAACATACAATGGACGGAACCTCCCTGTCCAACAAAAAATGCAATGTAATGGACGAGACCTCCCCGTCCATTAGAAAATGCAAAGCAATGGACGGGACCTCCCCGTCCAACAGCAAATGCAATGCAATGGATGGGACCTCACCGTCCAACAGAAAATGCAATGCAATGGACGGGACATCAAATGCAATGTAATGGACAGGACCTCCCCGTCCAATAGCAAATGCAATGTAATGGACGGGACCTCCCCGTCCAATAGCAAATGCAATGCAATGGACGGGACCGTCCAATAGGAAATGCAACGCAATGGACGGGACCTTCCCGTCCAACAGCAAATGCAATATAATGGACGGGACCATCCAATAGCAAATGCAATGTAATGGACGAGACCTCCCCGTCCAACTGCAATTACAATGTAATGGACGAGACCTCCCCGTCCAATAGCAAATGCAATGCAATAGACGGGACCTCCCCGTCCAATAGAAAATTCAATGTAATGGACGAGACCTCCCCGTCCAATAGCAAATTAGATATGAACCTCCTCCTTTATTCATTATTTTCTTTTTCTTCTTTCTTTCCTTCTTATTATTTTCTAGTCTCTCTGAAATATAAAATCATGATAATAAAATGAAGACGGACAAAAATGGGTGTTCACACATAGGACTGTAGAAGTTAGGAAGTTGCGAAGAATATCAGGTGTACAACCCGTTTATATTTGTACAACAAGCAGAGCAGTTATATTTTACCCTATTTCCAGAGGGACATCAAGACTGGTTGGGTGTTATTCGAGTGAAGGCACGCAGTGCTATCACCGATAATGTGATAAGTCAACCTGAGACAAAAGCTCCATACCAAGATGTTCGTCAGATTAACGGGATTCAAATAATGTTGCAAATTTACCCGGACGAGTACCAGGGCATTCATGCTGATCCCGGGCCTGGCGACGAGTTAACTGACACGGGGTTGGAGACTCGGTATGACTTGGCCGCAGATAGCGAGGAAACATATGTCTCAACAGATGAGGACGAGAGTGAGGGTGAATTCAGTGATAAAGATTCCAGCTAGGTAATCTGCAAATTGGTTATCATGCATGTTTGTTATGCCATATTGTTATGATACTTAATATATTTTGGTTATGATATATTGTTATGTTATATGTAACTTGTGTTTTAATTATAGACAGATGGCGGACGATGCTGGACATGGGGGACGTTATTCCCGAGGGCGTGGGTCCCATGGACGTGGGAGAGCGGCACCCACCTCCACCCCTTCTCATCATGCCGATGGCATATGTGACGGTTCAGGAGCCACACCGTCCAGACATGGTGTCGGCTCCCCCTTCGCGGCTCCATCAGCCACTACTGTGCGGACCCCTCTCCCTACATCATCCTCAGTACAACAGCCTGTGGGGGGGGGGGGGGGGGGGGCCGGCATCGGGTTCGGGGGTGACTAAACCCACGGACACACGCACATGGGTTCGTCCATATGCAAAATTGGAGTGAGTTAAGCATTTTCCTTTATTTGTTGTTTTTTATTATTTGAATCTTTATATTGTGATTAATATATACATCTTATTTTCCCACAGTTTCTGGCCGGTAGAAGGGGTCCACACGAGGATCGCTGAGCTTGTTAAGGGGAACTACACCGGATCTTGGCCCACATGGACTAAGATACCAATGACCGTCCGGGATCACTGGTTTGAGTACCTCTTTGGTGTAAATATTACTTATTTAAATGGTACATTAATTACTTGGTTCTTGATTTAATTTTTATCATTTTTATCATTACATTGTTCGCTGATGTCTTGTATGGCATGCAGTCCACTTACAGGTGGGTACCAGAGGATGAGGCTGTCATTCAGGCCGCTTTTGAGCATCGCGGATCCCTGGTTGTGAAGAATTTCACGGGAAAGATCCGCAATGGTTCATCTCTGGGGGACTTCTTAACTCCCGAGGTCCTGGATAGCATGTGTCGGTATTGGGCCTCCGATGAGGTGTTCCTGAGGAGGAGTGCGACCGGGAGGCAGAACCGAGCCTCAGATGCCAGTGCTCCTCTATACACCGGTGGGTCTGTGCCCATCACGAAGCATCATGATAAACTGGTAATTATATAATGCATTTCAATTAAATAAACTTAATGATTAAATATCTTAACAATTATTTATGAATTAATATGCAGAAGAGCGAGCTGGTGAGGGATCCCACTGCATTTGAGGTGCTGAAGGTGACGAAGAAGAACAAGAAAGGGGAGTGGGTCGGGAACGCGGGCGAGATTGCTGTAAGTTAAATTATACCATTACATTAATTAACTATACTTAATTATATATTCCTCCGGATGCTGACTTATTTTACCTTATAATGCAGGGCGAGTTCACCCGCCGCTGAGATGACTCCATTAGTCAGGGGCAGAAGCCTTATGCTGCCTTTGACAATGCCCTTTTCTTTGAGGTGGTTGGTGGTAGGAACAAGAAGGGCCATGTATATAGTTTGGGAGCCCTGAGAAATGAGTATGTGGCCTCTGCCACACCATCTTCTCGGTCATGCCATGTCCCTACACCGGACGTCAGAGGGGTCGTCGCCGACCTCAACGCTGGGCTCGTTAATCAGCTTGCGGAGAAGGTGGCTGCACTGGAGAGGGAGAATCATCTGCTGTACCAGCACTTGGGCTTCAGACCAGATGGACCTGGTTCTACCCCTGAGGACGCTGCTGCTTCGGGTACCCATGCTCGTGGACCTACTACTCCCGATGACCCATCCGTTTCCCTGACCTCTGGCCAGCAGCATGATCCAGATGATCATGAGGCTGATGATCATTGCCCCCCCCCCCCCCCCCCCCACCCCACCCACCCACCCACCCACACACACACCGGTCCCCCGATCATCCCCATTGACCACCACCCCCACTCAGATGACATATACTCTTTACTTACATTGACACAGTTTGTAATTATTTAAATTTTGACAGCATTTACTATTATTTTTTATTTAATTCCTTTTATGTATTTTTATTTACAAGTTTTTTTAAATTAAAGCAAATTAACAAAAAAAAAATTATATATAGCGACTGAAACATACCGGTCGCTAAATTGTGGTAGCACTGACTTTAATCGGCAATTTTTTTAAAAAAAATCTATACTTAGCGACTGAAATATATTCGGTCGCAAAAAAAAAAAATGGTACCAAATATTAGCGACTGACAAAATTCGGTCGCTAAATAGTTAGCTGCCACGGTTTTAGTAACCAGTTATGCTCGGTCTCTAAATTTTTCAGCGACCGAATTCTATCGTTTAGCTACCGAATATGTCAGTCGCTAAGCGCTTAATTTCTTGTAGTGCATGTTGTTATAAGAATTACTTAAGTTCTATTTTTATGGGTTTTATCATGTCACATCATCATTGTTTAAGTTATACTACTTTAAGCAATTCTCTATACCCAATAATGCAACCTTAAAATGTTAGAATACTTTTATAAAAAAAAAATTGGTTGCTTCTATAAGCAATTGTGCTTATAGCTATATATGCATGTTGTCGGTATTCTAATGGCGTTACTATGTAAGAATCAATTCTTATTTCTTAAGCAATTTCTATTAAAGATTCTCTAAGAAGTATAAAATGGATCACTTTTTTTTTTATTTACCGAGGGTATCTCAAAGTCAATAGTCGGTGGCTAATCTTTTTTGAGGTATAGAAATCATCGAAGTGAGTTTTGCCTCTCAACACAAAATATTTTTCATATACACACGCAGAAAACAAATTCTTAACAATATGTTTAAGAAATCAAACTATCTAACAACTGTGTTGAGCATTCACATTGAAATTGATCAGTATTTATTGTTGATAGAAAAAAATTAACCGTTTAAACTTTAAAGTTTTCTGATGGAAAAAGTATTTGCATCAGCAGTATGGAAATTGTTATTACATATATAATTGAATGCATACCATATCGATTATGAGTCATCCAATTTTTCTAAAATATTATAAATGGAGTAAAATGTGTTCAATTATACTCCGTCGGATCCACAATATAATAAATAAATGAGTCATTTTTTTGGTGCAAAATATAAGAAACATACATCAATTTTCACATATATTAAATACTAATTTCCAACATTGTCCTTATTAATTATTGTCATTAATTATAGTCTATCAAATATTATTTAAAATTAGAAGGGGTGTTTTTGGAAATTTATGAGTGTTAGTAGTTCTAGTTAGGCCTTGCTTGCCTTGATTAAATTGTTTGTTGTAGCTTAATCAGTTAGTTTGTTACAACTAACTTTGTTTAGTCTTGTATTGGGCTATATTTGCCAGATCTTAGAGGAATACAATTAGAGAGACAATTTCCCAGTGCAAATATTCTCTACAGCTGGTACCAGAGCTCCATCTAGGGGCCTGATACAGAAACTGCAGTGTTCTGTGTGAGTGAGAAGCGTGAGAACGAAACGAAGAAGCCATGGCAGACAATAGCAATTTTGTGCAGCCGGCGATTCCAAGGTTCGATGGTCACTATGATCATTGGGCAATGTTGATGGAGAACCTCCTTCGATCAAAGGAGTATTGGAGCTTGGTGGAGAATGGAATTCCGGCACTTCCAGCTGAGGCAAACCAAGAGCAATCGAAGCTAGTCGAAGAAAGCAGACTCAAAGACCTAAAGTGTAAGAACTATCTCTTTCAAGCCATTGATAGGGGAATATTGGAGACAATCTTGAATAAAGAAACCTCGAAAGACATTTGGGATTCTCTGAAACAGAAATATCAGGGATCCACAAAGGTCAAGAGAGCTCAATTGCAAGCCCTAAGAAAGGAATTTGAGGTTCTTTCCATGAAAGAAGGAGAAACTAGATTGATGAATATTTTGCAAGGACTCTTGCAATTGCAAACAAGATGAAGATCCATGGTGAAAGGATGGAGCAATCGTTAATTGTTGAAAAGATTCTTCGCTCTATGACATTAAAGTTTAACTATGTAGTGTGTTCTATAGAAGAGTCCAATAATGTGATCACTATGTCCGTTGATGAACTCCAAAGCAGTTTGTTGGTGCATGAGCAGAGAATGAGAGGTCAAAAAGAAGAGGAACAGGCCCTCAAAGTTACAAATACAGGAAAACCTGGAGGTAGAGGAAGGGGTCGTGGAGGCTCTCGGGGTGGAAGAGGAAGAGGGAGGCAACCCTTCAATAAAGATCTGGTCGAGTGTTACAAATGTCATAAATTGGGGCATTTCCAAAATGAATGCCCTGAGTGGGAAGAAAATGTTAATTTTGCAGAATTCAATGAAGAAGAGGAGCTTCTTCTTATGGCACATTCAGATGTAAAGAACTCCTCTAAAGCAAAGGTATGGTTTCTTGATAGTGGATGCAGTAATCACATGAGTGGAAACAAAGAATGGTTCTTTGATCTTGATGAAAGATTCAGAGAATCAGTAAAGCTTGGGGACAACTCAAGGATGGTGGTTATGGGAAAGGGAAGTGTCAAGCTGAGAATCAATGGGATAATACAAATAATTAGTGATGTGTATTATATCCCTGAATTGAGAAACAACCTTCTGAGCATTGGTCAACTCCAGCAGAAGAACTTGACAGTTGTGTTCAAGGATGATAGATGCAGTGTGTATCATGATGAGAAAGGACTTATAATCTCCAGCAAAATGTCATCCAACAGAATGTTTGCAATTCTAGTCCCTGCAATCACAGCTTCTTGTATGCAAGTAACTGGTGAAGACAGTACACAGTTGTGGCATTGCAGATATGGACACCTCAGTATCAAAGGTCTAAGGACCCTGGCTCAGAAGGAAATGGTTAAAGGCCTGCCAAGATTGAAGGAGCCATCTCAGGTTTGCTCTGACTGTATGATTGGAAAGCAGCATAGGGAATCCATTCCAAAGACAAGTTCTTGGAGAGCCTCACAAACACTTGAATTGATTCACTCAGACCTATGTGGACCAATCAAGCCTGAATCAAATAGTCACAAGAGGTACTTCATTACCTTCATTGATGACCATAGTAGGAAAACTTGGATTTATTTCTTGTCGGAAAAATCACGCTGCTCTTGATGTTTTTAAAAGATTTAAAGCCATGGTTGAAAAGGAGTCCGGAAAATCTATATGCTTGTTTAAGAACTCGATAGAGGAGGAGAGTTTACTTCCATTGAATTTGACAATTTCTGTAGCACAAATGGAATTAAAAGACAACTCATCACTGCATACACCCCACAAATGAATGGTGTTGCGAGAAAGGAAGAACAGAACAATAATGAATATGGTGAGAAGCATGCTTGCACATAAGGAAGTGCCAAAAGATTTTTGGCCGAAGCGATAAATTGGGCAGTCTATGTGCTTGAATAGAAGCCCCACTCTAGCAAAGTGCAAGATGTTACACCCGAGGAGGCTTGGAGTGGAGTCAAGCCATCTGTGCATCACTTTCGAATATTTGGTTGCATTGCTCATGTTCATGTTCCCGACCAACAGAGAAAGAAGCTAGATAACAAGAGCATTAAGTGTGTCTTGTTAGGAGTTAGTGAAGAATCCAAGGCATATAGACTTTTTGATCCCTGTTTCAAGGAAAGTAATAGTCAAGCAAAGATGTTATCTTTTTTGAATCGACAAGTGGCCATGGAAGGAAAGAGAGGCAACACATGGAGGAAATGATATTGAATGTGCTGAAAATAGTGATGATGAAGCGAAAAAGGAACTGAAATCAATCAAAGTCCAGTTGAGAATTCAGTCCTGCGAGTAATTACGTAAATGGAACAGGAGACAATCAATGAAGCAACACCAAATGACAGAAGAAATAGAAGAAGGCCAACATGGCTTGATGATTATGAAACAAATGATATTGAAAGTCTTGAGGATGAACTGCATAATTTGGCAATCTTTAGCTCTTCGAAGATCCTGTTTCCTATAAGGAGGCAGCAAAGCATACTGTATGGAGGAAGGCCATGGACAATGAGATTGGTGCAATTGAAAAAAACAACACATGGGAACTAGCAAGTCTTCCATCTGATGCCAAGAAGATAGGGGTGAAGTGGATTTACAAAACAAAATACAATGAGAATGGAAAGATTGAAAAGCACAAGGCTAGGCTTGTTGCAAAAGGGTATTCACAACAACATGGCATTGACTTCAATGAAGTGTTTGCACCTGTAGCTAGATGGGACACTATCAGAACTATTCTGGCCCTTGCTGCAATAAGAAGGTGGAGAGTGTTTCGACTTGATGTCAAGAGTGCCTTTTCTGCATGGTGAGCTGAATGAAACTGTGTTTATAGAACAACCTCAAGGTTATCTGAAAAAGGGAGAGGAAGACAAGGTGTACAAGCTCAAGAAGGCTCTATATGGTTTGAGGCAAGCTCCACGGGCATGGTACAGCAAAATTGAGTCCTATTTCAGCAAAGAAGGTAATAGGTTGTTGATTGTAAGTTTGTATGTGGATGATCTTATTTTCACTGGCAATGATGAAAATATGTTTGAAAGATTCAAGGAGTCAATGAAAAAGGAATTTGATATGACTGATTTAGGAAAAATGAGATACTTCTTAGGCATAGAGGTAAGTCAAACTGACAAAGGGACTTTCATTTGTCAAACCAAATATGCAAAAGAAGTATTGGAAAGGTTTGGAATGGAGAAGAAAGAACATGGTAAAAAGTCCAATTGTCCCCAGTGTTGTAAGCTTTCTAAAGATGAAGATGGAAAGATGGTAGATGCTACTTGTTATAAACAGATGGTGGGCAGTTTAATGTACTTGACCGCCACTAGACCGGACTTGATGTATCTTTGTCTGTTTGATAAGCGAGATACATGGAGAGGCCCTCTTGAAATGCACTTGGCAGCAGAAAGAAACGAATTCTCGGATACTTAAAGGGAACCTTGGAGTTGGGAATTATGTACAAAAGGGGAGGAACAGAGAACCTCACTACCTACTCGACGAGTGACTATGCGGGGATGTGAATGATAGGAAAAGCACCTCTGGTTATGTGTTTATGCTTGGGTCGGTGCGGTGTCTTGGTCATCTAAAAAACGACTGTTGTGACACTATCAACCACAGAGGCGAATTTATAGCTGCGACTTCATGTGCTTGTCAAAGTGTATGGCTCGAAGAATATTGGAACAGCTTGGTCACGATCAAAGGGAGGCTACAACCATTCACGTGTGATAATAGCTCCACTATAAAGCTCTCTAAAAACCCTGTTCTCCATGGCCGAAGCAAGCATATAGATGTAAGGTTCCATTTCCTTCGTGATCTGTGCAAGAAGGGAGTCATTGAACTAGTTCATTGTGGCACTCAAGAGCAGCTGACTGATTGCATGACTAAACCAGTAAAACTTGATTCTTTTATAGAATTTAGAAATTGGTTGGGAATGTGTAGATTGTTTGATTAAACTGATTGCCTGTTGCAAGTCAGTTTAAGGGAGGATTTGTTAGTAGTTCTAGTTAGGCCTTGCTTGCCTTGATTAAATTGTTTGTTGTAGCTTAATCAGTTAGTTTGTTACAACTAACTCTGTTTAGTCTTGTATTGGGCTATATTTGCCAGATCTTAGAGGAATACAATTAGAGAGACAATTTCCCAGTGCAAATATTCTCTACAATGAGTATTAATTACAATTAAGAAAAAATGACTAAATAGCACATATAAGAATTTTTTTTCGTCTGGTTATAATGAGGGATAGAAATCTTCATATTGAATCGCTCTCTTCATGCAATTATTGCATGAGTATATACTATTGCATCACTGCATTCTGTTGCTTCTTTCTGTTGGTTATTGGTGGGGGTGGTGGTGTTGGCGACATTCAACAATGACAATTGACATATCAAGAAAACTGATATTTGCAATTGAATATGGTTTGACAACAAATATTTTTGGAAGTTACACTTAAAATTAGTGGATTAAATTTTAGGATAGATAATGCTACCTCCGGACCTCGATATATTGTATATTCCTTAGATAATTTAACTCTCTCTTTTTTACACAAATCAAGACTAACTTAACTAACTTTCTTAATATGTGTGAATTTAATTATTTTGCTTATACTTAGATCGGTGGCGGTGACGGTGGGGGGTTGGGGGTGGGCGTATACATGAAGTTAGGACCACATGTTTATACCAAAAATAAATAAAATAAAATAAAAATAAATAAATACCATGTACCCCACCTGGGGCGTATACATGAAGTTGGGGCCACATGTTTATATCAAAAATAAATAAAATAAAATAAAAATAAATAAATACCATGTACCCCACCTATTATTTATCTTCAAAGGATTGGTGAACCACTGAACCCAATTACTTTATCTGCATTCCCAACTAATCCGAATCGTTCGAAAGCGAGTCGTACTTGAACCGAAGGCAGACAAAACGTTTATCTTCTTAGCTCGTCCTTACGTTACGGGGATATATATTGGTCGTTTTCTTCTGAGTGGTTGGCCACTCTTTATACGGCATTATTATCTTGGATATAAGGATCCTCATTACGCCTTTCAAATTTGTTTTTTATTGACAAAATATCTAAAGTAAACAAACATGATTACCATGTTTGATCCGTTGGATCTCAAACTGTAATCCTTATCCATTGATCCTTCATATATATGTTTCCTTTCATTGGATCGATAACAGGGTCTCAGTTTCTCAGATATGTTTTCAGTTAAATTTCTTTTTGTCTTTTTACCTTATAGTTTCATTTCTATTATTATATTCTTGGTTACAATTTAAATTGCATGATGGATCACATTATACAAGTTTTGTCTCATATGTTCACTCTTGTATTACCTGACTTCTACTTGGCTACTTTTTTTTTTTTTTTTTAAGATACACGCAACCAAAAGGAACACCACCTAAGGTAAATCAAAGACTACCCCAAAGAGAGGATATTATTAAGTTTACAAAAACAAACATCCCAAAGCTATCTAAACAAACCAGAGAAGAAAAATAAGCAGAGGGAGAGCCAAGACTTAGTCCATCAAACAGTATAAGCAGCGTAGATGTGAAATACAAGCTCCAAACAAACCAAACAGCAAAACAGAAACCAGTACCAACTCAGTCACCAAAATGTATCTCCACCAAATCCAAACCAAACCCAGGCACCAAAGAGGGTAATAAGTGTCGAAACAGCGAAAACAGCTGGAAACAACTGGTCGGGACATCAAACGGCCTACTCATTTGGTCCCGGTCTTTTTTGTTTGTCGGATGAACCCGGGTATCTCTTGATCGGGAGTTGAAAACTAATTCAACGAGATACTGAGATGCACATAAGGGTTGATATTTCCCAACAAATGATCTTCCATACATAAAAATCAGGAATCGAACTTTTGATCATATGTTTAAGGAATCCGATTATCTACTAATTATATCTCACCATATCGGTGGTCCCAATGTTTTCTTTCCAATAGTTTGATTGGGTTTGCATGATGGTAGTCGTGGTATTGTTCCATTTGGTGCCGTAGTAGTAGTAGTGGCCCTCGTTTATGGATACCAAGTGAAAATATCATCATTTAGCTGTATATTATCATTTCCACCATACACCTGTGTCTAGTGCTATTCACGAGTTGGAAGCTTTGGAATTGAGTGATAGGAATTAATGCTTATATCTTTCAACACCCCCTTATGAAAATATGATTGAGGCAAAGGTAAAACTAACGAAGGGGAGCTGAGCTTTTAACGATAGTGGGTTTTAGGTGGGCGTTGGTGGGCTCTATTTTTTAAGTGTATTTTTGGACCAAAGTTTCGTAAAAGTGATTTCAAATGTAATTGATTTTGTAAAATTGATTTGATTAGAATTAAGTTTGGAGTGAAATGATTTATGTTTGGATGTTTTCATTTTGAAAGCAAGTTTGATGTAAAATAAAATTTTCAATTCAACTTAAAGCTACCTTTTGTAACTTCTAGTCAGAATCGTTTTTAAAGGTAAAATCAATTTTACTCAAGAGTATCTAAACATATCATTTTCCATAAATCATGTTTTACAGAAGATATAAGAATTCTAGAGATTTTTCCAATGTTAAATCAAACAACAGTTTATAATAACACCTATATTCACATTCTATATTTTTACACTATTGGCAAATCAACATCCCTCCTGGGTGGGATTCTGTCTTTCTGAACCTGGTTTGGCTCGTTTGTGATTATCATCACTAACTAATATTTGTGCGTACGGAAAATGAACATAATGATTAGCGAGTTTTGATGAACTGTGTTTTGCTTTAATTATTGTCAAGCTTTGAAATCTGGGTCCGAAATCAAAATATGAGTCGCGATGATATGATTTTGGCAGTCACCGAAACTGCATCACGACCATAATTGAAGCTGTAATATCCTAAAAATTCAAATATAATTATTTTAATAAAAAAAGGGTAGTATAAGAGTTTATTATAATTGTTTTATTTATAATAAAAATCCAGTGGGTTCCATAATAATGTAAAATTGATTTTAAAAAAATAAAAATAAAAATAATGATAAGAATCTATCCTGGACTAGATTATTGCGGCAATAATGATGGGAAACATAAGCATATCAAGGCCCATACTGTGTTACCCATTATAAATAGATAGTTTGAGTGTTTTAAGCCCAATTTTTCATTATATGACTAGATACCTAACTTCAGACGGATATTTTGTAACCCAAGAGAACTTGTTTGAATTCGAGATCTGCATAAGAAATATAGCCCTATCTCTTAGCTTTCCATAGACACTAAATTCGTCCAAATTGGATTCTTGTAGCTCAAGTTATAACCAAATTCGTACACACTATTCATGTTCCAGCGCCATAACCGTTTTTTTAAATTCTATCCACGTTTTGACTATCTAAACGTCGATTTTAGATTTTGTGGTCTTCATAAAAGTTGTATAAAATTCGTTTATATTTCCAACGATATAAAATTTATAATTTTTGAATGTCTATAACTCAAGATATGTGCGAAATACAGCACCATAACTCTATAAATAGAATCTTAACACTCTTAGGGTGCGTTTTTGAACCCTAATTACACCTAGAAACTCATAAACGGATAATAAGATAAGAAATTCAAGGATTAAGAAGAGATAGTTGTGGAAGAGGGAGTCTAGGAAGAGGAAGATGATGATAACTCTTGGCAAACGTTAGGATTCGCAGTAGGAAACGCTTAGAGCTATTTGGAGGTCTTCAAGAGGTGAGTACCAGTACTTTTTGCGAACACTTTCCATGGTATATATATATATATGATTGTTTTTGTTGATAAGGGATTACTATGTGATTTTGGGAGTCTTTAATTGACTTGATGCATATTGTTAGTAACCTAAATCCTAAAATTGGGGTTTTGTTTAAAAGGGGAATTAATTGATTAATTGATGTTGTAACATGCTCATTCATGTGTGATGTGTTGTGATATTCATGATTGTTTGTCATTGGTGGAAGTTTGTATGTTTAAAATTGAGGGAAATAGTTTGTTACATGCATGAGACATGACATATTTGAGTTATAATATGTTGTATGATGTTTGCCGCAATACCACCTATGATAGGGGTATCGAAAAGTAATACCACCATAATAGGGTATCGAAAGTAACATCCCCATATAATTGGGATGTCGAAAAGAGCAATACCCCCTAAAAATGGGTATCGAAAGTAACACCGCCACACGTTGGGGTGTCGAAAAGGGAGAAATACCGTCATGTGCACATGGGAGGTATCGAAATAGAAATGTCCCCGACAGGAGGGTGACATCGAAACACTCCTCATGAGTAGGGGTGGGCAATGGGATGCCATTGTCATGTGATGTGTGAGATTTATGGCATGCCGGCAAGATGCCAGATTAGTTATGAGGCCTTCGAGCCACTTGGATTAATTTAGAATTTACTTGGTATATGGAATGCGATGCATTGAGACAAGTTGATCATATGCTATATGCATTTGACTTGATGAAATTTTTGTTGTTATTAAAAGTATTTTTTATATATTATTTTGGGAAATTAGCGGATACCATGGACAGTTTTTCCGATTACCGCACCGGCTGAGAACAACATTATTTTCGAAACATTTTATAAATGTATTGTTGTGCACTGGGATTTTATATCTCATTATCAGTGTTATTTTCAGAGCCCGAGATCATCGCTGTTGAGGATCTAGAGATCTGAAGAGTTATCTTTGATTAGCTAGTTGGTTAGTAATGTAGTATGGTTTGGAGTATTATGCGGACGACGTTCTTTGGTTTACATACTATTTTTCTCAGATTGTAATTAGACGCCCGGTTTTGAGGCTTTTAGTTTTTATTCAAATGATTGGATTTAATAATATTTTTCAATACTTTGTAAATACTATTATTTTATTTAATACGAGGTATTTTCATACTTAGTTATTTGAGAAAAATTTTATGACTTGTATTTTTTTATTAAATATTTTGAAGGATTTTTACTATAATTAATTTGGGATACTAATGTAACGAAGGGCGTTACAGAAGCCGCATCGGCCATATTTTCTCGCAATATCCGCAACGCAACGCAACCCCGACCGCGACCATAATTTTTAGGCAAAATGGCATGATGAAGAACACCAAAATTTAGTAATAAAAAGAAGAAAAACAAAAACAAGAAAAAACAAAGGAACAAAATCATGGGGGACATAAATCAAAACCTATGCTAAACGAATTTATGACCACCGCTGAATTGGGTATTGTACTTCTAAGCTCTCAAAGTAAGTTCAGTTTATACCTTTGAGATTTAGACATAACCAATGTAAAATTAGAATCATCCTCAACATCATTATCATTGTTCAATTGCTCTGCTGATAGAGAGTCATTCTCTTTGTCATTCTTATCCCCATCTCCCCGATACTTGGAAAGTATTTCCATATCATGGATAACATTAGGATTTGAATTAACCACAGGAGTCTCAAAATTCTTATTACAAACTGTTATGTCACAAGAAGCCATGGAACGCTCTTCAATGGAATTTGAGACATGATCAGGGGTGGCAACAATTTCATTAACTGTGTTGGGAACCACCGGCGCTGAAACAGAAGCATCATTTTTGTTTCGAGTGCTACAATCAATTCTGCGATCTTCTGGGCTAGAACCGTGCATCCCATTGCCACTGACATGGAAATCCTTGGCTGCAGTAGAATGGGGCACGACATTATCCTTTTGGACCGGTGAATCCGGTTGCAAGGACTCATTATCAGTTTCATAGACTGTTTTAGAAGAATTAGCAACTGCATCAATCTCAGCATCAACATTATTTCCTAGAATGTCATGATCCACTAATTTCAAATCAAAAGTTAAGCCATCGCTTCCCACTTTATCAATATCAACAACTTTTGGGATATATGTAGGAACAAATATTACCTTATTTTTTTTACAGCAACATCTTTATGAAGCTTTGTAGAGGCGTTACTAGAATTCTTTCTACAATTTGAAAGTGAATGACCAGTAGCTTGGCAATGAGGACAAAAATATGGAAGATTCTCATATTCAATACCAACATAAAAGGCCAGCAAAACCTTCTCTCTCAACCATTATGTCCTCACACTACAAAAAAAAAACATATTTAGCGACTGAAGATTTCGGTCGCTGAACATGATAATTCGGTTGCTATATTATGTATCAACCGAATTAGAGACCGAATTAATGGGGTAGCAGAAACCCTGGTGGCTAAATGTTTAGCGACCGAATTTGTATTTTGGTCACAAATTTGTGACCGATATTTCGGTCCCAAATTTGCGACCGATATTTCGGTCACAAAATTATATATTTCGGTCGCCGTATAGTTGGTCGCATGCTCAGATAACCGAATTTTGTGACTGATATTCGGTCGCTATTTAGGTCGCAAATTTTGAATTTTTTTTTATAAAAATTTTCCAGTAACTTAATCCTACCGACTAAATTTTGTTTTTCAACTATTACCCCATTGATTTTTAATTTCTGATATAAAAAAAATACACCAATATTTTTTTTGAATAAATAGAAAATGTAAATATGATGTACTAACGATCCAAAACACCATAATCAATATGATCAAGAAAACACATACATTAATTAACGCAAGTTTAATAATTGTTTATAAAAAAAAGTTTAATAATGTACTAATTAACGATCAAAACATAAAAACACACCACAGTCAATAAGTACTAATCAAAATATCAAAACTCATCATTCTTCCAAAGGGATGAACATGTAGAAGCGAGAACCCCCAAGGTACTTAAACTTTGCCAATGCACCAGTGAACAACAAATACAACTCCCTGATACCATTTGTATCTGTTGCAAAATATGGGCGATCATCATGGATTACTATATTGCCATTGAAAAGATTTCCGCATTTGTCTTCAATAGTCACAACACGAGGTATTTCTTGTCCCCAACGACGGTAGAATGATCGCGGGATTGAAATCAAATCCTGCAAATACACAAGAATAATTTAGTAATGATTAGTTTATGCCTTAACCATCATTACGTGAATCCGATCGTTATTCTTAAGTTGATGAGATACTGTACCTGGTCTAAATGGATGGCTGTCTCAAAACATTTAGTCGGATCCATTTTCTGATAAAACGATAAGGAAAACAAGTCATATGTCTAAACTTCATCAAGTGATAATAAGAAAAGATGGAAATATCCATATAGCATACTAGCATGTTAAAATAGAACAAAGAAATGCAACTTCACATGCAACTTTACAGATTAGCAAACATAGTAGTTTTCAGGAAAGCAAATGCTTCTATGTCGTTTTGAAGGATGGTCATAGAGATGACTTTTCCTACTGGAAATGCCTAGATAACCTAGTAAGGATGGTCATCAACAACTATTTCTGGAAAGCTCCATTGCCTTGTGAAACAAATGAGTAGAAAACCAGAGTTGCTTTCCTAATATTGTGTACAGAGCTGCTTTCTAATGTGAATAATGTTTGAATGATGACGACACGTCATGTTCCTGGCAAATTGTGCCCCACCCTTCATTTTATCAAACCCTATACTTAATCCTTCATTATCTAAGACCTTGGCCTTAAGGCAGAATTAAAGAAAAACCTCAAACTTCAAGAATCCTTCAAGCACATCCAAAATATTGAATGAGCATGTGTGCCCTGAGAAGGTACGCATGCTCATTAATATTGAATCTCAAATAGGAAACTAAGGCTTTCGTAGCTTAATATTTAACTCTAGCAGAAAATAAAACCATTGACTTATAAGGATTGAAGCATACTTCAACAAATATATATTGAAGCATATTTCAATACAAACTTAGATAAAATATAGTAGCAAACATCCTATCGAGCTCCGCTCTCCACTAACAAGTAACACATAATTGTCAAACACATGCATAACTTCTAAATTAGCAACACACAACAAGCATCCCACCTTTTTGACAGGATCACATCCTATTGAGCTCTGCTCTCCACTAAAAAACAACACATAATTGCAAATACATGCATAAATATTAAATTATCAGCACACAATCAGCATCTTGCCTTTCAGGCAGGATACCTTCCTATTGAGCTCAGCTCTCCACTAACAAACAACAAGATATATAATTCACATAACACATTACAAGCACCACACAATCAGAACCTTAAAAGAGAGTATTGAGAGAACTTACCTATGCGACAAAATGCAAAAACAAGTAAGGATAATGGGAGGAGCCGTAGACAAGAAGATCGGGAACTGATAAATACAATAAGACAATATGAAAGCAAATTAATATCCTTAGATCCAACTTAATTGTATTCAAGTAAGTAATAAAGTTCAACAAATTGCCATTACGACCAATTGATTACCTGTGGAGATGGAGAGGGGACGAAGGGACTCGGTTTCAACTCACGAGAAATAGAGCAAATGACCTATAATGCATAAATAAAATTAATCCTGTCAAATACTAACATTTAAGAAACTAACATTTAAGAGTTTGTTGAAAGCCATTAGGCCTTTTACTTTTGTCCTCTCTTTCTGTGTTTTTTAAATCATTGCTATATCGGGTCTTGAACTCTTTGAATTTCTTAAGGATATACACATGAATAATAGATTTGAACAGAGAGAGAGTTGTACAGAAAGCAATGCAAAATAGTTAATTAAATGAACCTTTAGCAAACTTCATGCAAATGAATTATTTCTTTATTCATGACATGAATAGGACAGAAATGAATTAGATAACCATGTATAAAATAATCTATCATCAATGACTTAATGCACCGCTTATAATATTGAAGTCGTGAAGTATATACCACTTGGGTGTGGAGCATAAGGCTTGGTGAAACAGCCGTACTTCCTAGCAAGTTGGTTTGTTTATACAATACAATATATATCAAACAAGTTCAATGTAGAGTTTACCATTCAAGTCCAGACCGTTTGATAATCAGGCTTCAGATTATAACTATTTAATAAAAAAAATAGTGACTTGATAACCTACCAACAACTAACATGTCAAATACTAAGTCAATACTTATATTTATAATAATCTATTCTGATATCTAATTTCTTATCAATTTGTCATTGACTTGGTCTTCAAACTCATATTAAAATAGTCTTCCTTATGTCTAATACAATGTGCCTGTAATTTACAAATTACATTCTTGGCTTCATATTCGCTTATTTTATGCAGGGATGGCCATGAAACTTATAGTAGTCCTACTTCCAAGCATTACAGTCGAAGAGATAGTGAATCAAGAGGAAGCTAACTTATATTATCTATCCAATAAGTTATTTAAATCAATATACCCCTACTGTCAAAATTTCTCTACTCTGGATTTCACTAGAACAACATCAATGATTAATTTGACAAAGATAAATACCCATCTTGACAGTAACTTCCCTAAACCCTAACCCGAGACAGAATCGATCGGAGGAGACCGGGGTGGTGGTGGTTGCGCAAACAGAACCCCTTGAGATGGTGGTGGTGGCCGGAGGAGGAAGTGACAACACCTGAGAGAGGCATTGAGAGAAACCGAGACAAAGAGAATCGAGCAAGAGAGAGAGAGAGAGAGCGAGATACACAGAGAGAGAGAAGAGGAGACCTTACCAAAGAAGGAGGTCACGGTGCTACAGTGGTGGTCGTGATGGCGGTGGTGGTGGCGGCACGGTGCTGCTGGGAGGAGGAAGAGAGAGTGAGAGACAGAGAAGGAGAAACACAAAATGAGAAGGATAAGGGGAGAACCTTACTAAGTGGTGACCGGAGGAGGACGAGACGGTGAAAGGTGGTGATGCGCGGCCGGAACAGAGATGGGGCGGAGCAGCTGCACGGCGCGAGAGAGAGTAGAAGAAAAAAGAGAAATGGGGGAAGAGAGAAAGGAAACCGTGATTTAGGGATTTCATTTTTAGCGACCGAATAATTCGGTCGCTAAATCAGTCGCTAAATGGGTTAATTTGAAATTTGAATTCATAAATTTAGCGACGGATTTTTAAATCGGCCGCTAACACACGCTATTTTTTATTTTTTACGCGCCGTTTTGCGACCGAATTAATATCGGTCGCAAATAGAAATAAAATTTAACCGTTGCATTTAATTCGGTCGCCAGTTCGGTCGCTAAAAAGTCATAAATTTCTGAATTTTAATTTCCTTTAGTTAGCGACCGAAATAGCGACCGATAACTCTGCTACGCTCTATTTCGGTTGCAGTATCAACTCTAATCAGTGTTTCATGTAGATCCTACAATCGGTCGCCATTTCAACCGCAAAAAGCAACCAAAAATTCGGTCACTATTTTCGGTCGCTAAATAACCTTTTTTTTTTGTAGTGTCATATAACCTACCCGCGAGAAAAAGATCAACAAGAATCCGAGCAAAGTGACCAAAAGTTCTATTGCGAGTGGCATTATCCAAAGAGATAGGTGTACCTAATCCACCGACAATTTCAAAAAGGATCCCCGACCTCCAATATTCTTGAAGTGATTCATGAATCCTCACCCGACACTGAGCACGAGTTTGCTTCTGCTTATTCGGATTGAAATCGGGTGTCCACTGAGATAATCGTAGAATATCGGGCTGTATATTCCAAGTCCCTGCAACCCAAACACTGTTTAGATCCTCAGGGGATGCGAAATTAAATTCATAACAACCCTTACCAAGAGAGATCATTCTTCACGAGCTAATCGGTTTCCATAGCTGTGTGAGCTTGCTATGGAGATCACTAGCTTTAATCAGTTTATCTATCCCTTCGACAAAATCAATCTTCCATGGAGATTGTTCTTACAACACTCCAATCCACGTTGATACTCTTCTTGCGAAATCTTGATCGATATTGAATTACCTTTCAAACATGGGCGATGCAATTGACTTAAAGGAATGTCAGAAGAGTTGTTCAAATTAGCCTGAGCAAATGTTCTGCGCTGCTGAGGAGCATTCAAAGACGTTGAGGAGGACGAAAACTTAGCAAGGAAGCTCTATGGACAAATCGGCTTGACGTTGGACATGAAGACTAGAAAAAGAAAGATCTGGTACCCCGAAGAAGACTGAACAATGCACACGGGAACACGACAAAGAATGCCTTGATGTGCGACGGCTATGGGGTTCACCCCTATTCACACCAGCGACGCAGGATGCTGTGCAGAACAGGGTGGAACAGAGAAGGGCCTAGGGTTCAACCTTATTCACGTTGTACGAAGGCACGTTGTGCAGGATAGAGGAGAACAGAGAAAGGCGGTTTCTCTGGCTCTTGAAGCTCCGACGACGGCACCCTCAGAACAGAAAACGGTGGAAGCGTGACGCCTTGGTGCGTACAGGCGGCCCTGGGATGCGTCTCAATCACCGTGGCGGCGCTAGGGTTTTTGATGCATCCGCTCACTTCCCTGTTTTTGATGCGACTTCAATTTAAAAACTTGATTATTATAAAAAATTGTTCAATCATTTTGCCGCCCCCAAACTAGCTAAACATGTGTACTTGAGTTGTTTTATTTGAACTTAAATTTTAGACACTGTATGTAACACCGTATGTGTTTCTTTCAATCTCTCACTTACTTTTTTATTATTTTTATATACACACATCTCAAAAATACATCCAAAAACAAAAAAGACACTGTATGGAGTCCCCAATTTTGCTTTTAAAAAACATTCCTCTTACAAAGAGCTGTAAGAAGACACCTCCCTCTTATTCTTAAAAGAAGAAAAGGAAAAAGGCGATAGAATTAGTATTTGCTTGCCAGAGAGTCTGACCTGTTATCTTTTTCTTCTTTTTTGTTTTTGTGTTTCTTTCACGCATTAGGGGAGTCCCTTATTTTTGCGTGCTCTTTTCTTTTCTTTTTTTTTTTCTTTTTGGTACACAATGTGTGCTCCCTTTTCCTACATAATAATAGGTGGGATCTCAGTCATCACATGGTAAAATATCAAATATGATCATTTGGTTTTTTTAGGGTAATGTTTAGCAAGAAACATCAAATACAAAGAGAAAACAAATGAGTGAAATTAGTTTGAAAAAGAAAAAAAAGAGGTAAAGATTAGTAACATATATGGTTCGATTGTAGAATTCTAACTTACTAATTATGGTTCTAAGATTACTGTTTGACCTAATAAAAAAGTAACACTTTCATTTTTTTTATTTGATATTAAACGTAATAATTATTATGGGTTTCAATAGTAAATATACATTCCAAATTCCCCTAACGAATTTTATCTTCAAAGTGAGCTGCATGAGCTTCAAAATATGAGTCGTGATGATATGATTTTGGCAGTCATCGAAACCGCATCACGACCATAATTGAAGCTGTAATATCCTAAAAATTCAAATATAATTATTTTAATAAAAAAAGGTAGTATAAGAGTTTATTATAATTGTTTTCTTTATAATAAAAATCCAGTGGGTTCCATAATAATGTAAAATTGATTTTAAAAAAATAAAAATAAAAATAATGATAAGAATCTATCCTGGACTAAATTATTGCGGCAATAATGATGGGAAACATAAGCATATCAAGGCCCATGCTGTGTTACCCATTATAAATAGATAGTTTGAGTGTTTTAAGCCCAATTTTTCATTATATGACTAGATACCTAACTTCAGACGGATATTTTGTAACCCAAGAGAACTTGTTTGAATTCGAGATCTGCATAAGAAATATAGCCCTATCTCTTAGCTTTCCATAGACACTAAATTCATCCAAATTGGATTCTTGTAGCTCAAGTTATAACCAAATTCGTACACACTATTCATGTTCCAACGCCAGAACCGTTTTTTTAAATTCTATCCACGTTTTGACTATCTAAACGTCGATTTTAGATTTTGTGGTCTTCATAAAAGTTGTATAAAATTCGTTTATATTTCCAACGATATAAAATTTATAATTTTTGAATGTCTATAACTCAAGATATGTGCGAAATACAGCACCATAACTCTATAAATAGAATCTTAACACTCTTAGGGTGCGTTTTTGAACCCTAATTACACCTAGAAACTCATAAACGGATAATAAGAGAAGAAATTCAAGGATTAAGAAGAGATAGTTGTGGAAGAGGGAGTCTAGGAAGAGGAAGATGATGATAACTCTTGGCAAACGTTAGGATTCGCAGTAGGAAACGCTTAGAGCTATTTGGAGGTCTTCAAGAGGTGAGTACAAAGATTTTTTTGCGAACACTTTCCATGGTATATATATATATATATATATATATATATATATTATATATATTATATATATATATATATATATGATTGCTTTTGTTGATAAGGGATTACCATGTGATTTTGGGAGTCTTTAATTGACTTGATGCATATTGTTAGTAACCTAAATCCTAAAATTGGGGTTTTGTTTAAAAGGGGAATTAATTGATTAATTGATGTTGTAACGTGCTCATTCATGTGTGATGTGTTGTGATATTCATGATTGTTTGTCATTGGTGAAAGTTTATATGTTTAAAATTGAGGGAAATAGTTTGTTACATGCATGAGACATGACATATTTGAG
Organism: Sophora flavescens; assembly: GCA_030762895.1. Classification (NCBI taxonomy): domain Eukaryota; kingdom Viridiplantae; phylum Streptophyta; class Magnoliopsida; order Fabales; family Fabaceae; genus Sophora; species Sophora flavescens. The sequence continues at coordinate 40,488,509 of CM061064.1, forward strand.
TTATAATATGTTGTATGATGTTTGCCGCAATACCACCTATGATAGGGGTATCGAAAAGTAATACCACCATAATAGGGTATCGAAAGTAACATCCCCATATAATTGGGATGTCAAAAAGAGCAATACCCCCTAAAAATGGGTATCGAAAGTAACACCGCCACACGTTGGGGTGTCGAAAAGGGAGAAATACCGCCATGTGCACATGGGAGGTATCGAAATAGAAATGTCCCCGACAGGAGGGTGACATCGAAACACTCCTCATGAGTAGGGGTGGGCAATGGGACGCCATTGTCATGTGATGTGTGAGATTTATGGCTGCCGGCAAGAGGCCAGATTAGTTATGAGGCCTTCGAGCCACTTGGATTAATTTAGAATTTACTTGGTATATGGAATGCGATGCATTGAGACAAGTTGATCTTATGCTATATGCATTTGACTTGATGAAATTTTTGTTGTTATTAAAAGTATTTTTTATATATTATTTTGGGAAATTAGCGGATACCATGGACAGGTTTTCCGATTACCGCACCGGCTGAGAACAACATTATTTTCGAAACATTTGATAAATGTATTGTTGTGCACTGGGATTTTATATCTCATTATCAGTGTTATTTTCAGAGTCCGAGATCATCGCTGTTGAGGATCTAGAGATCTGAAGAGTTATCTTTGATTAGCTAGTTGGTTAGTAATGTAGTATGGTTTGGAGTATTATGCGGACGACGTTCTTTGGTTTACATACTATTTTTCTCAGATTGTAATTAGACGCCCGGTTTTGAGGCTTTTAGTTTTTATTCAAATGATTGGATTTAATAATATTTTTCAATACTTTGTAAATACTATTATTTTATTTAATACGAGGTATTTTCATACTTAGTTATTTGAGAAAAATTTTATGACTTGTATTTTTTTTATTAAATATTTTGAAGGATTTTTACTATAATTAATTTGGGATACTAATGTAACGAAGGGCATTACATTTTTGGTATCAGAGCAGTTCGATTCTAAATCGGACTGTGGCATTGGGGGTTTTATAAAACAAAACTTGGGCGCATAGGATGCTTGTTAGAGTTGTGAATGCTGCATGCTATTTTTTGGGATATTGGATCTGATCAACCCAGTATTTCATTGGTAGTGAGCAGATTTATGGCGATTAATAGGCGAGGGACGAACGTTGCACTTGCACCAGCTTTGGATTATACAGCCAGAGTTATGCAAGAGCAGGTGGAGACTCTCCGTCAACTGAATGGGAATGGGGCCAATCACTAATGGAGTGGTGGCAACCTAGGACCCTCAGCACGTGGGACTTTCCGAATTCAAGGAGAACAACCCGCCATCATTCCGAGGCAGCTTAGATCCGAAGGGGGCTGAATTTCTTCAACTCCTACAGGAGAAAAGTTTCTCTATTGTTTGATTCAGGAGCAACACATTCTTTTATATATCCTTCATGTGTGAAATTTGGAGTTACCTATCTTTCTTTTGTCCTTTGATCCACGTGTTTCTACTTCTATGGGGGATAATCTTATTTCTTCTAGTTCTTGTTTAAATTGTTTTCTTGTGCATCGGGACGTGCCTTATGTCTTCGATCTTATTTGTTATCTATGTCTGGGTTAGATGCTATTCTTGGTAAGGAGTATTTGTCTTTTAGACTTGTTGTCATAAAGTACTCTAATAGAACTATTTCTATTTTTGATATCTCTTCACAACCAATGTCTATCGATTTTTCTTCGGTGTCAACCCTTATTGTATTGGTTGTTTCTTCTAATAAGTGCTTAGTTGAGGGAACTCAAGGATCGATACATACTATAGTTTTCTGGTAAGGTGGAGATTTATAGTGACGTGACAATAATACTCATAGCATGTGAGTAAAACACTTTCTTAAAACCTTAATGGAATGAATTATTGAAGAATGTGATCTCTTAATTTGTTTTGATTTTTTTTAATGTGGGAATTGAGGTTTTCACATGTATATTTGTCTAATATGAAGAATCGAGGTTTTGAGATTCTTGATTATTGATTTGGTATTCTTAAAATGTTTTAATGTTATTTGATGAATTAATTTGATAATCTTTAAAAAAAAATTAAGATTTTTTTAATTGTGGTTTTGTTTATCTGTTGTGGTGTATATGTGGCTCCTTAATTTTATTTTCGTACAAAATGTGCAGTCCTATCTCATTTGTGTTTACGCTACTTGAATTAACTTTTTCTTTTTGTTTGATGGCAAAATCGCAAATCTCACTTGAATTGACTTTTCTATTTCATATTTAGAAGCAGTGCTTCACTTTGTCAAGTCACTAACGTTTGAATTAGTTTCACTTTGCCAAATTCAAATTAGACTTATTTGGAATTACAATTTGCTCATGTATACTGACGCACGACTTCACTCTGTAGTGATTTTTATTGTATCCTAATTAAATTTTTTTTATTATAGTATGAGTCAAATTCCACCTTAGTCAATGGTAAGAAATATGTTTGATTTTGTAATAATTTTTGAGTGACTTTAGTGGAATTTTTTTTTATTGGAGTATGAGGTTGTGTATGGACAATATGCAATTGGACAAAGTAACCATTAGGTATATGTATCGTTTGCCTATGATAGATGACCTTAGATCTTTGAGTAGAGTGACGATTGATGTTAGTAAAGTAGATCTAGAGATGGAATGAGAAAAGCCTAAGACAATGACAAGTGTGAGAAGTTTCCTAGAATTGGAGAAGTATTATAGGAAGTTATAAACGAGTTCTCTAGACTAGCCTTACCTCTCACCAAGCTGATTAGGAAGGAAAAATCTCTTGTATAGGATACAACTTGAAGTTTTTAATGATCAGTAGAGCCTTAAAAGTTGTTAAGAGATAGAGACAGAGACATAGACGAAGAGTTAAATATAAGGTAAAGAAAGTGGATGAATTTTCTTAGGAACTATAATTTTGAGTTGAAGTATAGTCCGGGAAAGGCTAATGCAGTGGTCGATACTCGGAGTAGGAAATTTCTGTACAAGTCTAACTTGAAGTTGCAAGAGATGAACATAATAGAAGAGTCTAGAGACACGAATTTGGATATCTTTTTAAGGCTTAAAACTTGGAATCGAATAGGTTAAAAATTTGTAGTGACCTTAGAAAATAGATTAAGCGAGTGTAGTTTTTAAACTAGGATTTGAAATCCCTTTTGGATCAAGAGAATTGTGTGTTATATAATAATGGTGTAGTGTTGTTTAAGAATATGATCATTGTCCCTAAGGAGGGGAGCCTTAGAGGAAGAAAAAAAATGTTAGAAGAGACACATAAAAGAACGTTAACCATGTGTATAGGAATAACCAAGAAGCATCGAGATTTAAAGAAGTATTAGTGGATGAGAATAAAAATGGAAGTGAGATTAAAGAATTTTATATATATGTTCAAATTTTATTATAATGTTGTAATTTTGTTATATAATATTTAGAGGATCACTTTCCTTGAAATTTTTTATTTCATATTAAACGTAATAATTATTATGGGTTTCAATAGTAAATATACATTCCAAATTCGCCTAACGAATTTTATCTTCAAAGTGAGCTGCATGAGCTTCAAATCGCATAGTCAGCACTTTTAGGTGAGCTAGCTTTATTTAACCACCATTCTTAATTCGAGTTAAAGAGTTAATTTCATAATTTTATCTATAAAAATATTTGGTCAAAAAAAAAAAAGAATACAAAATTCTAAATTTGATATTCTACTGCCCAATTGAAAATATCTTAACAATCAATCACTTTGGATTCTGTTTAAATAAATAAAACCTGAAGCCAATGTTCATTCAACAAGAGATCGAGCCTTGTCTTCCTTAATTATTTAGCTCTTTCTCTAGTCTCTACCCTACAACCATGGTCCCCAAACCCATCATAGTAACAACACCACCTTCATCTTCTGCATCATCTCCACCCATCCCTCTGCTCAACACATCATCTGTTAGAACAGAAGATAAACCCAAACAAACCCAAAACTTAAGAATCATAAGCACCCCATCACCCACTCCTACCCAAAAAACCAAACCACCATCATCCACCACCTCAGTGAACAAGAAACCAGCAGGACGTGGGGATCAGATAAAAAGAAGACCAGAACTGTCGGTGCCTGCACTAATCTTCAACGCATTCGATGACATCATCAACAACTTCATAGACCCTCCACTGAAGCCTTCAGTGGACCCAAGACACGTGTTGTCACAAAACTTTGCTCCAGTAAATGAACTACCTCCAACCGAGTGTGAAATCATACAAGGAACAATCCCAACTTGTCTTGATGGTGCATACATCAGAAACGGTCCCAACCCACAGTTCAACCCAAAGGGACCTTACCACCTTTTCGACGGCGATGGCATGCTCCACTGTCTTCGAATCTCACAAGGCAAAGCCACACTCTGCAGCCGCTACGTCAAGACCTACAAGTACAACATAGAAAACGAAGCTGGTTACCCTCTCATCCCCAATGTCTTCTCCGGTTTCAACTCCCTTGTTGCCTCAGCAGCACGTGGGTCTGTCACTGCAGCACGTGTGATAACGGGTCAGTATAACCCTACCAATGGCATTGGCTTGGCGAACACGAGTTTGGCTCTCTTCGGGAACAATCTCTTCGCGATAGGTGAATCTGATCTTCCTTACAAAGTTAGAGTGACTTCTAATGGTGATGTTGAAACACTTAGTCGCCATGATTTCGATGGAAAGCTTGTGATGAGTATGACAGCGCATCCTAAGGTTGATCCTGAAACTGGTGAAGCTTTTGCGTTTCGTTATGGTCCTGTGCCTCCTTTTCTCACCTACTTCTACTTTGATTCTGATGGAAGAAAGAACCCTGACGTGCCCATATTCTCCATGACAAGACCCTCGTTCCTCCACGACTTCGCTATCACCAAGAAATATGCTATTTTTGCAGACATTCAGATCGGAATGAACCCTCTTGAGATGATCGCCGGTGGGTCTCCGATTGGGTCAGACCCTGCCAAAGTCTCTAGGGTGGGAATCCTCCCTCGCTACGCCGCCAATGAGTCCAAAATAAAGTGAGTGTTACATTTTTTTTTTGTGTCACTAATACATTAATTTATTCTTTGTTAAGCTCTAAATAAAGTGTTCTTAAAATAGATTTGTTTCAAACTAAAGAGTAAACGAGTATCTACTCTTAAATTTAATCTAAAATATCTTAATTGATGAATGGAGAATTATTTAATTTCTCAGTTTATAAATAACTAGAAATAATTATTTCTAACTTTTTCATTAAAGAAATCACTAGCTTTCCTTATATTTTGAGGGTTATTTTGATGACTTTTTTTTTTAAAATTTAAATACAATATTTGCATGTAATATACATTCGACTAAATGTAATTAGATAATATTATATAATATATTATAGATTTATTTTATATATAATACAGTCGGTACAAAGATTTTTAATAATCAATCCTAAATTATCATATTTAACTTCTATTATAATTATTATTATGATTTGTGATTGATAATTTTACACTCAACTTACAACATTCTTTTAGAAAAATGATAATAATAAGGGTTGTTGAAATTTAAATATAAAAATAAACATTATTCTTAATCAAAAGTTTGTCAAAACAGGTTTGAAAGGAAAATAAAAAAAAAGTCTCCCACAATTAATGCAAACGAAATATGTTACAGGTGGTTCGACGTTCCGGGATTCAACATTATCCACGCCATCAACGCATGGGACGAAGACGATGGAAAAACAATAACTTTGGTGGCACCCAACATTCTTTCGGTGGAACACACCATGGAGAGAATGGAGCTTGTCCACGCCATGGTGGAGAAGGTGAGGATCAACCTCGACACCGGGATAGTGACCAGACAACCTATTTCAGCAAGAAACCTTGACTTCGCTGTCATAAATCCAGCGTTTGTCGGGAAGAAGAACAGGTTCGTGTACGCGGCCATTGGGGATCCCATGCCAAAGATTTCGGGTGTTGTGAAGCTTGACGTATCGAAAGGAGAGGAACGAAAGGACTGTACGGTGGGTTGCAGGATGTACGGTGAGGGTTGCTATGGTGGCGAACCATTCTTTGTGGCTAGGGAAGGAGGGAACCACGAGGGTGAGGAAGATGATGGGTACTTGGTTTCTTACGTGCATGATGAGAAGAAAGGAGAATCGAAGTTCTTGGTGATGGATGCGAAGTCACCGGAGCTTGATGTGGTAGCGGCGGTGAAGCTTCCACGGCGGGTGCCGTACGGTTTTCATGGATTGTTTGTGAGAGGCAGTGACCTCAGAAGGGTGTCGCTTTCGTGATTATGATGATTGATATATGGGCTTGTCTTCCACGCTATCCATAATGTCCTGCTCTATAAGTGATAGGGAAACTAGACCCTACCCCAATGAATAATTCATGTCTCATTGAATCATGAATTATGGATACATAGTTATGTTCGGGATAAAACTTACTTCGAATTATATCTCATTGTATTTGTGCAGTGTATTAATAATTTTTGATAATATAAATATATAGGATAACAATTTATATTTAATTTATCTTAAAATATGTAATATATTGTAAAAATAATATTAAAAACATTTTTAGTATATTAATTTCAGTTTTTCATGTAATATATTATAATAAGTATTTAACCGCACTCGAACATGACACAATAGATAATAGTTTTATAGATTAAAAGGGTCTTTTCAATGCTATCCTTTTAGTCACCCCCCAGACCCACACCATGTCCATCCATTATCTGAATTTTTTGGTACTTGGTTCATTTTTCCTTTACACAGACTCAATGCTCCACCAGTGTAAGGGACCACGAGGCCGAGTTTAATTCCTACTATGCCATTGCCAGTAGTCAGTAGAGCAACGTGCTTTGATTCTCTCTCTCCGGCTTCTCTCAAGACGAAAGTAGACTAGTAGTTACTTATTCGAAATTCTAACACTACTTGTTTATACAAGAACTACCAGCAAGATTCGATCCTTCAAACCTTTCTATTCTACCAAATTTCTCCTTCACCACCATAAGGAAAAAGATAAAGTAAATGTCCCATCATTTTAGGACCATTGAACAGATGTACATGTTTAAGACACAGAATAGAAAGTTTATACCTTTCACCACTCAACTGTAGCTATTCCTCCCAATCTGTCACCTCCTCGAGTGATAAAATCGGATGGAAATGGCTGAAAAGAAGAATAGCTTCCATAGAACTCAGGACCAATACTCTTTAATCTTTATCATTTTCATCCTTGCAACATAAAGTTCCTTGAGAGAATGTAGTTGACCAAGTGGTGGGTGAAATAAGCAAAGATTACAACCACTTGTACCAAAAAAAAATATCAGAAAATGAAGAATCTGCCAACCACCATATAGAAGTTATCTTTTTGAAAGTAGAAGTTGCTTGCAAGTTGCAACTAGTAAAATCAATTCAATAGCTTAATTGATGTATAAAATGTGAGTATTGTACTATGTTACAATTTCTCCCCCGTGGTTCATCTTTTCTAACTGGTTTTTCTAGTCATCGGTCATCTTGAAACAAAGGGAGATTAATGACAGTTAATTAGTCTAAAGAATGGTATAGAAACAGTCACAAATTAATTGATCTTGGCAATTTTAAGAAACAAATATTTCCTGTGCTCGTTAGTCTTTGATGCTTGACTATAAAACCCAAAGGCTTTATAGGCACCAGAAAACTATACCGCTGAGGCAGAAGATGGAGACATCAGGTAGCCACTAAGAAGAGTGGTATGGATTGCTTGTTTCTGCTATTGAATGGAGGAAGCCAGCCAGTTCAAAAGTGAGGTCCAAGAGAAGCTAATTCGTTGGGAATCAATCAGTCTGGCTGCATCTTTAGCTCCAATAATCATCTCCACGACAAAAACCTCTGAAATGCTAGGAAATATATAAATCCTTAACAACTTTGTAGTGAAGATTGAGAGAAAAGTAACATATAGAATGACTCTGAGATATCCATTTACAAACTAGAACCATCTTTACTGATCATAGTACAACTAAAAGATGTTGAGGCTCAATGCCCAGAAAGTTTTCAACTATGGAAGTCGAATTTGATTGGCCTACAACTCATATCCAACCATAACATCTGTTGCTCATGTACAAGTCCAAGAATTACAAACATAGGAGAAATGTGTAAAAACCTGGAAATCTTAATATGTAAAGAGTTTGTAGTAGCTTGTATGATACAGAAAGAACAGTCAGCAAAAAGAATATGTATTTGCTTTACTAATACTTATCTATCACCGATTCTATGTTACAAAAAAGAATTCCTATGCAAAATTTGATAAAGAAAAACTCGACGGACAAAATATTCTATGGAAAAGAAGTAACTTTAGAGAAGATATTATTTAATCATACCTATGTTTCCAGAAGATGAAGCCCTAAACCTTCACCAGGTGTGCTTCAGCCACTGAAGAATTCAGATCTTCTCGAGATTGTGATCTCCTACTCTGCAGATGCATCTGACTTCTGTGGGGAGACCAGAAGGAGCCCATATTACTGCTGTCAAACTTCATCTGCCCTAAATTGTTCGAGGAATAACTATGTGAGATGCTACTAGCTGATGGATACAAGGAAGACTCCATAAGCTGGATGCCACCACTGCCATCACCAACACCATGCCCCAGGCCAAATGGGCTTCCTTGTGAACCAGCAACTGTTGGGCTGAGTGGCATCTTTATTCTCCCATCCCCTGTAACACCATAGGTGTAAATTTAAATTGGTTTCAAAGCATAGTTACAAAACATTGTATACAGAAGACACGAGCCATCCCACAAGAACAGCTCAGTTATACTTTAAAAAAAAAATGGAATCATGCACATAATACTGCAAAAATGAGTCCCCAATCCACGTTTTTGACAATTGCAAGCGTTGATATGAGCACACAATACAAATAAGTTACAGTAGAAAAAAATTACTAGGATATAATTGGATTTTGGCAATTATACTACATCGGCACATCTAATAGTATAAAAAGGGCAACTTGTCTAATAGTATAAAAAGGGCAACTTGGTACTATAAAGATCCTGCTATGTGCTAGGTCCATGGAAGGGCCAGACCTACTATGGTATGCATTGGTAAATCTAATAGTAAAAAATTAAAAGGAAAAAAAAAAAAGACTAATTGATATGCATCTTGGAAAAGCTTTGCACTAAACAGCTCATCTGTTAAGTTATTGGGTAATCAGAAATCACCATTTGTGGAAATAGCTTACCAGAGTTAATTGGACTCCATCTTTGGAACCGAAAAGGAGATGGGATATTAAGAACAGAAGCACTGGAAACACTTTTATGCCTGAAAATGGGAAGATATTGCCTCCGGAAAAACCTTGGCATCCAATTGCCAACACATGATAAAGCACAAAGAAGGAGAATAAAAGAAAGCAACAAAATGGGAATGAGAATAAATGGATTTATCTTCATCTGGAGGAATTCAAAGTTGTGAAGCCCAAATCTGGTGGAATATGCCTTCCCGGCTTCCAACAAGGCAACCCCAAGAGTCCAAGTGATACTTCCAGAGCCAACAGTTATTTGGTTATCAGTAATGTGCAAACCCTCTCTCAGCAATGAGGCAATGTATGGTGCCCTAAAGCAGTACTGCTCAATAAAGGGCTGAGGAGGAACACTTTTCTTTGCAACATCCCATCTTTTTTCACAGAAACTCCTACCCTTTTCCAATACATCATCAAGGGTGGCTTCAGAAGTCAAGTTGAAAAAACGATAAACCACAAAAAATCCAGAAATCACATAGAAGTGGCCATACGGGCGAGGGAGATTCTCACGCAAAGCACAAGGTTGCACCTCACAATCAAGTCCTCGACTGAAATTGGACCATTCAGACAAATTGACAGCAACTTTTGCAAGTGCACTACATTCTTGCCAATTTGGAGCACCAACAAGCACCACCGGAGTTCCTGATTCTCCTTTCTTACCCAATTGTTTCCCATTAATTACAGGACTTCCACCCTCTTTGCCAATGGAAGAACAATGAGGGCACATATATTTGTTCTTGTACCCAGACTGCAAGCAAGGATGTTTGAGCTCTATGTTTTTATTAGCTATATCTGCATGATTTGTGGATCCAAACTCTTTCTTGAAAAGATGCTCAACAGACTTACCAAATGCCTCATTGAGACCATAACCGGATAGCGAATATGCAGTTAGATGATGATTCACTGATCCAATCCTAACATACAAGCTAGTCTCACTATTCAGCTGTTGATCACTCTCAAATGTAACCTGCAATGATGAGCCTCCCAAGTCAAGTGCACCATAAGTTGCCTTCCTAGGTTTAACCCCCAAGATGCCACTATGATAATTAAGTGATATCCATCCAAAGTAAGCTTCCTCAGTGCCAGAGATAATCTTAACCCAATCCTTTCGGCACACGAAAGGAGAATCCTTTAACACAGACCAGGCATTATCTAGCAGCCATTTAGAGTCATTTCCAGGAAGCCTCCGGACACCGGCAGTAGCATAAAGGAATAGAGCAGTACTCCCATGAGCATGCTTTGGAATTTGCTTCTCTGCCCATCTAATCAATGGTTTCAATGCACCCTTCAACCCAGACACATTATGCACCAACTTATCAAGTCCAGGTTCAGTTTCCATTCTATCATAGGCACGCCCAATCTGAGACCTAGGTCTCTTGTGCACACCATCATTCAATGAAACTACAGCTATTGGAAGACTAGTATGTTTCTTGTGTTCAATGAAAGCATGATAAACATAAACTCTAGTCCCAGTGCTTCCACAATCAAGCACAACATAGTACTTGCCAGACCCTTGATTCCAATAAGAAGAAACAAGCATGAAAATCACGTAGAATAAAAAAACAAAAAGTGTAATGCACAGTGCAAGCTTGATGAGCCTGACCCAGTTCTTGCGAGAAGGTAAGTTTCCACCTTTAAGGGGTTGCTTCAAATGGGTGGGAACAGCGACAGCAGCATGTGTTTCATGGGCATTTTCGAGGTCGAGGTTGCGGTACGAGGAGAGATCCTGAAGAGAGGAAGAAATTCGAATGTTGTTGTCGTTGTTGTTGGATATAACTCCCGCGATTTTGCCAAAGATCATGTCTTTTTGGGATTTAGAGAATACCCAATTGGTCGGATTGAAAGGGTTTGAGAGGGGAGTGTTATGGGTAGGTTTGGGTGGTTGAAGAATGCGTAGTGGTTGTGATGAAGTTTTTGTTGTTGTTGTTGGAGTGATGAGATCGGTGAGTTGTGGCCATGTTTGAGTTTGAGGAGAGAAATGCACTGAATGAATTCAGAGAGAGAGAGAGAGAGAGAGATCTGGGAACAGGGGCTTCTTGGGGTCGTCGTCGGTTGACTGAAAAAATGAGGAAGATGACCATTCTTTCTTTTTTGGCATATTTTTGGCTGTTACCCTTGGCCCAAAATAATGGGCTAAAAGACCAAAGTTTGCACAGAATAACAATATATTTGGGGGGCAACTCCTACTTACACGTTGTAAATTGTTATTTGCACCTTACAACTTCAATTTGAAATTTTTTTTCCCAAAAATATCTTTTTTACTTAGCTCACTATATCACACTTCCTTCACCCCACACCAGAAACCACCCCCATTCTTACACCACTCACGCCTTTGTCACATTCTCTGCCATTCTCACAACCTCCACCATTATCACACAACATTGAAAGGACGAGTTTTTTGTAGTTTTTTTGGTATTGGATTTCATTGTTTTATAAAAAGGAAGAAGATAAGTTGGTTGCAAGTTGTTTTCGTTCGTGTTTTGGCAAAAGGAAACAACCTCGTTCACGATTCATTCATGCACGTAACTTGTCTCAGTGAGTTTCTGCACTTTTTGTTCGTAATGTAACTTCTGGAATTTACTTTCTGGAAGATTCTGGAAAACGAAATCCGAACACTCGTTACACCTCCGGAATTCAAAATCTGGATGCGTATTTGCGAGTCGTTTGAGAACTACCATATTATATTTTATGGAAGCATAAAAATTATCACTTCCAAAAAGTACTTTCCAGACAGACAATTATTTGTACAACCGAAATCTCGTTTCCGGATGTACATATCCGGATGTTACAATTTGGGCATCTGGAAACAATTTTCAGGAGGTGTTAAATTTAACACATCCGGATTTTACTTTTCGGATGTATAAATTGTACATCCGGAAAGTAAATTTCAGATGTGTAAAATTTCCTGATTCAACTTTTCTAAAACAAATTAATGTTGTCTTCTTGTTATTTACTATGATGCATATAGTTTAAAGGTTGCTTTCAATGGACATGGAAGACTATTTTGACAATCTACCTGAGGATATGAACATGTCAATTAATATGGGAAGAGACAGAGATGTAAGAATAAAGATTCATTTTCGTTGATTGCAGTCTTGAAAAAATCTAATTTATTGTTATGTTTTTTTTCTCCTGAATCCTGTGAGCATAGAGAGGTTGGATGTTCCCGGTGTAAAAGATCATGTTGATTGTAGGGATGCATTCACTACTACTAAGGTGGTTGATTAATGAATTATCGTTAGTTTATGTTATCACTTTGTGTGAATATTATAACATCCTGCTAAATTTGTATTGTCAGGTACTTCCATCTCGAGATGATATGTTGAACAGGGCTCGACAAGTTGGTAGAGAGAATGATGTTGTTGTCTTCATTCACAGGTTGATGAGTGTGATTTCACCTCATATTTCTTTATCATTTTGCATGCATTTTCATGTAGATTAGGCATTTTTATTTTGATATTTGTTAGTTTTTCCCTTTGGAACGGGTAAGGTCGTTCTGTGGTGTTTGTATGCAGGAATTCATGATTAAAATGCTCAAGTCCAGTTAATTTGGTGTTTGTATGAAGATGGAGCTTGAAAGGCAATAAAAATGAGCAAAGCAGAGACCATCACGGCGTGGGTGTGACAACCATCATTGCCATTATCGCGTAGAATGAAGAAAAAAGAAGGAAGCAAAACTCAGAAGCTGTCACAGCCTGGCCGTGACAGGCGTCACGACCATGACAAGAAAGAATGATGAGAAATTGAAAAGTCAGAAGCTGTCACGGTCTGGCCCTGACAGGCGTCACGACCATGACGCGACAGAAACGGAATTTTTATATTTTTTTGATCTGATTTGTAATTGCTTTAATCATAAGTTAACCTCAAATATAAATAGGATAATTAGGCTCGAAATTAGTGATCTTTTGGCTGCTACCTTTGGCTTAACTTAGGATTTCTCTTCTTCTCCAATTTCTTCTATTCTCTTAGGATTTTTATGTTATTGTTAATCAAGATTGCTATAACCATGGCAATGCTTGAGTAGTCGTTTTATTTCTAGGAATTGGGGCTATGCCCAAGACTCATTTTATGTGATGAATTGATATTTTTCCCTTTTTGTTAATTTCAATTTGCTTTGGATTTGGTTCTTATTGTGCTTCATCCATATGAATTGATTGATCATCTATTTGCATGTCTTAGATATTCTAGGGAGGAACTGAGAAGTGAACCTAGGTATTGCATACATAAGAATTGAACTTAGGACTTAAATCACGAAAGTTAGAAGCGGTCCTTCGAGGGTTCATTGAATTCTCACAAAGCACAATGGGTCCAATTTAAATATAATTACCACGAGAGTAGGGGTTGGTTTATTTGGGCACGGTTCTTGTATCTCGAGAGGGAACATTAACTTTATTAGGATAAATTCACCTTCAAAGCATTTTGATAATTAACAAGAGGGGTAGTCAATTTAGTAGCATAAGCAGTCTTGTTGGCAACTCAATTCCTGAAAATCTCTTTTAATTTCAAAAACACCCGAATTGATTTACTTTCCTATTTTGTTTGATTGTGGTTTTTATAATTGATTTATTACTTAATTTTAAATTCAAAAACCAAATCTTTCCTTGTTTAGTTTAATTGATTCTGTTAAGATGAGAGAAAAACAAGAGACATTGGCATAACCCGTGTGTTTCAACTACACGACGGAGATTGTATTATATAGGCAATGAACAAATCAAAATACAATCAGTGTAATAATTACAAGATATTCACAATATCTGATTATCCTAATTACCAAATATTCCTATAATCAGAATATATTATTTACATAAATATCAACACTCCCCCTCAAGCTGGAGCATATAAATCATATGCACCAAGCTTGTTACATATATAATTTATTCGAGGACCTCTCAAAGACTTAGTGAAGACATCTACCATTTGATCATTTGAATTGACAAAGTTAGTGGTGATGTCCCCAGATAAGATCTTTTCTCTGATGAAGTGGTCATCTATCTCGATGGGCTTTGTCCTCTCATGAACTACTGGATTTGAGGCAATGTGTAGTGCAGCTTGGTTATCACAAATGAGTGTCATCTGTGTAACATCCCCAAATCGTAGTTCTTGAAGTAACTGTTTGAGCCAGATGAGTTCACAAGTAGCTGATGCCATGGCCCGATACTCAGCTTCAGCATTTGACCTTGCAACAACATTCCGTTTCTTACTCTTCGAAGATATTAGATTATTTCCAATGAGTACACAAAATCTAGAAGTGGATCTTCTATTAGTTGGAGAGCCTGCCTAATCAGCATCCGAATATCCAACGACATGAGTATGACCCTTATCCTCATAGATGAGCCCTTTACCTGAGGCCCCTTTGATATATTTGAGAATATGGATCAAAGCATCCCAATGACCTTTGCAAGGTGAATTTAGGAACTGACTTACCACACTTACTGCAAAAGAAATATCTGGACGAGTGACTGTGAGGTAATTCAGTTTCCCAACCAGTCTTCTATACTTTACCGTATCTGAAAGTGGCTCCCCCTGATTTGGAAGAAGTTTAGTATTTGGATCCATAGGAGTACCAACTGATTTTGCATTAAGCAGTCATGTTTCCTCAAGAATGTCCATCGCATACTTTCTCTGAGAAATAACAATGCCATCCTTTGATTGTGCCACCTCTATGCCCAAGAAGTATCGGAGTTTTCCTAGATCTTTTGTCTGGAAATGGTGACAAAGATGTTGTTTTACCTGTGATATGCCATGGTGGTCACTCCCTGTAATGACAACGTCGTCGACATATACAATCAAGTAGACACATCCTCGAGCTGAATGACGATAGAAAACAGAGTGATCTGCCTCACTCTGTTTCATCCCAAACTCCTGAATAATGGTGCTAAATCTGCCAAACCAAGCTCGAGGTGATTGCTTGAGATCATACAAAGACTTGCGGAGGCGACAAACAAGACCAGAAGACTCCCCCTGAGCAACAAATCCAGGAGGTTGCTCCATATATACCTCTTCAGTGAGATCACCATGGAGAAAAGCATTCTTGATATCCAGCTGATACAGAGGCTAATGCCGAATTGCAACCATGGATAGAAACAAACGAACAGATGCCATTTTAGCTACCGTGAGAATGTATCTCCATAATCCAAGCTAAAAACCTGAGTATAGCCTTTCGCCACCAAGCGGGCTTTAAGACGATCTATCTGGCCATTCGGACCCACTTTAACAGTAAATATCCACCCGCAACCTACAACCGACTTTCCAGACGAAAAAGGAACAAGGTCCCAAGTACCACTGCTCTGAAGTGCACTCATTTCATCGACCATAGCTTATCTCCACCCAGAATGAGATAAGGCGTCACCTACAGTCTTAGGGATAGACACAGAAGACAAAGAAGAAAGGTAAGCAAAATGTGGTTTAGAAAGGCGGTGAAAACTTAAAGTAACATAGTGAGGAGAAGGATTACGGGTGGAACGTATACCTTTCCGGAGGGCTATGGGAAGTTTAGCCTCAGGAGGCAAGGCCAGAGCAGGCGGAGGAGCCGGCGTTGGAGGAGAGTCAGCAACGGAAGAACCAGTATCATCCGGGGGAACATGCTCAACTGGTGGAGGTGGCGGTTGGCGACACTGATATACCTGCAAGGGATGAGTATGAGCAACCGGGGCAGGAATAGGAATTGTAGGTGGAGTATAGGAGGTAAGGACTGTGGGTGGAGTATATGAGTATATGAGACAGGGACTGGAGGAAGATGAAAGACATCCTTGACCGACTCGGGAGATGTAGGTGGCCCAAAATAAGGAACAGACTCAAAGAAAGTGACATCAGCCGATACAAGATAATGACGTAGAGTAGGAGAATAACACCGGTAACCCTTTTGTGACCGAGGATAACCAAGGAAGACACACTTTAGTGAATGTTGAGTCACCGGCAAGTGTACCGGGTCGTCGTAAGTAATAAACACGGTAAGTAACTACCGAGGTCGGACACAGGGATTGGGCTACCAATTCTACCAATTTGCAAGAAATTTGATATGTTTGACCAAGTAACAGCAAGTGGTTGAGAAGAGAGAGAAAATAGGATCGCAATTCAATTCAACAATTCAATTAGAGGTAAAGCAGGTAGCGATAAGATGAGATGAGAATTAAAATCTGGATTAAACATCTAAGGTCACAAATCCACCTACCCAATCATGCATAGTACCCAAGTGATGATGATCCTCTCCCTAAGTTCAATTGCAATGTCAACCAGGACCCCCAATTCTCCTAATGACATTATCGTGCTCAATAGGACGTATTCAACGATTGAGTTAATTACTTGCTAGGTCTCATAACCCAATCATCAAACTCTATTAAATCGCGTTCCCTATAAGATTGCACTGATGTCCTACTCACTCTCGTGCAATATTCAATCAATGATCCCAATTCAAGTTCTAAACGCGAATTGCCTATCAAGCCTCATCACGTTAACTAGTCAATCATGCATGCTTATGATCAACGCAATAAATTCAGAATTGGAAAACATGAATTGAGGTAAAGGAGGGAAACATACATCACATTGAACGCTACACCACCATGGGTGGTTTCATTGATCCCTTAGACAAGGGGATTAGTTCCTCATGCTTGTAACAATGCACAAACAATTGGAATTCATCATGATTGTCAAATAAGAAAAGAAATAGGGAGACGCAGCTCTAGAGAATAAGGATTCGTCTCTCAAAAACGATCTAAAACAAGTGGTGAACAAAAGGTCCTCCAATCTGCCCTAAATCAGCCTATAAATAGAAGTTCTGGGTCTCGCTCGCTCGCGGGGCGAGCAAGCTCTCGCGAGGCGAAATTCAGTTTTGGCTCCATCTTGAGTTTGAATACTCGCGAGGCGAGATGGTGATTCGCGAGGCGAGACAGAAAGGGTGACATCTCTGGCACAATCAGGCCTTCAAGCTTGCGGGGCGAGATGGTGATTCGCGAGGCGAGACAGAAAGGGTGACTGTTGCTGTTCAGGCTGGTCTTCAGGCTCACGAGGCGAGATCCTGTTTCGCGAGGCGAAACTTCCAGAACTGCTTTTCCACTATTTTCTTCATTTTCCTTGACTCTAAGAGCTTCACTTTTAACCTGAAACAACAAAAGGAAACGAAAAGCGTGTTTCTACTCAAAATAAACTAAAAACTACTAAAAATGTATTAAATGAATCAAATTCTAACTTAGGAACAGAACAAGGCCAATTTGGGAGATTAGCGAGGTTGACTCGCCCAATTAGGCACAAAATCTACCCCTTTTTTAGCTGGAAACTAGATGAGCCAGAGGCTTATCAAAACACCCCAAACTTAAACCTTGCTTGTCCCCAAGCAAGCTAAAACTCAAAAAGACTCAACACTTGGCAAGCTTAAAGGATTCAATCAATTTTTTTTTTTTGCACAGATTTCATGCAATTTAACACAACAATTTTTCCTCAATGTTTTCCCCCTTGCAACAATGTAATCCCCACATTTATTTACTTTAAACAATTGAGAATTTCCATCATTCATGCAATCAGTAATCTAAGTTGAGGATCCAAGTGGCACACAAAAGGGAGATCACCAAATTCAAACAATTGCCTTCCTCACAAAGGCACTTAATATTTCACTCATTTGCTCAATTTGTCTAAGCTACCAACTTTTCACTCAATCTCGCATTTCAAGAACACTTCCCATGAATTTGATTTTCATCTCAACAAAGTTCCCACAAAAATATGTATGCATCATCAAAAGGTATTTCATAGGTTGTAATGAGGCCTGACTCAAGGTAAGATATTCAAAGGATAGAGGCTTAGTCCCTAAGATCAATGAGAGCATGAAACTAGCATTGCAACAATTGAATTTACTCTCATATTATTATTCCATTCTTTGCATTGGGTGGCTACAAACCTCTTCCTTTTTATACTTTTTCACTTTGCCCTTTTTGGCATATATTCAATACTTTTCATCACACTTTTTTTTTCTCTTTTTTTTTTTCAAGCCTTCGACCTTTAATTTTGCTTTTTTTTTTCTCAACTATGATTCATGAACTTGTAGCCACCCCAAACTTAGTTCCGCAACAACACTCACAAAGCTAAAATTCCATGCTCTCCTAAATCCTAGGATAGGGGAAAATCATGGTTTTTCTGAGTTAATGGCTTGTAATGTAAGGTCATCAAGAACAATAGGCTTCAAGGCTCAATGTGGCTAACTAGGGATCATTCATCAAGGTTGGTTCAATTTATGGCCAAGTAGTTATTTCAAAGAAAAATTGCCTAGATCATTCGATGCAACATATAAATATGCAAACCATGCACAGATTCAAGCAAATCCGAGAAAGTGCAGCTTAAAAGCGATTCACACAATTAAGAACATGTTGGAGGCTCAAATTCTCACCTGG
Source organism: Sophora flavescens (assembly GCA_030762895.1). Classification (NCBI taxonomy): domain Eukaryota; kingdom Viridiplantae; phylum Streptophyta; class Magnoliopsida; order Fabales; family Fabaceae; genus Sophora; species Sophora flavescens. Next base: position 40,507,135 of record CM061064.1, read on the forward strand.
ACATTTTTGCAAATTGTTTGACCGAGATACAATTCCTAGTGTGTGCACCCCTTCACCCCAAACTTGTCATAAATCAAGCAATCACAATAAAATTTCTCAAAGTTCAATTTTCAATTTTTCACATGGGGATCAAATATTCGATTTTCAGAACCTAGGGGGAAATCATCAATGGTCAACATAATTCATGCAGTCAATCTATGCTAAATTTAATTAAAATCCACCAAGCTTGCCGACACAACACTCACACACATACTCTTGATCTTCTCAAATTATTCAAGAGCGAAATTCAAAAACAAATGGAAAAAGGGAAAGAAAACAAAAACAAAGCCATTGGTTCCCTCCCCCACACTTAAGGCATACATTGTCCTCAATGAAAGAACATAAATATAAAATAAGAGCGAGGGAAAGGGTAAGAAATTTTTATCTCAAGGGGGTCCGAGCGGACCCCATGCTTTCAGTTGATTGCCTTGCCTCTTTTCATCTCTCTACTACCCCGCTTCACAGCACGGCTAGTTTCGGCCTCATCCTCATCCAATTGGCTGGCCCATGATATTTCGGGCTCTCCATGTTGATCCATTCACAAGCAAACATGAAAGTTAAAGCAATAACATAAAAAAATATTTATATATACAATTATCCAAGTTTGCCAGTAAAAGGTCAGTAAACAGAGTTTCTAGCTAGCTATCAGTGTACAACCATATCGAAGCTCCTAGCTAGAACTCTAAATAAAGTAATGCAGGGGCCCAGATCAATGATGAAAATCAATGTCATCCGTCGGGTCACCCTGGTCCTCTGGTGCCTCCTCATCCTCTGGTCCCTCGAGCACCCCCCTGTGGCATAGCACCCTGGTCCCCAGGGTAGTCTTGCCACCCAAGCCGAGGGGACAGCTCCTCCTCGGAGGGGTATACGGGCACCCGACCCTCCAGCTGGGCCAATGCCATCTCCCGGAAGAACTCTTGCAACACCTCCTGGTCTCGCCTCATCGCCTGCTGGTTCTGCAAGAGCAGAGCCATGTCCGCTGATCGTGGCCTTTGAGTGGGTAGGGGTGGCGGCCTCCTAGGTGGGGCCGGTGCTACGTAACAGAAACGCCGGATGTACTCCCGGTCGATGGACTGCCGCGGGACCTTCTCCATCACTGTACTCACTGGCACCCCCGCCCGGCGGATGAGCTCAGTGATCAGCGATCCATGCCCCGAGCTTTCCTTCAGCGCCGGGAGTTCGCCTTCATCGGATATCTCGTGGCGATGACTCCCCAGCGTTAATCGTGCGACTGTGTCGGTATCTTTGTAGAGGAGATGGGCTCACGGCGGCGGTGATCTGTGAGTATCCGACACTAACCCGTGTCTTTGTTTGTCTTTGGGTTTCTTGACTCTATTTTGCAGGGTGATAGTGAGAGTGAAGATGCCTGTTCGGTCGAAGTTCCAACTATACCATCCATTGAGCAGCCACCCTCCTCAGTTTCTTGTAATATATCTATTGACTGTACTAACTCAAACCTTTCTGTGGTGTGTCCTGAAATTTCTGCAGGTTTAACAAGTGATGAATCCGGTAGTGCAGTGGATGAAGAAACTGCAGAAGTTGAAGCAGCACCAGTAACCCCAGCTAACTGTTTGCCACCTCCCCCTGTGGAACCAAAAGCTCTGGATTTTGCACCCTTGGATTTTGCACCATGGCCAGTCCAAGAGGTTGAGCCCCACTTCTATTGGGAGGATTTTATTGAGAAAGAGGTCAACCTTGACCCAAGAGGGAGTGAGAAGTCCGCCGCACTTGGCGAGGTTACCATGACTATCAAGCACTCTTCTCCATATAAAGGCTGCAAGTTAGGGAAGCACGGAATGAGCTTCCAGTCTTTGTCCATCACGTGGGCATTATGCTGCATACTATGGGATCCGGGAGGATCGTTTCGAAATTTGAGCATCCCGTGGCCACTGTATCACAGACAATGGGATCCAGGTGGAAGCTCCTACACTGCTACTTGATCAGGGGGTTCCCTTTCCTCTCCCTCACTCTGATTTTATTGTTATGTTGTTTCATTGGGGACAATGTATATTTTAAGTGTGGGGGAGGGAACTAGTTGTAGTTTTTGTTTTGTTTTGTTTTTGATTTTCCTTTGTTTTCTTTGAATAAAGCTCCTGAATAATTTGAGAAGCTCAGGAGTTGTGTTGAGTCTGGTATTGGCAAGTTTGATGGATTTTATTGATTTTGCATAGATTGATTGCATGATAGTGTTGACTGTTTCCCCCCTAGGATTTGAAATTTTTTTTGAAAAATGATCCCCATATGATTGAAAACTGAACTTTGAGATTTTTATTATGATGGCATGATTTATGATAAGTTTGGGGTGATAGGAAGCACACACTAGGGATAGAATCTCTTTCAAATAATTTGCAAAAAAATGTCCAGGTGAGGTTTTGAGCCTCCAACATGTTTTTGACTGTGAGAATCTCTTTTAAGTTGCACTTTCCTGAATTTGATTGAATCTCTTTTTGGTTTGCATGATTATGTGTTTGCTTCAGATGATTTAGGTATTTTCTTTGTAAATAACTACTTAGCTTAAAAATAACCAATTCCTGATGCATGTTCCCTAGTTAGCCCCTTTGAGCCTGATTAGACTGTTAATTCTTGATAACCTAATGTTATAAGCCCAAAAATCTGGAAAACCATGTTAACCCGATCTTAGGATTAGGAGAGCATGTAATCTTAGAATGGGTGCAAGAAACTAAAGTTTGGGGTGGCTGCAAGGTGTAATGTGTTGTTTGGGATTGAGAAAAAAAAATTGTGAAAAAAAAATAAAAAAAAGGGGGAAAGAAAAAGAAAAAATAAAAAATAAAAATAAAAAGTGCAAAAATGCCAAAAAAGGCTGTTTGAATAAAAAGGCTGTAGCCACCCAAGGCATAAAGAAAAATGAGAAAAGGAACTTGAGTGGAATTTCAAGGTGTAAATAATGTTCATGCTCTCTTAGTTCCTAGGGTCTTCAGCCTAGTTCCTTTGTATATCCTACCCTTAGCCAGGCCCCATTACAACCCATAAAAGACCTTCTGATGTTGCTTGCATGTTTTCTGTGGGAATCATTTTGAGATGAAAACCAAATTTATGGGAAGTGCTCTTAAAAGTGAAATTGAGTGAAATGTTGATAGCCTGACAAAAATTGAGCGTTTGAGTGAACACAAATTTCCCTTGTGAGGAAGGCAGTTGTTTGAATATGGTGATCTCTCTTTTGTGTGTAACTTAGATCCCCTGCTTAGAGTAATGATTGTTTGAATGATGAAATTCTCAATTGTTTAGAATAAAAGATTGTGGGGATTACTTTGCTTTAAGGGGGGAACATTGAAGGAAAAATTGTTTTGATAAATTGCTTGAAATTTGTGTGAAAGTTAATTGAGTCATTAAGCTTGCCATGTTTTGCCAGGTCTTGAGTCTGTTTGAGTTTTTAAGTTTTAGTTTGCTTGGGGACAAGCAAAGTTTAAGTTTGGGGTATTTTGATGAGCCTCTGGTTGACCGGTTTTATAACTAGTAAAGACCTTGGCTTTGTGCTAATTTTATATCATTTTCACCCAAATTAGACTTGATTGTCCTTAAGTAAGATTTTGAGTCTGTAAAGTGTTTTTAAGCTAATTTAGTTGATTTAGAGTTAAATAAAATACTTACTGTTATTTCTTATTTTCAGGTTAATAAAAATGAATAATTCTGGTTCGCCCCGCGAAGGATATCTCGCGTCGCGAGTCACCAAGCCCAGAAAGTCAGAGACGATCACGGTTTACCCGTGTTGAAGATCACGGGCATTGCAGTTTTGAAGTTGAAGCGTTCGCCTCGCGAGCATCCATTCGCCTCGCGAGCCTGGAAGTCAGAAAGCATCACGGTTGGCCCCTGATATTCATAACGGGCGTAATAAGAAGACTCTTCAGTTCCTCGCCTCGCGAAGGTTTGTTCGCCTCGCGAGAAGACCAAAGGTTGCAAACTGTTCATAAGATTCGCGTCGCGAGCTGTTCTTCGCCTCGCGAGCCAGCGAATCCAGAAATTGTATTTAAGCGTTTTAAACAGAACTGAAGGGGGAAGTCAGAGTTAGCCAGTTTTGGCTAGTCTTAGACAGTAGTAGTAGCTTTCAGTAGTTTAATTCTTGTCTTTTGTTTTTCCTTTGTAATGGAGAACTAGTCTCCTAGATTAATCTACTGTGATTGGTTTCAATTACACTTGAGGTTCTGTATTTCCTGTTTTAATTGCTTTTCTCTTTTCAATGCGATGTTATACATTTCTGTTTGTTTAATTCAGGAGTGTGTAGTGTTGTGTTGATTCATTTCAGTGATGCTATGTTCCTATACTTAATCGCGTTTGTTTAATTCGCGTGTGTTCATTCATGTTCGTTTAGTTCATGAGGGCTTAACCCCGTTTGTTTAATTCGGGAATAGGAACATGTATCCGTAGTAGCGATTTCGTTTGTTAATTGTTGCTACAACTGAAAGGGGATTAGAATCTGCTTAGGGCTTGGATTTATATGAACCAATAATAGTGGGAAACCGAGAACAGTAGGTTAATCGTCTTTAGTTTATTTGCTATTCTCTTTAACTGCTTTGTTTTCATTGTTTTGTTTTCTTTATTTTATTTTCATTCACTCCAAACCCCCAAAATCTGACTTTTACTGATTTTCTGTTAATAATAACAACACCTAAGAGTCCTTGAGAGACGATATCCGAGTTGTCGCTTCCCTATCTACATTAATTTTGTAAACGCTCGTTCTTTTTGGCGCGTGGCGACAGCGCGGTCAGACATCTTCTCAAGAGCACATTATACCTTTCCCAAGCTTCATTATAAGATTCATCTTCTGTCTGCCTGAAAGATGTGACGGCTACTCTTGCTTGTGCCGCTCTCTGAGGAGGAAAATATTTAATGAGGAACTTTTGGCCATTTGCTCCCATGTTGTGATACTGTTGCGATCCAAGCTGTCAAACCAATCACGAGCGACATCCCTAAGAGAGAGAGGGAATAGCCGCAAGCGAAACTCATCTTGAGAAACTCCTCTTGTCTTCTGCAAGTCGCAAGCTTCAAGGAATTGAGTGATGTGTCTATGAGGGTCTTGTTTGCCACTCCCATCAAATTGATTCTCATGGATATGGGCTGTGACACATCCTTCCACTCTGAAGGAATCTGTGTTGAGGTTGCCCCTCACGATAGAAGAAGAACAATCATCCAAATTTGGTAGATTGTACTCGAAGAGAGGCTTGTAAGGAGGAGGGTTTGCTTCGGCCATCCCCTCAAAATTAATTACTTCATGCCTATTTCATTCTCTGTCTTCTTTCCTTAATCGCTTCTCGGTCTTGGTGATCTCCGAATCAAATAGCAAGTCCTCTTATGAAAGGGTACCTCGCATACAAAAACTAGGCAAGACCAAGTGGAATCAAAGAAGTAGAGAGAAATAATAGTATATAAATAACAGAAAATAAAAATAAAAACAGCTTAACCAAATAATCAAACTTCCCAAAAATTAGGAAAATCGGTCGTGCCAATCCCCGGCAACGGCGCCAAAAACTTGTTGAGTCACCGGCAAGTGTACCGGGTCGTCGTAAGTAAGAAACACGGTAAGTAATTACCGAGGTCGGACACAAGGATTGGGCTACCAATTCTACCAATTTGCAAGAAATTTGATATGTTTGACCAAGTAACAGCAAGTGGTTGAGAAGAGAGAGAAAATAGGATCGCAATTCAATTCAACAATTCAATTAGAGATAAAGTAGGTAGCGATAAGATGAGATGAGAATTAAAATCTGGATTAAACATCTAAGGTCACAAATCTACCTACCCAATCATGCATAGTACCCAAGTGATGATGATCCTTTCCCTAAGTTCAATTGCAATGTCAACCAGGACCCCCAAATTCTCCTAATGACACTATCGTGCTCAATAGGACGTATTCAACGATTGAGTTAATTACTTGCTAGGTCTCATAACCCAATCATCAAACTCTATTAAATCTTGTTCCCTATAAGATTGGACTGATCTCCTACTCACTCTCGTGCAATATTCAATCAATGATCCCAATTCAAGTTCTAAACGCGAATTGCCTATCATGCCTCATCACGTTAACTAGTCAATCATGCATGCTTATGATCAACGCAATAAATTCAGAATTGGAAAACATGAATTGAGGTAAAGGAGGGAAACATACATCACATTGAACGCTACACCGCCATGGGTGGTTTCATTGATCCCTTAGACAAGGGGATTAGTTCCTCATGCTTGTAACAATGTGCAAACAATTGGAATTCATCATGATTGTCAAATAAGAAAAGAAATAGGGAGACGCAGCTCCAGAGAATAAGGATTCGTCTCTCAAAAACGATCTAAAACAAGTGGTGAACAAAAGGTCCTCCAATATGCCCTAAAACAGCCTATAAATAGAAGTTCTGGGTCTCGCCCGCTCGCGGGGCGAGCAAGCTCTCGCGAGGCGAAATTCAGTTTTGGCTCCATCTTGAGTTTGAATACTCGCGAGGCGAGATGGTGATTCACGAGGCGAGACAGAAAGGGTGATATCTCTGGCACAGTCAGGCCTTCAGGCTTGCGAGGCGAGATGGTGATTTGCGAGGCGAGACAGAAAGGGTGACTGTTGCTGTTCAGGTTGGTCTTCAGGCTCGCGAGGCGAGATCCTGTTTCTTGAGGTGAAACTTCCAGAATTGCTTTTCCACTATTTTCTTCATTTTCCTTGACTCTAAGAGCTTCACTTTTAACCTGAAACAACAAAAGGAAACGAAAAGCGTAATTCTACTCAAAATAAACTAAAAACTACTAAAAATGCATTAAACGAATCAAATTCTAACTTAGGAACAAAACAAGGCCAATTTGGGAGATTAGCGAGGTTGACTCGCCCAATTAGGCACAAAATCTACCCTTTTTTTAGCTGGAAACTAGATGAGTGATAGTGTGATTTTACATCATGTTTTCTATATACTTTTGCATGCATTTTGCACATAGATTAGGCATTATTTAGTTGATATAGTTAGATTTTCCCTTGGAACGGGTGAAGCGGTTTCTTGGTGTTGTTTTGCAGGAATTCAATGTAAAAATGATCAAAATCAGCCATGGTGGAGCTTGGATGAAAAAGAGCTTGAAAAGTGAAGAATATGAGCCAAACAGAGCCCATCACGACCTGGCCGTGATGACCATCACGGCCGTGATCAAGCAAAGCAGAAGGCAAAAGTCAGAGACTGTCACGGCCTGCCCGTGACAGACATCACGGCCGTGACCTACCAGAAATTCAAGTTTCGCGTCGCGAACAAAGGGCTCGCCTCGTGAGAACCCATTTTGTGCAAATTCGCCCACTCCAGAAGCCTTCACAGCCTGGCCGTGATGGCCATCACGGCCGTGACGCGCGACTGATCTATAAATAAGGCTGCGCTGAACAGAAAAGGAGACTGACTTCTAACCTAAAAAAGGGTCCAGAGGGAGGCATTTGGAGGCACTTGGAGGCTATGGCTGGGCTAGGGTTTCAACCCTAGAAGGGAGCCAAGAAAGGTTGCTTTGAAGAAGAAGGAAAGCTCACATGGAGCCTCTTCTCTCCTCTTCTCCTATTTCTCTGGTTTGGTTTTCTTTGTATATGAGTAGTTAAATCCCCCATTGTTGGGGTTAGATGAGTACTTTTCTGAACTTATTTGTAAATTGATTTGGTTGTTTAATGCAAGTTCTATTTCTTTATGAGTATGTGATTCTGTGCTTAATGCTTTCCTTGGATTAGCTACCCATAGGAATGATATGTTGCTTTGATAGATGACTGAAAGGTTGGTGTTAAGGCATGCTCATGAATCATATGCCAAGTAGTTCAAGAATCTAGATATAGGTGTTGAATGCTTGCAATCTTATAAGTCTTGACTTAATGCAAAATCACAGATTAATCCACCTAAGACATTAGGGGTTGATTTGGGGTTTTAGGCTCAATGCACCTAAGACATTAGGCTTGAGTATTTTAGAAAAGGCTTGATTGTCATAATTGAAGTAGGACTTGTGTTGATTACCATTTCATTGCAATTAAGGGAGGATTAGTGTAGTCTAACCCTAACAATCTTAGCCACATCTCTGTTTGCATACCAAGTGTTCGATAAAATTCCCAAAAGACCAAAAATATTTTATTTCTTTATTTTCTGTTTTAATCTCTCATACTTTAGTTTAGTCTAGATAGTTGTTGAGTTTGTGAATTGGTAATTGACATCCGATCCCTGTGGATACGATAATCGGTCTTACCACCGTATTACTTGATTGCGACGAGGTGCACTTGCCTTTATATTCTAAAAATCACGCATCAAGTTTTTGGCGCCGTTGCCGGGGATTGGCTTTGTCAATATCATTTGTAACAAATGAGGCAACTAATTTAGACATTTTTATTTTTTTATTTTTATTTTCTGTGTATTTTTAATTTTTTTGTTTGAGTTCTGTTTTTGAAAGGTGGACGAAAATCATGAAAATTTTTTATTATCCACCTGATGAGGAAGCTTCCAGTCATGTTTTGGAGGACTACTTGTGTTGGGAAGATGATATAAATTTGGGAGAATTCTTCGAGGAGTTTTCTCTATCTCATAACATCCCATCATGAGTCGATCCTATGACTGGTGAGCTTATATATATATATACCGAGGAGGATTGGGAAACCTTTTGTTCTTATTTACCACCTCCACCACCATGTATGATTCCCATAGAGCCACATGAAGTGGAAGTTGAGAAAAATCTGGTTGTGGGAATGGATCAAATTGAAAATGAAGTGGTGGTGGTAAGTGAACCACAACAAGAGGAATTACCTTCCACAAATCCTTGGGAAACAACAAATGAGGAGGCAGGGCATCTAGATAGCACTCCTTCCACCATGCATGTTGAGCAATCTGATTTTACTGCACTAGATAAATATGTTGGCTTGCATGCATGTGTGGACATTGGTAAGTTAGCCCCTCCCACTTGTCTGTCACACTTCCTCTTGACAATTCCATTTGACCCGAGAGGAAGTGAGTTTATAATTGTAAAGGTCAATGGAATTTCCACCCAATGGCTGGGTGGAATTGAAAATAAAGTTATATTACTGCTACAATCACCGCCCCAATTTCCATTTGATCCGGGAGGAGGATCCAGGTGAATGCTTTTCAATAAGTCAAGCTAGTGACATTAAAGAAGCGCTTATTGGGAGGCAACCCAATTTTTCTTTTCCTTTTTCATTTTCCTTTCTCTTTAGTTAGAATTTATTTTGATTTTAAACTCTTGAATAATTTGAGAAGCTCAAGAGTTTTCTTTTACTAATAAAATTGCCAAGTGATTTCAGGGAAAAAAGGAAGGAGGGAAGAGCAAGAAGACAAGAAAAAAGCACCCAATTCTCAGGCAGTTTCTGACTGGAATGTTAACCAACACTAGTTACCGCCTCGGTAAGCCGTTCCAATTTTTTGTTTTATTTTCTTTTTCTTCTCCTTTCTCCAACTTGATTGTTTACATTTGGGACAATGTAAATTTTCAAGCTTGGGGTAGAGGGGTATTTTTGCATATGTTCATATTTTGCATTTGGCATGTTGCATTCATATAGTTTTGCATGATAGTTTGCATGATCACACATTAGATTGCCCTTGCTTAGATTTTGTATCCAATTGTGAGAACTAAGTGCCCATAATTTGTGATAGTGAATTGTTGAACCCAATTTGTTATTCTTGTGATATGGCTGCAAATGAAAATGTTTGAGATAATCTTGGATAGTTGATAATTAGCATATGGTTCTATGGATTTGTGATTTTCATTGATTCTGAACTAAAATGTGAGATTTTGAGCCAAAGGGGTACTCACAAAATTTTACCCCATTCTTTGTGTAGAGTGTTATTCCTCTTGGTTTGTTTTCTCTAGAACTTGACTTGAAACCATTTTGAAGCTTAAAAAAATTTTTGGAAACATTTTTGAAAATGATTGAGGCAATAGGTATTTTTTCTGGCCTTCTGAGCTTTGAATGACTAGATGCTACCCCTTAGTTGCCCAATTTTGTGCCTGAATGAATAAAATGCTTTTCTTGGTACCCTGAAATGTTTTGATAAATATGTTTGATAGGGACCTTCTAAAGTATTACAAAAGGGTAAAAAGGTAGCTGAAAGTTTGGGAAAAGAATCAAAAAAAAAAAAAATCTCTTGAGTTAAAAAATCTCCCCTTCTCCAAATAAAAGAAAAAGAAAAGAAAAAAAATAAATAAATAAATAGAGAAGGGGATGACAAAAAGAAGTGAAAAATAAAAAGAAAAAGAAAGCAAAGAAAGGTGGAAAAATAAATTGAAAACCCAAGAAGGTATTTTAGAAGGTCATGTGTTGAAATGTTGATATGTTGTGTAGCCTTTTGAAATGTCCTTTTCTTGTTATCCCCACCTAAAGATTAATCCCATGGCCACGTTACAACCAAATAAAAGACCTCTTGATTCTAAATTGTTTTCATTAATAAAGTAGAGATTTGGTTGATAGTCAAGCCTATGGTAGGATTCATTCCTTGAGGAAAATTGAGTGAAATGTCTTATTCCCTAAACACTTGAGTGGTGAGGAAGAGAGCCAAGCAAATGAACAAGCTTGGGGTGAGCTTCAGGTGAGAAAGAGTGCCTAAATCAGTGAAAACATGATTCTAAGGAACCTAAGCCTCTAATTGGACTTGAATTGATTGTCTCTTGCTGAATTGTTTGAATTGCCTATTGCTTAGATTATTTACTCGGGTTCTTGATTCACTATCCATGCTTTGATTATTTTGATCTTCTGGCCTTAGTGATTGCTTGAGGACAAGCAATTGATTAAGCTTGGGGTGATTTGATAGTGTGATTTTACATCATGTTTTCTATATACTTTTGCATGCATTTTGCATATAGATTAGGCATTATTTAGTTGATTTAGTTAGATTTTCCCTTGGAACGGGTGAAGCAGTTTCTTGGTGTTGTTTTGCAGGAATTCAATGTAAAAATGATCAAAATCAGCCATGGTGGAGCTTGGATGAAAAAGAGCTTGAAAAGTGAAGAATATGAGCCAAACAGAGCCCATCACGGCCGTGATCAAGCAGAGCAGAAGGCAAAAGTCAGAGACTGTCACGGCCTGCCCGTGACAGACATCACGGCCGTGACCTACCAGAAATTCAAGTTTCGCGTCGCGAACAAAGGGTTCGCCTCGCGAGAACCCATTTTGTGCAAATTCGCCCACTCCAGAAGCCGTCACGGCCTGGCCGTGATGGCCATCACGGCCGTGACGCGCGACTGATCTATAAATAAGGCTGCGCTGAACAGAAAAGGAGACTGACTTCTAACCTAAAAAAGGGTCCAGAGGGAGGCATTTGGAGGCACTTGGAGGCCATGGCTGGGCTAGGGTTTCAACCCTAGAAGGGAGCCAAGAAAGGTTGCTTTGAAGAAGAAGGAAAGCTCACATGGAGCCTCTTCTCTCCTCTTCTCCTATTTCTCTGGTTTGGTTTTCTTTGTATATGAGTAGTTAAATCCCCCATTGTTGGGGTTAGATGAGTACTTTTCTGAACTTATTTGTAAATTGATTTGGTTGTTTAATGCAAGTTCTATTTCTTTATGAGTATGTGATTCTGTGCTTAATGCTTTCCTTGGATTAGCTACCCATAGGAATGATATGTTGCTTTGATAGATGACTGAAAGGTTGGTGTTAAGGCATGCTCATGAATCATATGCCAAGTAGTTCAAGAATCTAGACATAGGTGTTGAATGCTTGCAATCTTATAAGTCTTGACTTAATGCAAAATCACAGATTAATCCACCTAAGACATTAGGGTTTGATTTGGGGTTTTAGGCTCAATGCACCTAAGACATTAGGCTTGAGTATTTTAGAAAAGGCTTGATTGTCATAATTGAAGTAGGACTTGTGTTGATTACCATTTCATTGCAATTAAGGGAGGATTAGTGTAGTCTAACCCTAACAATCTTAGCCACATCTCTGTTTGCATACCAAGTGTTCGATAAAATTCCCAAAAGACCAAAAATATTTTATTTCTTTATTTTCTGTTTTAATCTCTCATACTTTAGTTTAGTCTAGATAGTTGTTGAGTTTGTGAATTGGTAATTGACATCCGATCCCTGTGGATACGATAACCGGTCTTACCACCGTATTACTTGATTGGACGAGGTGCACTTGCCTTTATATTCTAAAAATCACGCATCAATGAGCAGAGGCTTATCAGTGAACGAGCAGAGAGCTTGTCAATACTTGGTTGTAGGTTATGAACAAAGCATGTAGACCCGAAGACACGAGGTGTTAATGGATGGAGGGACTGATGAGGAAACAAAACAGAGTGAGGTACTTGGTTATCAAGAACGGAGGAAGGCATCATATTAATGAGATAGCACGCAGTGAGAACAGCATCACCCCAAAAACGGAATGGAACATTGCCATGTAGTAAGAGGGTGCGAGTTGTTTCAATAAGATGTCTATTTTTGCGTTCAGCAACCCCATTTTGTTGAGGGGGTGTAAGCACGAGAAGTCTGATGAAGAATACCCTGAGAAGCCATGAAAGATTGAAATGGTTGAGATAGGTATTCTCTAGCATTATCACTACGCAGAGTATGAATAGGAATGCCAAAATTATTTTTAATTTCATAATAAAATTGTTAAAATATAGAAAATAACTCATACCGATTTTTCATTAAAAATAACCAAGTACAACGCGAGAAATTATCAATAAAAGTAACAAAATATTTCGACCCTAACGCGGACACAGTCCGACTAGGACCCCAAACATCCGAATGCACTAAAGAAAAAAGGAGACTTAGAGCGATTAACGACACGACTAGGAAACGAACTACGGGTATGTTTCCCTAGTTGACACGACTCACAAGACAAATAAGTAAGCTTAGACAGGCTCGGCACCAACTGTTGGAGCTTAGCAAGGCTAGGATGTCCCAATTGAGCATGAGTGAGAAGAGGGGAATCCTTGAGAGCACAAACCCGAGAAGGAGGTGACAACTGATACAAGCCATTAAACTCACATCCAGCACCAATCATCCGTCCCGAACTCCGGTCCTGCAGGAAAACAGAATCTTTAGTGAACGAAATAGTGCAATCAATGGAACGGGTCAAGCGACTAATAGAAAGCAAATTAAATGGGGAACCCGGGACATAAAGTACATTATTAACCGAGAGGGAAGGGAAGGGATGGACAGTGCCAACCCCCTGGGAATGTGTTTTGGAACCATTAGCCAATGTAACTGTGGGTAAATAAATAGACTTAGAAAGGGTGGAAAAAAGAGATTTATTACCAGAGATATGATCAGTGGCACCAGAATCTAGAACCCAAGGACCTAGGGACGACTGAGAGAGACAAGCAAAAGGAATTACCAGTGTGTGCAATAGAGGCAGTGGACCCAGTGGCCTGACGTTCTTTAAACCATTTAAGAAACTGTGTAGGTAACAGGCGATGCAGTAGATTGAGGAGATGGCTCAGATGGGTCTGGTGGATCAACCTGGGCAACATTAGCAGCGCAAGGAGGACGATTATGTAAAGTCCAACATTTATCAATAGTGTGGCCTAAGTGGTGACGATGGTCGCATTTTGGGGGTTTACCCACCACGACCACTACCCTGAGACACAAGAGCAGAAGCATTAACTGCAGCAGGAGGTAACTCATGGCTAGGAGCAGCAGGGAGCATAGAGGTAACTGATGTCTTGGACGGGACCCAAAGCAAAGCAAACCAAGCCGTGTTCAGAGATGAGACATTAGGAGAACCCAAATCTGATCACGGGTGGTGGAGTACTCTGGAGGCAAACTGTATGGGGCCTGTGAACACCCATTTTTGTACGTCTTCATTTTATTCTAATGTTATTATGTTTCAGGGAGACTAATAATAATAGTGAAGAGAGAAAGAAGAAAAATAAAATAATGAAGAAAGGAGGAGGCTCATAAATAATTTGCTATTGGACGGGGAGGTCCAGTCCATTACATTGCACTTGCTGTTAGATGACGAGGTCCAGTCCAGTCCATCGCATTTGCTGTTGGACGGGGAGGTCATGTCCATTTCATTTGCTGTTAGACGGCGAGGTCCAGTCCATTACATCGCATTTGCTGTTGGACGGGAGGTCCCGTCCATTGCATTTGCTATTGGACGGGGAGGTCCAGTCCATTACATCTTGCTGTTGGAAGGGGAGGTCCCGTCCATTGCATTTGCTGTTGGACGGCGAGGTCCAGTCCATTACATCGTATTTGCTGTTGGACGGGAGGTCCTGTCCATTGCATTTACTGTTGGACGGCGAGGTCCCGTCCATTACATTGCACTTGCTGTTTGACGACGAAGTCCAGTCCATTCCATTGCATTTGTTGTTGGACGGCGAGGTCCCGTCCATTACATTGCACTTGCTGTTGGACGACGAAGTCCAGTCCATTCCATTGCATTTGCTGTTGGACGGCGAGGTCCAGTCCATTACATTGCACTTGCTGTTGGACGATGAAGTCCAGTCCATTCCATTGCACTTGTTGTTGGACGACGAGGTCCAGTCCAGTCCATTCCATTGGACTTGCTGTTGGACAGGGAGGTCCCGTCCAATGCATTTGTTGTTGGACGGTGAGGTCCAGTCCATTACGTTGCATTTACTGTTGGACGGGGAAGTCCCGTCCATTGCATTTTCTGTTGAATAAGTAGGTCTTCCATTGCATGTTTAGGTTTCTGTTGGACGAGTAGGCCGTCCATTGCATATCTAATTTTCTGTTGGACGAAGAGGATCCGTCCATTGCATGTTTAAATTTCTGTTGGACGAGGAGGTCCGTCCAGTGTATATCTACTTTTGCATATCTAAGTTTCTGTTGGACGAAGAGGTTCCGTCCACTGCAATTTTATTTTCAGGCTGGAGGCTAAAGAATAAAGAAAGAAGAAGAATAAGATAATGAAGAAATGACGAAGAAAAGAAGGAGAAAAGGACAATCAGCGAAAAGAAGAAAGGAGATTGAGTTACTTCTCCTAACCCTAAAAAACCATATTTTACATATCAGACAAGACCTATTTTCCTCATCCCACTCTCCAACCGCCCTTGCGCCTCCTCTACCCATTGGTCCTTCTTCTTCCTCATCTCCTCCCTCATTTTAACCGAGCAGCCCCACTCCTAATCCTATAAAACCCATCTTACACATTAGACAAAACCCCCACCTCCTTCTATCTTCAAACACGCAACCTTCACATCAAATCACCTCCTTTCCGCTGCTCGTGCCGCCCCCGTATGGACACACGCTATTTCTGCTCAGAACCACCCAAGCCCCGGATTTCGTGAAGACCAACCTTGAAGCCGCTGGGTAAGAAGAAGCATGAAGCCCTCTCCTCCATCTATAAAAAGGGAGAGGAGACGAAGACAGAAGGGAAATTTTGTTCTGATATTTTCTTTGTGAAGAAAAGAGATTAGGGATTTGAGTTTTTTTCTCTTCTCTGACATTAGAGTGGTTCCAAATTTTCAGAAGAAGGGAGGGTTAAAAGAGTCAGTGAAATTGAAATGTAAGGGTTTTGATCTTGAAACCTTACCACTGGGAGAAAACAAAATCATTGTTATTGTGCTCTCATTTGGTAATCCTTGTTCTCTTTGTTGATATTATTCTTAAGTTTCTCTTGACATTCTTATTTTTGTGTCTCTGTTTACTGAATAAGTTAGTAAAACGTTTTATTTCTACGTTTCATTTCTGTTCTATTTCCAAGAGGTAAAATTATTTATTTTATATAAAAATAGAATATGATCAGTTAATTAAAACAATCTTATTTCTTGGGTTGCCCTATGACAAGTGTCATGTTAAACCCTTTAGATTTTGAGGTTGCCCTGTAGACTTATGTGCCATGTTCAACCTCATTTAGGTTTAATAAAAAAGTTCACAACTAAAAATGATTTTTTTTCCTTTAAACGATTTTCGGGGTAAAACAAATATTTTCAAAGTTACTAATAATTTATACAACTAATTTTGGGTAACCTTTTTTATGGATGTTCTAGGGTGTCGTGGGGTTAAGTCTCCATGCCTTCCCTAGACATAATCGACTCCCGAACCCAAAGCTTTTTTCTTAAAGGGTTTTCCAGCTTTCCCGAAATTAAATAAAGTTGGTGGTGACTCCATGTTTTTTTTCTCTAAAAGGAAAACCAAGTTTTTCCTTTCGGTCATGATAGATGGCGACTCCCTTGGGGACCTTTTAAGAGAGTCAAGCCCGTAAAAATTGGTTTTGCAAATTTTTAGTAACTTGTGGCTTATTTGTTTTACCTTTTATTGTTGTATCTTGTTGTTTTTTTTCCTTATAATAATTAAATGACAAAACTAAAAAATGTTTTTTTACTTTTAGTGATGTTTGTTTGGATTGTCCTTTTTTGGGTTTTCCTTTTATTTAAATGAGAAAATTTAGTTTTACATACTTTTTAACTCATGTTATTCTTGTATATGTTTCACTAACAATGTTTTTGTTTCCTCCTCCTTTCTTTTCTTCTTTCCTAGATTTTAACAATAGGTTAGAGGACTTATAACCATTTTTATATACCTATGTGTTTGTTTTGCAGGTTTTTCTTGTCTTTTCTTTTCTTTTTATTTTTAAGTGTTACAGGTTTGTATGCCCCCTTCACACACATCACTATCACATATTGCACACACTCTTAGCTCTATACCCGAGCTTGCTCAAAAACCCAAGGATTAGGCGGTGCTCCGACATTGTCATTGAAGAGGTCTTGTACCTCCCTGATACTTGTCGGTTCACCACTCAGATTGTATATGAGATCATGGAATAGTCATATTGAGAGGGTTTATCCCTACTTGTGGCTAGATTCATGAATCAGATCCTTGCAAGGGCAATCTGGGGACCATGACTTTTAGAGGTCTAGACCCGTCCCAATTTTCACTAATAGAGCAAACCTAGTGACCGACTTGTTTAGAGTCCTGACTTAGGGTGTGTCAGTCCTTAGGTTTTACTTGGCTTAAGACAAAAGGGGGCGTACTTTTCTTTCCTCTCTCTATCATCATAAGCACAAATTGTCATGCAGGTTCATTGTGAAGATTAACAAAACTAGGGCCGTCACATTGCTGCCTCAAACCTGAATGACATATTCGAATATTATTGCACATCTAATAAGCGCTATGTCATAATGAAGGCGATGCACTGGCAGCATGCCCATCAGGGTTTTCAACCCCATTGGGTCTCATACAACATGAATCATACAAGATATATTTGCTTCACTATACTCATTTTTTTTTTTTCGCTTGTGCCTCTTTGTTGGAAGACTTTGGTATTCACCTTGTAGCAAGAAAATGGAATAGTTTGGTTCCAAAAAGAGTACTAGCAATGCGAGCCGTTCCAAGAAAAGTATCAAGATTGATGTGACACTCAATGACATGGAGGGTTTATGTGGACTCAGCCAGCAAATGCCAGAAAAAGCACGCTCAGACTTTGTCAGCAAATATGGTAGAAAATTGGACCTATTGCGTGTTCCAGTGGAAGCTCCCGCTTTGAGTGCATTGGCCCAATATTGGAATTCAACTTTGAGGTGTTTTGAATTGCCTAACTTAGACATCACTCTGACCATGGAAGAGTATGCTTATATGCTAAGACTGCCAATTCAAAAGAGGACCCACATCTACATGTATTATGGCCAATATGTAACAGATTGGAAGATAGCAAGTCTATTGGAGCTCCAACCTGAACAGCTAGAGAAAGCGGAAAAAGGAACCACCAAAGGATTGAAGAGGCGATTTTTGGAAGTGTATCTCAACAAGCTGGCCTAACAACAACGATGGGTTACTTTCAACAAAGTACTAGCCCTCATGATAAATGGGTTGGTGCTCTTTCCTTTTGTACTAGATCTGATTGATCAGTCAGCCGTGGATGTTTTCTATAGGGTTGAAGAATATGGTGTGAACTCGATCCCTGCTATCTTAGCTGAAACTTTCCTCTCCCTACAGGTTTGTCATCAGAATCAACAAGGGAAACTACGATGTTGTGCATCAATATTGTATGTTTGGATCATGACTGACTTGTACGCTCGTGATAAAATTGATAGAACAGATGACCCGCTGAAAGGATTCGCTCGCATTCAACTGAAGCCACGTAAGCTATATGAATGGAAACAAGAGTTTGATCAAATCGACTGGCGGTCATTTAGTTGGATGTGTCCTTGGTACAATGGAGATTCAGTTGTATTCAGCTGTGGAAGTTTTTCAAATGTTCCATTGATGGGTCCCAGAGGTTGTGTATCATATTCACCAGCTTTGGTGATGCGTCAGCTCAAGTGGACACAGGATGAGCCCCCTGAAAAGCTACTCAGTGGGATATTCTTCCTATACCAAGAAAGTGAAAGCATCAAGAGTCAAACAATAGCAGTAAGGTCAACATGGAATGATGTTCATAAAAAAGGACCGGAGGAATTAGGAAGGCGAATCATAGCTCACACAAAAAGATATGAAGTATGGAGAGAAGCAAGAGGAGGTTTCCCTCCAAGACCTGTATCCCCTCTCCATAGTGAAAATAATCCTCTTACCGAAGATCAAATGTTGAAAGAAATCAAAATTTCAAAAGCTCAGATGAGGGTTTTGGATGAGAAGAACCAAGCTGCCGAAGTAGCTATTGTCACGCTCCGAAGCCAAGTACAGAAGCTGAGTTTACAGATTGACCATTTGAAAGACGAATGCACCGATGCCCACGAAGCCCCGAGTCGTGCAAAAAGGGCAAGAAAAGACAAAGAAACAGAAATTCAAGAGCTGCTGGCAAAGATAGAAT
Organism: Sophora flavescens; assembly: GCA_030762895.1. NCBI lineage: Eukaryota > Viridiplantae > Streptophyta > Magnoliopsida > Fabales > Fabaceae > Sophora > Sophora flavescens. The sequence continues at coordinate 40,525,835 of CM061064.1, forward strand.
ATCAAGAGAAGATGCTTGTCAAACTTCAAAGGAAGAAAAAAGAGCTCGAGACAAATGTAGGGGTCCATGTTGAAACAATACATATACTAGAAGAGAGAGTTGAATCATTGCAAGAATCCTTAGCCCAAACATAACTGTACTCTGATCGAGGATGGAACGAAGCAGCCAAGTATCGCGAGCTACTAGCGGAAGCCAACATGAGAGAAAATTGGCTCAGAACCAAGATAAAAGACTCTGAAAGAGTTGAAGCTCAACGTCACGCAGAATCGGTAAAGGGATGGAAATTGGTAGCGAAGGATGTAATGAATGAATAGGAAGCATGGAAAACAAAATATGCGGACATGATGGATAAGCTCCAATATTACACTTCCCAGTTGGTGGAGCGATTTGAAGAAGCATCCATCCACATTCGTATGAACCATTTCAATCAGCTACCACCAAAGGTGAGCGAATTCTTCAATCATTTTGGGAAACTTGCCAAAGGGTTAAGGAAAAAGAAGATGAGGATCTTAACAAAATGCTTTGTAGACCTCGGAGAAAGATGGAAACTATCAATGTACTTCTTTTATTTTGATCAAAGACTCGTGATTTGTATCAAAATATTTATAATGGAATGGAAGTCCATCGAGCGTTTTTTTAGATGATATCTATCGAGGAGTGCATTCTCCCTTAGATACGTCATCAACTATATTTTTACCCTAAAAACGATGTGTTTTCTACGTGAAAATAAGGATATTGCTAGTACGGGTGTGGTCTATCGAGGAGTGGATTCTCCCTTGGACTTGACACCAACTACATTCAAGCTAGAGGGAACCATATCACTAGATTGATTGCAGGATGAGTGTTCTTGCTATAGGTGTATACACAGTCTTCCTAAGAGCACTCTCGCGATCTAACAAAGGGTGTTAACTTGCATATGCATACACACACACACACACACACACACAAAATTTTAGGGTTTACTAATGATATTCTCGGATGCTTTACAGAGTCACATACTTCCGAGAATCGAGGAACCATTGCACGACCTAGGAAAGGTAACACCAATCAAACCCGAGTTCACAATACCAGATCTCGGACCAGGATGGCTGCCAATGCGTCTGAGGAAGGAAGAAACTTAAGCTCTGAGATAGATGAAGTGAGGGGAAGGGTAAATGAAATGACTGAAACCCAAGCAAGATTAGAAGCCATATTGCAGGATATGAGGGAATCTCTCACATTGCTTAGTGCGAACAGAGACACAATTGAACCTGGTAGGCAACGGATTTCTTCCGTGGTAACATCACCGATGTTTTCAAGCATTAGCACGGGTCTCATTCAGGGAGTATCTGGCCCCGACCAGACACATCACACGGCACCAATAACACTTCCCATTGGAGAAGGATATCCCCCTTTTGAAAATGCCTATCATGAAGTCCCGGGCTATACCGCACCGACATGGGAGCAACCACATGTATCTACTCACAGTCAGTCGGCGGGAGTTCAGGCTGGTAAAGATAAGATGAGAGATGAATGGATGGAGAAAGTGGAAGAACATATAAAAGCAATGAAAGGTCCAAGTACCTACGACCCTCTCCGGATAGAAGAACTTTGTCCCGCCACAGATGTCGTGATCCTCAAGGACTTCAAGATTCCCGATTTCTCCAAATATGATGGAAGCGGGAACCCACGATTTCACCTCATTAGTTATGCCACCAAGATGGCAATTTGGCCCAAGGATGATAAGTTCCTTATCAGCTTTTTCCATGAAAGTTTGGCTGGCCTCGCCTTAGAGTGGTACCTCCAATTGGACCATTCCAAGATCGCGCAATGGACGGAATTGGCTGACTTATTCATGGATCAGTACAAGTTCAACCTGGATGCAGCTTCGAGTCGTGAACAGTTGACTACAATGTAGAAAAGAAATGAGTAGTCCTTCAAGCAATATGCCCAAAGGTGGAGGAGTTTGGCTGCACAAGTCCAGCCCCTGTTGACTTTATCTGAAATGTGCTCATACTTTTTAGGAACCCTTGGAGCACCTTTTATAGGGGCCATGGCTGGGGCAGCCTATAAAGATTTCTCCGACTTGATCGCCGCTGGTGAAAGGATTGAATTTTTGGCAAGAGCTGGAAAGCTCCCCATGAATGATGGTGAAGGAAATGCATCCCGGAAAGGATTTCAACCAAAGAAGAAGGAAGTTGAGGCAAATTATGTACAACGCCAACAGAACTTTAATCCTCAGTACCAAGCACCATACAACCCTAATCCACATATTCCATACCAGACACAAACCCCACTCTACCCATTACAATCATCCTCACAAACCAACACTTACCCACAAAACCAAATCGGCAATATTCCTACCCCTCAACCCTATAACCTTGCCCGCCCATCATACACCCGTTACCCGTCTGCACCCCCACAAAACCGCCCAAACTATATTCCGCCTCGCCCAAATTTCCAAAACCAAGGACGATTCCAAAATCCAAATCTGCCACCCTTCCCGAGGTTGTCCATCTCTAATGCGGATTTATTCCAACAATTGTTTGATCGCCACTTAATTGCAGGGACCCCTGTACGTCCCCTAGAACCACCATTTCCTGCTTGGTACAATCCAAATCAGACTTGCAAGTATCACATGGATGTCACAGGACATTCCATTGAGGATTGCGAAGCTTTTAAAACGGCAGTGAGAAAGTTGATTGCTTGTGGGAAGCTACGGTTTGAAGAAGAGGTCGGGCCTAATATTGTCAAAAATCCAATCCCAAGCCATAATGGTGGAAATCGGGTGAACAATTTGGAGGTAAGAGCATCCCTAATCAGGAAGGTGCTGGAACTACGAGTGCCAATGCAGAAGATCTTCGAAGAACTAAAGAAGGCGAGATACCACGTTGTTGCACCAATAAGAATTCCAAGAGAAGAAATGGGGTATGCCGAAGATCTAAGGTGTGACTATCATCATGGGCAAGTGGGGCATGAATCGAAACTTGTTGGGGTTTCAAAGTCCAGGTTCAGGGATTACTCACCTTGGGGGTAATTCAAGCTAGACGGGGTGCTGCCGAGGAAATCAATGTAGTTGAAAAATTTGTACTCCGAGTACCACCTATGAACAAAGCTTCAGCCCCAACCCCAGAAAGAGTCATTGTAAGGGTGAAGAAGCCCACTCCTTTTGCTTATGTTGATACAAATGCTGTACCATGGAATTATGAATGGAAGGTTGAACTAGCTGGAGCTGAGGGAGAGACCTCGAAGGCCCAAGTTACTAATATTGTGAGAGTTAGAGGCATTACAAGGAGCGGGCGATGCTACAATCCTGTCGAAGAAGAAATAATGAAGGAGTCCAAAGAAAAGGAGACCATGGATGAAGGAAAGGGAAAAGAAGAGGAAGAGTTTTTGAAGATCATGAAGCAAAGTGAGTATGATGTGGTAGAACAACTAAAGAAAACTCCGGCAAGGATATCTATTTTATCGCTTGTCTTGGCATCAGAGTCGCATCGTAAGGCACTATTGAAGGTGTTGAATGAAGCGTATGTCAAGCCTGACGTCACTCCGGAGAATGTGGTAAATATGGTGGACCCAATAAGGCATGTCAACATGATTACTTTCTCGGAAGATGAAGTGGCTTCGAAATCCAGCAGTAGCACCAAAGCCTTACACATTACCCTAAAGTGTAAAGGGTTTGTGATTGCAAAGATGCTGGTAGATGGTGGTTCGGCGTTGAATGTGGTTCCAATGTCCACTCTCGAGCAACTAAACATAAGCATGGCGGATCTGACGCCACAAGAAATGATTGTACGAGCCTTTGATGGGACAACAAGAGGAATCTTAGGGGAGATAACTCCACCCCTTGAAATAGGGCCTAGTTGTTTTTCTGTCCTCTTTCAAGTCATCGGGATCCAACCAGCTTATACCATGTTTCTGGGAAGGCCTTGGATTCATGAAGCAGGAGTTGTTCCATCGACTTTGCATCAATGTTTAAAGTATATTCAAAATGGGTCCGTGATTACCGTCCGTGGTGAAGAGGAAATTATGCTGACAATGCCCGCCGCAATACCTTATGTAGAAAGTACAGAGCAAGTTGAAGATGATTCACTGCGTAGTTTTGAGGTATTGAAGCAAGAGAACAAGGGAAGGGAGCCGCCAATGAAGAATGTGAATGAAGTTGCAATCCGCATCATGGAAAAGAATGGGTATCAAAGAGGAAAAGGCTTAGGGCCTAAGCTGCAAGGGATCTTTCAACCAATTGAAGCAGCTATGAGAGAAGGAAGGCATGGATTGGGGTATCAACCCTACTTAGCAGAAAAGATGAAGTTTATGACTCTCAAGGACAAGAAAGAAGGAGATGATGAGAGGAAGTATCTTCCTGTCCTGACAAAGACTTTCCCGGTAGCTGCTGAAGTTATCAGTCCTGAAAAGTCGTTCTCCCCTCACTTCACTATCAGCACACTTGAAGAGGAGCTGGACGAGAACCATGTCATCTATCCCCTTGCTAGCAATGAAGTCCTCAATAACTGGCAATCTGAACCGTTTGTTGATGTTATTTCTATGAAGTAATTATCTTATTGTACTAATTACGAACTGATGTTACTTTGTTTGAGACATGAATGAGAATGTAGCACTTTTCCTGGTGTTTTCCTTTTGGTTCCATCGTTTCTTTTCTCTCTCTTTCATTTCTTTACTTTGTTTAAGCTTTTCTTTCATAAATAAGACTATTTCCTATACTTCTCCTATTCCCGACTTTTTCTTCCAGGAATAATTCTTCCACTAAAGATTTACCTCAGGAAAGGAACTTTGAAGACTCATTTATTGATTCCCTCGCGGCCGTTGATGAATACAACCTTGAATCTGATGAGTAAGAAGAAGACATTGAAGATTTCATGAAGATGGTGAAAAGTTCAGAATGAGGGATTAGCTCGAATGATGAGGTTGCAGAAGTGATCAATATGGGAACCAAGGAAGACAAAAAGGAATTGAAAATAGTGGATAACCCAGAGTGTGAAGAAATGGTTGCACTATTCAAAGAGTATCTGGATGTTTTTACATGGTCCTATAGAGATATGCCAGGTCTAGATCCTGAGATAGCATCGCATAAAATTCCCTTATACCCAGATGCGGTTCCAAAGAAGCAAAAATTAAGGAGGATGCATCCTGAGATGTCATTGAAGATCAATGAAGAAGTGACCAAGCAGTTAGAGGCTGGCTTTCTGGAGGTAGCTAGACACGCAGAATGGGTAGCTAATATTTTTCCAGTACCAAAGAAGGATGGAAGGGTCAGAATGTGCGTGGACTACCTAGATCTGAATAAAGTCAGTCCAAAGGATGATTTCCCGCTACCTTATATTGATGTCCTTGTAGACAGTACAGCCAGAAGTCATAGGTTTTCTTTCAAGGATGGCTATTCTGGGTACAATCATATCCTCATGGATGAGGATGACAAAGAAAAGACAACTTTTATCACTCATTGGGGGACTTTTTGTTACAAAGTGATGCCTTTTGGGTTGAAGAATGATGGGGCCACTTACCAACGTGCTATGGTAGCATTATTCCATGATATGATGCATAAGGAGGTAGAAGTATATGTTGATGATATAGTGGCTAAGTCCAAGGAAGAAGAAAGCCATGTAGCAGTTTTGCGAAAGTTGTTCGAGCGGCTAAGGAAGTACAAGCCGCGGCTCAATCCTGCAAAATGTACTTTTGGTGCATCCACAGGGAATTTACTTGGCTTTGTTGTTTGTAGAGAAGGAATAACGGTGGACCCGAACAAGGTAAAAGCAATACGCGACATGCCAGCACCTAAGAATGAACGGGAAGTAAGGGGTTTTCTTGGAAGGTTGAACTATATCGCGCGCCTCATTGCAAATTTGACTAGTACATGCGAGCCAATCTTCAAACTCCTCAGGAAGAATAATCCAGGAAGATGGGATGATGACTGCCAAGAAGCCTTTGACAAGATAAAGGCATATTTACTGAATCCCCCGGTGTTGGTACCACCTACCCAGGGTCGTCCGCTGTTACTCTATCTCACTATATTGCCAACCTCAATGGGGGCAATGCTAGGACAACATGATGAATCTGGCAGGAAGGAGTAGGCGATTTACTATCTAAGAAGTTTAACCCCTGTGACGCTCGTTATATGACAATCGAGAAGACTTGTTGTGCGCTAGTGTGGACCTCTAGAAGACTCAAACAACACATGCTATATCACACCACTAGGCTAATTTCTCGAATGGATCCTTTGAAGTATATCTTCGAAAGTCCTCATATCTCTTTAAGAGTTTCGAAGTGGGAAGTGGTATTGTCAGAATTTGACATCAAATATGTGACTCAAAAGTCCATCAAAGGAAGTACGATTGCTGACTATTTAGCAGAGAATCCTCTTGAGGATGAATGGCCTGTCAATTCCGAGTTCCCTGATGGAGAGATAATGTCCCTCGAGGAAGATGAAGAACAGGAAGATGTGTGGAAAATGTATTTTTATGGAGCAGTTAATATGCATGGCAGTGGTATAGGAGCAGTGGTTATCTCACCAAACGGTAAGCAGTACCCGGTGGCCATAAAACTGAAATTTGAATGTACGAATAATATTACAGAATACGAGGCATGTGCTGGCGAATTACAAATGGCACTTGAACTTGATATAAAGCAGTTGAAAGTCTTCGAGGATTCAGCTCTAATCATTTACCAAGTCAATGGTGAATGGCAAACCAAAGACTCCAAGTTGATTCCGTATCAGAAATACTTGACTCAGTTGATTGCAAAGTTTGACGAGATTACTTTCTCGCATTTAACTTGAGACAAGAATCAGTTTGTTGATGATTTAGCCACACTAGCTGCCATGACCAAGCTGAATATCCATACCAATGTCCAACCCATCCAAGTTAGAGTGCAAGATGAACCGGCATACCGTGCCCATGTGGAAGGAGAACCCGATGGTAAGCCTTGGTATCATGATATCAAGCAATATATTCAGAACAAGGAATACCCGACAGAAGCGAGCGAAGCAAATAGAAAGACCATTCGAAGACTGGCCATGGCCTTTTTCTTAAGCAAGGAAGTCCTGTATAAAAGAGGATATGATGGTACCCTACTCAGATGTGTAGATGCTCACGAAGCTAAATTGATCATGATCGAAGTTCATGAAGGAACCTGTGGAACTCATGCCAATGGTCATATGATGGCTAGGGAAATCTTGAGAAGTGGTTATTATTGGTCTACTATGGAGTCATATTGTATAAAGCATGTTCGTAAATGCCAAAAATGTCAGATGTATGCAGACCGGGTTAATTCACCTCCATTTCCACTGCACGATTTAGCATCCCCATGGCCTTTTTCGATGTGGGGAGTAGATGTCATCGGTCCCATTAATCCCAAGGCTTCCAATGGTCATCGTTTCATTTTGGTGGCGATAAAATATTTCATTAAATGGATAGAAGCTGCTTCATATGCCAGCATAACTCAAAAGGTGTTTCTCAAGTTCTTCAAGAAGGACATCGTCTGTAGATACGGGATCAAGCACTGGGGCTTCATATGCTCAAGGTGCTTCATATGCTCTACATGCTTATCGGACTAACATACAATCAAGCACTGGGGCAACCCCTTTTTCTTTGGTGTACGGGATGGAGGCTGTCTCACCTATCGAAGTAGAACTCCCCTCGCTAAGAGTCTTGATGGAAGCAGATTTAGAAGAATCTGAGTTGGTGAAAAGTCGATATGAGCAGTTGAACATGATAGAAGAGAAAAGACTAGCAGCTATCTGTCACGGGCAATTGTATCAAAGCAGAATGGCAAGAGCTTTCAATAAGAAGGTTCGCCTTAGAGAATTTTACCCGGGAGACCTGGTTTTAAAGAAAATCCTCCCTAATCAGGAGGATGCCCGAGGAAAATGGGCACCGAATTATGAAGGTCCTTATATTGTCAAACAAGCATTCTCAGGAGGAGCTTTGATTCTACAAAACATGGACGGGGAAGAGCTACCAAGGTCAGCAAACTCTGATGCTGTGAAAAAGTTCTATGCTTAAAAGCCCGCTAGGTTGAAAACCCGAAAGAGCAACCTAGGCAAAAGTTAGGGCAAAGAACAATGAAAACAAAATAAAAACAAAGGCCCACTAGGTTGAAAACCCGAGAGGGCAACCTAGGCAAAAGTTAGGGTAAAGAACGATGAAAATAAAATAAAAAAGAGCCCGCTAGGTTGAAAACCCGAAAGGGCGACCTAGGCAAAAGTTAGGGCAAAGAACAATGAAAACAAAAGAAAAGCAGAGGCCCGATAGGTCAAAAACCAAAAAGGGCAACCTAGACAAAAGTTAGGGTAAAGAAACCTTAGGCTGAAAACCTGCAGAGGCAGCTTAGGAGGAGGTTATGGGCCAACATTTCTGCAAGCACTCACTGGGGCAATTTTATCCGACTGAGTATACTGGGGCAAAATTGTTAAAGGATGATTGAAGAAGGTGTGTTTGAGGAATCAGAAATAGAAGCCAAGATCTGTGTCATCCAAAGGCTGTGGGAATCAAATAAATGAAAATCAAAGGACCAACACTAGGGCAAATTTTATGTGATTCTCGTAATTTTTCTTTGCTTATCTTTGCTTTTAATCTTCATGATCCCTTTGTAATCTTATTCTCATATTGTTATTTTCTCTTAACAAACTAATTTCTTGTATTAAGGCAAGAGGCTTTTCCTTCACACTCCCCCGTCGTGTTCTCTCTCATCATGGTCATGTCTCAATAAAAGTAAATATAAGTTTAATGGTATGATTTGATAATTCTTATGGTAGCACCAATGAATGGTTTGAGTCAAAAGGACTTCGATCATGGCCATGATGGTTGTCACGGCTGGGCCGTGAAGGGCTCTGTATGGCTCATTTTTCTTGTTTTTCAAGCTCCGCCTTCATGCAAACTCCAACATAATTGGTCCTGAGCATTTTAATCTTCATATTTAATTGCCAAATCAATATCTCCAAATTAATTGCCAAGTCATATCATATCCTTTATTGTTGTGATAGGCAATTATTATCCCAATCCAATTTGATTTGGATTCAATCTTTTATCTCAATGCCAATTGAATTATCTTTTAATCATAATAATCCAAATCCAAATTGATTTGGATTCAAATCCATCATGTGGGACCTTGCAATTTACTTGGCAATCTTCAATTTAATTTCAATCATTCTTCTTTGTCCTTTCCTAAAAATAAAAATAACAAAATCTTGAGAAAATCAATTAAATTCTAATTAAAATCAATTAAATACACACATTGACTCAAAATAACTAAAATAGGAAAACAAAGTCTAATTTGGGCTAAATCAAGCATTCAACAAAATTTAATTGATAAAATCCGTCTAAAATAATTGATAAAACGTGATAAGACAGTGGATTATCAAAATACCCCAAACTTAAACTTTGCTTGTCCTCAAGCAAACTAAAACTCAAAAAGACTCAGAATTTGGTAAGCTCAATGGACTCAATTAATCTCGCACAAATTTCATACAATTTTATCAATTCAATTTTTCTTCAATGTTCCCCCCTTTACATCAATGTAATCCCCACATTCATTTACTTCAAACAATTGAGAATTTTATCATTCATGCAATTATTAATCTAAGCAAAAGGTTCGAGTTACACACAAAAGGGAGATCACCAATTTCAAACATTTGCCTTCCTCACAAGGGCATTTAACAATTCACTCATTCGCTCATTTTGTCTAGGCTATCAACTTTCACTCAATTTCACGTTTCAAGAGCACTTTCCATGAATTTGATTTTCATCACAAACAAAGTTCCCGCGAAAACATGCATGCATCATCAAAAGGCATTTCATAGGTTGTAATGTAGTCTGGCTAAAGGTAGGATATACAAAGGTGCTAGGCTTTACATCCCTAGGAATTAAGAGAGCATGAAACTTTTTACACTATTATTTTCACTCTAATTCCTTTTTCCATTTTTCTTTTTGACGCTTTGGGTGGCTACAACCTATTTCCTTTGACACCCTTTTATTTTACCCCTTTTTGGCATTTTTTTGTTTTTCTTCTTTTTATTTTTCCCTTTTTCCTTTGGCTTCAACCTGTATTTTCTTTTTCTTTTTCTCAATCCAAAACAACATATCATATCCTTGTAGCCACCCCAAACTTAGTTTCCTTCAACCCTTGTCTTGCTAAGCATCCATGCTCTCCTAAATCCTAAGATTGGGTTAACATGGTTTTTCCGGATTTTTGGCTTATAACATAAGGTCATCAAGAAACAATAGGCTATTAGGCTCAATGTGGCTAACTAGGGAACATGTATTAGGGATGGCCCTTTTTAAGCCTAGTAGCTATTTCAAAGAAAATTGCCTAAATCATTTGATGCAAACATATAAACATGCAAACCATGAAGAGATTCAAGCAAATCCGGGAAAGTGTAACTTAAAAGTGATTCACACAATTCAAAAACATTTTTGGAGGTTCAAATTCCTCACCTGGACATTTTTTGCTAATTGTTTGACCGAGATACACTCCCTAATGTGTGCATCCCTTCACCCCAAACTTATCATAAATTATGCAATCACAATAAAATTTCTCAAAGTTCAATTTTCAATTTTTCACATGGGGATAAATTTTCAAATCATTAGGGGAAATCATCAAAAATAAATATTTATCATGCAATCCATTTATGCTAAATTTAATAAAATTCCTTCAAGCTTACCAACACAAGACTCACACACATATGACTCAAGTAAAGAAAAGCAAAATAATTAAAAAGAGAAGGGTTTAGAAAAACTCATTGAAGACGCTTCCACCCGGATCCCATAGCCTGTGGTAAAAAGACCAAGAGATGCCCAAGATATAAGACCTTCCTCCCGGATCCCATGGCTTTTGGAGTGGAGATGGAAGAAGCAAGTGTGATGAGATTCCATTAACATCTTTAAGTGATATGATGTGATCACTTTCTCCTGGGTCAAATGGTAAGTCACCTACTCTAAGAATGGCATTTATGTAATTAGTTTCTCCATGAAGCACTAGAATCAAAACTTTTTGAGGCGACCTTAGAGCCTTTGCCTCTGTTGATGAAAACTCCCAATTCTCAGGCAATGACTTGAACTCCAAAGTTGGTATTTTCACAAAGTAATGTTGTAGACAAATAGAAGGTACCAACTTTGCTATATCCAAACATGCATGCAAACCAACATACTTATCCAACTCAGAATTTTAGGCTCCTCAATAGGAATGGTGAGAGAAGTATTTTCTACATGATTGATTTCTTTTGTCCCTTGCAAAGGAACAATAGGAGATATTTCCTCCTTGCACTCCTCTTCATGATCCTCTCCTCTTGAATCATCTTCCACCACCACTTCATCTTCATTCACGTCCATGCTAGCAAATAGATTCTCTTCAATTTGAATTCCATGTTGCTTTTCTGCTAGCAATTTAGAAAATTCACTAGCTTGTTCTTCTAACTTTTGAAAGTTGTTGCCTAGCATCTCCGCTACCAATTGAGAACGTTTCTTACGCATTTTATTCCCTTGAATCATGCCACTAAATTCCTCCTTGCTACGCTCTATGCTCTGGATCAAATGTTGAGCATCTATATCCCAAAGTGATTCCAGGACCTCGGGATCCAGCTTAATGTCTGGTGGTGGTTGTAAGGATGACAAATAGGATCTACATTCCTCTTTGGAGTATATCTTCACGTGCTTATCAATGATACCATCAAACACGATCCAATCAATTTGATATTCCCAAGTTGGATAGTAATGATAGTCCATGTGTTTCATCAACCTTGCACAAACAAAACTCAAAAGAAAAGGTCAAATATATACAAAAAAAAAAGTCTAAAGTAGTTACCTCCTTTGTTACTAATGATATTGGTATTGCCAATCCGCAGCAACGGTGCCAAAATTCTGATGGGCTCCGGCAAGCGAACCGGATCGAAGCAAGTAATAATTAAAACGGCAAGTAAGTTACCGAGTATCGAACTCAGGGATTGGGAAACCAAGTACAACTTCACAAATTAAACAACTATTTTAGACTAAGAAACAAGTGTGAATAGATTTCAAGAAAATAAAATAAACAATAAAATCAAATCAAATTTTTTTGGGATTTTAAATATGAAAAAGAGATTTCCAGGATTGAGGCTACCAACAAGACTGCTCATGTTACTAAATTGACTACCCCTCTTGTTAGTTATCGAAATTTCTTTGAAGGTGAATTTATCCTAATTAAGTTAATGTTCCTTCTCGGGATACAAGAACCGTGCCTGATTAAATCAACCCCTACTCTCGTGGTAATTGAATTTAAATCGAACCCTTTAAGCTTTGTGACAACTCAGTGAACCCTCGAAGGACCGCTTCTAACTCTCGTGATTTAAGTCCTAAGTTTTATCCCTATAGATCCAATACCTAAGTTCACCGCTAGGTTCCTCCTTAGCGTATCTATGACATGCAAATAAGTGCGCACCAAATTCACAAGTAATTCATGCAATAGGAATCAAATCAAAATCAAAATTGAAATTAACAAGAATTAAAACGTCAATTCATAACACAAAACAAATCTTGGGCATAGCCCCAATGCCTAGAAATAAAAACAACTACTTAAGCATTGCCATGTTCATAGCAAGCTTGATTAACAAAAGCATAAAAGAAAACCTAAGAGAAGAGAAGAAATTGGAGAAGAAGAGAAATCCTAGTTTTTGCCTAAGGTAGCAGCCCAGTGGATCCTATTTTCAAGCCTAATTGCTCTATTTATAGAGTAGGGTAACTTGAATCCCAAGAAATTACAAAATCAGATCAAATCAGCTTTTAAAATTCCAGATATTGCACGTCACGGTCGTGATGGCTGTCACGGCCAGGCCGTGACAGATTCTATCTTGGAAAACTGGGCACCGATGGCCTGTCACGGCCGTGATGGCCATCACGGCCTGGCCGTGATAGGTTCTGACTTTTGTGTACTTTTCTTTTCAGTCTTGCTCGATCATAGCCGTGATGGTTGTCACGGCTAGGCCGTGATGGGCTCTGTTTGGCTCATTTTTCTTGTTTTTCAAGCTCCGCCTTCATGCAAACTCCAACATAATTGGTCCTGAGCATTTTAATCTTCATATTTAATTGCCAAATCAATATCTTCAAATTAATTGCCAAATCTTATCATATCCTTTATTTTTGTGATAGGCAATTATTATCCCAATCCAATTTGATTTGGATCCAATCTTTTATCTCAATGCCAATTGAATTATCTTTTAATCATAATAATCCAAATCCAAATTGATTTGGATTCAAATCCATCATGTGGGCCCTTGCAGTTTACTTGGCAATCTTCAATTTAGTTTCAATCCTTCTTCTTTGTCCTTTCCTAAAAATAAAAATAAGAAAATCTTGAGAAAATCAATTAAATGCACACATTGACTCAAAATAACTAAAAAAGGAAAACAAAGTCTAATTTGGGCTAAATCAAGCATTCAACAAAATTTAATTGATAAAATCCGCTCTAAAATAATTGATAAAACATGATAAGACAGTGGATCATCAACTTCCAGGATCTTTCATCTTCCTAGGCACTTTATTCTGCATCATCATACTGCATTCTTCCGTCATAGCGACGGTCTCAAATTCTCCCAATATTCTATTCTTAGTGAGCACATCTTTCATGAACTTTGTGTAGTTGGGCATCTGTTGCAAGGCTTCTACCAAGGGTATGTTGATATAAAGCTGCTTCAGTACATTTAGGAATTTGTTGAACTGTTTCTCTTGGTGAACTTTCTTCAACCTCTGAGGAAAAGGTGGTGGAGGTCTTTCTGGAATCAGTTTGGGCACATCAGAGTTTGCTACAACATCAGGTACCTTCTCAACTACTGCAGGTTGTTCTGTTGTTGCATCTTCTTTAGATTGTTCCTTCTCAGACTCTGAATTATTCACCATATGTTTCTTCTTTGGTTCTGCAACTTCTACATCTTTGCCACTTCTCAAATGGATTACCTTGCACTGCTCCTTTCCCGCTCCAGAACTTGAGGCTTTAGGGTCTGTAGTAGAAACAGGTAATGTGCCAATTTGCCTTGAATTGATTACATTGGCCAGCTATCCCACTTGAGTCTCTAAGTTTCTCATTCCAGCCTTGGTTTCTGTCATGAATGCCTTCAGCACAGATTCTAAGGATGGTTCTGGAACTTTCTGTTGAACTTGTGGTTGTTACCGCCTAGGCTGTTGTTGCTGATTGTAACCAAGAGGTGGATTCAATGTGTTACTGTAATTGGAATACCTCAAGTTTGGATGTTGAGATTGCTGCCAACCTGTGTTGCCAAATGAATTATTGCCCCGATAATTGTTATTTCCTACATAGTTGACTGCAGCAGGGTTTAGTGAACAATTATCAAACAAATGATCTCCTCCACAATATACACATGAAATTGCATATGCCTTGTAGATTTGTTCATTAACCATTTCTTCAGTCATTATTGGTGGTGCAGATGAATTTCCTTGATTTGGCATGATCAACCCCCTAACCATATTAGTTAAGGAAGTCATTTGAGCTGATAGTGCAGATACTTCACTCACTTCATAAGCTCCTGCTGCAGCATTGGCTTTCCCAGAAACTTGTCTTGCTATTGGCCACTGATAGCTGTTAGCTGTTATCCCCTCTATCAGAGCATGAGCTTCATTGTACGATTTGGTGAGAAGACTACCTCCAGCTGAGGCATCCAGCATCATTCTTGAGCTAGGTAAAACACCATTGTAGAAGTGCTCCATCTGAATACAACATGGAATGCCATGGTGGGGGCACTTCTTAATGAGTTGTTTAAATCTCTCCCATGCTTCAAATAGTGGTTCATCATCATGTTGCCTGAATGAAGTGATGTTAGTTCTCATCTTCGCATTCATAGTTGGTGGAAAGAACTTGGTTAAGAATTTCATAGCAAGCTTGTTCCAAGTTTCAATTGAGTTTGCATCCAAGGAATTCAGTCAGTTCTTAGCCTTGCCTCCCAAAGAGAATGGAAAGTCTCAATCTGAATGCCTCATCAGTGACTCCTGGAATCTTGAAATTGCTTGCTACATCCAGAAACTGTTTGAGATGCAGGTGAGGATCCTCTGTAGCAGCACCATTAAATTTTCCAATTGTTTGCAACATTTGGAACATAACTGGCTTGAACTCAAAATGAGGTGCAGTGATGGGAGTCCTCACTATCCCAGTGTTTATAGCTTCAGGGTCAAACACAGCATGCCCCCTGATAGCACAGCTTTTGTCATTGGCCATAGCCATGCTATCTTTCGCCACTTCTTCAGCCATTTCTGAAACAGCAGGGGACAATGCTTCAGCAGAATCTGATGTGGAGTTGGTTGGAGTGTTTAGAACCAACTCAGGCAAAGGCTGAGATGATTGACCTCTTCTAAGCCTTCTGAATGTTCTTTCTATCTCTGGATCAAATATGTATTCAGGTGACAAGAACCTGTACATACAGTTTCAGTACCCCGTGCTACAGCAAAGCACTAAGAGTGTCAGTACCTCTAACTACAGAACTAATAATCTAGAAACAGAATTTTAACACCAATTACAATCCCCGGCAACGGCGCCAAAAACTTGTTGCCTCAAAAACAGTTGTTCTTAAGGATGTGCAAGTATACACAAATGCCTCAAGTAATATAGAACTTTCGTTCGGATATCGTTCCCACAGGGATTAAATTGATGCAATAAAATTCCAGTTCAGATTATATGTTATAGGAGTTAGGATTGAGTAACCAAAAATTGTTGTGTGTGGACAAATTAAAATAAAGGGTATGAGTGCCAGACAAATAAATGAGTTGTGAATTGAAAGTGGAAATGAAACAGGTTAACAAAGAAATGATTTGCTGATTTAGGTGATTAAAATAGCTTCAGGTATGCTGCAACATAAATCATGTTTAGCCCTCAATATGCTCAGACTATGCTCTAGCATCTAGCTCCAGGAAATTAAAGTTTGTTTTCCAACAAAACAGGGTCAGGTTCATTAACTTTGTTCTATTCCTAGATTCAGATTAATTACACCACCCTCTAAATCAAGGACATTCCAGCTAGTTTAGAGACATGGATAGCTATTCCTAGCCTATCCAACATCAATTAATTTTTCAATTAATGACTTAACCTCTATCTTTTATCAAGTTCCTACTTACTTAGTTTTTCCAAACTAAGCAAAGTAGATATTCAATCAAGTTGATCACTCTTAATCAAACAACTTTAAATGCGTGATAAAAGAAGATGCAAAACATAATCATCACATAACTCAGCTAAACATTCATTATATTAGCATACCCAAAGCTTAAAAGCGTTTAGCTCATAATGAGCTTGCAAAGAACAAACATAAGAAATGAGCAAGAAACCATTACAATGGGTGAAGAAACGCAAAACGAAGCAGCGGCAAAGGGAAGAAGAACACTAGCGCAGCTCTCAAGAAAGGACCAGACAATGTGTAATTAAAATTTCCAGTCTGTTCACTATGGTTTGATAAAATGCTTTTATAGTACACAAAACATATTCTCTTTCATTCCATTTTGGGCCAACATCCACAAATATTAATAGAATAACCCTAGCCCAATTTCCTAAAGATGTGTGGCAGTTGATCCTAGGCTCGTGTGCTTCCTTAAAAGTGACAACGCCAGTACCCTTGAGGAGAGAGGAAATGTGTCCTTGTCAGCTTTTGTCCTTGAGTGTAATGCTACTGGAAGTTAGCCCTTGCTGTAACATCCAAGTTCTTGTATCCCAATGCTTCAGCCAGGCTCCAGCAAGCTTTCTGCATATACAAACACAACATTTTTAGACAATGACAGAACAAATCAAGAGCAAATGGCTAATATTCACTAAACTTAACATAAATATTCACAAACTAAAATTTTCTAACAAAAGTAAGACTTAAAACCTTAAGGATGGCAAAGAATCATAGTAAAAAGGATCTAAATAACTCTTCATTCAAAGAGTTATCTGTTAGCCTTTTTGAATTTTCCTTTTCTTGGTTTCCCCACCTAACGATTAATCACATCGCCCCATTACAACCAAAGTAAAAGACCTCTTGATTCTTATGTGTTTTCATTAATAAAGTAGAGATTTTGGTTAATAGTCAAGCATATAGTAGGGTACCTTCCTTGAGGAAATTAAGTGAATTGTCATATGTCCTTAAACACTTGAGTGAGGTGAGAAGAGTGCCCGAATTAGTGAGAGGCATGAATTTAGGGAACCTAAACTTCTAATTGGACTTGAAATTGATTGTCTCTGGGTTACTTATTTGGATATGCCTGTTACTTGGATTGGTTACTCGGGTTCTTGGTTCACTGTCCATGCTTTGATTGATTATCTTGTCTGGCCTTTGTTATTGCTTGAGGACAAGCAAAATCTTAAGCTTGTGGTAGTTTGATGAGTGTGATTTCACCTCATATTTCTTTATCATTTTGCATGCATTTTCATGTAGATTAGGCATTTTTATTTTGATATTTGTTAGTTTTTCCCTTTGGAACTGGTAAGGTCGTTCTGTGGTGTTTGTGTGCAGGAATTCATAATTAAAATGCTGAAGTCCGGTTAATTTGGAGTTTGCATGAAGATGGAGCTTGAAAATCAAGAAAAATGAGCAAAGCAGAGACCATCATGGTCTGGGTGTGACAACCATCATGGCCAATGTCGCGTAGAATGAAGAAAAAAGAAGGAAGCAAAACTCAAAAGATGTCACGGCAATGATGTAACATCTGTTATTTTATGCATGGTTAATGTATGAGGGTTAGGGTTAGGACTTGGATTATATATCTGGGATGTGGTTTGAGGCATAGAGACCCTTGCTTGGCAAGCACACAACCTTTTCGAGTGAGTTTGAACGTAGAAACAAAATTAGGGTTTCCCGATTAGCATCTTTGAGACATCTGAGTGTAAAATAAGAAATTTGGATTTAGGAATGAGATTAGACCTTTTTTATGGTTTGAAGTTGTTTATTAGGTCTTGATGAGCCTATATCTCAAATTTGAGGTCAATCGGACGTTGAACGGGTCAAGAACCCAAAGAAACACAAACCGAACGTTTTGTGATCGATTAATTAATTGAAAGTCGGAATATTAATTTAGGTCGGTCCTGAGTACAATAGGTCTTAGGATTAACCTAAAATAATTACAGAAAAATATTCCAGTAGTAGGTTACACAGAAAGATGCGAAAGAAAACACACGGTTGTGCCGACGGAACAACACCCAATGATACGTGTCGCTACCAGGAGGAAGGTGGCCATGGTGACGCCACCTCACATTCCACCTAACCCTTTTGCATGTATGACACCTAACCCTTTTTCATGTGTGACACCTAACCCCTTTGCATGAATGACACCTATCTCCACTACCCCTTTTGCATGCATAACTCTTGTCTTCCCACTAATTTATCAAAACCTACCTAAATTCATCTATAAAAGCAAAATCACAAAAGTGACTTCATTTTTCCTCCTCCAGCCTCATTTCACTCATCCTTCCATAGCCAATTTCGTTCCCTCACCTCTGCATGCGTTGGCTGAATAGTTAAGTGAAGGAAAGAACAAGTTGCACACTCATTCACACCCAAAAACTCATCTTATCCTGTTTCTGTAAAACCATCCCCTCACCTTCTTCCAACGTTGGATCGTGTTGAAATTTCATGGAGAAGCTCTAGGCTAGTAATTCTTCACATCCAATGATTAAAGATTCTGTGTGTTCCCCATAGTGAGAGTTATTCAACTCAGAAAAAGGAGATAAGCTCAACCCGAGTAGTTCATTACCAGTCACCTTGGGAGGTTCATCCTAAGCTCATCCACCGTTGGATCGAGCTGAAACTTTTTGAGAATATAAGGAAAATGTATCTCTTTAATATCACTGTTCACTTTTGTAAATAAATGTCTGGGTTGTGAGATACAGAGCCAAAACAGTGGCGGATTTTAGGGTGTTTGTTGCAGATTCTAAATTCCTTACAAGGTGTTGTTCACAATGTGGTTTCTTAGGGGGACTTTCGGAGACTCAGGGGCCTAGGTCCGTGTGAGGCAGAATCGTGAGGAGTATAGGACGAGTAATTTCGTTGCGTCTAGGTCATCGTACGACTCTCCAGGTGGGGGAAAGAAATTATTTAACGTCGAAAATGGTACGGTGACGTTTAATTCGATAATGGCGTAGGGTGACCCAAACCCTACATGTTTGCGAGTAACGGACAATGTCCATATCACGCTGGGGACTACTTAGTAGTACTCGTGATGATATTGAGATTGTGCATTTATCACCGTTATATTTATTATATATTATTTTATTATTTTATGATGATCTGCCTGGATGATTTGACTGGTTGAATTGATGTTGATAACTGTTGGATGATGATGTTATGAGTTGTGATTATTTTATAAGCATGATATCTTATTATTTTAATTAGATTTTGATAATGAGTATTAGTTTGGAAATGATGATTTTATGACATGTTAGTAATGATGATGCTATGACATGATGATATTATGGTATGATGTGTTGAGTGTTATAACTGTGATTAGAGTTTGAGTAAATGATAAGTTATATCGAGACATGAGGATGTATTGGGGAATTCATGTTATATGTGTTAGTAGTGCCTAACTGAGATGATTCCTGAGAAATGATGATAATGAGATTGATGAGATAATATTTTATTGAGGTTACCTATGAGATTATGATGAGCGGTTAGAGCACTAGGGAGTGACCTGAAACATGGTCTGTGATATGGTGGACCTGAAACATGGTCGTGTGGGGTCTATGCCTCGGAGGGAGGATTCCTGGGGATAGGCTAAAGGCGGACCGTCCCGGACATGATTTCATTTTAGTTGCAGCTATAGTTCATGCGTTGCATGAGCACCCTTGCCGGGGTTCAGAGGTGTGCACCGGATTATGCAACTATAGTGCCATTGCTTTGCATGGGCATCCTCCATCCGCGGACGAGGGTGTGTGCCGGGGACTCTGGGAAGTGTCGATTTATTGATGTAATATCCGGATATGGCCGATACCTGATGAGATGATTCATACAGCATTTGCATTGTATCATGACGGAGGGTAGAGGAAAGATCCTAGATGTGGATTGAGGATGATTGTGTTTTATTTATGTATACTCTTGGAGATGGATGTTTAGTGTGCTGTTATTTAATTAAATGTTGCTAAACCCTTTCCACGTTTGACGTTATATTGTTTCTTATCCTTTTTCTTCTTGTTGTTGGGTATGTTTTATTTATGTGATCGCTATAAGAAGACTCGATGGAGAAGCCAGCTATGGAGGAACTAGATGGAGCCCCTTATAAGCCAGATGCTGGAGGACGAGTAGTGGACCCGAGTAGTTGAGTAGAGAGACTACGGCCAGTGCGTCTTTTTGAGGCGTTTTATCTTTTGTTGTTTATATTAGTTTGTACCAGTTTGTATCTATTGGGATCCTACTGAATGGATTCCCTCTATTGTACTGTATCAGGATATGATGTGTATATGTTATGCATGCGTGTATATATGTTGTTTATATTTTAAGTTCAAATTTTTCCGCCGTTTTAATATATACGCTTAACGATAATAACAAGATTAGGTCCTAAATATTATGGTTTTCTTTAATGGGACGTCGGGGCGTCTCATTTGGTGGAATCATAGTAGTTCGGTTCTGAAAAGGACTGTGATTAGGGTGAAGTGGTCATTTAGTTGAATCCACATCGGATAACAGCTTTGCTTAGAAGTTGGGTAGTAAGTCCGGCGCGACATCTTTATGGCATATAGTATTTATATTCCAGTTTTATGTAGTATTATATGTCATATTGATGTGGGCTAATGATTTATTCTAACAGAATCATGGCTCGAGGTAGAGGATGCGGACGTGGTAGACGTGGTGGTAGAGCTATTGAGGGTGTTGAGAATGAGCCTCATCAGCCAGAGGTAGGGATTGGAGATGGAGGAGAGTCCACCGAGACTCTTCGGACTATCCGCAAGTTAGCATCTGTTCTGTTGCAGCAGGCACAACAGAATGTTCAGATTGTACAGAGAGAGGCAGAGTTGCAGGAGCGGCAGGATAGAAGAAGAGCCACGGAGTCTGAGGATGCAGGACTGGCTACGTTTCTCAAAGGTAAGCCACCATAGTTTGGAGGAGAGATGATCCCGAGCGGGCAGAGTGGTGGATACAGGAGCTCGAGAAGATCTTTGACACCATGCGATGCAAATATGATATGAAGGTGACTTATGCCGCTTTCATGCTGACAGGAGGAGCCGAGTCATGGTGGAGAGGCAAGAGGAGATTGCTTGAGGCTGAGGGCAGATTGGCCAGTTGAGAGTTGTTCAGAGAGTGTTTCTTCGAGAAGTACTTCCCTCGGTTTGTCAGACGCGATAAGGAGAGAGAGTTCATGAGTCTCCAGCAGGGAGACAGGTCTGTTGGTGATTATGCGGCCAGATTTGAGGCCCTGATTCAGTTTTCAGAGTTCTATCAGAGGTTCCCAGATGAGGATTGGATGTGCCAGAGGTTTGAGGAGGGTTTACGACACGAGCTGAGGAGGGCTATAGCTCCCTTGGATATTTTGAGCTTTCCAGAGATGGTGGAGAGGGCCAGTGCTATTGATAGCATGGACAGGAGGCGGGCTGCAGAGCAGAGACAACAGCATAGTGGGGGTCCTACCCGAGCAGGTCATCAGAGGAGAAGTGATAGGGGTTCTTAGTGGAGGAGAGGACCATATACTAGACCTGGGCAGAGCGCTCAGACATCTGCATCACCAGCACCAGTTGCTAGAAAGGGCCAGCAGCAGAGGGGGCCAGTATGTTTCAGATGCGGAGGTCCGCATTATCTCAAAGACTGTACAGATAGATCTGGTTGCTACATCTATGGCAAACTAGGTCATTTTGCTAGAGATTGCCGACAGAGAGCAGGACAGCAACAGCCAGCTGCTGGCAGAGGAGTCAGTGGTTCTAGAGGTGGAGCTAGGAGAGGAGTTCCAGCGGTAGGGCGACAGACGGCCAGACCTCAGGCCACGGGGAGAGTGTTTACAATAAGAGGATCTGAGTCTTCTCAATCTGCAGATCTTATTCTAGGTATATGTTTACTATCTGGCAGACTCTCGTGTGTGTTGTTTGACTCAGGTGCTACACATTCATTTGTTTTACTTGAGTGGGTGGATCATTTACATATGCCCGTTTCTCAACTACCATATACTTTGACAGTATGTACCCCTACCAGTGATCCTTTGATCACTATGTCTGTTTGCTTACAGTGTCCTATAGTTGTTGAAAATAAGACATTTCTGGTAGATCTCATCTGTTTGCCTATGCAGCAATAGACGTTATCCTTGGCATGGATTGGCTTTCGTCTAATCGTGTAATGTTAGACTGTGCCCGAAAGGCCTTATCTTTTCTTGAGCCTTCGAGCATAGTATCTGCCAATGAAGGAACAGCTATGAGGAGTGACGAGTCTCAGCAGTATGTGATGCTTTTCTCTTTGGAAGCTAAGGAGACTCCAAGTATGGATTCTTTGCCTATCGTGAGAGAGTTTCCTGAGGTTTTCCCTCCAGATGTTCCAGGTTTGCCACCAGAGAGGGAGGTGGAGTTGGCTATAGATCTCATATAAGGGACCGGACCTATATCAGTAGCTCCTTATCGGATGTCACCAGTGGAGTTGGCAGAGTTGAAGAAACAGCTAGATGACATGATGAAGAAGGAATTCATCAGACCGAGTGTTTCGCCTTGGGGAGCATCGGTATTGTTTGTCAAGAAAAAGGACGAAAGTTCTAGGTTGTGCACGGATTATAGGCAATTGAATAAAGTTATAATCAAGAACAAATATTTGTTGCCTAGGATAGATGAACTGATGGATCAGTTGAAGGGAGCTTCGGTGTTATGCCTTTTGGTGTGGGAACTATGAGTACCTAGTTATGCCTTTTGGTGTAACTAATGCTCCAACGGTGTTCATGGATTACATGAACAGAATCTTTAGACCGTTCCTCGATAAGTTTGTGGTGGTGTTTATAGATGATATTCTCATCTATTCTCGTAGAAGGGAAGAGCACGAGGAACATCTGAGAGTGGTGTTACAGGTGTTGAGAGATAGGCAGTTGTATGCTAAGCTATCCAAGTGTGAATTTTGGTTAGAGGAAGTACAGTTTCTAGGGCATATAATCGACAAGGAAGGGATAGTTGTTGATCCAGTTAAGGTAGAGGCAGTGATTAAGTGGGAGAGGCCTAAGTCAGTGAGTGAGGTGAGAAGTTTTCTAGGATTAGCCGGGTATTACAGAAGGTTTATCGAGGGTTTCTCGAAGATTGCGTTGCCTATGACGCAGTTAACAAGAAAGGGTACGCCGTTTGTCTGGACAGAAGTGTGAGCAGAGCTTTCAGAAGCTCAAGGAGAAGTTGTCTACATCTCCAGTGCTGACGTTACCAAATCCATTGGGATAATTTGACGTGTACTATGACGCGTTATATCAAGGTTTGGGATGCGTTTTGATGCAAGAGGGAAGAGTTGTGGCTTATGCTTCCCGTCAGTTGAGGGTTCGTGAAAGGAATTACACGACCCATGATCTGGAGTTAGCAGCCATAGTGTTCACATTAAAGATATGGCGACACTATCTTTATG
The DNA here is from genome assembly GCA_030762895.1 of Sophora flavescens. NCBI lineage: Eukaryota > Viridiplantae > Streptophyta > Magnoliopsida > Fabales > Fabaceae > Sophora > Sophora flavescens. The sequence goes on from CM061064.1 coordinate 40,549,332, forward strand.
GGGCTAAGTTCAATGTGTTCAACGATCACAAGAGTTTAAAGTATTTGTTTGATCAGAAGGAGCTGAACATGAGGCAACGTAGATGGATGGAATTCATTAATGACTATGAGTTTGATCTTCAATACCATCCAGGGAAGGCTAATGTTGTGGCGGATGCACTAAGTCGGAAATCCTTGCATGTATCCGCAATGATGGTGAAAGAGATGGAGTTGCTTGAACAATTTAGAGATTTGAACCTAGGTATGGATTTGACCGAGGATAGAATATGCTTATGTGTGATCACCATCGGTAGTGAGTTTTTGAGAGATCTTAAGGTTAAATAGGGTCAGGATGAATACTTGGTAGAGGTCAGTCGAGGCATAGATGAGGGCAAGGTGTCAGAGTTTAGGAGAGGATCAGATAGGGTGTTAAGGTTTAGAGATCGGATATGTGTGCCGGAGGACTTAGAGATTAGGAAGATGATCTTAGAGTAGGCACATAAAAGTAAGCTAAGTTTCCACCCAGGAGCCACCAAGATGTACCAAGACATGAAGAAGTTTTGGTGGCCAAATATGAAGAAAGAAGTGGTGGAGTATGTTCTATCATGTTTGGTGTGTCAGAAAGCTAAGTAGAGCGCGCATCAAAAGTCCGAGGGTTGTTGAAGTCCTTGGATATCCCAGAGTGGAAGTGGGATAGCATAGCGATGGACGTTGTGGTTGGATTGCCACGAACTCCAAAGAGGTTTGATGCGATTTGGGTTATCATTGTTAGGTTGACGAAGTGTGCTCACTTCTTACCTTTTGGTGAGAGTTATAGTCTTGAAAGGTTGACCCAGATCTACATCAAGGAAGTAGTTTGGTTGCATGGTGTGCCGTCGAGTATTGTCTCCGACCGAGATCCTAGATTTACATCTAGATTTTGGAGGCAGTTACACAATGCTTTGGGGACAAAGTTGAGGATGAGTTCTGCTTATCATCCTCAGACGGATGGACAATCAGAGAGAACGATTCAGTCATTGGAGGATCTTTTAAGAGCCTGTGTGTTGGAACATGTGGGCAGTTGGGATGAGTTCCTACCTTTGATTGAGTTCACATACAATAACAGTTTCCACAGCAGCATCGGGATGGCGCCGTATGAGGCTCTGTATGGGAGAAAGTGTAGGACTCCGTTGTGTTGGTATGAGACTGGCGAGAGCCAAGTGTTGGGTCCTGATATAGTACAACAAACAACAGAACAAGTTAAGAAGATAAGTGAGAAAATGAAGGAAGCCCGGGATCGGCATAGAAGCTACAGTAACAAGAGGAGGAGACCCTTAGAGTTCCAAGAAGGTGATCACGTGTTCTTGAGAGTCACCCCGAAGACCGGAATTGGCAGAGCTATAAAGTCTAGAAAGCCAACCCCCCGATTCATTGGACCATTTCAGATTCTTCGACGAATTGGTCCAGTAGCTTACCAGATAGCCTTAACGCCTTACCTTTCCAACCTCCACGATGTCTTCCATGTTTCCCAATTGAGAAAATATTACCCAAATCCTTCTCATGTCATTGATCCTGAGTCCATACAACTCCGAGAGAATCTAGAATATGAGGCTTTACCGTCTAAGATTACAGATAGAAGAATTAAAGAAATCCGTCGTAAACAGATTCCCCTGGTCAAGGTCATATGGGATAGTGTCACAGGAGATGCTACTTGGGAGCGTGAGGCAGACATTCAGCAGCAGTACCCCCATTTGTTTTATGGTATGTAAATTCCGAGGATGGAATTTCTTTTAAGGGGGTCGAAATGTAACATCCGTTATTTTATGCATGGTTATTGTATGAGGGTTAGGGTTAGGACTTGGATTATATATCTGGGATGTGGTTTGAGGCATAGAGACCATTGCTTGGCAAGCACACAACCTTTTCGAGTGAGTTTGAACGTAGAAACAAAATTAGGGGTTCCCGGTTAGCATCTTTGAGACATCTGAGTGTGAAATAAGAAATTTGGAGTTAGGAATGAGATTAGACCTTTTTTATGGTTTGAAGTTGTTTATTAGGTCTTGATGAGCCTATATCTCAAATTTGACGTCAATCGGACGTCGAACGGGTCAAGAACGCAAAGAAACACAAACCGAGCGTTTTGCGATCGATTAATTAATTGAAAGTCGAAATATTAATTTAGGTCGACCCTGAGTACAATAGGTCTTAGGATTAACCTAAAATAATTACAGAAAAATATTCCAACAGTAGGTTACACGGGAAGATGCAAAAAAAACACCCAGTTGTGCCGACGGAACAACACCCAGTGATACGTGTCGTTACCAGGAGGAAGGTGGCCATGGTGATACCACCTCACATTCCACCTAACCATTTTGCATGTATGACACCTAACCCCTTTGCATGTGTGACACCTAAGCCCTTTGCATGAACGACACCTATCTCCACTACCCCTTTTGCATGCATGACACTTGTCTTCCCACTAATTTATCAAAACCTACCTAAATTCATCTATAAAAGCAAAATCACAAAAGTGACTTCATTTTTCCTCCTTCAGCATCATTTCACTCATCCTTCCATAGCCATTTTTGTTCCCTCACCTCTACATGTCTTGGCTGAATAGTTAAGTGAAGGAAAGAATAAGTTGCACACTCATTCACACCCAAAAACTCATCTTATCATGTTTCTGTAAAACCATCCATTCACCTTCTTCCACCGTTGGAGCGTGTTGAAATTTCATGGAGAGGTTCTAGGCTAGTAATTCTTCACATCCAACGGTTATAGGTTTTGTACGTTCCCCAGAGTGAGAGTTATTCAACTCAGAAAAAGGAGATAAGCTCCACCCGAGTAGCTCCTAACCAGTCACCTTGGGAGGTTCATCCTAGGCTCATCCACCGTTGGATCGAGCTGAAATTTTTGGAGAAGGTAAGGAAAAGGTATATCTTTAATATCACCATTTACTTTTGTAAATAAATGTCTGGGTTGTGAGATATAGAGCCAAAATAGTGGCGGATTTTAGGGTGTTTGTTGCAGATTCTAAGTTCCTTACAAGGTGTTGTTCACAATGTGGTTTCTTAGGTGGACTTTCAGAGACTCAGGGGCCTAGGTCCGTGTGAGGTAGAATCGTGAGGAGTAGAGGACGAGTAATTTCGTTGCGTCTAGGTCATCGTATGACTCTCCAGGCGGGGGAAAGAAATTATTTAACGTCGGAAACGGCACGGTGACGTTTAATTCGATAATGGTGTAGGGCGACCCAAACCCTACATGTTTGCGAGTAACGGACAATGTCCATATCATGCTGGGGACTACTTAGTAGTACTCGTGATGATATTGAGATTGTGCATTTATCACCGTTATGTTTATTATATATTGTTTTATTATTTTATGATTGTCTGCTTGGATGATTTGACTGGTTGAATTGATGTTGATAACTGCTGGATGATGATGTTATGAGTTGTGATTATTTTATAAGCATGATATCTTATTATTTTAATGAGATTTTGATAATGATTATTAGTTTGGAAATGATGATTTTATGACATGTTAGTAATGATGATGCTATGACATGATGATATTATGGTATGATGTGTTGAGTGTTATAATTGTGATTAGAGTTTGAGTAAATGATAAGTTATATCGAGACATGAGGATGTATTGGGGAATTCATGTTATATGTGTTAGTAGTGTCTAACTGAGATGATTCCTGAGATATGATGATAATGAGATTGATGAGATAAGATTTTATTGAGGTTACCTATGAGATTATGATGAGCGGTTAGGGCACTAGGGGGTGACCTGAAACATGGTCTGTGATATGGTGGACCTGAAATATGGTCGTGTGGGGTTTATGCCTCGGAGGGAGAATTCCTGGGGATAGGCTAACGGCGGACCGTCCCAGACATGATTTCATTTTAGTTGCTGTATAGTGCATGCGTTGCATGAGCACCCTGGCCGGGGTTCAGAGGTGTGCACCGGATTGTGCAGCTATAGTGCCATTGCTTGGCATGGGCATCCTCCATCCTCAGACGAGGGTGTGCGCCGGGGACTCTGGGACGTGTCGATTTATTGATGTGATATCCGGATATGGCCGATACCTGATGAGATGATTCGTACAGCATTTGCATTGCATTATGATGGAGGGTAGAGGAAAGATCCTCGATGTGGATTGAGGATGATTGTGTTTTATTTATGTATACTCTTGGAGATGGATGTTTAGTGTGCCGTTATTTAATTAAATGTTGCTAAACCCTTTCCACGTTTGACGTTATATTGTTTCTTATCCATTTTCTTCTTGTTGTTGGGTATGTTTTATTTATGTGATCGCTATAAGAAGACTCGGTGGAGAAGCCAGCTATGGAGGAACTAGATGGAACCCTTATGAGCCATATGCTGGAGGACGAGCAATGGACCCGAGTAGTTGAGTAGAGAGACTACGGCAAGTGCGTCTTTTTGAGGCGTTTTATCTTTTGTTGTTTATATTAGTTTGTACCTATTGGGATCCTACTAAAGGGATTCCCTCTATTGTACTGCATCAGGATATGATGTGGGAGACACCCCGTTGTTCCCCTTTGTGTCATTTAGTTTAAAACCTCATTATTTAATTACTTAATCGCATGCTTAACGTGAAAATTACGTAAAAATTTAAAACTTAATTGCTTAAGCAAATAGATTCATATATAACAGAATATGAAAACATAAATATATTAAACATACTTAAAATATCAGAGTTATCAAAATACTGTTTCAGGGCATCCCATCAATAGGATCCCGAACTGGTGCATAGTTATACAAAACATAAGCGGAAAGATAAAACTTCACGACACAGATGCACTAGCCATAACTAACTAGACCCTAATCACCATAGGTCACAGCTCGTCCTCCGACATCCGGTTCGTAGGGAGTTCCATCCAACTCCTCCTGGTTACGTTCATCCACAGGGTCTTCTCGTACGGTTCCACAAGGAGACAAAATACAACATACAGAAATATACAGGGGATAAGAAACAGTTCTATCATCAAAAGCGGAAAAGAGTCATAGTAAACTATACAGTAATTATCACAGACACAGCATCAGTCAAGTCATCCATCTTCCATAAAATTCTTATATCCATCCTACCCTCACTCCTATAACTAAAACTTGATACTGAAAATGGCTATGGTTTCCCTATAGTTATGGTTATCGGTCAGTCGTCCAAGCGACATGTCCCATTCCCGGTGCACATCCTTAGTCATGGTGAGATTGCTCATGCAAAGTAATGACACTATAGCTGCACATTAAACCCGGTGCACACCCCGGACCGTGGGTGCTCATGCAAAGCAATGACACTATAGTTGCACAATTATCCCGGTGCACACCTTCACCATGGTAAGAATGCACACTTAAAGCGTGACACTACAGCTGCACGATGATCCCGGTGCTCACCTCGTCCACTCCCAGAGGTGCTCATGCAAAGCAATGACACTCGTAGCTGCACAAGTTAAGTTTACCCTTTGGACGGTCCCACAAGGACTTCGGATCTTGTATGTGCCCCACATACGATTATAGAAACAACACAACTTATGAACCTCGCAGACTCCTATGGTCATAACCTAGTGCCTTAACCTCTCATCAAGACCTCAACACATGCTCTATGTCACAACACCTCCTTAACATATAGAATGTAGGTTAGGCACCTCTAAAAAATCATCATGATCCTTACGCCCAAAATAACTCATCTCTTAGACCACATATATATCCTCGCTTAATCCACTAAGCATAAAGTAAATACCACACAGATCATGCATAACATCAAGTCAATCAAAGATATTTCAAAACATCAACATAGCACTAAATCAGTTCAATAAAGGTAATAAAACTCAAATCAACCATCAACAGTATAAACATCAACCTAATATCGATCAACCTATAATCCCCGAATCACCATGGATGTTTTATAAAAGCAATTTAAAACGATTCTGGTCTTGTCGATTATTCGACTTTTAGTAGGGTTTAGGTCGCCCTACATAATTACTACATAATCTAATACTTATCGATTCCGACGATAGGTTGATTCTTTCCCCCACCTGGGTTATCACCGAACTCCCGAACTCGAAGCTCCTCGTCGTCACACCACAAAGTATTAACTCCACCTTCTGTGAAGGTAAGGAGATTAGATACTTGAAGAGGTATACCACGAACTTCCTCGTTTCCTCCGAGATGGAAGTCTAAGGTTACAAAACATGAAATCATGAGTTAAAACTCAATCAAAGAACACTAACCACAAGGTATAGGTTCGGTTCATACAATAAACTAGGATTAGGGGTTTCCTAAATTTATGCGACTCTTAGATTTATGATCCTTAAGTGCTAGAAGTTTCCAAAACACATGCAACTTAGGGATTTATGATCCTTAAGTGCTAGGAGTTTAAAACAAGATTACTTTAAACAAAGTTGAACAAAAATCCCACCAAGTTACACTTGATGGAGATTCGGCCTTGACCAATAAGATAGGCTAGGAACATTTAAACTTTCCAATCTCTTTGGTTTTGTATTCATTAATAGTAAGGAGCTCAAAACCATGATCACTTTGGAAAATGAAAAACGAAACAACCTGGGTCCATAACCTTTAAGATTCGACCATCCTTGGGTTTTCATGATAGAAATCTTTAAATTTTCCAATCTCTTAGACTTTTTAGCATCCAATAACTTATGGAGCTCAAGTCTATGATCATCTTGGAAGCAACATAGGACTTTAAATAACAAAGCTCATAAGCACATAAAGTAAGAACAACATAAGCCTATAAGTAATTAAAGCATAATGACATAAGTAAATGAATCATTAATGACATAAACATAAATGACATAAAAGTAAATGACATAATGTAAATGACATAAAGTAAATGGCATAAATATAAATGACATAAAATAAAATACATGAATATAAAGAACATGGAAGTAAATGACATGAACAGAAACATAATGACATAAAAATAAATAAGCACGAGTATGGAAAGCCATAAAGAAAGCACAATAAATAAATGAAGCAAGAATAAAGTAAAGCATCACAATGTATTAGGGTTCTAAGTTCATGATCACACTTGGATAAGTTGAAACATAGTATCCTAGGCCACTAATACATAGTTTTGTTCATCATGGGAAAACAAGCTATCAAAACCTTCCAAGATTTATGGATTCAATGATCAAGGAACACTTTAAAAAAAAACTAACACGTGATCATGTAAAAGAAGTTGAAACAAAACACTCCCTAGGCCATCATGAGTAGATTCGGCCTCCTCAAGAAATAGAGGATGGAGATTTTTTATTTATACAACCTCTTAGTATGTTAAACTACAAGTAAATACAAGACCATAGAAATTGGTTTCAACTCAAAAGGAGTTTTCTACCATTTTTGAGAGATTTTTGAAGATAAAAGCTCATATATGACATAAAGAAGAAACTTTAGAAAAAGATGAAGTTTTTAAAGAAAAGAATACGTGAGAGTATTACCCTAAGCAAGAGGAACAACTTTGGTGAAGAATACTTAGTGAAAAGAAGAAGAAAAACTAGAGCTTTGGAAGCTTGAAGTTAAGAAAAATATGAAAGCTTAAGAGTTTTAATGGAGTAGAAGGAAGGAAAGTGATGAAGTGAGGATGAATAGTGGTATTTATAGAGGAAGGGGGAGGGGTGCACGGCCTAGAGGAGAGGGAGCAAGGCTTGGAGAGGAAGTTTTGGTTTAGGGCATTGTTTGGATCATTTAAGGAAGGTTTAATGGGTTTTTGGAATAAAATAGATTATAATTTGAAAAAGTAATCGTGATCACTTTAAAGTGTGTCATAAGCATTTAATTAGGCATCCCATCAAGCCCTCTCTCATCCTTTAGGGTTCCTTTAACTGCTTAAATACGTAACCGGTTGCACATCCGATCGTATTTTCTGAAGGTTTCACCCGAATAAAATATTTTATTTTATTTTATTTTTGAACGAAAATTTTCAAAATAACCAAAGTTGAAGGAAACATGATAAAAACACTAACCGTCTCGTTCATGGGTCAAAATTAGGTTTTCTGCTCAGTAAACTTATACTGGCAGTGAAAACGCAGACCGACTTTCGTTTGAATTTTCAACCGAAAATTTTACTGTAACTTCATATGATAAGGTGGATTAGGAATATGATTTTATTTTATTAAAACAAAATATTTTCTACTTTTATATTAAAATATAATTACTTATATTTTAATTGATTAAACAGTATATTCAAAATCAGGCTGTTACAATGTGTATATGTTATGCATGTGTGTATATATGTTGTTTATATTTTAAGTTCAAATTTTTCCGCCGTTTTAATATATACGCTTAACGATAATAACACGATTAGGTCCTAAATATTATGGATTTTCTTTAATGGGATGTCGGGGCGTCTCACATGACATGAAAGAATGATGAGAAATTGAAAAGTCAGAAGCTGTCATGGCCTGGCCCTGACAGGCGTCACGGCCATAACGCGACAGAAACATAATTTTTATCTTTTTTTTGATCTGATTTGTAATAGCTTTAATCCCAAGTTAACTTCAACTATAAATAGGATAATTAGGCTCGAAATTAGGGGTTTTTTGGCTGCTACCTTTGGCTTAATTTAGGATATCTCTTCTTCTCCAATTTCTTCTATTCTCTTAGGATTTGTATGTTCTTGTTAATCAAGATTGCTATGACCATGGCAATGCTTGAGTAGTCGTTTTATTTCTAGGAATTGGGGCTATGCCCAAGACTCGTTTTATGTGACGAATTGATGTTTTTCCCTTTTTGTTAATTTTAATTTGCTTTGGGTTTGGTTCTTATTGTTCTTCATCCATGTGAATTGATTGATCACCTATTTGCATGTCTTAGATATTCTAAGAAGGAACTGAGAAGTGAACCTAGGTATTGGATCCATAAGAATTGAACTTAGGACTTAAAACACGAGAGTTAGAAGCGGTCCTTCGAGGGTTCATTGAATTGTCACAAATCTTAATGGGTCCAATTTAAATACAATTACCACGAGAGTAGGGGTTGGTTTAATTGGGCACGGTTCTTGTATCTCGAGAGGGAACATTAACTTTATTAGGATAAATTCACCTCTAAAACATTTTGATAATTAACAAGAGGGGTAGTCAATTTAGTAGCATAAGTAGTCTTGTTGGTAACCCAATTCCTGGAAATCTCTTTTAATTTGAAAAACACCCGAATTGATTTACTTTTCTATTTTGTTTGATTGCAATTTTTATAATTGATTTGTTACTTAATTTTAAATTCAAAAACAAAATATTTCCTTGTTTAGTTTAATTGATTTAATAATTAATTGTTGTTCAAGATCACGGTCTCTGTCGGTTCGATCTTTTTATTACTTGACGACGAAACCGTACACTTACGGATTCACGCTATCAGTTTTTTGCACAAACTTGATAGGCTCCGGCAAGTGTACCGGATCGAAGCAAGTGATAATTAAAACGGTGAGAAATCGAGTATCGAACTCAGGGATCAGGAAACCAAGTACCACTTCACAAATTAAACAACTATTTAGGCTAAGAAATAGGTGTGAGTAAATTTCAAGAAAATAAAAGGAACAATAAAAGAAATCAAAATCAAATATATTTTTAGTTTTAAAATATGAGAAGAAATTTCTAGGATCGGGACTACCACAATGACTAATTATGAATCCTAATTGACTATACCTTTGTTAATATCTAATTCAATTAAAGGTGGATCATCCTAAGTTAGTTAATGTTCCATCTCGAGATACAATAACTGTGCTCAATTAAGCCAACTCATACTCTCGTTGTAATTGTATTTAAATTTACGATTTATGATAATTCAAAGGTACCCTCGAAGGACCGCTTCTAAGTCCTATGTTCAATTCCTATGGATCCAATACTTAGGTTCACTTCTCAGTTCATCCTATAATATCTAAGACATGTAAAAAGGTGATAAGTCAATTCACTTGGACGAAGTACAATAAGAACCAAATCAATGAGTCAAAAGAAAAGATCAAATTTTCATCATAATAATGTCAACGATGTTGTGTAATCCTAAAAACAAAACAAATACTTAATTATAAAAGAAATAATAATAAGAAGAAAAAAAGAAAACTCTATTAAAAATTTCAGTGTGTGGCGCCGTACTGGACTGGCCCTCAATGGACTGCGCACCCGTGTTACTTGCGGCGCTGTGACTAGGGGTGGAAGTAGGCCAGGCCGCCCGACAGGGGCCTATGGCCTGGCCTGTTTATAGTCTGGCCTGGCCTGACCTATTTAATAAAAAGGCCGGATAAAGGCTTTTTCAAAAGCCTTTTTAGATAAATAGGCCAGGCTTGAGCTTCAGAAAAAGCCTACGAAACCTGATAGGCAGGCCTGATTAATATTACTTTTAAATAAATATTAAATATATATATATAATATAATATATAATAGATAATAATAATCAAATTAGACAAAACATAAAGTAGAAAGCCTATATTAAGGCTTGTGGCCTTATTAAGGCCTTCACAAGAAATAGGCCTATTTAGCACCAGGCTTGTGGCCTTATTAAGGCCTTCACAACAAATAGGCCTTTAAAAAGGCTTTCAGGCCAGGTCAGACTTTTTAAAAGCCTATATCAGGCCAGGCCTTGATATTTTTAAAAAAGCCTATATCGAGGTACCACCCCTAGCTGTGACCCCGTGCGGCACAGCTACCTATGCGGGACAGGAACGGCGCCAACCTTCCCTTCCGTTACTGTTCTGGCTCGTTATATGTATTTGCCAAGTCTTCTCCTGGTCAATCCCTAAAACTTCCACCCCATTTACAATAAATTTTAAAAAAAGATAATATATTACTTTCACTAATTCTACATAAATAAATTGATCAAGGTATTGTGGCTTTGTTTCTTTTTTTTCAAATTCAAATCCAAACTCCAATTTAATAGTAATTCTTTTTTTTTATTTTTGATATCATTCTAAAAATGAAAATAAGAAAATCATGAGAAAATCAACTAAAATCTAATTAAAAGTAATTAAATGCACGCACTGACTCTAAAATAATCAAAATAGGAAAACAAAGTCTGATTTAGGTTAAATCAAGCATTCAACAAAATTTAATTGATGAAATCCACTCTAAAATAATAGTTAAAACATGACAAGCCAGCGAATTATCAAAATACCCCAAACTTAAACTTTGCTTGTCCTCAAGCAAACTAAAACTCAAAAAGACTCAAAACTTGGCAAGCTCAATGGACTCGATTAAATTCGCACAAATTTCATGCAATTTTATCAATTCAATTTTTATTCAATGTTTCCCCTTTTCATTTCAACTAAACAATCCCCAAATTCATTTATTTTAAACAGAGAGAATCCATCATTCATGCAATCATTAATCTAACCAAAGGATCCAAGTTTACACACAAAAGAGAGGTCACAAATTTCAAACAATTGCCTTCCTCACAAGGGTATTTAGTATTTCACTCATTCGCTCAATTTGTCTAAGCTATCAACTTTCACTCAATTTCACATTTCAAGAGCACTTTCCATGAATTTGATTTTCATCTCAAACAAAGTTCCCACGAAAACATGCTTGCATCATCAAAAGGTCTTTCATAGGTTGTAATGTGGTTCGGCTTAAGGTAGGATATTCAAAGGCACAAGGCTAGGATTCTATGAACTAAGAGAGCATAAACATTTTTACACCTTGACTTTCCACTCTTATTCCTTTTTCCAATTTCTTTCTATTTTTTTTCCATTCTATCACTTTGGGTGGCTACAACCTTTTCTTTTTAATACCCTTTATGACTTTTTTTTTTTTGCATTTTTCTTCTTTCACTTTTGCCTTTGGCTTCAACCTTTTTAATTTTCTTTTTCTCAATCCCAAAATATCACGACAAACCCTTTGTAGCCACCCCAAAATTAGTTTCTCACAACCCTTGTCTTGTTAAACATCCATGCTCTCCTAAATCCTAAGATTGGGTTAACAAGGTTTTTCTTGATTTTTGTCTCATAACATAAGGTCATTAAGAAACAATAGGCTACTAGGCTCAATGCGGCTAACTAGGGAACATGCATTAGGGATGGTTCTTTTTAAGCCAAGTAGCTATTTCAAAGAAAATTGCCTAAATCATTTGATGCGAACATATAAACATGCAAACCATGAAGAGATTCAAGCAAATCTGGGAAAATACAACTTAAAAGTGATTCACACAATTTAAAAACAATGTTGGAGGCTCAAATTCCACACCGAGACATTTTTAGCAGATTATCTAACCGAGATATAATCCCTAGTGTGTGCACCCCTTCACCCCAAACTTATCATAAATCATGCAATCACAAAAAATTTCTCTAAGTTCATTTTTCAATTTTCACATGAGGATCAATTTTCCAAATTTTCAAATCATTAGGAGAAATCATCAAAAATGAACATATATCATGCAATCAATCTATACTAAATTTAATTAAAAACCATTCAAGCTCACCGACACAAGACTCAACACACATATGACTTGAAGCAAAGCAAAGCAAAGCAAAGATAATTAAAAAGATAAGGGTTTAGAAAAACTCATGAAGACGTTTCCACCATGATCCCATTGCCCGTGGTACAACGACCAAGAGATGCCCAAGATATAAGTCCTTCCTCCTGGATCCCATGGCTTGTGGAGTGGAGATGGAATAAGCAAGTTTGAGAAGATTCCATTGACTTCTCTAAGTGCTATGATGAGCTCGCTTCCTCCTGGGTCAAATGGTAAGTCATTAACTCCATGTATGGCCTTCTTGTACATAAATTATCCATGAAGCATAAGAAGCATAACTTCTTGAGGCGACCTTAGAGCCTTTGTCACTATTGATGCAAACTCAAAATACTTAGGCAATGACTTTAACTCCAAAGTTTGTATTTTTACAAAGTAAAGTGGTAGATAAATGGAAGGTACCAACTTTGTAATGTCCACACATGCATGCAAACCAACATACTTATCCAACTTAGGATTTCTATGCTCCTCAATAGGAATGGTGAAGGAAGAGTTTTCTACATGATTCTTCTTAATCGTCCCTTCCAAAGGAATAATGGGGGATAATTCCTCCTTGCACTCCGCTTCATGATCCTCTCCTCTTAAATCATCTTCCACCACGACTTGATCTTCATTTAAGTCCATATTGGCAACAACATTCTCTTCAATTTGAGTCTCGTGCGGCTTTTTTGCTAGCAATTTAGAAAATTCACCAGCTTGCTTTTCTAACCTCTAAAAGTTGTTACTTAGCATCTCCGCTATCAATTGAGAACGTTTCTTACGCATTTTATGCCTTTGAATCATGACACTAAATTCCTCCTTGCTACGCTCTATACTCTGAATCAAACATCGAGCATCTATATACTAAAGTGATTCCAGCACCTCGGGATCCAGCTTAATGTGTGGTGGTGGTGGTTGTAAGGATGACAAATAGGATCTCAATTCCTCCTTGGAGTATATCTTCACATGCTTATCAACAATACAATTAAGCACGATCCAATCAATTTGAGATTCCCTGTTTAGATAGAAACAATGGTCAATGTGTGGCATCCACCTAACACAAACAAAACTCAAAAGAAAAGATCAAATATATACAAAATATAAAAAAAAATGTCTAAAGTAGTTGTCTTCTTTGTTACTAATGATATTGGTAGTGCCAATCCCCGGCAACAGCGTCAAAAATTTGATAGGCTTCGACAAATATATCGGATCGGAGCAAGTAATAATTAAAACGGTGAGAAACCGAGTATCGAACTCAGGCATTGGGAAACCAAGTACCACTTCACAAATTAAACAACTATTTAGGCTAAGAAATAGGTGTGAATAGATTTCAAGAAATAAAAGAAACAATAAAAGAAATCAAAGTCAAATATTTTTTTAGTTTTTAAATATGAGAAGAGATTTCTAGAATTGGGACTACCACAATGATCAATTATGAATCATAATTGACTATACCTTTGTTAATATCTAATTCAATTGAAGGTGAATCAATCCTAACTTAGTTAATGTTCCCTCTTGAGATACATGAATCTGTGCTCAATTAAACCAACTTCTACTCTCGTGGTAATTGTATTTGAATTGAACCCATTTCGATTTATGATAATTCAATGGTACCCTCGAAAGATCGCTTCTAACTCTCGTGTTTTAAGTCATAAGTTCAATTCCTATGAATCCAATACCTATGTTCACTTCTCAGTTCATCCCTATAACATTTAAGACATGCAAAAATGTGACAAGTCAATTCACATGAATGAAACATAATAAGAACCAAATCAATGAGTCAAACATTAACAAAAGGGAAAAATTAAATTTTCATCATAATAATGTCAAAGATATTGTACAATCCTAAAAATAAAATAATTACTCAACCATAAAAAAAAATAATAATAAGAAAAATAGAAAACTCTACTAAAAATTTCACTATATGGCCTAAGCAGTAGTGGACTTGCCCTCAATGGACTGCGCACCCGTGTTACTTGCGGCGCTGTGACCCCCTGCGCAACTGTGCAGCACTGCTACCTACGCGGGACTGGAACGGCGCTATCACTCCCTTCCGTTACTGTTCTGGCTCTTTATATATATTTGCCAAGTCTTCTCCTGGTCAATCCCTAATAATTCAATTCAATTCAATTTGAAAATACTTCCCTAGGCCCCCATAAGTCCATTCATGTTGACCAATCTTCTGGCAAATATTCCAATCTGATTTTTTTTTTTAAATTTTTACTTTTAAGTTCAATTCAAAAAGATAATATAAAAATATATTGATTTTGCAGGTGAAGTTCTACCATAAATTAGAATTGGAGCTGTACTAATTTAACACAGATTTGTGACATCATATGCGATATTATGTTAAAGTAGTATATTGTAGTGTTACTGTAACATCATTTTTTTTTAAAATTTTGGCTTTAAAATAAAAATAAAAATTTTATTTCTAAAAAAAACTCATTCATCAGATAATGAACTGAATTTACCAGATATTTGTACATACTTAACCAAAAAATTTATTTCTAAAAAAAAACCCATTCAAAAAAATTTATTTCTAAAAAAAACCCATTCACCAGATATTTACACATACTTAACCAAAAAATTTATTTATAAAAAAAACTCATTCAACAGATAATGAACTGAATTCACCAGATATTTGTACCCGATTCACCAGATATTTACACATACTTAACCAAAAAAATTATTTCTAAAAAAAACCCATTTACCAGATAATGAACTGAATTCATCAGATATTTGTACCCGATTCACCAGATATTTACACATACTTAACCAAAAAAATTATTCATAAAAAAAATTAATAAAATATTTTTTTTTAAAAAGACCCGCTACAGTATCGCATAATGCAGCTATAATGCCGCACAGTGCGGCACATACGATGACGCCGTATCTGGTGCCGAGAAAATGTGTCAATTTAGCATTTATGTTAGAATTGTACCAAGGTATTGTAGCTTCAATTTTTTTCTTCCAAATTCAATTGCAAACTCCAATTTAATAGCAATCCTTCTTCTTTATTCTTGATATTTTCCTAAAAATTAAAATAAGAAAATCATGAGAAAATCAACTAAAATCTAATTAAAATTAATTCAATGCACACATTGACTCTAAAATAACCAAATAGGAAAACAAAGTCTAATTTGGGTTAAATCAAGCATTCAACAAAATTTAATTGATGAAATCCACTCTAAAATAATAGCTAAAATATGACAAGACACCGGATTATCACAGGTCAGACGTAGGAGGTAATCGAAGGACGACATTAGTGATTCTTGGTTGTGAAAGGGGTGGGAAGTATAGACTATACAAGAAGGAGTAAGTTCACAAGGTGACCAGAATTAAAAAATGTGAATGTCCTTTCAAATTAAGAGGAAAACCGTTGAAAAATGTGATGGATGGAAACTTGAAGTAGTGTGTGGCTTTCACAACCATGCGTTAGCGAAGACATTGGTTGGTCATGCCTACGTTGGTCGTCGAAGTGTCCAAGAGAGGTCTTTGGTTGAAGATATGATAAAGAGCTTGGTTAAGCCAAGCAACATACTGATCACATTGAAGCAGCATAATCCGGATAATTGTACCACGCTCAAACACATTGTGCACGCGCAGAAGCTATCGGTTGCCGACGTTCAGTAGGAGGCCCCCGTCCAGAGTGAGTAAGCACCATGCTGCATAATAATAACTGTTTTTGATCATTGGCAATTCTCCAAGATAGTAATAATAAGTCATCAATAAATAAAATGGAAATAGGCAATGAGTAAAATTGGAACATTTTTTGAGTCCAAATTCAATGGCTGTAATAATTTTTAAAAACATTGAATATGGGACATGCTAGGAACCCAAATCTACTACCAAATACATTCACAACAAATCTAGCAAGCAAAATAATCTAACAAAATAAAGTAAAATACAACTCTATAATGTATTTATAGCATCCCGTCTTTATACTTAAAAACCTATCGAAAAGCTACCGGAAAATGAAATCCGGAATGCTACCGGAAAATGAAATCCGGAAAGCTACCGAAAAATAAATTGCGGATATCCTCCGGAAAATACTATCCAGATAGCTTCCGGAAAATGAAATCTGGAGACTTCCGGAAAACGAAATCCAGAAACCGTAAGGCCTTCACTCCCGATATTTATTTCAACATCCGGAAAACTCTACACGGATACTCATCGGAAAACAAAATCCGAACACCAATCGAATTTGAAAAAAAAAACCCAGAAAGTTCATGAACTAAAAGAACTTACGATGTCAGAAGGAGACTACGACGGTGTCGACAAATGGTGCACATAGACGGTGTTGTTGTCCATAGAGAGGGTGCGACGCTGCCAGAGGGGAGTGGTGCGCAGAGAGATTGTGAGGTGAAGGTTGTGCTTGCGCAAGGTGAAAGGTGGGAGGGAAGGGGTTTTCTGCAAAGTGAAAGGTGTGAGGGAGGAATAACAAGGGCAGTTTTGGAAAAAAGGTGAACCAAAAAAAAAAGTACAAGGTGTGGATAGAAAAAAAAAACGGTTTGAATAGTTGGCCCCTATATTTGGTCCTACAATATAGAGAAATGATAGATGCACACCCAAGGTTGACACCCAAAGTTGACACCTTGGTTAATCGGTACAAATATTTGGTTAATTCAGTTCATTATATGGTTAATCACGTGTAAATATTTGGTTAATTCATGATAACCCATTAGTCATATAAAAAATTGAATTAATTAGATATTTGCATGTGATTAACCAAATATTTACATGATTATGGAAAATAAGTTTCATATAACCCATTAACCATATAATGAACTGAATTAACCAAAAATTTACACATGCTTAACCAGGTGTCAACTTTGGGTGTCAACTTTGGGTGTGCAGCTATCATAACTGTACAATATATTGGCCTAATATAGGGACCATTCCCATTTTTATAGGGTTTGATTTATTTCTCCTCTTTTTTCTGTGTATGCTAAACATTTTCATTTTTCAAAAAATATATTCGTCTACAATATTTGGCATTTGTAGGACCAATATATTGTTATTCAGTGCAAACTTTGGCAAAGTTATACAGACACTCATTATTTTGAATTTGACATATTATAAGTGGGATGCATAAATTAAGATGGAACTAATAGTATGTGCAATTATTATTTTAAAGTAACATAGACTTGTTTATGATTTGCTTAATATAGAGGGTGATAGTACATCTTAAAGGGTGGAAACTTGAAGTAGTGTGTGGCTTTCACAATCATGAGTTAGCAGAGACATTGGTTGGTCATGCCTACGTTGGTCGTCTAAGTGTCCAAGAGAGGTCTTTGGTCGAAGATATGACAAAGAGCTTGGTTAAGACAAGCAACATACTGTTCACATTGAAGCATCATAATCCGGATAATTGCACCACGCTCAAACACGTTGTGCACGCGCAGAAGCTGTCGGTCACCGACGTTCAGTAGGAGGCCCCCGTCCATAGTGAGTACACACCATGCTGCATAATAATAACTATTTTTTATCATTGGCAATTCTCCAAGATAGTAATAATAAGTCATCAATAAATAAAATGGAAATAAGCAATGAGTAAAATGGGAACATTTTTTAAGTCCAAATTCAATGGCTGTAATAATTTTTAAAAACATTGAATATGGGACAGGCTAGGAACCCAAATCTACTACCAAATACATCCACAACAAATCTAGCAAGCAAAATAATCTAACAAAATAAAGTGAAATACAACTCTATAATGTATTTATAGCATCCCGTCTTTATACTTAAAAACCTACTGAAAGCTACCGGAAAATAAAATCCGGAATGCTACCGGAAAATGGAATCCGGAAAGCTACCAAAAAATGAAATCCAGAAAGATACTGGAAAATGAAATCCGGATATCCTCCGAAAAATACTATCCATATAGCTTCCGGAAAATGAAATCCGGAGACTTCCGGAAAACAAAATCCGGAAACCGTAAGGCCCTCACTCCCGATATTTATTTCAGTGTCTGGAAAACTCTACACGGATACTCACCAGAAAACAAAATCCGGACACCAATCGAATTTGAAAATAAAAAAACCAGAAAGTTCATGATCGAAAAGAACTTATGATGTCAGAAGGAGACTACGACGGTGACGACAAATGGTGCACAGAGACGGTGTTGCTGTCCACAGAGAGGGTACGATGCTGCCGGCGGGGAGTGGGAAAGGCAATGGGAGACGGTGCGATGCTGTAGGAGGAGAGTGGTGCGCAGAGATTGTGAGGTGAAGGTTGTGCGTGCGCAAGGTGAAAGGTGGGAGGGAAAGGGGTTTTCTGCAAAGTGAAAGGTGTGAGGGAGGAATAGCAAGTGCAGTTTTGGAAAAAAAGTGAAAAAAAAAGTGCAAGGCGTGGATAGCAAAAAACAACGGTTTGAATAGTTGGGCCCTATATTTGGTCCTACAATATATTGGCCTAATATAGGGACCATTCCCATTCTTACAGGGTTATGATTTATTTCTCCTCTTTTTTCATTATGTGTATGCTAAACATTTTCATTTTTCAAAAAATATATTCGTCTACAATATTTGGTATTTGTAGGACCAATATATTGTTATTTTGTGCAAACTTTGGCAAAGTTATACAGACACTCATTATTTTTAATTTGACATATTATAAGTGGGATGCATAAATTAAGATGGAACTAATAGTATGTGCAATTATGATTTTAAAGTAACATAGACTTGTTTATGATTTGCTTAATATAGAGGGTGATAGTGCATCTTAAAGGGTGGCATGTGTGAAAAATTCAAAAGTGGGAAATTTGGTAAATTCTTTTATACTTTCTTAAAATACAAATAATGAGATGGCTGAGAATTTAATATATTTTTCACTATTTTCTTATAAAAAAAAGACTTTAATTTTAAAGTATAATTAAAAAGTTTAGGTAACTATCATGGAAAGGCACGATTGTCTGGGATTCCAAATCCCTTCAAGTATACCCCTTTCTTTGGAAAGGCGTCTCTATTAACTTATATTATTTTCTTCTCTGTCGCATAATTAAATTTTGTTCCAGTCCAAAATATAGCATGGCCATCTAGGTCGAGATTGTTGGGGACTTGCCCCAAAATCGGCGGTCACGTATTGAAGATAGGAAACACCTCGGACATTAAGAAGGACAACTAGGAGGAAAACATCTTGGTGAGGACAAGAAGACATCCAGGTCGGAATAAAAAGACATCTCGGTCGGGATGAGAAGACAACTCGGTCAACCCAAGAGGTCATCTCGAGACAAGCAGTCAGCTCAGTACAAAACGACAACTCGGTCGGTTGGGTCAAGCCTAATTCCTTGAAGACTGAATTAGGTCAAGCCCACTTAGAAAGCTATATAATAGGAGCTTACCTCCTCTTAAGGACACACTCTCTTCTCCCACATACATTACTAGCCTAAGGTCTTGCTTATACCGAGGTCATCTTGTAACAAGCCTTCCATGGCTCCCATGTAATCAACCATTCATCAATACAACAACTCTGCATCCTATTTGGATTTTATTGTTCTACCCGGAACAAATTTATTTTGAGTTTAATTACTCTACATGTTCCTAAATTATTTGGGAATTTCTAAATAGGTTTCCATACTTTAAAAATTTATAGTTATGTCCCTAGATAGGCTGAGCTTAGGTGGTCTTTGTTTTTTTTTTTTTTTTTGCTTGGTGACCTAGCTAATTTGGAAAGAGAGAAATGACGTGGTTTTTAAACGGTGCAATTTGATCACTCAAGGATTATTTTCAAGGCAAATGTTAATCAATACCCTAAGGACATTGATTAAGAAAGCAAAAATAGAAATTATGTATTGGGAAGCGGTGAAGTCAATTTTTTAAAAGTCTTAAAGTTACAATTTTATCAATCTCCTTAGAGTATTGGTAAGTAAATCCCTATTTTTAATTCTCGCCACTTCTTGTGGGAAATTGAAACTCATTGCCAAATTTCTATTGGTAATTCTCGCAAGTTTGAGCAAATTAACGTGGGTTGGTTTTTCCCACCAGTGCATTGGTGAAAGGCAATGTTGATGGGTCTGTTAGACATAGTAGTGGCATGGCTAGTTGTGGTTTTGTGGTGGTGTTTTTAGAGATGCTTCGGCTTGTTGGTTGCTTGGCTTTGCTAAAATTTGGGTTCTTCCAATGTGCTTATGGCAGAGCTTTGGGGCATCTATTCAGCTCTTTCTATGGCTTGGCAAGAGAAGTATCAATATTTTTTTATTGAAGAGTGACTCTGCGGTTGCAGTGAGCTTGATGCAACAAGGGTGTTCTTCTAACCATCTGTATGCCCCTTTGGTCCTAGCTATTAACAAGTTTTGTTCTCGCCAATGGGTGTGTAAGATCACCCATGTCTTACGGGAAGGAAATATGGTCGCTGATTTCTTGGCTAATTTGGCCAGTCTTTTTAGATGTGGGTCTCCATTGTTGGAACTCTCCACATGTAGGGTGTATTTCACTTTTGTTTCATGATTCTGTTGGGATCTGATGCCCTAGATTGGTAGCTAGTTAGCTTCTTGTTTTTCTGGACTTTTGCCCTCCCGGTTACCAAAAAAGAACAGAAGACGATATGACAAAAAGATTTTTTTATATATATAGAAAAAATGGAGGACAGGGATGTTGTTATTATTTTAAAATTTAATGGAAAAAAAATAATTCCACAACTCATTACTCATGTCTAAACTCCAACGAGATTCATATATTCTTTAGGTAGAAAATTACCAGTTACCACGCCAATTACAATCATCAAATTTCAGTTAACAATTGCATTTCAAAATTCAGACATGTTCTTGAACTAACATATAAAACCCCTTTCAAAATTGAAAGCCAAATTCAGATATAACATTGCATTTCAAAAATCAGATACAATTCTAGCAGGACAATATAGATAGTGTGAAGTGTCCTGAAATAACATTCCACATAGACAAGATCAAATGCAAAAATTACCTATTAAAATTATAACAGCAACCAATTTTTACAAGCCATTCCAATATAGTACATTTCCCTAATCCAATGACTTTGGGGATACGCTGGAGGACCCCCAAAAAACATGAGGTTTCTGGTATGCACTCTTTTCATGAATAAGTGGTTCGGAGACCCAAGAACTATGGGGAGGGGGAGCAATTCCATTTGTTGCCTGTTTTTCTCTATAAGATGCCCAAGTAACCGTATCTAGACCAACAATGATAAAAGATCCCCCAAGGATACTGTTGTCATGAACAAAAAAAAAACAATAAAAAAAAACATAAGAAACTTAGAAATAAAATAATTTCACAATGCCATCTCTAGATGCTAGAAAAAGGGAGAAATTCATTAAGTTTAACTAGATAAGACATTTTATTAAGTAATGAAGGGGTTGATTGATTTATTTATTTTTTTCTTTTCGTCTTGGCATTTGGTGAGTAAGTTTGTAGGTACTTGATCAAGCACTTTAGAATAAATCAATCACTGGAAGTTATTGGAGCTATACCTTCCCAAGTAAATTGGACTTCCAAGGAAAATTTGGGACAGTAAGGCTGAAAACCCAGGTTGAAGTGGCATATAAAGGGCAACCAAAGCTGGCCCCAAGATCCTGTTGGACCATGTAATGAGTCCATAATTAACAGCAGATGCAATAGTTCCCTGAACAAACAAGGAAAATATTTGTCAAAATCTAAATGTTTTAAGTTCCACCAAAATACTCTGTTACAACATACATCTATCAAAATAACTGTAGGAACATCGAAACTTGCAATCCTTTCATCCTTAAAAAAAAAAAAAAAAAAGAAACAAATGTTGAAGAGTTTAAATACAATCTGCATCGATAAAAAACTCTTTACATTATCGGTACAAAATAAAGTTCCTGATCATTATAGTAAAAACGCTTTTTCACTTCCAGTTAAACCTTTTAACAGTTTTTTAAACAGGTGGCACCATATGTTTTACTACAAATAAAACTTCTCGCACAAATGGTGGATCAGACTTTAACCTGAAGTTAAAACCCAAAACCAAGGAAAACTTGTAAAACCACATGCAAGTACAATAATTTCTTCCACATTTTCCCAATTTTCATAATAGCACTGTGCCAAAACTTAGAGCAGCTTGATCAACAAATTAGGACCATCACAAATTCACAACATTGACCCCCACTTCGTTAAGTGAGAAAGCCTTCCTTTACCAGACACTCAATAATTGACATCTGATGGGTTGATTGAAACAAACCATACAAGGAACAGGGGCCAAGTTTGGAAGACAGTTCAAATGTTTCCATGTAGTAAAATGGACCCAATTATCAGCAATAATAAATGAGAGTTCATGAGATTGGAGATTCATTTAAAATTCTAGTGACTCACAGCATAAAAAGCAGCAAGTATTTCTGACGGCATCAAAATCCAGTTGTTTAACTCATTAGTCGTGAATAAGGATACTGCCACCATCAGTACAGCCCCAAAGAAGTACGAATATGCTGTGGCAGATAGGTTGGCAGGATACCTTTTTAGCACTGGTGCCTGAAAATAGTTCATGGAAATAAATAAAGCATGCCAACGATTTTACAGATAAAAAAACATAAGATCACAATAAGTTGGTTCACAAAAAGTTGAGCAGTGAGCACAACTAATCCTTTCAATGAAGAGATTTGGAATGACCTGACATTAAGATTGGTGCTTCTGGCAGCAATTCATTTAATGTGATAACAAGTATGAAAGCATTGGGAAGTCGTCCAATATCAAAGTGCTTGAGTTTATAAGGAGTGTGTTGAGTTGGGGGAAAAGAGGAAAAAATGAAGGTTCCTTCATAATTTCTACCTTGTTTTGGAAGATTTTTATTTTAGGGTGGATAAATCAAAGATATTACAACTGATATAACCATACCACCATTTCCCCCCTAATTTTGAGGGACAAATATTTCATTTAAACATATAAGCAAGGAAATAAGTAAGAACTATCCAAAGTCAAGGCTCTTTTATCTGAATTGTACGAAATGTGACAATAACTTGGAGTGTTGCAAAGTGAGAGTATCACAAGTTCCCTATCATTGGGATTTATGTGAAAAGTATAATTCCTAATAACTAATAAGTAAAAACTACAGACGTATATAACATATAGAAGCTGGGGCTTAGTAAATAGGTACGAAAGAAGTGACACACTGATCACCATTTGTTCCCCTAATGCAATTAATCAACTGTCCTTTAATGAATATAACAAAATTATACATGCCTGAATGGCTAGAAAAGCAGCCATGCAGATGCAGTTCCCTATCAAGCATATAACCCCAAGATGAAAATGGTCTAACCCAAGATCCTCTAAACCACTGATAAACCATCCAGAAGGCTCTGACTGACCTCTGGCACTTACTTCACTTTGTACTGCATGGACAATTTCTGTGTTTCCTATCAATGATGGACCGCGATACAATGCCATCAATATGGCACCAGAAACACAGATAAGAGTTCCTCCAACCTTTGCCAGACCTTCATATCTGAGCAAGTTCACTCTTTCTGTACTGCATGAATAAGTTTATCAAGGTATGGTTGCTGTATGTCCTGGTGTATATGAATCAGTTTATTAATTTACATATTTCTGTACTACAATTAAGAATGTGGATTTGTGTCTGTGTTCTAGAGAAAGATAAATAGGTAGATAAAATACTCAAGTAGAATTTTATAAGAGTGAAACTGACCCCATCATTACAGTAAACAGAAATGTAAAGACTGGAATTGCTGGCTGCATGGCTGCAGCATAGGTTGGGTTAGTATAACTTAAACCAATTACAAACAAAAGCTGGTTGCCAAATATCCTGATAATGAAATAAGAAGCAAAAATACCATATGCATCAATAAGACATTATTGTCATTCATATATAACTGAAATAGGAAATAAGTGACAATATCATGAACTTTACCCTGTTAATCCAAGCAAGAAGAATGAAATCAGCAGGTCCTTAGTAATGGGCGGTCGTGTCCGTCTACCACCAAAATAGTATGATTAGGGTACTTACACTATAGAAATAAAGTGAAGAATATCATAAGAGGGCACAAAAAGTTCAAAGTTAAAATTTGACTTTTGAAGTTTGCATATGTAGTACAGTTAAAGGTGCAGCATGTATAATCTAGGCTGCCAACAATCAAAATCAGCAGTCATCCCCTTATCCAGATTAGTAGTCTGAAACCATTAGCTACAATCAAACATAAGTAGAACTTGTTTAGGACCAGATTTTATTTGACAGTCAGACAATTAATTACCTCAAATTAATGTCCAAAAAGGATATTCCATTTGTGATATCAGTAAAATACCAAGCATGCTTTAAATTAGCAGGAAGAAATCTCAAGAGACCAATAGAGGTAAGTCTAGCCTCATACAAATTAGGATTAACCTACAACAACTCAGATTCCAGTGATCAGAAAACCATAAACCACAAGATTGAATCATTGAAAATTGTTTAAAGGGGAATCAAAGAAAAAATTGTAAAAGTTGCATGGGTATTTTACAGCTTTTGAAATACAGATGAATGGCTAATAGTTGAATAAAAGGAGCATACTTTTCATGGAAAAAAGCTATAGGAGCAAGAATAGAGAGGGCAATGAGATCCCTGAAGACGCAGAAGGCAATTTGATTGACCCCAACATTAAGGGCTATTTTGGTGATGACATGGTAACCACCATAGAAAAGCTGCACTAGCGCCATGGCCGTATGTGCCTTCCATGTGTCACCACCCTCAATTGATACTGAAGCTGTTGCTTCCATTACAGCTAACTAGTCTTCAGTCACAGTGACACCGATGGAAAAAAAGTTGATGAGATTTAGGCTTCAATAATGCTAAACGGACACAACTTTGGCAGACATCATAGGGTGTAATGAACAGTACCGCAAAATAGGATATTGTAGTTGCATTGTAGCGATTTTTTTTTTTAAATTTAAATTTTTTTTATAAATAATTTCTTTGATTAAATATGTGTCAATATCTGGTGAATCAGGTACAAATATCAGGTGAATTCAGTTCATTATCCGGTGAATGGGTTTTTTTGAGAAATAATTTTTTTGATTAAGTATGTGCAAATATATGATGAATCCGGTATAAATATCTGGTGAATTCAGTTCATTATCTGGTGAATATGTTTTTTTGAGAAAAAAATTGTGGTTTAAGTATGTGTAAATATATGGTGAATCAGGTATAAATATCTGGTGAATTTAGTTCATTATCTGGTGAATGTGTTTTTATGTATAAATAAATTTTGTTGGTTAAGTATGCGTAAATATCTGGTGAATCGGGTACAAATATCCGGTGAATTCAATTCATTATCTGGTGAATGAGTTTTTTTAAGAAATATTTTTTTTGGTTAAATATGTGCAAATATCTGGTGGATCAGGTATAAATATCTGGTGAATTCAGTTCATTATCTGGTGAACGAGTTTTTTTGAGAAATAATTTTTGGTTAAGTATGTACAAATATATGATGAATCGGGTATAAATATATGGTGAATTCAGTTCATTATTTGGTGAATGTGTTTTTTTTTTATAAATAAATTTTTTGGTTAAGTATGTGTAAATATCTGGTGAATGGGTTTTTTTGATAAATAAATTTTTTTGTTAAGTATGTGTAAATATCTGGTGAATCATGTACAAATATCTGGTGAATTCAGTTCATTATCTGGTGAATGGGTTTTTTTAGAAATAAATTTTTTATTTTTTAAAAAAATTCAAAATTCAAAAAATAAAATAAAATGGTGCTACAGTAGTGCTACAGTAACAGGTGTCGTATTTATGTCTAAAAAACGTGTCCATTTAGCAGCACTCTTTAGGCTCAGTGGTTCTTGATTTTGATAAATTTTCTGGGTTGACAAAATTCAAGAGCCATGCTAAACGGACACAAATTTTCGGACACAAATATGACACCTGTTACTATAGCGCTACTGTAACACCAATTTATTATTATTATTTTTTTAAATTTTGACTTTTTTTAAAAAAATAAAAATTTTATTTCTAAAAAAACGCATTCACCATATAACGAATTGAATTCACCAGATATTTGTACATGATTCACCAGATATTTGCACATACTTAACCAAAAAATTTATTTATCAAAAAAACCCATTCACCAGATAATGAACTGAATTCAACAGATATTTATACATGATTCACCAGATATTTGCACATACTTAATCAAAAAAATTATTTCTCAAAAAGCCATTCACCAGATAATGAACTGAATTCACCAGATATTTCTATCCGATTCACCTGATATTTACACATACTTAACCAAAAAAATTTATTTCTCAAAAAAACCTATTCACCAGATATTTAAACATACTTAACCAAAAAAATTATTTATAAAAAAAACACATTCACCAGATAATGAACTGAATTCACCAGATATTTATACCTGATTCACCATATATTTGCACATACTTAACCAAAAAATTTATTTCTCAAAAAACCTATTCACCAAATAATGAATTGAATTCACCAGATATTTATACCAGATTCACCATATATTTGCACATACTTAATCAAAAAAATTATTTCTCAAAAAAACTCATTCACCAGATAATGAATTGAATTCACCAGATATTTGTACCCGATTCACCAGATATTTACACATACTTAATCAAAAAAATTATTTATAAAAAATAATTCTTTTATAAAAAAAATACCCGCTACAATGCCGTACAACACAACTACAGTGCGATACTGTTCATACGATGTAACCGTAAGTATCCCAAAAAACGTGTCCGTTTAGCATTTCTGAAAATTCAATTATTTGCGTTGTAGGGAAAGCAGTGGCTTGCGGTTGTTATGTTTAATACAATTATAGTATATTATGCAAATGGAGACCAAAATAAAATTACAGATAATGTTGAATAAAAAGTTCAGAAGTTTTGAATAAACGATGCCAAGTTGCCGTGAAAAAGAGAAATAGACAACATGGTATTATTTTGTTATTATTATGTCCAATAGAAAATTGCAAACTTAGGTAGCATAATGTAAACTATTTTCAATAATGTGAAGCTCATTGGACACAAATATTAGTTGGGTTTCAAAAACACTGAAATACTCATCCGCTAAGTTAGCTTAACTAGGAGAAAGTTGCCCAAGAGGTTTTCGTTTTTGTTATATGTCACCGACTTACATAAGGTACGTTCACAAACATATTATGAAAGAGTGCATTTGTTGTGCTGTTTCTTTAACTTAGACCAGTACTATATATATTTCTCATCCATATCATTTATCTCGTTTTCATCTTTGATTAATATGATTTTTTCTTTTGCTGGCATCTCTTATGCTCTTTAAAATTGTTATGCGCTGTTTTGTCTTCATTAGATTCACTGATGCTGATCTGGAATGTGGATAGATGAAAAGCGTTGATGATCATTGATTTAACGACTATGATTTCCTTGATTAAGATGTAAATTAACTAATTTAATAATAATAACTATAAAATATATTATATTTCATATTTATGAATATAATTAAATTTGATTTTTGAATTTATACCTTTAATTTTGTTTGAGATTTTGTTATATAATTTATAACATTTACTCAGTGGTTTGATTTAAATAGTTTTCTGGCATTTGTACCATTCAAGTATGTGAATTAATTTTGTAAATAAATTGAATGAAAGTATAATTCGATAATTATAAAATGATAGTAGCAAAATATATTTAAATTTAAATGAATTCGAATTAAAAATTCCAAATAAGAACCAGACTTGTGTATTGATAAAATATTGTATCACACTCTGAATTTTGATAAGTAGATGCCCGAGGAAAGTCTGATCCAAATAAATTATATTATAATTATTTGAGATATTCCTTGTGTTGTTTTGAAGTAGATACGATAAAAATATTAATATTCTAATAGTATATTATTTTTGTCGCGTTGTTCCTTTAAAATTACAGGTGACTTTTTTTTAATTCTTATAAGGTAATTTTTTTTTACTACTGTAATAATTGATGAATATTTATTGGTGTAAATTGTTATTGCTATTATTTTTTTATGGCTCCTGTGATATTATTTGCTACTCATTATTACGGGATTTTTTTAATTGCCTCTTGTTGTTTTAAATAGATACTTTATCATTAATGTCATCGTTACTCCCTATACTTATAGTATAATTTTTTTTGTAGCGTTGTTCCTTTAAAATTGTAGCATTGTTCCTTTAAAATTGCAGGCGTCCAATTTTTGGTTGGGGTTGGGGGCGCCCCCTGCAGTGCCACGTGGCGCACTGCAGGGGGAGGCACCACTGCGCCTGGCGCATTTGAAGGCGCCATCTGCAGTGACACCTACCTTTTGTATTTTTATTTTTTAAAAAAAGTGGTAGGCGCCAATCTGACTGACGCCTTTGACCCGTCAGAGTGAAAAAAAATAAAGTATGCCACGTGTCCAAAACGACCCCCCATTGGTAAATAGTTTCATAATAACCCTAAATTGATAAATAGTTTCTAAAAGTAATCCAGTTTGGTCAAAAAGCCTTAAAATGGTGAGATGTTTTAATTCAAATTTGAAAAGCAGTCCTACACCATCGATGGGTACAGAGTTGTCTTGCTGTCCTCTCCCCTAGGCAAGTTTCAAATTTCATGCCTTCCATCGTAGATTCTTATGTTCAGTATAAACTAGTGTAATAGCCCGTGCGTAGTGCACGGGCACTAACATTGTAAAATTTTATTTTAAATGGCTGCATAAATATTATAGAGAATATAATAGTATGTGTACTATAAATCTTTTTGGGTCTCCAAATGAGAACTTAACCTTATAAAATATGGTTTATTTTTTATTTTATAGTAAAAAGTTGATCAACACTAACTCATTTAAAGAAGAAAAAGAAAACGCAGACTAACTCATTTTAAGAAGAAGAAGACACAAAGCAACTTGGAAGACGCACAGCAGCTTGAAAACATCATCTTAATGCTACCATTAGCGAGACACTTTGGGCACTTAAGCATTACGTATCTGGTCGTATATTTGGTGTTTTAATTAGGTAATGTAACTTATTTCGATGGTTGATTTTAAGCTTTAACAGTGATTTTATAACTTGTCCAAACTATTCCTATTTTCATTGATTGTCTTAATTCTTGTTTTGCATGTTCACTGCAGTTTATTAGATGGCTAAGGGGCTTCATTATAAGGTTGTTTAATTTCTATGTGATTTACCATTAGTAGATATATTTGTTTGTTTGGATAGTAATAACCATTAAATTGATAGTAATATTTTTTATTATGGCAGTGTTGATCTGCGATGATTAAAGTTGTATAAAGTTATCTGTTTCAAGTATTTGTTGGTAGGGATTGCTGCTATAGTTTTTTTCTTTTTGTTAGATACCATTGCTCACTTGTTTTATTAGAGTTTATTTGCTTTTAAATAGGGAACATTGTTTGCTATTAAAATAACCTCATCTTGGATTTCGTACGATATTTTACTTCGGATTCAATAAAGGCTTCCCTTGTATATAAAACGAACTGAGGCCTTTTCAGGAATGTGACAAATCATCTCAGCCATCATGTTGTATAGTTAAGTAGCTAACTTCAATAGAAATTTGTTTTCAGGTTTGCTAATTTGACACACATTTGCCAGACAACATACGTACACCGTATGAACAGTGCCGCACAGTGCGGGACTGTAGCACAGTTTTTTTTTTTTAAATATAAATTTTTTTTAAAATAAATTTTTTGATTAAGTATGGGCATTCACCACATATTTGAAGGCATTCACCAGATAATTGAACTACGTTCACCAGATAATCTAAGGCATCCACAAGCTAATTTAGTATAGGCATTTACCACATATTCGAAGGCATTCACCAGATAAGTGAACTACGTTCACCAGATAATCTAAGGCATCCAAAACTCGGTTTTAGTATGGGCATTCACCAGATATTCGAAGGCATTCACCAGATAATTGAACTACGTTCACCAGATACTCTAAGGCATCCAACACTTGGTTTTAGTATGAGCATTCACCACATATTTGAAGGCATTCACCAGATAATTGAATTACGTTCACCAGATAATCTAAGGCATCCAAAACTTGGTTTTAGTATGGGCATTCACCACATATTTGAAGGCATTCACCAGATATTTGTACCCCATTCACCAGATATTGACACATACTTAATCAAAAAATTTATTTACAAAAAAAATTTAAATTTAAAAAAAAAAAAAAAAAGTGCTACAGTGCAGCTACAGTGCCGCACTGTGCGGCACTGTTCATACGGTGTACGTATGTTGTCCCAAAATCTGTGTCAATTTATCATTTTTCATTTGTTTTCTACTTTGTATTTCACTGATCTACAAACATGTACAAAAATTTGGAGAAAATGTTTCCATGGTTTAAATATTGTCACAAAAATAACATCAGCAACTATTGCAGGAAAATGAACGGCGATATTAGAACCTTCTTAGCCCTCTTCGATGAAAACAAAGAATTTATGGTTAGCTTTCTACACCTTCAAACTCAATTATAATTTTTGTTGTATTTTATATGTGATTATTTGCAATAGTGTGGATTTTTTTTTATTCGTTCCATGATGTGTTTAAATTATATACAATAGTGGCAACCATCAAATATATATGGACTGCATGTGACATGACATTAGTTGCACTGACAATTTTGTTATGTGTAGAGGTTGCCTCCTCAATTTACAAATTTGTGGGGACAACATCTAAGAAACCCAATAATATTAATAACTCCTGAAATTCTGAATGGAGGGTGAATTATCAAGCAATGTACGGTGAATTTTGGATGTATAATGGCTAATCAAAGTTTGCAAGGGTGTGGATGCTAGGAAAAAAACATGATGTCTTGTTCAGATATATTGTTGGATCTCACTTCCAAGTGATTCCATTATATAGAAATTGTATGGAGATTCAAGGTAATAATATACAACTTACAAAACTTCCGCTTCATTTCTTCGAATCAGTGGTGTTAGAAGACCATCATCTAAGTCTTGTAAGTATTTGATTGCAATAAGGCGCACACATTTATTTGGGCATTTTGACAATGTAACACACAAAGCACATATTTATTTAGTTATAAATGTAACTATTGTTATTAAGTTTGATACTTGTGTAGGTGGCAATCAATACCAAAAGGTGTACAAACTCTTTTTGGAGATACGTTTCCTGATCTAATCAGACTGGTACCAAGGGATGGAACTACTTGGACAGTTGAGCATGAACAGGATAATGAAAAGATATGGTTTGGAAAGGTTATTTTCTTTTGTAAACTGGTTAGAATATCTCAAGTGTTCTCAATAATAAAAGTTTGGCTATCAAAAGAAAATTTCATGATCACGTTATTTCCATGTGCAAGTCGCCATAAAAAATTATACAAATAATGATTTCTATTAAAAAAATCAATTAATATAATTCCACGTTTTTTCAGAAACACGGCATAATGGCTTTCCTTGTAGCTTGTTTATATCATTTTCAAGATAGGGATATTCTTTATATTTAGAACCCATAAATAAATAACCATCTTATGGTTGGAGGCAGCGTCATTTAATTTTTTAATTAATGTTCAATTACCGGGGGAAGGTAAGTAATTATTATGTATAGCATGTTTAAATTAGTTGTTAGTTCCTAAAAAGTCATGTTGTTTTGGTTAATCTTTATAAAGTTTTAAATATGTTTTGACCGTAAGTTGACGAAAGAAAACAAATTAGTGACAACTTAAATTAATGAAAGATGAATATTTCTACATCATAAGAACATAATGTTCGAGTGATTTTAATGGTGAACAGGTGACAATAGGGACCTATTCATAGACTTTGATATTTGGATGGATAAAAAAGTGTGAAAAAAGTTGAATGTAATTAAAACCGAAATATACATAATTTCCAAGGATTAAATCTTTAATCAAACCCTTATAATAAGTTTATGTACAACGATTTCACAAATATAAGATTGCATTGAGATTACCTTTTTTTTTTCTCTTTACCTGATTTGAAGTAATTAATTTCATTAAAGAAGGTTTCATTTAAAATTAGTGTAATGTGTGAGTGTTATTATTTTTTGAGAATTTGGCTTTTCGATGAAACATTTACCTAATCATGAAAGCACTATTTTTTATTTTGTTTTTTGGATTAGTTAGTTGGATTAAAAATGATGGTAAACAACAAATAATTGTAAAGAGGAATAAAGATAACTTTGCAATGAATAAAGCAAATAACTCATGAAACTACTTTAACTTAGCATGACCAGATCCTTTATAATATAAACATATGTCAACAAAAAAGACCCAGTAAGATCGATGGTGGCATAAGTTTGAATACATCAGATTTTCTGGAATACTTCTTTGTAAACAACATTCTTAACAATAAAGGTTGGTTCACCATGATCATCACAGGTTAAAATTTTAAGCCCTACCTTACTCTTAACCCTCGAAATAGCTACATATAGTTGCCCATGAGAGAAAACCGGTCGTGGCAACTATAAGCCAACATGGGATAATGTTTGCCCTTGACTCTTATTGATGGTCATTGCAAAACTCAAAATGAGTGGAAATTGTCTTCTCTGAAATTGGAAAGGAATTCCAGAATCCGAAGGAATCAGGTTCATCCTAGGAATATAGACCTTCTCCCCAGCATGAGTTCCCGTAGCTTCTTTACAACCAATAATATTTGAACCCGACTCACTGACAATTAACCTTGTTCCATTACATAACCCAGAAGATTGATCAATGTTTCTCATTAACATAACAGGGACTCCTAGTTTCAAAATTATCTTGTGATTAGGTAGGCCTAAACAATTGATCTGGTTAAGAAATTCAGTTGTTATCCAATCAGGGTTAATGCCGTTAGTTTCCTCCATCTTGCAAATAGTATCAGCACTCAGGTATTGCTTCTCCTCACCAGGTAGCAAAGCTAAGACATAGTTATTGACATTTTGTACAATTTCCAAAGTTGGAACCAAAATCTCTCTATCCTCAAGAAACTTGAAATCATTGATATTTTCCAGCAAGTTAGGATACGTGGAAGAGACAATGCTTTCAATACGATCCAAAGAATTTAGGATCAAAAGGTCTTCAGGGACATGAATTTCAGCTTCACCATCATTATCAATTCCCAACTTCCCATCACCAATATCAATGATCCATTTTGCAAACTCCATGGTTACCTGTAGATCAACAACATCTGATCTAGTTCGCAACCTCATATTTTCTGTTAATTTCATCACTTTACAATGTTTCCATAGTATAGAGGAATTGATTGTTGCCATAACAATATCAGCCCTACATGCTTTAGGGATTATAGGTAATATTTGTCTAAAATCACCACCAAGAACAACAACCTTCCCACCAAATGGTTTATCCAAATTATTTGCACCAACAACCTTCATT
Organism: Sophora flavescens; assembly: GCA_030762895.1. Taxonomy (NCBI): domain Eukaryota; kingdom Viridiplantae; phylum Streptophyta; class Magnoliopsida; order Fabales; family Fabaceae; genus Sophora; species Sophora flavescens. The sequence continues at coordinate 40,583,051 of CM061064.1, forward strand.
ATATCTCTAAGACTCCTATCAAATGCTTCAAAAGCCCACCTATTAACCATAGGAGCCTCATCCCAGATTATTAAACTTGCTTGTCGAAGTAAGTCAGCTCTAAAGCTATTCTGCTTAATATTACAACATGAGTCTTCATTGCACACTAAAGGGATTGAAAATTGGGAATGAGCAGTCCTCCCCCCAAGTAATTGAAGTGAAGCAATGCCTCTAGATACAACATTAAGAACAATGTTACCTTCAGAATGAAACCTATAAGATAACATTTTCCACAGAAACGTTTTACCTGTTCCACCAAAACCATCAACAAAATAGAAACCACCTGTAGCATTTAACACAACAGCAGCAATTTCATTATATATTGTCCTTTGCCCAACATTTAGTTGACCCAAACATTCAACATGGCTATGAAACATCTGATCTCTATCGTAGTGAAGCTCCCGAACAATATAGATATTACTAAAATCAGGCAAATCATGACAATCAGGATAAGGCATGGTAGGAAAGTCCTTCAAAGACTTCCCATTCATATGCAATAGTTTTTCAATCTCAACCAAACATAATACTTTTAATTGTTCTTGCTCCAAAATCAACCCTACATTTACAACCATATAAACATGGTTATATAGATACAGATGAGCAAACATAGTCAAGATGCAATATATCATTTTATATATATTAACAATTAGGAATTAAAATAGAGTAACAAACTTTTAAACAAACAATAAGTCAACTGGATTGTATTTTTAAAAAATAAGATGCATTACCTGGAAATTGCAGACTTTTTCTTCTATCATATAGAATACCATCAGCTAACACCTCCCGCGTCTCTTCCCATACATGTTTAGGATTTTCAATACTATTAGACAATAGCAACGTGACAAATAGCCTCCTAATATATAACCCGGAAGACAAGGATGCAACCTCACATAGACCATCAACAAACTCCTTATCATCAGTTAATAATCCCAAGGCAGAGCAAGCGGCTTGAAAAGTATCATATTTATGATTGTTAACAGTTGCTAAACTTTCATAACTGGTAGAACCTTTTTGAATGTTAAGCAACAACCTCATATAATACGATTCTCCAGTACCCGGAGGAACAAAATTCAATCGACCAATCATGTGCCCCTTTTTCCTAGGACGCCATTCCCTTTCCTGAGAAAGGTAAACAAACCTTGAAGGAAATTCTCCATAGGTCAAATCCCTACCTTCACTGTATTTACGATTAGCTTCCATCTAAGCTTTAAACATGGTCTTCTTATTTTTGCTTCTATCAACAACATCATCAAGGTTATCGCTATCGTTGAACACTACGAACTGTTCTTTAGGAAGGTGAAAGGTCAACCTTTGAACTGTAGGCCATCTTAGATGAATATCAAAAGCAAAAAGTCTCCAAGCAGACTCACACGGAGACAAGTAAAGACAATCATAATAAGCCTTAATCTCATCAATCACTTCATTCCGATTAGGAGGAGAAACACCAGCAGTGATAGCCATCGTGACACGATCCGGACCCCTGTTAACATATTTAAACAAATATTTAATGCAATCATATTTATTGCAATATTCAATATTAATATGGGCCCGGTATCTCATCAATAATTTCGGATTATAAGGCACTACATATCGGTTATCCAATTGTACACCACCTTTTGTGGCAACAATTCCAGTATCCCTTCTCTTATAATCCGTCATCATCAAAACTTGTACAATCAACAAATTTCTTAGGGAAGTACTTTGAACATTTACCATTTTTCATGCAGGGAGAGTTACGCTTAAGATTACCACAGGGTCCATGAAGCATAAAATTTGTCACAACTTTATGTAACTCTGGGTACTTGTTATTGTCTGGTAACTCAGCTGATATACTAGAATCAATAAAGTCCACACTTTGCAAATGATCCTTATCTTCTAGCCACAATATTATATGCGCATGTGGCAAGCCTCTTTTTTGGAATTCAATAGTATACATGCCTACAGAAATACCCAAAATAAATTAGGTTTGATAAATTTATAAATAAGACACCTTCTACTGTATGAAAACCCAAAAACAAAACTACATTGTAGGTTTTGTGGGATTCCAACCTGCAACAACTTTTTCGAAGAATTTCTCTTTCTTAAGATCAAGCAATAATTGTTCCAACTTAATGTGAAACACCCTACATTCAATATCCGGACGATCAGATGCTGTAAGACCTTTCTCAGTAACAAACTGATGTATTTCATTCCACCTTGGGTTGCATGCGAATGTTAGAAATAAATCTGGGTAACCAAATCTCTTGCATATCGCCATAGCATCTTGACAATTATTAAACATATATCGTCGACCACCGGTAAAGGAAGATGGAAGGATAATACACTTTCCAACAGAATTTGCTTCTACATCACCTCTATCAACAGCTTCCTCTACGCCTTTCAAAAAATCACATCTTATAATATTCTGATTGCATCTAATAAATTGCAATCTTTCTGCCTCAACCATTGAGTAAGAATCAACAATAAATTGTTGAAATAACCTCTTACTTTTCAGCAAGATAGTGTCTTCAAAAGTTCTCTCCATCAACCTAAATGTAATCCACTCTCTGACAGAAACGATAGTCCTCGGATGAAGTGTCGTGGACGTGCCATTGACAATTAATGGAATGTCTTCCTCATAACCATATTCTCCATATGGGAACAACAATGGATATTGCAAAGGAATAAATAAAACATGTGTCTCATAAATCCTTTGAAAAGAACCATCACATGTACGTAGAATGATATCTCTACCACAGTCAACGGAATCCCAGTCAGCGACAATCAATGCCGCTACCTCATCCACAGTTGGTAAATTATACATACGGGAGTTAACAGGTCGGCTTCGAAACAATCTCATGGATACAGTAGCATTTTCATCATCCTCAATAACATCCCTAACACGTCTAAAAGACTTTGCTAGCTTGTTATTCTTATCTATCATTTCCATTAAATCCTTCACCAAAGATGGATCAAGCATTTTTTTACCACTATCAGACCTGAAACAAATTATGATGATTTAGGGTATTCTTAAATAGTATGGGTTTTAATTATCTGATAACTAATGTTGCCACAACATAATAAAAATTTATTTCAAGCATATATATAATGAGGCAAGAATTAATATTGTTACTTGGAGTACAAAAAAGAAATAAAATACAACATGCCAAAATAAATAGGCAAAATATATCAATAACATTCAATAATCACATATCATGGTGAACACTAATCATACTCTAATAAAGAAAAATAGAAGAGGAAAGTTTATTTTATTACCTGAAACGAGACATTCGATTTGATACTTCATTTTGTGTGTCATATATATACAGTTGCGCAAATTTAGGGACTTGCCCATCAATAGGCAACAAACCCCCTATTCGATGATAATTTTGTCCACCAACAATAAATTGTGGTGGCCCATTACCAGCATTCTCAACGGTTTGAACCTTACCCCCCATTGAGGTAAATGCAAACATACTATTGTAAGTACGTATATTTTGAAGAAAATGAGAACTTCTTGAATCAAAACCATGGATTAAGTTCCAAAGTAAGTCAGGTGGTCTAGACAAATATTCTAACATAATCTTCCCTTTCATGAACAAATTGAGAATGCAACACTAGTAGAAGTCCTACATTTCTCCGCACGTTCTTCAAACCAAACCAAAGCTCCACAATACTGGCAACAATAATCCATACTTCCAAAATTCAAATAACCTAGGGCAACAAACATTTTGGTTGACGAAAAATAAATTCTAAATAAGAAGATACAATAAAATACATCTGAATAAATTGATATATAAATGTACGATAATAAAAATCAATACCTTCTTTTTCACCTTCAACAAATAAGCTATTCCCCTCAACTTCAACATTCGTATCATTGTTTGAGATTTGAACATCTAATAAATATTATAAACATAACAAAATATCAAATAAAAGTAATGTGAAAAAGTAAGATTTCAAACATGCAAAAATTAAATGCACGTTGTGTTCTTAAAAAATAGAAAGAATACCTGGTATAATATTAAAATCAAGTCTTCTCCTTCTTCGATATCCCCAGGTATAGTTGTTTGTGGTAGATCAGATAACGGGTGACGCATCCCATTTACATAGTCCAAATCTAAATATTTTTTTAAAAGCCAAGAGACCATTAAATTCATGAAAAAGCAATTCTTTTGAAATGTTTTAGTTGGTGCTCATAACTAATAAAAAAGATAGTAAAAAGTTAGTTAAAACTTACCATTTTCAATAGAACGTAAAGGATTTACATTACTACTCGATGGCACATCTCTTTGAGTGTGAAATGGTACTTTACACTCATTATCAAATAATGGGACTGTAAAAAAAAATTTATAACTGTACACTTTTTTTTAAAAATTTATTTGTCATGATCTTAATGTGTAAAATACCAACATTCAACTAATACGATTATTAGGATTATGCATATAAACCTGTATTTTCGTTGCGTCCTTTTTTTTTTCTTTTCCCTAATCAAAGTCATTCTCCTTTTCCTAGCATCTTTTTCGGCAGAACTATAATTTCCTTTGAGCTGACTACCTTGAGCACTATTCATTTTGAAAATAAAAATAAAAATATAACAAAAGAACAATTACAAAAATCAATATAAGATTACATAAATTTAGAAAAAAAATAAATTCAATAGTTATACAATAAACATCCCATAGAATTTTTTTTTCCTTTTAATTTTCAAATACGAGTAATGGTTGGTTTCGTCTAAAAAGTTATTTTGTTAAGTGACCAATTTTGTGAAAGGGGTCAACAACTTTTGGTGTATGATTGAGGAATTCAGTTTAATAAAAAAAAGTAATAAAATTATCGAAATTGATAAATACTATATCAAAAGTTAGTAAACTAGAAAGTTGAATTTTTTTTCCTGAAGTGTGCGTTATTTCCAGATTTGTAAAAGAAACAAAAGTTAACCATTCATCTTTTATTTCACATATCATATAAGAAGTTACTTTGCCCATAATGCTTTGCAAGCAAACTTTTGTGCATTATTTTTTTATTCCTAGCGCCTTATGGTTTCTAAGTTAGGTAGTAATTCTCGCAACAAAAAAAAGTTAGGTAATAATTAATATTTAATCGAAAATATCCATGGTGCTATTAGAATTACTCTATCTAGTGTTCCAGATATCACTACAAAAAAACAACTGTTTAGCGACCGGCATATTCGGTCGTTAAACATTGTAAATCGGTCGCTATTTAATTTAGTGACCGAATTAGCGACCGATTAATGGTGGTGGCTGAATACCTGGTTGCTAAGCTTTTAGCGACCGAAATATGAATTCGGTCGCTAAATAATAAAAAAACGGTCGCTATAAGGTTGGTCGCATTGTTTCGCTAACCATTATTAGCGACCGATTATCGGTTGCTAGATCGATCGCCAATTTTGGTTACTGTTAACCTCTATTAGCGATGGATTTTCGGTCGCTATACCATATCTGTTAATGTTAAATAAAGGTTAGCGACCTAATTATTGGTTTCTAATTCGGTCGTTAAATTAGTTATTATTAAAAAAAATTAAAATTTAATTTTTAAAATAATTTTTTTTTCTGTTTTTCTTTAAACGTTAGCAAAATTACTAATAAAACACACCAAATTACTAATGAAATATACAATCATAAGAAATAATAAATATATATAAAAATAATAATCCAAAGTGTCTACAAGAATTGTTTAAGGTCAAAAATATGAAAAAAAATATCAGTCATGATGAGGGGGAGGTGGAGGAATCCATTCATCCTCAGCGTCCGTACCACCGACGTCTGCTATCTGATCGTCCTCTGCAGTAGCAGCATCAGTAGCTGGCGGTGGACCTGGAGGAGCGGCAGCAGGTGGCACGGCCGTCATAGCATCACCCTGAGCAACTGGAGTGTGGATCCTCATCTGCTCCAACACCAGCCGCAGTGTCTGGCCCTGCTCGATGGTCGTCTGCATCAGCTGCTGCTGTGCCTGAGTCAACTGTGCAATCTGGTTTGCCATCTGCTGCTCTCTCTCGCTCTTCTCCCGAAGCTCCGCGTTCAGCTGCGTGATGGTGTCCTGCATTTGGTTGAACTGCTCCTGAGGGACGGTATCGGCGTAGGAAGGAGCAGGCGTGCCGGATGATGAAGCGATAAACTCGCCTCCCAGGTGTCCGAGGCCATACACGTGCCCCTTCTTGTTCCTGCCCCCGACGACCTCCAAATAAATGGCATTATCGTCGACGGAGATAGGAGAGCTGAGCCCATCACCAGTCAAAGCCTCATCTTGTGACTGTGAGGCACGTGATATGGCATCATCCTTCTTCTCGTTGAAGCCCACCTACAAAGTATAGTTGAAGAGATTTAGTTAAAATTATATCCAATATTAACAAATCATTTATAATAAATTACAAGTAAACACTAAATTGTTATTTTCCTTACAGCATAGTTACGGGCCTTGTCGTTGACCCATGTCCCCGACTTCAACTTCTTCGTCCTCTCCACCAACTCCATAGCAGTGGGGGCCCGCTGTTTCTGTGCTTTCTGCACAGAAAAATATAATCATAAATTCATAAGAATAATTAAAAATGAAAACTAATTAATTAAATAGTATATTAAGTCAAAAGTTTAATGTATTACCAGCTCGTCGTAGTGGGCGGCGGCTGATTTAGACCCGCCGGTCCAAGCACATGCGCCACCATCAGAAGCTCGATTACGCCGAGCTGTGGCCTGGATCTCCTGGAACTTCTCAGTAGCCCAGTATTGGTCCAGCTGCCTCCTGATCTCAGGATCCACCCACCTCCCCTTATTCTTACCCTGCCTCAGCTTGTTCGTCAGATTCTTCATGACCAGTGAGCCTTTATGCTAAAAAATGTCCCTAACGAGAGCCTCTAAAGCTACGTCCCACCTATACTCTTTCTGCAACTTACAGTTGTTAGGAAATTCGTGTGTGTGTATATATATATATATATATATATATATATATAATGTAAATTTAATTTAAATAACTTAATAAATTGTTACCTCAAACTCTTTAAACAACTGATCCCTATGGCCCCCTGGGATGGCCTTCCATGTAGGCCATGGACCATCAAACTTGCGTCGCAGAATCTTCGATATCGAATCAGAAGGGCCTTTCAGGCGTAAAGTCTGACAAAATTAGAGCATTAATAAATGTTATAAATAAATTAAAAAAACAAGTAAATAGAAATTAACGATATTTTATATATATATTAAAAAATTAAATTAGCTTACTCGTTATCCCCCCTAGGGATAAAAAGAATCCTTCTGTCGGATGGACCACGACTCTCCTGTCCCGATGATAATGATGGTCCTGTCGTAGGTGTGGATGATGAGGGTGCAGCCTGTGTCCCGACCACATGAGGCTGGGTAGGGGGTGCAACTCCATCACCCTGAGGTGTCCCATCCACAGAGGTGCTGGTAGGGTGGTCTCGATCAGAAGGCTGTGGGTCGGCCGGCGAAGGGACTCTCGCAGCACGACCTCCACGACGACCCCTAACTCTAGAGGAATCTGCCATCTGTGAAAAAAATGAAAAGATGATCACACAACAGTGTAAATAATACAAAAATAAATTACCTAAGTAGAATGACATTTACACAATGAATTATGACATAAATAAATTACCTAAGTAGAATCTCCGTCACTAAATTCACCCTCACTCTCATCAGTATCACTTGATCAGAATGTACCTTCGCTAGATGCATCCAACTCGGATTGATCCATTAACTCTCTTTCAAATTCTTCCCCATTTCCGGAAATGTCCGCCAGAGAATTAACAATAATGTCCGACGTAATTTGCAACGGTACGTGGGGTCTTAAAAACTCATCATCTTGGTACGGAACATCTTTTTCAGGCTGGTTGATTACATTATCAGTAATTATACTGCGAGCCTTTATCTTAATAACACTATCTTAATAACACCCAACCAGCCTTGATGTCCTTCGGGATATGGCGAGTAATAAACCTGATCTGCCTGTTGTGAAAAAATGAATGGGTCGTACGCCTTATTATACCTTTGAGACAGCCTAACTTGAACAATACCATATTTGTTATCGATTTTTGTCCCTACGTCAAGAGTAGGATCAAACCAATCACACTTGAAGATAACTAACTTCATCACGGGGAAACCGGTATAATCGAGTTCAAGGATGTCAGTTAGAACCCCATAGAAATCATCCTCTACATTGCCATCAGTGGCTCGCACACAAACACCATAGTTACAAGTCTGCATTCCTTCATTCCATGTTTTTGTGTTAAATTTATATCCATTTACAATATAAGTATTCCATGATGTAACCCATCTGTTAGGTCCCCATGCCAAATTTGTCAACAATGGATTTTGAACATCGTTTTCTGGATCTAGTACCTAACAAATCAAATATTATATTATTCTTATACATGCTATATATTTAAGGAGATAAAATGTATTGCAACAAATGAAGATGCTTAACCTACATATTTACTGAACCACGTAGCAAAGTGAGAAGTAATTTATCGATCAACCTGATCATTTGAAATGTCTGGTTGGAGATCCCTTAGAAAATTGTCATACATCCTACATATGGGAGATTAACAGCAGGACGATTAATAATCATAAATGTCAATTGAACTTATAAAAGACATTGTAGAAACTTACTCTAAATATGGCGCCACCTCTTCACAATTTTGAAGGATATACAGATGAGCAACATTAATGTCACGCTGCTCCAAGAAATATCCTTTTGATTTTCCACTAAATCTGCCCGGATAGTTGAATATTGATATAGGAGGACTAGTTGAACTTCCTTCGCCCGAATCAACGTTTCTAGGCATCCTTGTCCTTCTCGTGTTAACTTCGTTGGGATAGAAATAAGAGGCAAAAGTGGAAGTCTCCTCTACTAAGTATGCTTCACAAATGGAACCCTCCACTCGTGCCTTGTTCTTGACTTTGTATTTAAGGGAGTGCAGGAACCTATTAAAGAGGGATACATAAAAATAATTACTAGTTTTAGGGAAAGCTAAACTACGCTCTCGTGTTCATGAATTTCATTTGTATTAAGTAAAATAGTTGATTTTGTTATACATCCAGCGGTATTGGATTGGGATGCCAACTCTTGCTTCGTAAGGTAGATGAACTGGCAGGTGTTCCAGGGAATCAAAGAAACTCGGCGGGAAGATTTGCTCCAGCTTACATAACAAAACGGGTATCTTGACTTCCATATCCTTTAATTGATTCACATTTAGTGTTGTCGATGTAAGCTCCCTGAAAAAGTGGCTAAGCTCAACAAGTGGGTTCCAAATTTGCTTCGGTAATGCGTCGAACGCAATTGGAAGCAACCGTTGCACGAACGCGTGGCAATCATGACTCTTCATTCCATGTAACTTTGCTTCCTTAATGTCAACACATCTACCCAGATTGGAAGCATACCCATCTGGTAACTTTAGTTCTTTAACCCACTTACAGACAACCAATTTATGTGTTTTGCTTAGTGTATAACTTGCCTTCAGTTTGATAAGTCTGCCACGACCACCGTCCTGCAACTCAAGCTCCTTCCGATTACAAATTTCAGTCAGATCCAATCGGGATTTATTTGTATCCTTTGTCCTCCCCTTGATGTCTATCACAGTGTCAAACACATTCAAAAACACATTCCTCTCAGTATGCATGACATCAATGTTGTGACGGAGTAGCTGCGTCCTCCAATACGGCAACCTCCAAAATATACTTTGTTTTGTCCAATTATGGTTGACGCCATAATCAGGAATATGTTCTCCTTGGGATTCATGGACGAGTGGTAAGTACTGTATTCCGCGCCATACATTAGGACTAGTCAAATGTGAAGGAGGCGGTGTTGTCTCCGCACAACGCTTCTTGAATGCATTCTTGTTCCGCCTATAAGGATGATCTTCTGGAAGGAATTGACGATGACAATCAAAATATGAGATATTTCGACTGTTTTTAAGCATGAATGCCTTCGATCGCTCCATACATATTGGGCATCCAAGCTTCCCCGCGGTCATCCAACCCAACATCATCCCATAAGCGGGAAAGTCGTTGATCGTCCCCATCAAAGCTGCTTTCATGATGAAATTCTGCCTCAAAGATACGTCATATGTCAACACACCATCATTCCACAGCATCGTCAACTCATCTATCAGCCGCTGCAAGTACACATCAATCTTACCTTTTGGATTAGACGGACCCGGAATTATGATTATTAGGAACATAAACTCCCGCTTCATGCACATCCCCGGGGGAAGATTATATGGAGTCAGGATAACTGGCCAACAAGAGTATGCTTTTCCAGACTGCCCAAAAGGATTAAATCCATCAGTAGATAACCCCAATCGGACATTGCGAGGGTCCTGCGAAAATGCCATATGAACCCTATCAAAATGCTTCGAAGCTTCTCCATCAGATGGATGACATAAGACATCTTGCTCCCTCTCATGCTCACTATGCCACCTCATGTGAGCTGCAGTGGCCATCGAAGAGTACAATCTTGTAAGTCTTGGCACGAGCGGAAAGTACCACATCTTTTTTAGCGACCTATTCTTCTCAATGCCCATCCCAGTGGTTGTCTTATACCGATCCGCACCACAAAATCGACAACATGTTATGCTTTCCGCTGAATCATCCTTATAGTATAACATACATCCACTCGGGCAACAATCAATTTTCAAACACCCCAGACCCAAATTTTCCACGGACTTCTTAGCATGATAAAAACTAGTAGGCATCTGATTGTCTTCTAGCAACGCCTTGGATATTGACCTGGTGAGGCGATTAAAACAACCTTCTTGCATATTGTAGACAGAATTGATACTCAACCATTCCATGTACATCGACAACTCCGTGTACTCCCGACATCCTTCCCACAATGGAGATCGTGCAGCACTCAGCATATCATAGAATCTTTGAGCTTCGGGATTCGGATTCTCCTCTATGTATTGGGAACCCATTCCACCATCTTCTCCCCCATCTTATTCTAGTACAACACCAACCGATGGTCCAGCATGATCCATTATCACCTGCTCGTATGGATTCAATTCTTCCCTCCGGTCACCACTTCCATAGTACGAACCTTCAAACACAATCGGGTTTAAGTCAGGCAACGTCTCACCATGGTTACTCCACCAATAGTAATCAGGCATGAAGCCATTCTTATAAAGATCAGCTACAACTCCATCCACGCTTTTGAAAGATTGACACTTGCATCTTTTGCAAGGACACCTCAATTGATCACCGCCCAGCCTTATAAATCTCTCCTGGCTAACAACAAACTCTATAAACTCACCCACTCCAACTCTATACTCTTCCCTAAGACGTTTATTCCGATCCAACCTACGATACATCCATTTCCGATTCTCCGGAATATCCATTTCTGGCAATTAAATAGCTTGACCAATCCTACAATAACACTTATATATTACGGTGCATTCCAATAACTCCATCAATCTCGTTCTTATGACAAGGTAAGAACCTATCCCATTCGAGAAGAAACCTTTACCACACTCGGCTAATAATAGTTATTCCCATATTCAAATACCTTATACTTGACCAAATTTTGGCAGCATTTCCCATCGGTCTCCAAGTACACGACTCGAGCACGGTGAGAATCACCGCGATCAAGTATGCACCAGGAGAACAAAAGGAAATGCATCAGACCGAGATTTCAACAAGTATATATATAAGGCATTTGAAAATGGAAATGACTATTGTATGAGTGTGAAAAAGTTTTTTCCCAAACTGTCCCACTTGGATAATTCAAGATTCAATACAATGAGCATGCATACCTTGATAAGTTACGCATGCTCATTAATATTGAATCTCAAATAGGAAACTAAGGCTTTTGTAAATTAATTATTAACTCTAACAGAAAATAAAACCATTAACCTATAAATATTGCAACATTGTTGAGCTTATATAAATTGCAGTGTAAATCAATACAAACTTAGATTAAATATTGTAGCAAACATCCTATTGAGCTCCGCTCTCCACTAACAAGTAGTAGTTAATTGTCAAACACATGCATAATTTCTAAATTATCAGCACACAACCAGCATCCCGCCTTTCGGACAGGATCACATCCTATTGAGCTTCACTCTCCACTAACAAACAACACATATTGACAAACACATGCATAAACATTAAATTATCAGCATACAATCAGACAAGATCACATCCTATTGAGCTCAGCTCTCCACTACCAAACAACACGATAATTCACATAATACATTCGAAGCACCACACATATCAGTACCTATTAGACAAAGCAAAACCTTAAAAGAGAGTATTGAGAGAACTTACTTATTTGACAAAGCAAAACCAAGTAAGGATAAGGGAGGAGCCGCGGACAACGAAGATCAGACAAGGACCTATAATGCATAAATAAAAATAATCGTGTCAGAGCTGAAATGACAACATTTGATAATATTACTTTAACCTTATACTAATTTGATATATATTTTTATAAACCAAATTTCTTATTGAGATTTTCACTTAAAAGACTTATAATTTACTTTTGGATCCATGCAGAGTTGGGAAGTTATCATGGTACTGCAACTGCTTATTAAAAAAAACAGTGAAACACAAAAATGGTTTGGTTGATCTCATTCGTTGATGACACAAAAACAGTGAAACACCAAAACGGTTTTGTGGTGTTGTTTTGCAGGAATTAAGGATCAAAATGCTCAAGATTGACCATGATGGAGCTTGCATGAAGATGGGGCTTGAAAAGTGAAGAAAAATGAGACAAACAGAGCCCATCATAGGCATCTTGGCCATGATCGAGCGGGGCTGAAAAAGAAAGAAGAACGAAAAGGTCAGAAGTTGTCAGGGCCAGGCCGTGATGGCCATCACGGCCGTGACAGACCAACCAGTGAAGAATTTCCAAGGCAGAATCCGTCACAGCCTAGCCGTGATGGCCATCACGGCCGTGACAGACCAACCAGTGAAGAATTTCCAAGGCAGAATCCGTCACGGCCTAGTCGTGATGGCCATCACGGCCGTGACGCGCATTACTTGGATCTGAAGCAACCGATTTTGATCTCAATTTGTGTTAGATTGGGATTCAAACTTCCCTAATCTATAAATAAGGCATCTGGGCGGGTACCTACACATTGGTTTAGGTATCGAGTGAAGTGAAATTTTGATATTCTGATGGTTTTCGAGTAGCTACTGGTTTTGTGTAGAAAAATATAGCTAAACAAGTTTGTTACCAACTTAGATAAATGGAGAAATGGTGAGAAATGGAATGAAGCATAAACTTGGAGAAATGGCCTAGAAAGTGGGGTTTAGAACTACATAATGCTTAAAATCATGATTCATGACTATACAATACCAAGTGGATCAAAGGAAGTTAGGACTGGTTTATCAGCTTCCCCACAACACTTAAAGACATCCATCACATTAAGCCCGTAGGACCCAAAAATACAAGGCATCCATGCCACTAGTGGCTCGGTCTAGTACAGAAGCAGAATATAGAAGCATGGCAAATACAGTCACTGAACTATCCTGGATACAGTCATTACTATCCGAACTCAAGATTCCTCACACTATTCCTCAACTCTATTGTGATAATCTAAGTGCTGTGTCTCTAGCACACAACCCTGTCCTTCATGCCCGCACAAAGCATATTGAACTTGATATTCATTTTGTAAGGGAAAAGGTTATCTCTAAAGCACTCACTGTCCATCATGTTCCCAGTGGTGATCAACTAGCAGACTCACTCACAAAACCTCTCTCCTCAGCCCAGTTTGCTAACTTAAGGATCAAGCTCAACGTTGTACCTTTGCAGCCACCACCTTGAGCTTGAAGGGGGGCTAATAGAGTATAGCCTAAGCTAGCATAGAATCCCTGTAAACATAACCGAATATGCTGAGTCAGCAGTATTCGGTTATGATAGTTAGTTATGGCAGTTAGGCAGTTAGCAACAACTGTCAAAATAACTCAAGAGCTGTTAGAAGCTCAAAGCTATAAATACATAGCCTTCTATGTAGTTCATAACAACTGAGAAAAATAATAGAGTACAATTGATTCTCTCTCTTTATCTATCTTTCTTATTCTACTCTAATTTTCTCTTCTTCTACCCTAGTTTCTGTTTCGATTAGAAATTGTCTTTAGTGTGAACAAAGTCTGCCAGTTTATTAGAACTCCAAACTGAGCAGATTTGGCTTGAGTCGATGTGAGCCCAACCTTTACAGATCCATCGTGGGTGCACTGCAGTATGCTACCTTAACTAGGCCAGAAATTGTCTTTAGTGTGAACAAAGTCTGCCAGTTTATTAGAACTCCAAACTGAGCAGATTTGGCACGGAGTCAGTGGCAGAGCCCAACCTTTACAGAACAAACACCCAGGTATCACCCCTCTTTACTTAAAATGATCTCATACCCCTTCCACCATCCTCCATTTTCTTTATATTCCCATTCCCTTCCATGACTACACCACCTTCTACATTAATTCCCTTACCCTAGCTACCAAATATCCATTATGTTAGAGAAACAGAGAATGAGAGAAGACAAGGTAGCTTACCCTTGGTGGTGGTGGTGTCACCGGAGCTGCGAACAGTGGTCGCTCAAGGGAGGCGGCTCAGGTGCGCTACAGGGACAGAGACAGAGAGACATCAGAAAGAGAGAGAGAGAGAGAGAGGGAAGGTGGAATCACTCACTGGATCGAGGTGGCTTGGCGGTGACCGGAGCACAGACGTCGCGTGGTGGCAGGGAGGGGCAGAGCGTGCAAGAGAGAGAGAAGAAAAGAGAAGAAATGAGAGAAATGGGGAAGAAAGGGGAAGGGCTCGCGATTTAGGTATTTTAGTTTTAGCGAATGAATTATTCGGTCGCTAAATCGGTCGCTAAATGGGTTAATTTGAAAATTGAATTCATAAATTCAGCGACCGATTTAAAATTCGGTCGCTAACACACTTTATTTTAATTTTTTACGCTCCGTTTAGCGACCGATTTAATTTCGGTCGCAAATATAAATAAATTTTAACCGTTGCATTTAACTCGATCGCCATTTCGGTTGTTAAAAAGTCATAATTTTTTGACTTTTATTTTCCTTTCTTTTGCAACCGAAATAGAGACCGATACCTCTGCCACACTCTATTTCGGTCGCTATTTCGGTCGCAATATCAACTCTAATCAGTGTTTGATTTAGGTCCTATAATCGGTCGCCAATTCGGTCGCAAACAGCAACCAACAAATTCGGTCACTATTTTCGGTCGCTAAATGAGCTTTTTTTGTAGTGTATTGACTTCAAGAAAGACCTTTATTTGTTCCTCTTAAAAATTATTATGCAACAAAGCAACTTCGAACATATGAAAAAAATAATATACCATCATGCAAATATAATAAACTGCAGCAGAGATCACAAGTACACTATAGGAAGTCATCAATAGAGACAAGAGACTTACACAATAAGACAGGAAAGACTTC